>HG992194.1:9605588-10307217 GCA_905220545.2 Melitaea athalia | reverse complement strand
TATGGACGCCTGCAACACCAGGGGCATCACATGCGCGTTGCCGACCCTTCAAAAACCTATTTACTCCCCTCTTGAAGGACCCCATACTGTAGCATTGTGGGAAAACCTCGGCAGGAGTTCATTCCACAGCCGAATGGTCCGTGGGAGGAAGTTCCTCTGAAACCGAACTGTACGGGGACCATTCGGCTGCAATGTGTGAGCATGAATTCCCTGTCGATGGCGAGCGGTGCGATGGTAAAAAGTGGCCGTGGGCATCATCTCGAACAATTCTTCGGAACACAACCCATTGTACAAACGATAGAGCACGCATATGGATGCAAGATCTCTTCTTAGACTTAAGGGCTCAATATCGCTCGTCAGTATTGGATCGTCGACAATTCTCACAGCTCTCTTTTGAACCGAGTCGAGAGGACCAAGCTGGTATGCCGGTGCTCCCGCCCAGAGGTGAGAGCAGTACTCCATGTGGGGGCGGACTTGCGATTTATATAAAAGCAGTCTTTGCCCCGGCGTGAAGTACCGCTTCGCTCTATTGAGCACACCGAGTTTTTTGGATGCCAGCTTGACCTTGTCTTCCAGGTGACATCGGAACTGTACGTCGCTGGATATGTCGACACCAAGGATACCAATACTGCTAGAGATAATAAGGGGTGTGTCCTGGAATTGAGGGGCCACAGTGAATGGGGTTTTCTTAGCGGTGAACGCACAAACTTGTGTCTTGGAGGGGTTAAATTGGACTAGATTGTCTCGACCCCAATCGGAGACTCTGGAAAGAATACTCTCGATTTGAGACACAAGTTGTTCGCGACTTTCTACCACAGCGGAACGAGGGATGTTTGCACGGCCTGTATAGAAAGCGTCCCCAGTGCTGTCGTCCGCATAGCAACGAATGCCGTCAATAGATAGTAAGTCGTTGATATGCAGAAGAAACAGCGTTGGAGACAGCACAGAACCTTGCGGGACGCCAGCGTTTAAGCCCAGTTTTGCGGAGCAGCAGCCATCTACAACGGCTCTTATGCATCGACCAGACAAAAAACTGGCAACCCATTTGCACAAACCCTCGGGTAGTCCGTACGATGGCAACTTCGAGAGAAGACCCCGGTGCCAGACCCGATCGAACGCCTTCGCCATATCTAAGCTAACTGCCAATGCCTCACCTTGACTCTCAATGGCTGAAGCCCATCGGTGTGTCAGGTACACCAGAAGGTCACCAGTCGAGCGACCGTGGCGGAAGCCGTATTGCCGGTCGCTGATCAAATCGTGTTCCTCTAGGTACCTGAGGAGCTTGGTGTTAATAACACGCTCCATAACCTTGGAGAGAAGGGAGGTAATAGCGATAGGCCTGTAATTCGATGGATCTGATCTATCGCCCTTTTTGGGCACCGGTGTACATGGGCAGTCTTCCAGGAAGACGGTACTTGCCTAATGTGGTAGGAAAGTGCGAAAAGTCGCGTAAGTACAGGGCACAGCTCTGGAGCACACTTTTTCAGCACAATCGCTGGAATGCCGTCGGGCCCACTCGACTTATGAATGTTGAGAGCAAGCAGCTCGCGCCGGACATCTCTTTGTGAGAAATTTATTTCCGGCATGGAGTATCCACACCGCGGGGTGGTTGGCGGTACGGCGCTCCCATCGACATTCAAAGTCGAGTTTGAGGCAAAGAGTGTGCCTAAAAGATCGGCTTTCTCCTTGGCGCTATGGGCCAGGTTGCCGTCGGCATTTTTCAGTGGTGGTAAGGACGACAGGCAAAAGTTCCCTTCGGCAGCTTTGGCGAGCGACCAAAAGGCACGACTCCCGGAAGGGTAGTTAACAAGCCTTTCGCCAATTCTCCGATGAACTCGAATTTAGCTCTGGCAATTGCTCTTTTACAGGACCTCGAGACAGCATTTAGTTTGCGTTTCACATCAGATATATTCGGGTCGCTATTACTCCGAGCCGTGGTCCAAGCCCTGAATGCGGCTTGCTTAAGGCGTTTCGCTTCCTTACAAGGCCGATTAAACCACGGTCGTTTCCTTGTCCCGGCAGCAACTAGCGAGTTTGGGATGAAATATTCCATACCCGCCAGTATCGTCTCAGAGACAGCAGCTGCGCAGGTGTCGGGATCTTCTGATGTGAAGCAAAGCTGCCTCCACGGGTACGATGCATAGTACTCTCGCAATCCATCCCAATCTGCTGACTTGTACTGCCATAAGCGCCGAAAACTAGTTGGCCGAGGTGGGTCTGTGCGCGTGCATGGTGCAAGAGTCCGGATGAGGCAGTGGTCGGACGAGCCAAGTGGTGCATCCACTGAGATGGAATATCCATCCGGACGTTGAGTCAGCAGTAGGTCCAGTATAGAGCTCGTATGGTCCTCAATATCTGGTATTCTTGTTGGAGAATCTACCAGTTGTGAGTAACCATAGGCCAGAGCAAATTCGTGAGCACACCTCCCCG
The DNA here is from genome assembly GCA_905220545.2 of Melitaea athalia. Lineage (NCBI taxonomy): Eukaryota > Metazoa > Arthropoda > Insecta > Lepidoptera > Nymphalidae > Melitaea > Melitaea athalia. The sequence goes on along the minus strand of HG992194.1, from coordinate 10,304,787 downwards.
CGTAGTCAGTGGACCGAGAACTAAGCCATTCAGCGTGGTGGGCATTAAAGTCTCCTAAAATCACCAACTCCGTAGAGGGGTATTGCTCAAGAACTTTGTCCGTCGTCAATTGCAGGTGCTCGAAGAGTCGCTTTGTTTCCCTGTCACCGCTATGAGACCTGTATAGGCACGCGTAAACACGGGTGTGGCCGCCGCAGTCCACGCGCACCCACAATATCGACAGGTCCCTGTCCTCTAAATGAAGGAGACGGCGGCAGCAGATATCCTCCCGAACGAACACACATACCCCGGCACGTCTCAGGAATTTATGTTCGAGTTTGTAGCCGGGATAGTGTAAGTATGAAGTTTCGGCCGGGCAAGATATCTGCGTCTCCGTTAGAAATAGTAGGGTCGGCTGCGCAGTCTCCAGGTGTTGATGGACTGCGTTAAGGTTTGCATGGAGCCCCCTGATATTGCACAAGTCCACTTGTGTGGAGAGGGCATTCGCTGTGTATACCTTACTTTTCTTTTTATTTTCCATTTGCGGGGGAGGATTATAGGTTTTTTGTGAAGATTTGTTGTGTTGATAGCTAAAAAGGCAAATTTGCAATGCCGACCAGCCACAGGCTGGCACAGGTACTGTGGGTTGTCGGCGCAGCGTACGAGAGGGCCCCCAGTCCCCCCCTACTGCAACAGCCGGGTCCACCCCGGTCTCCTTCTCCGGCACGACTGCTACAGTAGGGATTTTTCGCGGGTTGGCAGTTCAGCCTCCCAGGGCGGAGATTAAGTGATCCCTGGGTTCGGGAACTCTACTGACCCGCGGGCGGCCAGCGACAAACCGTTTCACTGGGTCTCACTGACCGCTGCGCCCACACTCCCGCGCCTACGCCTGCCGATGACTGTATCATTCGCATCACCGGCCTTCCGCTACCAACATAACAAATCCTCGGGAGCTCTGGATACCTTACTCACCGCAGGAACACAACACCGTCAAAGAGCAGTGTTATTTGGCTGCGATCTTCTGTAAGGCGGAGGTACCACGCCAGTCGGGCTGCTCCAATTTGAGTAGGGTTTAAACCCCACTGTGCCCTACCTCTCTTATCTCTATTTTAAAACGGTGTCAGGTCAAACACGTGTTTCGTGCCACTGTTCTGTCATTGAGGGCTAAAATCGCCTTTGTGCCTATGGTCTAAGATCCGAGAAGGTAAATCTTCCCTCATCTGTTAATTAGATGAAACAATTTTTTATAGGCTTATTTAAATATTGTGAGTTTATAAAAACAACCTCTGCCACCATAAGCCTGCTGCAAATTTTTTTTTTTTTAGCTTTTCCCTCTCATGTTAATTACATGTAGTAAGCTAAAACCGTTAATATTTTACATTATATACCTGACTGTAGTAGGCAGCCATCTCTATGATTGCTACAATTATCTGCAGCCAGGTCAGTAACCTCAGTCAGAGTAACCTGGCTGCAGGTAAGTATAGCAATCATAGAGATGGGTGCCTACTATAGTCAGGTATATAATGTAAAATATTGACGGTTTTAGCTCACTACGTGTAATTAACATGAGAGGGAAAAGATTTTTTAGAAGAAAAAAAAAATTTTTTTTTAAGTGTTATTATTTGCAGCAGGCTTATGGTGGCAGAGGTTGTTTTTATAAATTCACAATATTGAAATCAGCCTATAAAAAATTGTTTCATCTTATTAACAGATGAGGGAAGATTTTGTTATATTCCGGATCTTAGACCACTATACATAAGTAGCCACCTCAACATTTCATTTAAGTCGCGTACTCACAGGCGAGCGTAATCGTAACCGTTATACATACGGTAACAAAGGAGAGTAGCGACATCTAAAATAACTGTTAATGCTAGCTTGTGAACGTCTCGAAATGTATTGTAAACGTGACGTGCTGGCTTTTTGTAATTGGTTTTATAATTGATTGTTATTTGTAGTTCTTGCTGCATACTTACACGATATCTTAAGAGGGCGCATAAAGCAAAATTATCAATCTGCTATTTGATTTTACATGAAAAATTCCAGACCAAATCTTAAAATAAAAATATATGACAAACTACGTGATATTTTTAAGCCTACAGTCTAATCAAAAACATAAAATAATGAAATTTCCTCGACAAAAAAAATCACGAATTAACCTCTAATTTTTATAGAAAAATTATTTTCCCATAAATATCACTTGATTTTTTATGTTTATTTGTTTTCACATAAATATCACTTGATTTTTTATGTTTATTTGCTTCTGAATAAAGCACGTTAATACAAATTCTATTTTCAGTTATACTTATTATTTTTTTCTAAATGTGACTTTCTTCGATGATATTTTCAATAAAGTGAATAATAATCGATTATTACTTGTCCATCAAAAATCAATTTTTAATCATCAATTGTTGAGGTAGGGCACAGTTGGACATTTTTTGTTCAAAGTTGGGAGTACCGCACTGGGAAAGTACTTCAACTTAAACTGACTTTGAATAGAGTTGCGAGGGTCGGGTGTGGAGACTGCAGCGCGCTTACGATGCTCCTGATGTTGCAGGCGTCTGTAGTCCTCGGTACTCTTTCTATCAAGAGGATCGTACTATTGATTGCAATCTAGTCATATAAAAATACTTTAAAAAATAATTAAGTACTTGATATGTACCTAGTTGAAATAAATCGCTTATATTCTCGACACTTTAAAAATTACACTTCAATTAATTAGGTTTGAAGCGAGCAACGTGTTTTACTCCAGAATTGACTTCCCGAGTTATTTTTAATCAACAATTCGCTTAAATCTCAGCGAGGGAAGCGCGTTTCAAACGCAAAATGCGCTACATGATGAGTATTCGGTTTTATTTACAATTACAATTTATGGAGTCTTTTTTTCTTAATTTCGCAGTTTCTTTGTTACGAGAATAATTGAGGTCTTTGTAAACAATACCAAGTGTAGGTACATATTTATGTAAGGTATAGTAAAATTGAGATTTCATTCATTTTGAATGTTTTAATACTTGGGTGGTCTATATCTATATTAATAATATATATAAAAGCTGAAGAGTTTGTTTGTTTGGTTGTTTGTTTGTTTGTTTGAACGCGGTAATCTCTGGAACTACTGGGCCGATTTGAAAAATTCTTTCAGTGTTAGATAGCCCATTTATCGAGGAAGGCTATGGGCTATGTATCATCACGCTAAGACCAATAGGAGCGGAGTCCACGCCGACGAAGTCGCGCGCAGAAGCTAGTTATTATTAAAAAATTCAAAAAGTTGAGTTCATTTCTTTGATTGAATGCGTTAATCTTAAGATGGTCTGGTTTTATCATAAACTTTGTAAAGAAATATCTTTAAGGAATTATTCTTACTATAGTTGTCACAAAATAAGAGGCCCGTTTGGACGTTTAACAAATACCCTAGAACGTAACTTGGTACGAAACTGTAAGAAACAATAAAAGAATTATTAATAACATAAAAAGTTTTTAAAACATACGTAAATTTACTGGTGCGTTAAATATTATGATAGAATATATTGGGAGTTTTCTTTTCGCGCTTACTTTAGAGTAGCATGCAATTTCTAATTATTACGAAACGTCTCAAAAACAGTTACGTTCTAAGTCTTTTTGTTTTTAAATACTAGTGTTGTAACAAGTTAATTACTGAATTTCAGCAGCATCATTCGATTTTAATAGTAAATCGATATTGTGCAGTGATCTCTACTGAGAATAATTTTATTGTATTTGCTCGCAAACGAAAAAAAAAACGACTTCAATGACATTGACAATTAACACAACGTAGGTAGACGAAAAATAATCAACTAAATACGCGTTATCAAAGATTACAGTCTTTATAGCTACCATGGTCACGGGAGAACAATGTCCTCATGTAGAGAACCTAATAAAACGCGAGAAAACCTGAAAAAGTTGTTTCATTATAATGAGAGAAATTGGCGTAAACATTAGAAAACAATAAAAAAAAATAGATTAAAGACAAATTGATCTTTTGTACCATTGTATTATTTCAATTTACCTACAATATTAAAGTTTTAGTTAAATTTTCTAATCTGAAATTTAATTCAATATTCTTTACACTACATAATCAAATCGATCAAATACTCATACAAACTTGAATCGATTTATCGTGAGTATCGAATACCGAGTCGTATGGTTACTTCCCTATTTACGTCTCGATGACATATGTCCAAACGGGCCTATTATTTTGCGATGACTATAGTGGTCGCCTTGAGGTCGAAATTCGACCATAATTAAAAATTTACATTTAAGAAAACCAAAAAATTATGAAAAAAAGAACTTTTTTTAGAATTTTCAATTTGGCTACAGACTTTGACAATCAACAAAATCATATAAATGCGTGTGTGTGACAAATACATACATAGTAGTGTGTGTAATGTTTTTTTTATTTATTGATTTTATATATTTTTGTGCATAGTTTTAAAAAATTATTAGCATTCTGCACTCCCTCTCTATACATATAAATTATAAGTGTACGAAAGGAGACGGATACGATTCCATACATTCTCGGGCCAAAATTTAACATACAATTTAACGTAATGAAAATGGTACCAATTAATGTATTTACGCTTATTGATTCCTTGCTGAAAATTCTGTATACTTTGGCTATCTGAGAGCGGAGTTATTAGACGTTTTGTAAAATTGAGGCTATGTTACAATGTCTATGAAAAACCCAATCACTAAGTTCTTGAAGCACTAATGTTTATCATATTATATCATTACAAATATCAATCACTTGAAACCACAAATAAATATCAGGAATGGACTCAGGACGCATCTGATCACACTGAAAACATTAAACAACTATAAACATGATTAAGTACATGAAACGAGTGACGGGACCATGACGAGACACACATGAGTCATGACATAGTTTCAATATCAGTCAGCTGTCAAAGCAGACTAAGTCAGATATTAATTGTTATTTTCGATATTAATGTAACTTTATTTAAATACACTTTATTGTTTACAACTTCAATTGTGTATCTAAATACTTTGAGTTAATTAACTAGTGCAAACCTTATTTTTTGTGCTGTGTGGCTACGGCACTGTGCTGTGTGGCTACGGCACTAAAGAATGTAGCCACCCCCTCTCTTCCCGTGGGTGTCGTAAGAGGCGACTAAGGGATAACACAGTTCTACTACCACCTTGGAACTTAAAAAGCCGACGGATGGCGGGATAACCATCCATGCTGGCTTTGAAATACACAGGCCAAAGACGGGCAGCAGCGTCTTCGGTGCGACAAAGCCAGCCCTGCGGTCACCAACCCGCCTGCCCAGCGTGGTGACTATGGGCAAAACACATGAGCTCGCGTCATAATGTCGGGCGCGAACTTGTGGAGGCCTATGTCCAACAGTGGACTGTGATAGGCTGTAGTGGTGGTGGTGGAAACCTTATTTTTTTAATTCTATAATCGATTATAATTAAATCGATACCCAATCAATTTGACGAAAACTATCTTTTTCATTTTTCTCAGCTTCCAGATTCAGAATTGAGCTGATATTTTATATTTTAAAATAAAAAAATATGACTAATTTTTAAACCATATCTCTACCTATTACATTTTAGCCTAAAAGTCCCCATCTCCTTTCATACTCCTCCGTTGGCGCGTCGGCGCAATTTTCGTTAAAAGGGTATAAAGTTTGTGCTTCACGTATTACTATTTATTCATTTTTATTTCACTATTTGTGAATTCAAATTTAGAATGACATCGTTAAATTTTTGTGGTTAATTATAAATACATAGTTACTAAGAAAACTGATTTTTGTTTTTTAAACAAATTGCGCCGCGTATATGTAGGTAAGTATTTATGTATATATTCCCCACTCTATCACCCACTGCAACTTATTCTACAACAATCTATATTCTCCACTGCAACAACTTAGTAGCTATTAAGCTTTTTACAACGCTTTACGAAAAAATCTCTTTCCCAATCGTGTGTGATTTTTAAATGTTATAGATAGAACAATGCAATTCAAATATTGCGACAGATATGCAAGAACAATTTTATAAGTTCATTATATTATCTACAAACTAAACGATAAAGACTGTTTTATTTTTATTTAATTAATAATCTTAAAATATGTAATCAAGGCTAAATAGTGCTTTTCATAAACGCTTAAGCGCGTTAAACAACGTGGTTTTCATAAACAAGCAACGCAGTTATGCGGCTTCATCTATCTTCGCATAACGTAACACTATCCCAGTTCCCGGCTATATTGTTTCTAGGAAAATAATAAGAGACTATCTAACGGCAGTGTAACTATAACGAAGTGCCTACGTGGAAATGTAAAGTAGCGTTTATGCATGCACATGTGATGCAATCATGCAACATAAAAATGAAAATTAGTGGAAAAGTAAAATGTTTTTGAAAAATGCTTAATCTTATCTGAAGTTGTTTTGGAAATATTTATTAAAATAATATTATCACATTGAATATATATTATATTTATATATATTATAAGACAAAATAACCATTAATCATCATTGATAGATTTTTGTTATGCGATAAATCAAAGATGAATCACAGGTCAAGATATAAATAAAATTGCATATAACACTTGAATTGTAATGGAAGTTCTAATGGCACAATTACATACGAATTATAAATGAATGCTAATGATAGTAATGAATTAATGATGATATAATCATTTTCCCATTTCCGCGCCGATATCTGATTTCACACTGACACTGATTTCTGAATTACTTTTAAAATTATCTAGTTTATCTAATTATTGTGAATTGTGTATAAACTCTTTAATCCATAGCTAATGAACACGTTTTAGTTTATTGGATTACAAATTGTCTACTAATAAATTGTGCAACGCGTTTTAAGAACTAGAGTAGAACGCCTTGTATCATTTTACTTAAACATTAACATTTATTAATAAAGAAAATATTTACGCACAATTTGAAACTGCAACAATATAATTATAGTTCATATATAATTATATCTATAACCTTTTAATCAGCGTGATCAAAATAATCTATAGCTTTTCTTTTAGTATTACTTTCTTAGTGACCTTTATATCCACAAATGACAGTCATATACCTACATGGCATCCATTTAAGTAATACTAATGTGATTAGCTATCACAAATTTTACTGTGTGAACTATGTCTATGAATATTTAATAATCCATTCGTGTAACTTCTTTAAAATTACATTTTGTGTAACGTGTATAGTCCGTATACACTTAGAGTTAGACAATACCCACAATACATACTTACACACACTATATCACTTTTTTAAGCTGATATTGATAAATAGTTAACTACTTAGTTTACTAACTATATTTCTAGATTACATAGATACTATTTATTATAAAACATTTTATTTGCATAATGATACTGATTACTGTGATAATTAAACAACAATAAAAGCCATACATATATACAAGGGCTTTGAATTTATTATAGTACATTGTAATGAAGGTAATAAAATAATTAATTGTTGATTGGCAAAGAAAATTATATTATAGTAGATACACTAATAGGTATAAGATTATTTAAACGTTAAAATGACATATAATTGTTGTACGAATATATTGGTTTACTAGGATAAAACTAAACTGAAATTAACAATTAACTAAATAACTAATTACTATAGCAAAAGGAATCATTACTGCAATATAGTAACAAAGCTTAATCTATATATATAAAAGAGTTACCCACCCATTGACTCATCACGATATCTCTGGAACCATAAGGCGTAGAGACTTGAATTTTGGTAGGAATATTCCTTTCGCCGAGTAGAGGTCAGCTAAGAACGGGTTTTACGATATTCCACCCCTAAGGGGGTTAAACGGGGGTTGGAAGTTTGTATGAAAGTCCTATGTTTTTGAAGTAAGAGACTTGAAATTCAAAATGTATGCTCTATAGATGGTGTGGAGGTGTACTAATAATGTATTTTTAGAAATCAACCCTTTTTGGGGCTGAAACGGGGGTTGGTAGTTTTATGTGAGCGAGATGAAAACTTAAATATGTATATGTAAGTATATTATTTACATCACAAAAATAATTAACGCCCAACGAAGTGGGCACGGGTCGGCTAGTTAATATTATATGACGGTAAATGCTTGCTCTCCTATTAAGACGAAGCATTAGAGTTTATTTTTGCAGGCTGTCCCAAATGAATCCGCAACCGTTCGTTACAATTTACGTTTTCTGTCTACTTCTGTCACTGGGTCCAGCTCTACTTTGGTATAGATAATACCTACTAATAGCTTTTTATAATTATTGTCTATTTTACTATTTTACTGTAAAAATCACCCAATCAGGCGCCGTGGCTTTATTAAGTAATAAAATTATCGATTACGAGTTTTATGAAGCCATTTAAGGTTTCAACGAACAAATCTTTAATCCTACTGGACCCTATTTTTAAAATTCCTTTTTCGTTTGAAGGCAAGTTTCATTCTGAAAGTGATAGGCTATAAAAGTTCACATTGTGACGTATAGGAAAAGAGGAGTAAAGTTATATAAGATCACACAGATAGTCAATAATCTGTATAATCACACGGTGTGGCCGGTTCATGCAAGGTGATACTTTGACGCAATGCGACATTTTAGAACCTAAAACTCTTGTTTCAATAACAAAGAAGACCATTGATTTCAAAGGCATTGTTACCGAGACCTAAGGCTTTCCTCTTATAAAGGATCGATACAACATTTTAGTTTTAAAAAAAGTTATATTTATTTGCAATGACAGTTTTTTTTTTTCGAAATGGTTCAGCTTAGCTTTTAGTTTGTTATAAAAAAATATTAACAGCAACATTAAAACATGAAAAGTTACTAATATTTCTAATTTTTGAGATCTCATCGACGTCCCGCTGCTGTGGTAAATCGTGTCCTATTGTATAAAGTAAACGAATTGCCTTCTAACATAATAAGTTGCCCCTGCTGACAAATAAAGAAAAGGTAGAAATTCATTTGTAATATTTTATACGGTGAAATAAATAAGAAAATGACCACACGAAACTTTTAACTTCACGAGCGATTGCCGTTCGACTCCTCGACTTTTGTGAACAAGTCAGTAATTAATCTTTACTTTACAGCAAGGTGAGAGACTCCAAAGGTCAAACAATGGATCTAGAAACAAATATTTGTACAAAACCTCAAACATTCGAGTTCCGTGAATGGAAAGCTCGGAATACAACGATATACCTAAGAACTTTCAAAGTTACCGTTACCGCAACTACTGCGCGCGACTTCGTCGGCGTGGACTCCGCTCCTATTGGTCTTAGCGTGATGACACATAGCATATAGCCTTCCTCGATAAATGGGCTATCTAACACTAAAAGAATTTTTCAAATCGGACCAGTAGTTCCAGAGATTACCGCGTTCAAACAAACAAACAACCAAACAAACAAACTCTTCAGTTTTATATATTAGTATAGATTATAATTTATAGTTTTATACAACACTAGCTTCTGCGCGCGACTTCGTCGGCGTGGACTCCGCTCCTATTGGTCTTAGCGTGATGACACATAGCCTATAGCCTTCCTCGATAAATGGGCTATCTAACACTGAAAGAATTTTTCAAATCGGCCCAGTAGAACCAGAGATTATCGCGTTCAAACAAACAAACAAACAAACAAACAAACAAACAATCAAACAAACTCTTCAGCTTTATATATTAGTATAGATTGATAGATTTGTGAACTACAACTTGTAACAATTTATGAGAAAATCCAATTGTTATACAAATATCATAAATGCGGAAGTTTATAAAGATAGATGTTTTTAACGCTTTAAAGCAAGAAAGTATTAAAAAGTAGTTGCGACGAAACTAAGTAATACTTAAATAGAGTTATTCTAGACAAAACAATTTTAACTTAAATTTTTTAGAAAAGTTCTTATTTGTGAGCGCTCTGAAACTGAATTTACCTGTAAAAATTCATTTTTCAAATTTGTTTAATACTCTTTGCTGAATTTCGACTTGCAAGTCGCTTGTGCTGCGTTTACCTTATTGAAATATATTGAAAATTGTATACAGCAACAGTATAATTATACAAAACAAATAAATATAAATTTGTCCATGTTCGACTTTTGCTGAAAGTGATATTGCACAAATCCATTCGTTTACGATTAAAGTTGTAACAATAACAAAGCATGTAGCGTCGCATTCATTGCTTAGTTCGTGAAAAGCTAGGAAAGTGCAATATTTTGTTATATTTATTAGTCAACTCTCTTGTCTGTACAACAAACTTATACAATGATTTAATTTTGTACGGAACATTCAATAATTGTCATAATTTTAAATAAATTATTTTGCTTTAATTAAGTATAGTAGCTAAATCATTAAGATAGAAAAATGAATTATGTATCAAGACGTACCTATAAATAATGAATTTTTCAAGTATAACATTTTATAATAACGGCTTAGTATTCGTGTTTAATAAAATTAAAAAATGCTTTTGTTATATGGATTATATTCGTATTACTTCCTTTTGGTATTAATCAAAACATACTGACATCAAAAACGTTAACATTCGCGATTTCTTACATTACTTGTCTTAAAACTGCTATAAAATGTTTTTGTAAACATTAAACGGTTTTTACAAGTACTTTGTAAATAAAATAAGCGCACCGTTATTCATTTTCACTAAATAAAATACAATGTACATACTTTCATTTAAAACGGGAATTACTGCGATTATCAATTTGATGGCGCATGCAATTACATACGCCGTAATATCGTGAACTTAGAATTACACCATAGTAAATATCCCGGTTTACACATAAACCATGGTTTTAGTGATCATGATAGAAAACATAATTATCTTTATACGTTCCTGATATTTGGGGGAATTGCAGACGCCATGGTCAAGAAACAACTGTCGGGAATCGTGAACAATTTTATGTGTTATAACCAAAACTTCGTATCAATTTGCCGAAGGGTTTCGTTGTCGGTTGCTACCGTACATTACTTTAACACTATACGGTATACCTAATCCCATATACGACTATAAAAAAAATCTGTTAGCAAAACTATAAATATAAATTATACTCTGTTTACTACGCCCGCTGTTTAAGTATTCAAATATAAATCACTAAATAAAGTGGCAATAGAACAAATTGTTTTATTCACGCTCTATAAAAAATTACCGCAAAACCACAAAAGTAATATAAACCCTGACGACAGACATAAAAACTTTTACCAGTGGCATGAACAACGGCACACTAAATCCTCCAATATATCTGACAAGCCAAACGGAAAGCATTTTTCGATTATTTCCTGGTCATTAACTTAATAAAGTTCTAGTGGATTCCATCGACAAAGGGAATAAAAACGATTTTATTATCGGCCACCTATTACATCTTTTGTTCCTTTTGATTGATATTTCTATTCTCTATTCATTCGCATTTTTTATTAAAAATGGATTGGTATTTAGAAATCGATAAAAGATCTTTCATTTTGCAGTTTGCCGTCTTATTTTTAAAATTAGAATAATTTACATTTTTATAGCATCCATCAACTTTTCAAGTTACTTAGCAAGTTGAAGTGGCAGTGGGCTGGTCATCTGTGTCGCAGGACCGATGGCCGTTGGAGCAGACGTGTCCTGGAGTGGAGACCGCGTCTTGGCAAACGCAGTGTGGGACGTCTTCCAGCCCGTTGGACCGACGATCTTCGAAAGATTGCCGGTGTAGGCTGGATGAGGATTGCGGAAAACCGGGATGTCTGGTGCGAACTTGGGGAGGCCTATGTCCAGCAGTGGACTGCAATAGGCTGAACTGATGATGACATCAACTTTTCTCCCAAATTATGGAATTCCTAATCTATATTTAATACGTGAAGCAAAAACTTTGTATGTACTCCTTTTTACGAAAATTGCACGGACGGAGGAGAATGAAATTTCGCACACTTATAGTTTATATAGAGGAGTATAGAATGCCAATTTTTGTTTAAATTATGCATAAAAAAATACAACAGTACAAGTTGCATATCAATAAAAAAACATTACACACACTATCATGTATTTGACACACGTATATAATATACTCTTTTCGTTAATGTTCAAACATAATTTAAATTAACGTCCAATTTCTACCACTGACTGGGCAACCATGATTTTTTTTATACATAACTAGCTGCCCGGACAGACTTCGTTCTGTCTGTTATGTTTTTTTTTTGTATAAAAACCTCCCGTGGGATTTTTAAGGAACATACAAAAAAAAATTAGCCGAATCGATCGAGCCGTTCTCGAGTTATGCGCTTAGCAACATTCATTTTTATTATATAGATTTTGAAAAAAATTAACAATAAATAAATAGTTAAACGCCTCACACTCAACAGCCCCCACCAAGATTTAGTGAGGCCGCACACCACAGCTACATTTGTATTACGATAATTGTAGCGCCACATTTGAAATGCGATACATTTATCGACCCCCTATATTTGTATGTAAACCCGCACATCAAGGACACATTTGTAGTAGGTGCGATTTGTGGCAAGATGTCTGCCACGCCACACGAATTCAAGATCGAACACGTTCGTTTTATGTGGCGCGAACATAGAATAAAAACGCGCGAAAATGTAAGAATGTTGAATTTTATGTTGAATTTATTGCAGAGATTGAAAAAAATCCTGTTTGAATAAATTTATTGAACTGATCAATTGAACAATTTATAATTTATTGAACAATTTGATTTGATTGAACTAAATTTAATAATAATTGATATTATGTGTTTTCAGATATTCTATAATGTAAACGGAACTTTTCTTCGTCGGATCGTAACTCTTGCGCAATTTTGAAATTTCCGTAAACTGTACAATTTTAGTAAACGGGTGAACCCAATAATGTATTTTTTTTCTCATTAATCGCCACATCAAAAAATCGTCATCGTCAGACGATGATGTCGACATTTTGACTTCTGTTGTTAGTGCCACGCTACAATTGTGCTTCCAATGTGCGCACACACGACACATTTGTGGCCGCTTAAATTGTATCGCAGTAATTGTGGCGCCGTAAATGTATGTTGAGTGTAGCGTGTGGCGGCGGTGTGCGGCCTCACTAACGAAGTGTGTCGAAGCCCGAGGGTTCGGAAACACACACAATACACAACCACAAACGCCCAGACCACGGCAAGCATCTGTATGGCCAATATAAATGTATTCTATGCGCGGGGATCGAACCCGCAACCGCCAGTGCAACTGCCATAAACTGATAGACCAGTACTGTGACCGCTGCGCCAACGCTTCATTAACACCTGATAGCGATCGTTACTCATAGTAGGGCATATCCGTCAACCCGCATTGCAGCAGCGTGGTGGATTAAGCTCTGATCCTTCTACTATATGGGGAAAGAGGCCTATGACCAGCAGTGGAACATTAAAGGCTGAAGCGATATGCCATATGATATAATATACTTCATATAATTATCTTCCTTTATATTTCGTGTAAAAACATGCTCTATTTGAAAATGTCAATAAATCGTTACAATCTCCCGTCTACACGCAACGATAAATTGGAACAATCTGGAACGTTCGAAGTTGTTACAATTTATCGTAGCGTGTAAAGCCAGCATTAGTGGTAACCTTTCCTCAAGAAAAAATAGATATCTGACGGATACCCAAACCGCATAATCAATGCCAAGTTCAGATATAAACTACATATAATTTATTATATGTAGTTTATATTGATACTTTAAGCGCTTTACCTATTGCAAATAATTGATTTTATACATACACATACATGTTATATATACATAATTATACAAGTTTAAAAATCATTTGCTGTATATTACGAATGTTGTTTAACTGATTTGCTGATTACTTCTTTTTTATAGCCGTGACGGTAAGGTTTTGAATAGAGTATTATTTTTTGAAAACATTCGTTCAAAATATTCGATTGTAGACTATCTTATTAATTTAACTACCTACTGCTTATTATTACTTTTACTTTCCTAAATGATAAAAAAGCGGCGGTAGGTAGTAGGTACTATTTACTAATCTGTGGCGACGGTAAATAAAAAGTGTCAATTTCTTCATCTGACAGTATCATAGTGGGCTTTCTTTCAAAAAAAGACAGACTTGTTTTATGCTATACAGCATGTCCCGCGATAAAGTGCAACCCCGAAAGAGGGTGAAACTAGACCATAAATTATCGACAAAAAACAGAAAAAAAATAAAAAAATTAAAAAAAAAAATTTATTTTTTTTATTGACGAATTATTATTTTTATATAGCTTACGTAGCCTCTTTGTACAAAAAATGATGATTTTTGTACGTGTTTTTTGGGATACAGGCGTAAATTTTTTTTTATTCGAATGGCAATATGGTAAGAAATAATAATAAATCATAAAATTTCTTGGTATTGGGGGCATAATTCTGAGAAAATTAGAGATAATTGAAAAAAAAACAGTCATAAAAAATGGATTTTTTTTCACAAGAAGCATAGTTAAAGACATAATGCCACTTTTTTGCGAGCTAATTTTTATTTTATCCTTACCGCCAAGTACGTGGCGTAATATTTTATTTTATTTTATTTTAAAGTAATCGACCTACTACATTGGAAGAAATCATCATTTTTTGTACATAGAGTCTACGTAAGATATAAAAAACTTAATTCGTCAATAAGAAATAAAATATTTTTTTCAAAAAGTTTTTTCTATGTTTTTTGTCGATAATTTATCGTCTAGTTTCACCCCCATTCAGGGTTGCACTTTATCGCGGGACATTTTGTATATAGTTGTAGCTTAAGTGTACATATATTGCAATTACTGTAGTACAGATTGCCCCTACACTTGGGTAATAATTATGTACAGCAAATTAATTTTTAGTTTAAAGGCTACATCATATTATTGTAATACTGTAGAAAACTAAGTCGTGTGATGATGATATAAACTTAATTATTTAAACCTAAATCTTTAAAAAAAGTTAGATATGGAAAAAAATTATAATCAACCAGATCTAATAGTTATAAACTTATAAAAGTCATTACATAAACATTTTAAAACTTTTTAATTAAAGCAACACTTAGATACCTAAATTTCTGTTTGAAGCTACGGTTGTTTGTCTTATTTACCATTTTACCCGCATCGCTCGTGACTTAATTTAACACTCCACTTATTTTAGTAGTAAGTAGCCCGTTCTTAATATATTTTGAATTGTAAATTTATAACAGAACATTTAATGGAGATTCCATCACGGGTCGCGACTGATGCCTTGAATATATATGTGGCAAGACCTTGATTTTATGAACAGGAATAGTGCGAATGATTTTATATTTACGGTACAAAACCGTTACGTTGCAATGTCTTGGTTGCATTTCATCTATTGCAATTGTAGCTTGCTGGTAGACCCGTAGTCAATCAATAATTTTACAATGGTTGTTTTTGTCGGTCATGTCACATTGGCATTGTAACAATGCCATAAGTTTTCAATGGCATGTCATCAATAAAACTAAAAAATTAAAAATTTATACTTATATCTCTTTCTTTCTGTCTTGTAATTATAATTTAATTACATTGATAATACTTGACTTCAACGACAGATTTTGCCTGTTAATGACAAAATCTGTTTAGCTTATTATATATAACATATTAATATAAATATTTATATTACAATAATTATATAAACTTACGATGACACCCCGTTGGCGCAGCGGTCACAGCACTGGTTTGTGGCTGTTGCGCGGGCGGTTGCGGGTTCGATCCCCGCACACGACAACATTTGTATTGGCCATACAGATGTTTGCCGTGGTCTGGGTGTTTGTGCAGTCCTTGTGGGTCTCCCCACCGTGCCTCGGAGAGCACGTTAAGCCGTCCGGTCCGGTTGTTATTATTTACACCTGATAGCGATCGTTTCACATAGTAGGGAATATATCCGCCAACCCGCATTGGAGCAGCGTGGTGGATTAAGCTCTGATCCTTCTCGTACACGGGGAAAGCGGCCTATGCCCAGCAATGGGATATTACAGGTTGAAGCGAAGCGAATTTAAATTATTAAACTTGGCATTTTTAATATCGAATTTCATGAAAATCCTAAACGTTAAATGTCATATCTGCTTGACAAAATATATACTAAATCATATAAAACAAGGGAAGCTTGACACAAAATATCGTTATATACCGTTCCTCGTACCAGGTGTAACCCGCATCGTTGCGATCAATAACCATCGGGACCGTGAAACATCCCTTTGTAAACAGAATGCATTTAATTACTTTTCGTAAATTAAGCGATCTGTTTAATATGATTATATCATATTTTATGTGCGACATACTGGTATTTTCACGTTTTGCTATTTAAATGAATTCGTGCCGTATTGGGTTTTACATTGAAGTGAAAATAATTGGAAATTAATATTTATTTTTTAAGTGAAAATTAAAAAGGTAATACCTAAATTGCTTAGTAAAATAAATACAGCAAACAATTTAAAACTATGCTATACATACGCAGAAGTATTAATATCATACACAATTAAAAGGTATAATTTCAATTGATATAACTTTAAATAAAGGTTTGTTGATTACAGTGTATAAGTCGTCTACAACTCTATAATGTGTTGTTAAACATTCATATTTTAGTAGGTACACTATTCTCTCGCTTAGGAAGGATATGCGAATACCACATAAGTACTCCAAAGGAAATCCCGTACCTTTTGTAGTGAAAGTTAAATAGATGTGAGTGATTTGCATAGAAATCTAGACATGTTTGCATTATACGGAAAGGTTTCTAGGAACTACTTTATAGGTACGGCCTACTATTGTAATAAAAAAATTGAAATGGAATCTTAAGGTTTTCGTATGTGACTGTATTAATTATTTTGCATAAATGGTATTGTTAATTTCTTATTAAACTATGGTTTTAATAAAACTTATCTAATTATTAAATATATATTATACTAATATGATATAATCAATTCGATTATTTTTGTCTTATGAGTAAATATTACTAACGTTATTCGCCTTAAACCTTGTGTAATAAATTTATATCCTCTAAATGTTTAAAATAAAAATAAGAAATATTCGCATGAATAATACTACAAAAGGGATTAATTTATGCCTCGTACGAGTAAAAAAAAATTCACATTAAAATTAACGTCTCGACTCGACGTAATGTAAACGAACTCCTAACTAAAAACAACTTCGGTCTGACATATTGTGTAACCGTGCCTTGAATTACGATCACAATAAACAATGACTGCTTGTACAACTTATCTTCATTGCAATTTTGTACACGATTTGATTATCTCATAATTCTTATATCATAATATAATGTGAGATGGCGATTTATTTTTTAGTATTCGTATACGATTTACCTACTGTCTTCTCAAAATATACAAATAATAATTAGGAAGTCTAGAAGGGATTTCCGTTCAATTGAAAAATAATGATCATTAAAAATTGCGCTAAAATATTTAGTCAAGTTAAGAATTCCATAATTGTTTGAACTGTGTTTAAAACATCATCAAATTTAACTACTTATTTTAAATCTATTTACAGCAACATTATGTTAGATTATTCACTAAAATATATTTACAATTTTAATATTGTTACGTTTTGTATATTTTAAGTACATAAGAAACAATAATAGGGGAGACCAGGTATGAAAGTAACACGGGATGAACGTAACAAATGAGTTTTTGAACGAATTATGTTGGTTACAAAGACGGCTGCTTTACCAATATGCGGCATTTTGAATCCCCCCTTCCCTCAGTTGCGCTTACGGCGCTGTGCCGCCAAGTTATTGACGTAATGAGTGGGTGCCAAAAAATTAGGCATAAAGTAAGTTTTGACCGTTTTTTTCAACTGTGATTGTTTTAATTATGTAATGTTTTAGCTTGTGTGTTATTTGTGAGTAAAATAGCACAACTATTCGTCTTTATGTTTTGGCATCCGGAATGGCACTTTTATAACAGTTTTTGTAAGCTATAACCATGTGTTTGTCATAATCGGGAAAATTTATAGGTCGGGATGAAAGTAACAACTTGTTACTTTCATCCCGAAAAATACAGACAGGCTTTGCTTGCACAGGATTTTGGCCCATCAACCCGCAAATATTCACAGCCGTGGACTTCTTGCCCAGCACCGTTAGTAATCGACCGTTAGAAGATGTTCCAGCTCCTTTACCTGACCCTATTCCTTCAACAACAAGTCGTCAGATTGGCGCAATGTCCTGTTCACCACCATCACGAGATCAAGCAATTTCGACTGACAATTTACCGACCGTACATGGCGCGAGTTACGCTCACCATTGCCATAAGTAACACCACCATTAGTAGGTTCACCGGCTTTGCCAGCTTCGCCGTCTTTGAAAGCTTCACCATTATTGCCAAGACCCCTCCTGAATTAACTTTCCCACCAACAACTACATGTTTTGGAAGTAGACGTGTCAATATTTACATCGGCATCGACATCAACTAATAATTTACAAATCCCATCTACTTCTTCAGCTTCTTTCCAGGAAATTACAATGATATCGTTTAGTCCCTATGAACTTAAACCCCTACCAAAGGCAGGACCTAGAAAGAATAATTGAAAGGTAAGAAAAGGAAGAAAAGGAAAGAAAAAAATACCTATAGCACAAAAGACGAAAAACATACTAGAATAACAAAAGATACTGATAATAATTCAGATAGCGAGGATTGTTTTTGTCTAGCCTGTTTAGAATTTTTTGCAAACAACAGGTCAAATTAAAAATGGGTACAATGCCTCTAGTGTCACCAATGGGCCCATGAAGAGTGCATTAATAACGAAAGAAGTTATATATGTATGTCATAACTATTTGTCTGACTGAGATTGTTGACTACTTTCGAAGTTTTATTTTTTTCAGAAGTGTTTAATAATAATTAGTTTTGATTATTGTGACATAATTGTGAGTCCTAAAAGGCTGATTAATAAATTAGAATAATAATGTTGTGTTGTGATAAATAATAATGTTGATTATGAAAGTTACTTTGCGTTTATTTGCATTGTTACAACCATCCCCTGATACTGTTACAACCAACCCTACCCCTAGGGATGGTTGTAACAGATTCCAGATGTTTTTTTTGCTCTATTTTCTCAAAAATGCCTATATAATTTGCATTTAAGGCGATGGTTATAGATAGCTGAAACACTAATCTATCATTTGTATTGGTTTGAATCTTGATATTCTAAAAGTTGTGTGAGATATAACGAAATAACCGAAAATTGTTACGTCCATCCCTGGTCTCCCCTAATATTGAGATTTATCTGTGTTTCCGACCTCGGTACGTCGAGAAAAACCAATTGTATTTTTTCGAAAGAAATAAGCACGTCAATTCATCGAACCTTAAAAACTTTAATCATTTATAATATTGCTGAAATAAGTAGAATTACTTGGTACTTTCGTTCAATATGAAATCCGTTTTTAATCTTCTAAAAAGTTTTTGTACAACATTTCTCTTGGGAATACTCGAATTGTATTATCTACACGTAAAGATTAAGAACTGCTTTCACAAACTTTAGTAGGTATTATATTATGTACATTCTTTAAATATTGTATCAAAAATAAACTCAAAATCATAAAGTGTTTATAAAATAGGTACATACCTCAATAGTTTAAATTTAAACAGATAAAACGAACTAAACAACTAAAAGCATAAAAAGCGTGTTAAATATTTTGCATTCCGATATTTGCAAAATATGTCGAGCATTTTTTTTTCTATAAATAAATAAAGAACGAATAGTATGCAATTTTTTAATTTTATTGGACATTAAAATAATATGTTAGCAATTGCATGTCATATATGTAGATACGTGTTTTAGGTATGTACGACGACATGTACATATATACGATGAGTAACCAGGACTAGGAAATTATTATATACCTACTAAATATATATAGCTGACCTAATACGAGTAGATGTTGACCTGTCTTGCGAAGTGTCAAACGCGTGAACTTGAAATAATCGTTGGTTTTGTCACATTTTTAAAATTTTATTCATTACTAGGTGACCCCGCAAACGTTGTTTTGCCATTTATGATATTAACCCCCGCAACCCCCTCTTGTGGTTGGAATTTCATAAAATCCGTTCTTAGATGACCTCTACTCGGCGAAAGGAATATTCCTACCAAATTTCAAGTCTCTGTGGCTTATGGTTCCAGAGATATGGTGATGAGTCAATATATGGGTAGAACTCTCTTTTATATATATATAGACTTATAGAGTAACAAGATTCTACAAAATATTAAAAAACTTAAAAAAAATTGGCCGAATAAGTCCAGTCGTTCCTACTTGAGTTTTCCGCTTAACGACACATTGAGCATCCATTTTTATTTATAATGATTATATACAGCGATGGTGGCACATAAGTATACATATATACGTGCAGAGTTATTTGCTTTTTGTCTGGATTAACTATCGATTGCTGAATTTTTTTAACCGTGATAGAAATGTAACTAACAGATTACTTACATTCTGGGGGTAAGGTGCTTTTAACATAATCGGTACCTATATAATGTTCCTTATATATGACATATGCTTTTTATTACATTGCATGTAGGTATGTCCAGACCTCTAGGCTCTATGGGATTCTTTCACTCAATTGGAGTTTCCACGTCTAAAAAATTTATTATTATCAAGACATTTTTGATATAAAAATTTTGAAATTGTGATTGTCATAAATTCATTTGTCTAAAAAGTTAGGTATCTATACATATAATAAAATGGTAGGAAAGTCAAAACTGTACATTGAATATTTTTTTAAAAGAATACTTGGGGTGTGATCTACAATCGATACCGAAGCCAAAAATATAGTTTTTAGAATTTTTGTCTGTTTGTCTGTTTATCTGTTTGTCTGTTTGTCTGTATGTATGTCCGGGATAAACTCAAAAAGTACTGCATGGATTTACTTCAAATTTGGCGTGAATATTATTAAGAAGTCGGGTCAGAACATAGGCTATATATTATCACGCTATCACCTACGGGGAACGAGCAGTGAACCTTTATTTCTTCAAACGTATGTCCGGGATAAACTCAAAAAGTACTGAATGGATTTACTTCAAATTTGGCACGAATATTACTAAGAAGTCGGGTCAGAACATAGGCTACATATTATTACGCTATCACCTACGGGGAACGAGCAGTGAAACTTTATTTCTTTAAATATATGGCCGGGATAAACTCAAAAAGTACTGCATGGATTTACTTCAAATTTGGCACGAATATTATTAAGAAGTCACGTCAACATATAGGCTACATATTATCACGTTATCACCCACGGGGATTGAGCAGTGAACCTTTATTTGTTCAAATATAATTATGTCCGAGATAAACTCAAAAAGTACTGCATGTATTCACTTCTTTGGCACGAATATTATTAAGAAGTCGCATCAACATATAGGCTACATATTATCACGCTATCACCTACGTAGAACGAGCAGTGAACTTTTATTACTCAACGCATTCTGTAACAACGTGTAATCTAACGACGCATATTTGAATGTTGTTGTTATTATGCCATGCTACAAGCTAGCTTCACACTATAAAAAATAACACAGTATAAGTAATTTAGGCCGATAAACGTAATTAAATGAATATCAGTAGTTCAAGACAAATTTAAAGCAGCGCCTTCTATGAGATTTCAAAAACACTCACATCAATCACTTTTTGGATATAAATGATTTAAATTTGATCATGTTGGCGAGGTTAATTGTTATTTTTAAAAGTCATAGATGGAGTTGTGCATTTTCTTCTTAAAAATTGTAGGTATCGTTAATTCGTTTCAAAGATGAGCAAGACAGTTAAAAAAATCTGTTTAACAAACAGAACTCAAAAAGAACTGCATAGATTTATAACATAATTGTGTTTGCTCGCAAACGAAAAAAAAAAAACCGACTTCAATTACATCGACAAGTAATACAACGTAATAAGACGAAAAAATAGTCAAGTAAATACGCGCTATTAAAGATTACTCAAAAAGTTGTAGTCAGTTTTCGATCTAATTTAAACAAGACTACAAGACAAGTATTAGCTTTCGATTAAAGTAAGAATCATCGAAATCGGTACACCGAGCGGTATAATATAACGTAGGTCGACGAAAAAGTAGTCAAGTAAATACGCATTATTAGATATAACTCTAAAAGTACTTGTGAGATCTCAATTAAATTAAAATGGGACCACATGACACGCAACACCTTTCAGTTAAAACAAGATTGATCGAAATCGGTCCACCCAGGCAAAAGTTCTGAGCTAACATACATTAAAAAAAAAAAACATACAGTCGAATTGAGAACCTCCTCCTTTTTTGGAAGTCGGTTAAAAATTTAAACTCGAAAACGGCACGCTATTTCTGTATGCAATTTGAGCCAAATAGCGAAAAAAGAGAAAAATTAAGCATGCCATATACCTATATAATAAACATAAGACATGTTCAGTACAGAATAAATAGTAATAGAGTTAGTACAAAATAATCATTGACTGTTAATATTTTTGTTCGGTATTTATTGGTGTAATTATTGCGTCTTAATTAATATATTTTCATGTCGCATAAAAGCTTAAGTGAGATGTGGAACTAGCTAGATTTTTTTACGCACACTGCGCACACACAGCCATTTATTTTATGTTAAGATCATGTAAAGTCATAACTTAGATGAGTTATAATTTTTCACCATATAAAAAATGTTTCCTGTTTGCTAACTAGACGGCGCGGCGGTGGCGTCGAATTAAATCGTGCTATAGTTTCGTTCACAAAAAGTGATGTTATGAGTACAAATCGACACCTCCTACGCATAACTATGTATCTGCAAAAAGCAAATTTTACAGGAGAGCCATTTAAAGTTTTCGAAAAATTAAAATCGTCATATCTCAGCAACCGTAACGACTTATAACCTGAAATTCGGCAAGTACCCTTAAGTTGACTTAAATTTAACATAAACAATGAAATTTTATTGTTAAACCTATAGGTTGTTGTGTTTTAGCACATACATACTTATACGTTGTTCCGAAAAATTTATTAAATCTTGTATGTGCCCTATACATATATTTACATTGGAATATTCTTAAGTTTTAATGGTGAACTGCCAGATATACAATTAAACTTAGTATAAAATCAGGAAGTATATAGTGTAACTGTAAAACCTGACCAATAAAAATAAAAAACCAGCTCTGAGGGCGGTCTATTTCTATTACAGCATCTTTACGAAAGCTCTCCTGTCAAATTTGGTTAAAATCTCAAAGTTTTGACATTATTGACATTTTAATTTACTTCGTGATTTATCCGAAATATTTCGAGTTTTTTTTATATTTATGGTCAGGCTTTAACATAGGCCTTTGCGTCTATTACAGACGATTTAAACAGTGCCTGAAGAGCATTTTTTCTGATGGCTGTACAAGCCGATACGGGAGCGGCAGTCTCTACCACACACCGAACAGGGAAAAGATGCGCTAGTGTCATTATTATAGCTTTTTTGATGTTTTTGTTTCTCCTGTCCGATAAGAGTCCAAACCAGGCTTCATCATGATGTTTTTGACCATCCTTCACGCTCTTACGCCATTGGTCTCTGTTCTCGGCTAATTTGTTTCAGCTATTGTGGTTTACGTTAAAAGCTACCATATCGCGCTTGGCGCAGTCTTTGAAACGAAGCAAAATCCTAAGCATGATCTGCCGTGGAAGTTGGGAGGTATCCATTCGGTGCACATGCTCCAACCAAGGCAGCCGATCCTGTATAAGCATGGCAGTTAGACTGGGTAGCTGTGGACTGTGCTATTTCTGGAACCTTCTCGTTGGTCACTCTGTCTTTCCAACTTATACCCAGGATGTTCCGTAAGCAGCGCATATAGAAAGTGTTGATTTGGCGTTCTGGCTTCGCATAGGACGTCCATGTTTCCGCTCCGTACAAGAGTGTGCTCAAGACACAAGCCTGGAATACACTCTTGACTGAGCCGCCTGAACATAGTAGCCGCTTTCCCGATACGAGTATTGATCTCTGCTTCTAGAGAAAGATTGTTCGAGACAGCCGATCCTAGGTAGCAGAACTTATCAACCACTTGTAAGGTAGTGCTATCCAGCATTACTGCAGGTATATCTGCACTGCCTTGCGCTAGCACCACAGTTTTTAGGGGCTTATGGACATGGAAAACAGAGTGCATGCTTTGAAAAATTTGTCCATGATTGTTTGAAACTCGAGAACTGAGTTTGCCACAAAGGCTGCAAATAACAAAGAGTCAAGGTTGGCTGGTAGAAAATGCATGAATTAGCGTTAAGCCCGCCTTTTGTACTCACTTTTTTTGTACAATAAAGAATTTAAAAAAATAAAATAAAGAGTCGACGAAAGGGTCATCACGCTTTTGTTTAGCTTGAAGCAGTGAGATGTTGTATAGCTTTCCGTCTACTCTTGTATGAAGGTGGATACCCTGTTGGCCGTCGCCGAAAGCATTTTTTAGGATAAGCGAAAAGAATATACCAAACAGGGTAGAAGCTAACACGCAGCCTACGCATTTCGAACTGATTAGACGTTTGGCCATCAAAAACTACAGCGCCTTTCATACCCTCATGAAAGGATTGAACGAGGCTCAAGAGTTTCGGTGGACACCCAATGCATTTCAGTGCACTATAAAGACCTTTCCTGCTGACGGTATCGAAAGCCTTATTCAAGTCTAGTCTATTTGCAGAAACACCATATAAAATGGCGTTTTCTGTTCTCTGCACTTCTCCTGTAGTTGACGAAGGGAGAAAATCATATCAACTGTGGAACGCTAGGGACGAAAACAATACTTTGCCTCAGGATTTTTTTTTTTTTTTTTTTTTTTTTTTTTTTTATTAGTCCACAAAACCGACTACAATCGTTTAATATAGACATATAAAGTAAAGTACAAAGTGTAAAGCATGTATGTACAATTGAGTCTACTAGATGTGGACATAGCATGCATTAAAAGAACTAAAAAAAAAACATCAAAACAGGTAACTTAACTATAGTGCAAAAAATCACAAGTTAGGAATATAAAAAAATACTAAAACACATGAAGTAAAAAAAAAAAAACAAATTAAACATTACAATATAAAAAAGGGAAAACTTATTACAGTACAAACTTTAAACTACGGTAAATCAATGTACAATCTATACACGGAGCTCATTATTCAGCTTATTTTTAATTGTAGGTATACTATCACAGAAGATATCTATAACATCTCTCTTACCATTTGCGAATAACTGCATTCTATACAATGGACTATGTCTACCAAGATTACTTTTTATTCTAGGCAAACTAAATGTCTTTCGGTTATGTAAGCGGCAACCCATACGAGGAACAAGAAAATTAAGGCGTTCAACCAATTCAGGTGCATCGATTAACCCCCTCAGAAGTTTAGACAGGAAAATGATATCCGCGATCCGTCTACGGTCTCTTAGCATTACCATTTTATAGTACGAAAGACGAGCTTCATATGTAAACAATTCCTTACACTTAAAGTCTCCGTAAGCTAGATGGAAAAGGAATCGCTTTTGGATTCTTTCAATTCTATCGGAATGAACTTGATAGCCTGGGCTCCACACAACACTACAATATTCAAGAAGGCTTCGGACAATACAGTTAAAAACTAGGATCGATAAGTTGGAGCTGTTGAACATTTTCATCTGTCTATAAACTAGCCCCGACAACTTAGAAGCTTTGGTCGTTATGTTCTCAATATGCTTGCGAAAACTTAAAGTTGAATCTACTATAACGCCAAGATCCCTTATACAGTCAACTTCAGTAAGGTCTATATTGTTTATTGTGTACACGCAGTTAAACCGGTTTTTCTTCCTTGTGAATTTTATGTGGTAACATTTATCAATGTTTAAGGACATGCCATTTCTGATGCACCAGGAATTAACGGCATCTATGTCTTTCTGTAGTGCACGTATATCATGCTGGCAGTCAATGACTCTGTAAATCTTTAAATCGTCAGCAAACAGTTTCATTTTAGAATGTAAACAAAGTGTTAAGTCATTTATAAAAATTAAGAAGAAAGTGGGACCAAGATGTGAACCCTGTGGTACACCAGATGTCACTTGTATTTCATATGACTTAAAGCCATTCACAGCAACGAGTTGTGACCGATTCTCTAAATAGGACTCGCACCATCGAAGTAAAGAACCGTGAATTCCCATGTACTCAATTTTCAACATGAGAAGCCTATGGTTGACCAAGTCAAACGCTTTGCGGAAATCAGTATAGATTGCATGTACCTCACCACCTGAATCCACTATCTCTGCGATATCAGAAATATAGCTAACTAAGTTAGAGGTCGTAGATTTGCGAGGGCGAAAACCATGTTGGTTGTTATCTAAGAATGGAGCAATATGAGAGTAAATACGTTTTTGAACTATACTTTCCAAAACCTTACCACTAACTGACAAAATGGATATTGGCCGATAATTTGTAATATCTTTAGAGTTCCCTGATTTGTAGACCGGTGTAATATAAGCAACTTTCCACCTGGTGGGAAAAATACCTGAGTACAACGAATGATTATATATAAGGGTAAGTGGCCTAGCTAATTGACGAGCGCATTTTTTAAGAAATAATGGAGCAAGAAGATCTGGCCCGGCTCCTTTGCATGTATCCAATTTAGAAAGATGCTCAAAAACTTCTTCCTCTGACAACCGGCAAGCACTGAATGACATACTAGAAATTCCGTGCACAGGGGGAGGGGTGGGATAATCTTCCAATTGAAAGTCACTAGGGCAAGTATAGATCGATTCAAAGTATTTAGCGAAAGCATTGCATATACTCTTACCTCCTATGGCTACGGAATCTTTGAGAAACATTTCGTTTGGAATAAAATTAGCGCTATTTTTGCGTTGTTGCTTAAAAAAGGTCCAAAAATAGGAAGGGTCACTACGAATACATTCTGAAACACGCTTTTTAAAATTTGTATAGCAATCTTTTATCATTACTGCGCATCGATCACGTAGTAACTCATAAGAATATTTATCCATTGAATTATTAAATTTCTTGCTTTTGCAATGATATTTTGCCTTCTCTCTGAGCGCTCTCAATAATGGAACCGAAAACCATATGGGATAGTGACTATCTCGGGGCTTACGCATAGGTGTATATTTATAAATAATAGGCATTATTTTCTGATAGAAAATATCTACTTTTTCATCTACCGTGGATGCATTATTAAATGCGGATAACCAGTTTATGTCATCTAATTCATTGGATACACCGTCAAAATCACACAAAAAAAAGTTCAGATATGGTGCCCGGGAAGATCTAATATAATTATCACAATGGGTTTTTAAATTAATATTAACATTTAAAGGCGGATGATGGCGATCAATAGATACCAAGGCATCATCTGCTTGGCTTACTTTTATCCATTTAGAACTATTCGCTAGTACTAAATCTAAAATACGGTTATTTATATTTTTAATGGAATTATATTGTTTTAAATTATTAAAAGCCATGTTTTCAAAAAATATACTGTCTACATTATTACAAAATTGTTTGGGTAGAAAGTCACTATCATTACTGTTAGGTTCCCACATAATATTAGATAAATTAAAATCACCAACGATGAGAACCGGAGAACGAGGCGGCATTTTATTATTGCAAACATCTGTGACATTTTTAAGAAAGCATTCCAGGTACTCCTCCCTAACAGGTGGCGGAACGTAGGCAACGCAAACACATATGTAAGTATTATGACTGGTTTTAATTGACAACCATAAGTCTTCACAAGCCGATTCCCATTCATATTTTCTTATTGATTCGATTTTTTTATTAACAGCGATTGCCACACCACCACCCTCTTTTTTGTGGAAAGAAAGAGGACTTGATGAGCGATCACGCCTATACAAAATATAACGACTATCCACAATTTCGTTGTCAAAAACCGTGTTGTTTAACCAAGTTTCGGTCAAAATTATAACGTCATAGTCATAACAGAGAATCGCGGAATAGATATCTTCTGTTTTGGATATACGCGATTTGCAAGTTTTTGGAGCTTTCCTAATATGACGCGTCCAAATAGCTTGCCGACTAAAAGGGAAATGCCACGGTAGGAGTTGCAATCGCCGCGATCTCCTTTCCCTTTGCATAATGTGATTATGTTAGCACCACGCATATCCTGAGGCACGCACCCCGCTTTCCAGCACTTACTCAGCAGATTGTGCAGAAGAGGTGACACATACTTAAGTTTTAGAATTTCTGCTTGAGATTCATCACTACCAGGACTCTTACCGCGCTTAAGCTGCTTTACAGCAATATGGTATTCCCCTATAGTAGGTAGGTCGTCTAATTGACTCCAAGTATCCAGTTTAGGCATGCTCTGACCAGCCTCCGGTTCGATGCTGACTGGAATCGCATAGAAACTGGTGAAGTGTTCTACCCAACGTTCCATTTGACGGTGACTATCTGTAATAACAGAGCCATCCGCTTCCTTAAGGGGAGCTGTCTTTTTGGAAACAGGGCCAATGGCCTGTTTATATTCAATAAAGAATTCATCTTTTCATTGGTTAACGCAGCGCTTTTTCTTTGATTTAAAGATAGGGGGAATTCTAATGATTGGTGTTCTGGTGGCATAGGTGAGCTAACTGATAAAGTCATAGGTGTTGAAGTAATTGTTGAGCCATTAGAGCCTAGTTGAGCTATTTCTTGAGCTATTAAAGTTGAAAAACTTGGTGAATCTAAGCACAAATCTTTTGTTTCAACGGAACTAATATTTTGTATGATAGGTAAATACGGCAATGTAGGGTCATTAAAATTACAGTCTGTAGACAAAGCTACTGAAGCTCGTAGTTCGCTTGGCGCCCCAGAAGAGCTACAAAACATATTTTATTTGCCGTCAGGCACAAAAGTTTGCTAAAAAAACCATCGCATTGAATCGGTTAAATGATTTATTTCTGATATAATTACGATGTACAAGTAGGTAACTGCCATAATCTTTTTTCAATCTTACAGGATTCCAACGACTAAATGTTTAACTGTACAGGTACATTTTTTTATCTTACTGGATTCCAAATAATAACTGTGTAAGTGCTAAATACATATCAGGATAAAAAGGAACTACAGTGAATAACTGTGTATCTACGTAGTTACATACTTAAACATCGGGATTACATCAAATACAAATTAGCAACATTGTTTATTAAAATTTACTGCAGTATGTGAATTACTTGTGATAAAAAACAGAAAACAATTGAATCATGACTTTTATAAATAAATTTAATCATATTTGGTTGAATACAACATGCCTTGCCTTGATGGTACCTACTCTTGTTGGTCTAATAATAAATCTTCTCCGACATTGCAGGAAGATTTACGCCTTTTTATTACATCTTCTTACAATGTTGCTAAAAATTGGAACCTATTACTCGACATTTTTGAAATTAAAGCTGATCGTCACGGAGCGCGTCCACACCCGCTCGATCGCCGTAGTACAACTGACTAACGGGTAGTTGCTCGTCGCCCGCGCACCTGTGCCCCCGCGAATTATAGTGCAACTGGTACTTACTTATTTTATCAGCGTCATTGTTTAGCAACATATGTAGATACATACTTATACGTCTGACAAAAATCAATGTTCTGGTCAAAAAAAAAATCTGATATTTTTTTACGTGATAGATATAAGTGCATAAATACCAAAAATGTAATAAAACCGATTTCGTGTATCTGGCAGATACATCCAAATACGTAGGACGTGTCGAAATGTCGTCGCCTCAACCTATAGAAACTGGGGTTACCTGCGTTGCTATAAGTTATCGTATGCTTGGAAACCAGAAAATATTTTCCTGAAATAAATACGTCCATACTAATATTATAAATGCGAAAGTAACTCTGTCTGTCTGTCTGTCGCGCAATCACGCCAAAACTACTGAACAGATTTAAATGAAATTTGGTATACAGATAGTCTAGAGTCTGAGAAAGGACATAGGCTACTTTTTAATGAGAAAAGGGTGTAGGGTGTTGAAAAGTGGGAATGAAAATTTGTATGGAAGTATGTATAATGTTCGTGTTTCGTAACTGTCAAACATTTATTGTTTATCCCGTGGATATGGTTAAATCTGCCCTAAAATTAAAGAACGTATTTAAATAAAGTTTTCGATTGATTCTGTCAATCCAGTCAAAGTCAATATATTATATTAATATTTTCATCGCGAAAGTGTAAAAGATATGTTTGATATATCTTAATCTGTACTAATCTATGCTATGAGTAATGATCGCTATCAGGTGGACATGGTAACAACCGGGACCGATGGCTTAACGTGCTGTCCAAGGCACGGTGGGGAGACCCACAAGGAATGCACAAATACCCAGACCACGGCAAGCATCTGTATGGACATATTATGTTGTCGTGTGTGGGGATCGAACCCGCAACCAGCGCAACGGCCACAAACCAGTGCTGTGACCGCTGCGCCAACGCGGCGAGTTACTTTCGCATTTATAATATTAGTATGGATTATAAACCTGAAAGTTGGTTTGTTTGTTTGAACGCGCTAATATCGAGAACTACTGATTCGAATTGGAAAAATTCCTCTGAGGTGGATAGCCTATTTAAAGAGAAAGGTTATGCTTTATGAAGGAGGAAGGGTATTTTTTTCCTCAAAGCAACGCGGGTGAAGCCGCGGGGCACAGCTAGTATTCTTCTAAGTGTTAAAAAATTTACATTGCAACTGAATCTATATAATAATAAGGGAAAAATCTTTTGCTCAGTATTCTTCACTTTAAAACTACGGAAAATATTTTAATATCTTTCATTATTAAAATGTCACATTATCCAGAAAAGAGAAAAAGAAAGACCTACAAATGAATTGACAAGATTATTTTCTCAAGTCTGTGTGGGTACGCACGCACGTGTTTTTTTAAAACCTGTGAAGCGACAAAAGTACGGAACCATTTTACTATAAAAGATGTTGTCGGTTGAAAAAAAAACTGGTAGATAGCTAGGTAAAGACAGTTATTATTTTTTTATAGTTAAATATCTAATCATTATTAACTCTATACAAACAATGAGTTATCGTTTTATACTAAATGTCTAAGAAACTTTAAAAATGTCAAAAGTTTAAAAAGAAATGATAAAAGAAAGCCACTAAACCGCAAGGGACCCGAGTCACGCTCGCTATTCTTGCAGACGACCGCGTTCTATGCATTTCTACTAGTAGACCGCAAATACTGCGGGTGCAAACCGCTTCGTAATGTGCAACTCAATTTTCACATTCATGTCAGAATTCTTCTGATGCTGCGATTGTGAAATGTTTCACAGATAATATCGCTCCGTAATTTTCTAACTTTAGTTTACGCTCAGCCTAAGGTCATACAAGATACAAATCAGAGTATTTAATGGTGAACCTTAGATAATAATATATTAGCATGAGCGTCAAATTCGTAAATATTGTTTAAATATAGGTACTGTTATGTACTGGTATGTACATATACATATGTTTATGTTTTATCTTTTAGTTTTGCTATTGTTAAGACATCTGTCAGGATGTAACAGATGAGTCTATTGTTTTTACTCTTACAATTGCTCGCCCATAACTCAGCCTCCATTGTCAAATTAAAGTAAAGAACCCATTGAACTAGCTACTAAATAACTTTACGCACATGTTAATCTATTCAACTTATTGTCTTATTAGTTTGTTATTGTGTTCGATGTAGCCATTGTACTTGCGTCAAATCACACTGTCACAGCTTGAAGTATTGACTCGTATTGTCTTTTATTTGTGGCACACGCTTAAATTTATAGATCATAAACAATACTAACAATACTCCAACGAACGTTCCCATGGTTATTGTTTTACCATTACCTCATAAATCGTAACCGTTCTGCGAAACGACTGCAACCGAGAAAGTGGGAGTTGTGTAATTCAATAATAAATACCGAACATCCATCGGTAAGCGTCAGACTAGATTCAGTATCCATCCGATACAGACTGAATATATCAGTCATTAATATCAAAACGCCTCTGTAACCTATAGTGCAACGCTCTCTTCAATGTTAATTGTAACGTGAATATATTTGAATAAACAGTAAATTCAAACAACGTTACTTTCATTATCCTGACAAGAAGTCCATCAAGAGAAATCAATATACCAGCATTCCGCCGGTATATAACAAAATTTTGGTGTCAGAAGTGGGATTCCACTCGACACTTCTCAAGAAAGAAAACAGAAGGTAGTCTCCAGGCTTTTAGTCAAGGAAGAATCCCAAGCTCTGGTGGCACATCCCTTGCGACGGTTTTGGCCTAAGAAAAGCGACAACGCAAGACAGGCGACGACGGCAAAGGAAGCTCTATTCGCGACGGTTTTGGCCTAAAGAAAAGCGATAACGCAAGACAGGCGACGACGGCGACGAGCATCAGGTTCAACACGACGGTTTTGGTCTGGCCTCGACGTACGACGGTGTTTTTCCTGAAAAGAAGAGGAGCAGCTACAGGCGACACTACACAAAGGCTACAGAGAGCAACTCAACCATCCCTCAGCAGAGCAGCTTCAGGCGTGGCCCCGATGAAACTATCGACTACGACCATGATACTACTGTAAGTTCTATAAATTCACTGTTTCACTATTTCATCTGCCAATCTGCTAGTCTCATTATCATTATTATTATATATTTTTTTCTCGATAAATACCTAACGTAACGAATTAAATAAAATAATTTTCATAATTTTTTTTTATAATCACTATTATTAAATAAATTGAAGTAACGAATTAAATAAAGACAAATCATTAGTATATAAATAAATAAAAAAATATATATAAATAATTTACCGATATGAATAATACTCTATATACATTGAACGCGCGAACGGAAACGTTGATAAAGGCTAATGTTTTAAACCCCGGAATAAAAGAGGGTTATGTGGAAAATAAAAGAATCATAGACGGAGTATATTTATCCAGTTGCGTCACTAAAGTTGATGAAAATAACCAGGCTTTCGTATCGATTTTAAATTGTTTAGATAAAAAGGTTGATATTAAAGAAATAAAAATAAAGTTAGAATCGTTAAGTTATATAGGCGATGAAAGTTCCGCCAAGTGTTTTAATTATATAAGCGATGAAAATACCGCGAAATGTTTTAATTATATAGGCGACGATAATTCCGCCAGTAGTTCTAAGTATATAGGCGATGAAAGTTCCGCCAAGTGTTTTAATTATATAAGCGATGAAAATACCGCGAAATGTTTTAATTATATAGGCGACGATAATTCCGCCAGTTGTTCTAATTATATAAGCGATGAAAATACCGCGAAATGTTTTAATTATATAGGCGACGATAATTCCGCCAGTTGTTCTAAGTATATAAGCGATGAAAATACCGCGAAATGTTTTAATTATATAGGCGACGATAATTCCGCCAGTTGTTCTAAGTATATAAGCGATGAAAATACCGCGAAATGTTTTAATTATATACGCGATGAAAATATCGCGAGTTGTTTTAATTGTACAGGCGATGTTAATGCCGCCAATCGTTTAAGTATTATGGGAGATAATAATAATCTCGCCACTTTGTTTAATGATAACTATTCTAAGCTAACATGTAATTATAATTCTAATATTAATGAAAACAGTAAACTCTCACGATATCAAAGGATATGTAATGAACTTAGAACCGATCATTTAAATTATGAAGAAAAACAATCGTTATATAAAATTTGCAATAAATATAGTGAAATTTTCTATTTAGAAGGTGACGAACTGACATGTACCAATTCAATTGTTCACGAGATAAATACTGGACAACAACAGAACCCAATTAACTCAAAAAGTTATCGATATCCGGAAGTTCATAAAGAGGAAGTAAAAACTCAAATAAATAAAATGTTAAAACAAGGTATTATACGTCCCTCCACTAGCCCGTGGTCATCACCATTATGGGTAGTACCTAAAAAGAAAGACGCTTCAGGAAAAATTAAATGGCGCGTAGTAATCGATTATAGAAAATTAAATAATGTAACCATAGGTGATGCTTATCCATTACCTAATATCAGCGAAATATTAGATCAATTAGGAAACTCAACTTATTTTACCACATTAGACTTAGCTAGCGGATTTCACCAAATAAAAATGCATCCTAAAGATATACATAAGACAGCTTTTTCTACACCTACCGGTTTATATGAATATACTCGAATGCCATTCGGTTTAAAGAATGCACCAGCAACATTTCAGAGATTAATGAATAATGTGCTTAGTGGATTACAAAGATTATATTGTTTTGTCTATTTAGATGACATAGTTATATATGCAAATTCAATAAGAGACCATGAAATAAAATTAGAATCAATATTTAAAAAATTACAACAGCATAAGCTTAAACTCCAACCCGATAAATGCGAATTTATGCGACATGAAGTAGCTTATCTTGGACATGTAATATCTAATAAAGGTGTCTTACCAGACCCAGAGAAAACTAAAGTAATAACCAACTTTCCAGCCCCTAAAAACCCGAAAGAAATAAAATCATTTTTAGGATTAATAGGATATTATAGGAAATTTATAGAAAACTTTTCAAAGCTTACAAAACCTTTAACTAAATTATTAAAGAAAGATACACCATTTACTTGGACTGAGGAACAACAAGAGTCATTCGATACGATGCGTAACATATTAATATCACCGAAAATATTACAATACCCAGATTTCACTAAAGAGTTTATACTCACCACTGATGCTAGTAACTTTGCTATTGGAGCAGTATTAAGTCAAGGAAACATAGGGAAAGACTTACCGATAGCATACGCCTCTAGAACATTAAATCACGCTGAAAGTAACTATAATACAACTGAAAAAGAACTTCTAGCCATTAAATGGGCAATTCAACATTTTAGACCATATTTATACGGTAGACATTTCAAAATTGTAACTGATCATAGACCTTTAACTTGGCTTTTTAACGTAAAAGACCCAGGTAGTAAACTTGTTAAATGGCGTCTACAATTAGAAGAGTTTGATTATGAAATTATCCATAAACCCGGAAGAGTAAACTCAAACGCAGATTGTTTATCGCGTATTCAAATAAATACCGTTAATAGTACTTTACAAAATTTAGAAACATATACAGACTTCCAGAATTTTTTCTTACAGAATAATGAATTTACAATAAAAGACTTTCTTGAAATAAATGAACGACTTCTCGATAATAAACATAGACATATTGCCTACTTTACAAACATAAACCTTGATGAGGAAGACCCTTATGTAATTGAAACTTTTTCCCGAGGAAATGATATTGATATTTTACTTTCAGAACCTAGAGAAATATATAAAATTTATAAAACCTCATCCGACAAACAAGACATATATCATTGTATTGCTAAATATAATCATTACGATACTTTAACCCCGAAAGACTTATTCTATACTTTACGAAATCTACGCGAAGAACTCATTAAAGATCAAATTAAACTCATATACTTACCGAACTTCAAAGATTCTTATAGTTCTCTTCACCCAGATAAAGTAAAACAAATTATCTTTTATATATTTAGAAATTTAGACATTTCCATTAGAATGTGTCATAATAAAATAATAAACCCGAATGCCGACGAAATACCTATCATATTAAAGGAAAATCATAATAGTACATCATCCGGTCATAACGGAATAATTAAAATGTATTCACGAATAAAAACCCAATACAATTGGCCTAATATGAAATCAGATATAATTAATTATGTAAGAAATTGTAAGCAATGTCAAATAAATAAAACTGTGAGGAAAAAGATTAAAGCACCGATGATCATAACAACGACTTCGACATACGCGTTCGAACGAGTAGCTTTGGATATTGTAGGTCCATTACCTGAAACCTCTAAAGGAAATAAATATATACTAACATTACAAGACGATTTAACAAAGTTCTCGCAATCTTTTAGTATGCCTTCACACGATGCAGAAACAGTAGCCGGAAAACTAATATTGTTTATGACTTATTTCGGTATACCTAAGACAATATTGACTGATCAAGGTACAGAATTTATGTCGAATTTATTAAAAGATATTGCAAATATATTTAAGATCAAAAAATTAACTTCAACAGCCTATCACCCCCAAACGAATGGAGCCTTAGAAAGAAGCCATTCCACATTGAAAGATTATTTAAAACAATACGTTTCAAGCGATAAAAACGATTGGGATGACTATGTTCCCCTAGCAATGTTTGCTTATAATACAAGTATACACAGTAGCAGTAAATTTACCCCACATGAATTAGTTTTTGGACAAAAACCTAACTTACCTAGCTCAATAGAAAATGTTAATGAACCTAATTATAATGATTACATACAGAATCTTAAGTACAAATTGAATAAAACTTTGAAAATAGCGAGAGATAATTTAATAGTTAGTAAGGAAAAATCTAAGGTTAGATATGACGAAAAACATAACGTTCATAAATATAAAATTAATGACGAAGTATATTTAAATTATAAAAGCCCTAATAAGCTCATACCAAATTGGAAAGGCCCTTACACTATAATTGCAATTAAACCTAACGCGAATGTTATAATAAAAACCGAAAAAGGAAAACATGTCAGAGTTCACGTGAATCGTATTAAATTAGCTAATAAGAATAACACCGAAAAAAGTAAAACGGTAATAAAAAGAAAACCCACAATTAAAAGGATCATTAAACCTCCTGTAGGTTATTCATTGCGATCGCGACGACATTGAAAACGATAAAAAGATATATAGTTAATGAAAAACCAGATTCGACTCACACAATCAGCAATACAAAACTTTAATTCTACGATTAAGAAATTAAATGAAAATGAAAAATTAATATTAAAAAACTTTAAGATCATTGATACATTTATAAATAATACTGATGCAAGTTTAACACTTATAAATTTAAAATCAACGGTTAATACTCATTTCATTACATTAAGTTCATTAAGTGAAGAAATTTATGAAAACATCGAAATGTTATTAAATTCAATTTTAATTGCCAAACAAAATGTTTTACTTCCATATATAATAACTCCAAGACAAGTATATACTGAATTAATGAATAATCAGCATTACCTGAAACAAAACATTGGAATCATTAAATGATAAGTTAACAAATAATCTTAATAAAACCTTTGAGTTTCTACCTCAAAGCCATATATCATGGATAGTCTATTGTTTATGTATAAGTATATTACTATATTTAATATTTAAGTTTTGTAAAATAACGCAATTATATAAAACACTTACTTGTAATAACCACGACCCCGATAATTGTAGATGTTGCGTACAAATATTTAACCAGTGTAATCGAAGAAATAATAAGGCAGAAGCCTCAGTTAGAATGGCAGTAAGTAGTAATCTGGATGAAATAACTGAAACAGATGATGAGGATAGCATAGTAAGACAACCACTTAGAATAACTAGATCCCCAAGCGTAGAGTCTCATTCTAGATTTAAGTATACTTATAATTTAAATAATTAAGCACTTGTGTTAAATTTAAGGTAGACATGTATTTTATTTTAAAGGAAAATATTAAAGAAAATGTCGTATTAAACAAAAGAAGAAAAGATTTTTATGTTAACCAATAAATAAATAAATAAAAAAATCATGAAATTGTTGTTAAAACATTGTAATGAAACAAAATAAAGAAAATTGTTATGTTAACTAATAAATAACGAATTATGAAATTTATTGTTACTAATGTGTTTAAGAATAAGAAATAATTGTAAGCCAACATTTAATAGAATTTGTGTAATCTTGTTAGAAATTAGAATAAGGAATACTTACTGTAAGACACACTGTTTATGAGAACATTAAGTTCAGAGACAAGAAATATGTCATAACAAATTGTGTAAGTTTAATTAGTTGTTATTTTATATTAATGAGAGCGTAACTTTCAATATTTCAGTTTATGTAAACAAACTTTTGTAAACAACTTGTAAACCCCGTTGTTCACTTTAAGTGGGGAGGTGTTATGTACTGGTATGTACATATACATATGTTTATGTTTTATCTTTTAGTTTTGCTATTGTTAAGACATCTGTCAGGATGTAACAGATGAGTCTATTGTTTTTACTCTTACAATTGCTCGCCCATAACTCAGCCTCCATTGTCAAATTAAAGTAAAGAACCCATTGAACTAGCTACTAAATAACTTTACGCACATGTTAATCTATTCAACTTATTGTCTTATTAGTTTGTTATTGTGTTCGATGTAGCCATTGTACTTGCGTCAAATCACACTGTCACAGCTTGAAGTATTGACTCGTATTGTCTTTTATTTGTGGCACACGCTTAAATTTATAGATCATAAACAATACTAACAATACTCCAACGAACGTTCCCATGGTTATTGTTTTACCATTACCTCATAAATCGTAACCGTTCTGCGAAACGACTGCAACCGAGAAAGTGGGAGTTGTGTAATTCAATAATAAATACCGAACATCCATCGGTAAGCGTCAGACTAGATTCAGTATCCATCCGATACAGACTGAATATATCAGTCATTAATATCAAAACGCCTCTGTAACCTATAGTGCAACGCTCTCTTCAATGTTAATTGTAACGTGAATATATTTGAATAAACAGTAAATTCAAACAACGTTACTTTCATTATCCTGACAAGAAGTCCATCAAGAGAAATCAATATACCAGCATTCCGCCGGTATATAACAGTACCACCAATTTGCCCACTTAGCATTTACCAAACAGTTGCTAATGAAATTTTAAGTGGTCGGAACATTTTTACGATGTATAAATATGATTTAATCCTTCGACCGTGGAATAATTATTTCTAATTGGCCGGCATAACGCATTTCGGAAGTCTCTGAAACGGGTCACGCTAAAATATTTCACTTCACGATTTCCATAAATAATCAACGTCGTCAGAAAGAGAACGTAGAATTAATTTTATTGGATTGTGGAATATTTTACATTTGTGCAATTATTTTTACCGCAAATATGAACCGTTAAAACGACACTAACGTACTGAATGAATTGCTTTAACCGAGATTATTAACGGTTTTTTTCTTGTTCTAGTATGTTTTCGAGAATGGAACCCACGACGAAGGGCTACTGAGTCGAGATAAGTTCATAGAAGTTGCGAACAGGATGGAGACCAGGAGAAACTATCTACGCAGTCAATGTTCGAAGCTAGGCCTCGACGGCTCAAGCCACAAGGCCTACGCGTGGGAGTATCTCATCAACCGACAGTACCATGTTATATGGTGAGAACTTTCTTGCATCATCAAAACATATCTTGCAATGTTACTTCTGATATTACTGCAACTGATTTTGCTGGAATAATTTTACGCTTATTGTCTAAAATGTGGTTTTCGTAACAGTTATCTTTTTGAAGGGTTTTAGAAAATAATAAAAACATTAG
This sequence comes from Melitaea athalia, assembly GCA_905220545.2. Lineage (NCBI taxonomy): Eukaryota > Metazoa > Arthropoda > Insecta > Lepidoptera > Nymphalidae > Melitaea > Melitaea athalia. Next base: position 10,265,555 of record HG992194.1, on the reverse strand, counting down.
CTATACTCACTCACCCAAAGCTCGATCAAAGATTTCAATCGTTGAAGGACTGTGTAACACTTCTTCTCTATTCTGTCTATGACTGGTGAAATCATCTGAATTCATCTGTATTTAAACCATAATAATAATAAGACGTTTAACATGGCGTTAAGAAATACGCCTAAATTTAATAATTGAAGTTAGAAATTGGTTAATTATCACTTTCATTAATTAAATATCACTGCAAACGTTGGCTGAAGGGCTGAGCCCATATATCGAGCTTCCCTACAGAAAATCCCCAAGTTTGCTAGTGTCCGCTCCCTCTTACCATTAACCTTGACAACATTGATGTGGACAATAGAATTTATCAAAATTACTGTGTTATTATTTTGTGTGATTAAATACACAGTTTTTTTTTGTTTCCTGATTCCTTTACGATGCTAATGAGAACTGCATTCATCATCATTTCAGCCTATCGTAGTCCACTGCTGGACATAGGCCTCCACGAGTTCGCACCAATAATGGCGTGAACTCAGTGTTTTGCCCATAGTCACCACGCTGGGCAGGCGGGTTGGTGACCGCAGGGCTGGCTTTGTCGCACCGAAGACGCTGCTGAGAACTGCATTAAATATTATTAATTATATACCATAGATATTCATTTATTAGTAATAATCAATTCTGCTTTAACATTACTAAGTTCTTGTTAAAATGTTCTTAACTTGGTAACAGGTGTAATATCTTCAAGGCAGCATCGACGTCATGGATGTACAACTTCAACCTCATGGCAAACTACACTGCTGCTTTCCTCGATAAAACGAAAGAAGTTCCTTTAGAATTAGCCAGGAAAAAATACGCAAGGCCTACAGTAGAAATGATAAGGAAGGCTCAAGGAGACTCAATAACATTTCTGATTGTACGACATCCTCTCGAAAGGTTAGCATCGGCGTACAACGACAAAATAGTTCACGCCTGGCCTAAGTCGTTTCACGACCAGATGGGGCGCAGAATTATTAAAAAATATAGAAAAGTGAGTATCTAGTTATCAAATGATTTTTAAAAGATCAACCGTTAGGAACTGAAGTGAGTTTTTATAGTCGTTGTCCCCTCCCTAAGTTTAGCTTGTAGTTAAAAATATAATGTGCACTATAAACTTTAGCTATTTCGCATTTTTAATGAAATACCGGATTGTATTGGCATTAGCAAAGTAAATAGACAAAACTGAACGTACATGACACATTATTTGTATTTCAATAATTTAAATTTGTATTTTTTATAAATATTCAATCAACATTTGAGCGCCAGTATTATAAAAATATTTTAATTAGTATTAGTAATTTATAAGGTAAAGGTTTACTGCACCAAGGAGGCTGTGGTTTTTTTCACAAAATGAAAAGTGCGGTAAGCGTTTACTCTCAAACCTTTGTTTTTTATAAGAATAATAATGAAAATAAAAAAAATATGCGATAAAATACATACTTTTATATATAATACACATCAAACTATGAATTAAATTATAATATTATACTATTATAAGTTGATAACTCAATTGTTAACTATGCGAATTATAAATTGTGTTTTTATGAGTGGTAAACTCAATAGTTAATTATCTAATAAATACAACTTGGAGGCGTGCACTTTTATATTTTCTAAAATATTTTAAAAAAGTTGTTTCGAAGAGTTTTCTCTTTCAGCGACGATTACACATCACACATCTTTTTTTTTACCTCACTCACTTCAGCCTATCACACCCCACTGCTGGACATAGGCTTCCACAAGTTCGCGCCAAAAATGTCGTGAACTTATGTGTGTTGCCCATAGTCACCACGCTGGGCAGGCGGGTTGGTGACCGCAGGGCTGGCTTTGTCGCACCGAAGACGCTGCTGCCCGTCTTTGGCCTGTGTACTTCAAAGCCAGCAGTTGGATGGTTATCCCGCCATCGGTCGGCTTTTTAAGTTCCAAGGTGGTAGTGAAACTATGTTATCCCTTAGTCGCCTCTTACGACACCCACGGGAAGAGAAGGGGTGGCTACATTCTTTAGTACCGTAACCACATAGCACTTTTTTTACCTATTATGTATTATTTGTATATTTGTGTGTATAATAAAAATTTTATTAATTTTAAGACTAATTAATTCGTCCTATTTTTTTCTTCAGCCGGGGTCAAATTCTGGACCAAAGGAGAAGTACCCTGTGTTTGAAGAGTTCGTTGCATACGTGTTGGATGAAGCAAAGTTTAAAAGACCGTTAGACATGCACTGGACGCCGTACACCAACTTCTGTACACCTTGCAAGTTTAACTTCGATGTCATTCTCAAATTCGAAACATTGGACGTAAGTAAAAGTTCATACATCGACTAGATAGTTTGCAAAGATTATACTATATTGTTTTCTAATGTTTACGCGAATTTCACTCATTATGATAAAACAACTTTTTCGGATTTTATTTCGGTTTATAAGGTTGTTTAGATGCCCGACGTTTCGGATTCTTTACAGCAACCATGCTCAGCCAGCTCACGGGAGGACTATTCCATTTCAGTGAGACGTAGCGTTTTACATCCATGATAATTAGTGATGCAACAGATCTCTGTTTCTGTTTCCGCAAGTGCGGAAGTTCCGCACGCTTTTCAACATTCGTTTCTGCTTCTGTTTCCGCAACTTTTATAACGGAGATGTAAACGGAAGTTTACGACAGTTGAGAGTTGAAAGTTTCACTTACCACTACTAAATTTGAAGATTAAAATAATTTTAAGTTGCAATATTGTTTTCTATTGTAGATTTCTAATATATCTATTTCTTATCTAGGCTTAGTGTATATTTAATACTTAATAAAGAAATATATTTGTAAATTTATTAATTTTTTTTCATATTATTTACACTTTCGTTTCTGCATCCGTTTCCGTTTCCGTTTCTGCTAAAATTTACTTTTGACATCTGTTTCCGTTTCTGGTTCCGTTAAGACACTTCCGTTGCATCACTAATGATAATATAATAGTAAGCTAATGAAAAATATTTTAAAAATTGGACTAATACTAGTCCTACTAGTACTAGTCAGTTAAAGTTTTACTTTAGAAAGGGAAAAATGCGAATCAAGCCGCGGAAAAAATTGTGACGGTTATGGACCCTAATGCAGTGTCAGTAAAAGTACCACAAAATTCGGTTCAACGTTTTCAGTCTGGAAATTATTTTTTTATTGCAATTGATAAGACATAAAGGTATAGTCCTAGAAAAGTTATTGCAGTTTTTCTTTATTTTATATACATAAAATTTAGACCAACGTGCTTATATGGCTATAATCGTAACGTTAGATATCTGCCATAAAATCGAATATCGTGTAATGTGTCATCAAACCGGTTTTTCTCTATCGATTTATACATGTCCCAGATATTACTAATGATCCTTACACATGCGATATAAAAAACTGTCGGCACAGTTCAGATTCAAAACAGCAGTAGCCTATTTTTTGCTAAAATATGACCGATTTGAATCGAGCTGCAATATCATGCGATATTATATTGTCATTAGGTATAGGATTTTGCTTAGGCTTTTAAGAGTAAGTAGTTTTAGTTAAAAGCCATTTCATGCAAATAAATAAATAAAAATAAATGAATAAATATTTTCCCCAGATATAAAGAAAAATTCCGGCTATGTATTCCATCTAATCTTAATCATAATTTATGCTTAACTGAAATAAACTGAAGCATCCTAAAATCGTCTCTTCACTGCTGGGCTTACGCCTCTACTGTATTTAGGAGAAAGGTCGAAATTTACTCTACCTTCTCCACATATACCTACATCTATTCAAATTAATAAAATTGAGTGTCTGTTTGTAATATTAAAATAACTGTGTGTTTAGATGTATAGTGTATACACGGTATATAAACAAAAATAATACTTTTTCAATTTTTGTCTGTCTGTATGTTTGTTCCGGCTAATCTCTAAAACGGCTAGACCGATTTTGACGGGACTTTTACTGGAAGATAGCTGATGTAATGAGGAGTAACTTAGGCTACTTTTATTTTAGAAATTTATGAATTTAACTGAACAATAACTTTTTTGTTAAATTCCGCGCGGTCAAAGTCGCGGGCACAGCTAGTCAAAAATAAGTTTGGCATTAATACGAATATCTGTCTCGAGCTGGAATCGAACCCAGGATATGATATACTTGCACAACATATTCGAACGATTTAAAGATAATTTAAATAAATTGGATCTCAGCTATCAGAAATATGCATAGAACTAAGTTTTTTTTGTACTATCAGCTTAAAATTATTTAACTACAAATAAAAATAATATAACTTGGGTGTATTTCTATATTATCTGTAGCTGCATATATGTACAATATATATTACTGGCAGCGGTTAGCGTTTATAAAATAGTAATAACAATAATGAAAATCTACTTATTTTTCTGGCAGCTAGCATTTACTGAATAAAAAATTATAATCTACTTATTAATTATGTGAGTCACACTTAAACACGATATTTAATTACAGGAAGACCAACGTTTCCTCATACAAATGGCTCACCTCCAAGACATAGTCAAACCTGAATGGCGGAACAGCGGCAAGGGATCCAATACGTTGCATAATATCAATCATCTCTACTCACGTATCACTAAAGTGCAATTGGACGGTCTTTACAATCTTTACAAGTACGTATAATTTATTATTAATTATTATTAGGTAAACAAAAAAACGAGTGTGTTTGTCAAACTTGTGTGTGTCAACACCCGGGTTTGACGATAGTCTGTGCAGCTTGAGCGTCCTTTGACTACGTTTTCTTTAGTACATTCTTATCGTAGGTGATCCAATTTTCGTCACTAGTGATCAATCTCTTCAAAACTGGTTCGTTCTGGAATTCCCAATTTAATGAAGCGGATTTTCTCTCTCAGTCGATGACTCTTAAAATATTGGATTATTACGAGTAATAATAAAACATTAAAGAAAATTGGATCGGATTGGTAATTTAGTGCAAACTTTAATTTTATATTTTACTGCGTTAGACAGTTCGCAAGAATGAGACGTCTGCCAGATTAGCCTTTTATTATTATTATTAGTTTGTTACCAATAAAAAATATACATATTTTTAGATACGACTTCCAACTGTTCAACTACACTATCGACAACTACTACGAGATAGTTAAAAAAGACGACGGTAACGATGGATGAGCGCCTGGCAACATAATTTGATTGCTACATTTCATCGCTATATTAGCGCAACAAAATGATTGAGTGCGAAAAAAATACATCGGGAAGACTGATTGTTAAGGGAAACAGCATAAAGCCCGTCGTTAAGCGATCCGTCGTTAGATTAGTGTGTGTAAAATTATGCTAAATTTTATAATACCTATCATGTATGTTTAAAATTCAACTTTGTCTCATTACTAAAGAAATAAATCTACAAATTTAAAAAACAATAGATAACATAGGATAAAAATGTATTTCAGTCAGTTTTTTGAAGTGAAACTTCTTTAGGCGCATGAGGGGTAAAATTTGAGAGAAAGTGTGACGCGTCAACGTCGGGCGCGGTCAGTAGGTACCTACTCGGAACACCGCTCGACGTTGGCTTTTTTTTTTATTTATTTCAATTAGTTTTTTTTTTCAATTATTTTGCCAAAGAAGTTTCACTTCTGACATGTGTACCTACTTTGTACGGACGTTTTCTTTTCTTTTCTTTTTTTGTAGCTACTTGGCATTATTTTATGATTATCCGTTTAAAAAATGTGCAATATCCAATAAGTATATATATATATATATATATATATATATATATATATATATATATATATATATATATATATATATATATATATATATAGCACATTTGAGATTTTTTGCAATATTCCGTTTCTTTATTAGATACCTACGTTCGTATGAAACTGTTGTATTTACATATACTTAACTGAACATTTTAATGTAAAAAAAAGTTTGTAACAGATATACCTATATCTAAATGCATCTTCAATAGAATAAGCACAAAATAATTAAGATTACAAAAAGATATTAATAAAATAAAACACCAAGCTGTTTTTGGATTAGTTTTCATAAATTTTATTAAAATTCATTAGTTAGTTTGTTCTAAAATAAAAATTATTTCCTCTTTTTGTAAATATTAAATAAATATTAAATTTATTAATTTATGAATCTGTAGTCTGACACAATAGAGCCAAAAAACCTTAGTTAATTACGGAACTTTGTAGAAACACTAAAACAATTTCTTTGAGGGCATTCGACTTGTAGGTACTTGTTTGTGCGATCAAAAGTTTGGCAATATCCAATAAAATGTCTATAAACAAGTATAGATTTTATAAAAAAAAATATAATATAAATATTGTTTGTATTATTGCCACAGGTCCTTGAACAGAACTTTTAAAACTATTAGTTGACACTTATTTTTTATTAATAAATAATATTATTGTTTAAGTATTAACCTAAGTTAATATTGAGTCGAGTAGTAATGTAATTTTATTACTACTATATCCCACCATTTGCAGGTTTCTTTGTGTCAGACTATAATTATTTAGAATTACGTACTAGCTGAAATGGTCGATGTGGGTACTAGACATAGTATATTTATGATAATCTATTTTATTAAAACAAAAGATTTATTAGTGCTTCCGTATACGTAGATATGTTAGTTATAAAATGAATGTGCAATATGTTATTTTAGACCATGATATGGCAAAAACATACCCTTACAAATGCTTTTTGCAAATATAGATTCATTATAATAATTACTTATAAAGAATGCTGCTGATGAGCAGAGACCACTGTAATCCAATAAAAATTTTGATCACAAAAAGAATACATATTCTATCAATCGTGTTAAAATAAAATAATAAAAATAATTACTTTATATTGGAGTTAAAGAATAAAACTTAAGCTCCAAAATGTACGAATAAGTACCTATCTAATTAAATTTGATTTCAGTTGACTGATTGCCGTAATTTACTTCTGCATTATTTCTTTTTATTACATTACTACCTAGTTATATATTATTAAAATCATAAATAAATTGGTTGGTTTCCAAAATATTATAAAAAATCATTCAATAAGTAAAAAATTAAATTGTTAAATATCTATTCGATTTGACGACGCGTTGGCAGTTTGGCACAGCAATCACAGCACTGGCTGTTTCGCTAGCGGTCGCCAGTTCGATCCCCGCTTACGACAGACATTTGTATTGGTCATACAGACGTTTGTCGTGATCTGGGCGTTTATGCTTGTCACTTGTGTATTGTGTGTGTTTCCGGACCCCCGACACAGGAGAAAATCCTACTAGGGGCCGTTGAATGTGAAGCGTTTATTTATTTATCACTAAGGCAACACTTATCCATTTCTTATGTAATTCATCAAGTATAAACGCAAGTACAAAATTATTTTATTCCAAATAAATGCCTAATGTTTACTGTCCGTAATGTAAATATATAAGATGGTAAATTATATTAATCGATAGGTACGGTAATATTTATGATCATGTTTATAGGGGTTACCTGTTACCAGACTGTATTTTTAAGTACCTATTAAATATGTATGATGTAAATTTTAGGATTTTTTAGTTTTTAGTCAATTACCTTTAAAATAATTTTTGTGTATTATATTATTTTATTATATTTTAACTTAATATATTTAAAAATGTGATACCCGAAAAAAGACAAAATGTTTTTTATTGGTTTGTAGTATATTTTTATATGCATGATTTATATGCACAAATATCTGTAAGCGTGTCAGTCTTTCTTTAATTTGCTTTCTAATTTATTGTTTTGTTGAATTAAATGAAATATTTAATTGTTTTTTTTTAAATCACAATAATTATCTAGGTAGGTACTATTAATCTTGATTTTACGAAACTTTTAAAAAAATAACCGTTTTTTAATAAATGCATATGGACACGGTACATATACCTACCAAAACAACATTTTTTACAATTTTTGTCTGTCTGTCTGTTTGTTCCGGCTAATCTCTGAAACGGCGGGACCGATTTTGACAGGACTTTCACTAGCAGATAGCTGATGTAATCCGGAGTAACTTAGGCTTTACTTTTATTTTGGATTTTTTTTTTTATAACTGCGAACTGAACAATAACATTTTTATTAAATTCCACGCGGACGAAGTCGCAGGCACAGCTATAAAATAGGTTTTTTTTTTCACACATAGATCACTTATAATTATAAGAGACAACTGCAAAATGTAACATACCTAACAACGGATATTCAATTGTAATAATCGTCATCCTGTTATAACTTGTTCATTATTGTGTGAAATTAATTAGTCTTGTATTTGTACTATTATTGAGGTAAATTGTTATTTAATGATACGCAGTTTAAAGCTTCCGCAGACTACACTACAATACTTTACATTTTCCTAATAAAATTAGTTGTTTTTTATACTATAATTATTGTTACCAATGGTTTTTGATTGTTTAATGTACAATTTTTAATTTTAATTATTTTTTAATTAATTGATAAATGCGATCTTGTTGATCAACTATTATCCTGTTTATCTAGTAGGCACTAGCTAAATTAGCTAATACTTGACAAATACTTGAGAAATTACTTCTTTACAATTTTACTACAATACTTTGCAGTCTCTTCTAATGCTACGATGTTGCATGATGACACCTTTACCAGATTTAAGCTAGATCTCCAATATCAAAACTAAAAACCCTATTCAACTCAAATTTCAAATATATTACCTATGTACACAGACAAAATATCTGGAAGTTGTTATTTTTGCTTTTGAGTGTTGATGTTCTCTATTTTTCTCTTTCTCTCTTGTAGGTACATAATTATTATTATATTGTAGGTATTAGTTGTATTTATGTCTACACCTACATAGGTACATCAACCAGGTATAATTTTTTACTAAGTATATGCATAAAAATCATCAACGAAAATTAGTCTGCAGTAAGTTTTGAAGCTTACGTCATACAAACTACAAAGGCACAAATTGTAGATAGTTGCTATTAAAGTAATTGTCAGTATTGCACTTCCACTAGCGTATCATTAAATTATTATCATGATTTGATCATGGATGGTGCAACATAATTGATAAAAGTACATGTATAGTTGCTGTAATAAATGATAATTTTTATAGACTAGTCATAGTGCTAAAGAAAAGTAATAAAAATATATCAATACAGGCTATTTAAATAAAATACTATAGGTATTAGATACATAGATACCTATATTTAATGATTTGCGGATGCATTTATTGAGTACCTATATAAAATTGAATAAAATAGTTATGTACGCATAAACGCATTACATGTTACACGAATGTAATAATTAGTCTGATACACAAAAATTTAAGATCAGAAAAACGCTTATAATACTCATAAGTATCAAAAAACCACTGTAGTTCGTTCAAAGTCACTTTGATACTTAAGCCCAATTTTTTAACGTAAGCCTTTTTTTAATGGAGTCCTAAAAGAACAAATATTTTGAGATAAATGTAACCATGAATAATGGTTTTATTGATTAAGTATCAAATTTACTGAGCGTACTAAGACGTGGTTCAGTGATGATTAGGTTTTTCATAATTGTAGACATAACTTTTGTGTGTCACACTAAAATTTGACTAAGTAACTTTGATGAAGTAGCGAAATTTTAATGCTTTCTCCACTAAGGTCTGACGGTTTGCTATATTTATTTATTTAAAATTTTATATTACCTTTTGTACTAAGTTAAATTAATGGGTTAAAATTTTTAAATGTTCTGTTTACAGTTTAAAATTATCAGTTCAAGAACATGATTCGATATACAAAATTTTAGTTTTTTATTAAATATTTAAAAAAAATGTAAAAGAATTCTGTATGCATTGAATGAAATATAAAAAATATGTATAAAGATAATATTAAATGTTATATGGCATTTATCAGATAATAGTAAAAAGTGAGCACCTTTTTAGCTAAGTTAGTCGGTTTAATATGTAATAAAACAAGTAAATGAATTGTTATTATAAAAGTTGATTGATTGATTGATTATCTTTAGGAAAATAACTTTCATTTTTGATCTAGCAATATTTGTAGGAGTCCCAAAATTACCAGAATAAAATATATGGACAATTATTAAAGTTATGTCGCTTTTAGATTAGATTAATGTACCTATAGAAATATGGAACGAATGTTAGACCAAAAGAATGGCCTAGATAGTAACTGAAATGGTGCTATAGTCCTTTAGATTTTGATCTCATATCAGCATGTGTGTACTTGTTGCTAATATGTATTGCGTTATCGACTCTAACTATCGAATTGGTTGTGTTACATGATGTTTAAAAAAATTTATTCTTAGTACTTACAAAGAAATAAATATCCGTACAAATGAAACTTGTTTTCTTTTTTACTTGTTGCTTTTATAGAGTGTAGGGGTTTATTAGATACGACTGTAACATTCCACAGCTGGGCATAATTATACCTATGGGTCTCTCCTTGCAGGAGAAAAGGTATAGGTAGGTACTTTTACACATAAAATTAATGAAACGATATGTATTTCAAAAAAGTTTTATTATTTATAATATAAATATTAAAGTAATAATTATTTATACAGTAGTTTGTACTAAATGCATTGGAAATTGCGGTAAGTATTCCTTCTTCTGTGACACTTTAGTTTTGTTTCTGGAACAATTTAAAAAAAAGAATAATTAAATTTTTATATAAAAAGGTGCGATAACATAAAGATGAGTAATCAAACAAAAAAAAAACATTTTATTTGGATAAAATAAAGATTGTGAAAGTATCAAACTGTGTTACTACTGATAATATTCAAATATTATATATAAGACTAGCTGACCTGACGAACTTCGTACCGCCTTTTTTTTCTTAAATATAATAATAATTAAATATACCAAAATAAAATATAGCCTATCTTTCAAGTTGGATCAAACTGCACACGGTGTGCAAATTTTATTACAATCGGTTAAGTGGTTTAGGAGTCCATTGAGGACAAACATTGTGACACGAGATTTATATATATTAAGATAAAAAAATTAAAAAAAAAAATTAAACGACAGCGACAAACTATATTTTAAATAGTAATCTACTTAGTACATTGCATTAGTGTAAGCAAAGCTCTTTAATACTAACATTGATTGCGATTTTTTTCTCTTTGGTACTTCTTGAATATCAATTGGATCTGTGGTGATAATAACTGGTCTGACAGATCCAAAGAAATCTGTGATGGGAACTTTGCTTGGGTCTCGTTTGAAGAGATCTCTTCGAACACCCACTGTTGATAAACAGGCACTCTTTGGGCACACAGCAAGCTGAAAATATTAATAAATAATAATGCATTTATTAATCTTATCCAGCCTATATTATACATCTTATAGATAGAGGGGTGTTTTTTACTATTTTCAAGATATGTAAGTAAGCATCTAAAACTCGCACCATAGGTAAATAGCTCCTCTATCGCAGTAAAATATAAAATAAATTCGACACAATTTTGAATTGTTTGACTTAGACATTTTTAATGTAGAAATATATGTATAAGGAAGCTAAGGCTATGTTTGTTCAGTTGATTTAATCTTATTTTTAAGACCATTTTGAAAAAAAAAATCACGAAAGATCAGTTTTTAGTAATGTTTTTTACATAAAGGAATAATTGGTATTAACGATATTGCTTACATAAAAGTACTTACAAATTCTGACATAGTCTTCTTACTGTTGGGATGTACATTTTCTAGAAACTCCAGCACATAATATGTGTATCTGTCAATAATGTACACTCCTATTGCTGAGTCAACATGATGCTGTAATGGACACAAAACTATAAATCTGTCACTTTGTATTTTAAGTAATAATCATCAAGTTACGCATATCTATACACAGTATAAAACAAAGTCGGTTTCCGCTGTCTGTCTGTCCCTATGTATGCTTAGATCTTTAAAAATACGCTACGGATTTTGATGCAGTTTTTTTAAATAGATAGAGTGATTCAAAAGGAAGGTTTATATGTATAATACATGCATAATATGGTAGAGAAACACTGATAATTTTAGAGGTTTCTAACATATCTTTTGTTGTAGATAGTATTAATTTAGTATCAGCATTGCACGCGTGCGAAGCAGGGGCGGGTCGATAGTTAATTTTAATAATTAAAATGTTTGTAAACATAAATTAACTGAAGTTAGTGTTTATTTCATGGTAAGAATACTACACCATTTTTGAAACTTAGTATATAATAAATTATTTAAGACTTAGGTTAAATATAAACACAATAGGGGATCGGACAATATTTTTTTTTTATATGTTACTAAGTCGACAAACAAGCGTACAACTCACCTGATGGTAAGTGACTACCGTAGCCTATAGACACCTGCAACACCAGAAGCGTCGCAAGCGCGTTGCCGACCCTATCCCCACCAGGAGCTCTGGTCACCTTACTCACCAACAGGAACACAACACTGCTTGAAAACAGTATTATTTAGCTGTGGTCTTCTATAAGGTCGAGGTACTACCCCAGTCGGGCTGCTCCATATTTTGAGCAGGAAATTTTCAAAAAGCGTTTTAAATTAATCCTTATGGATACTACACTACTACTACTACACATAAAAAAATAAAATTTTATTAATTCACAGCCTTTTAGGTTTAAGGTTTAAAGAATATTTATTTCTCATTGAAAACACAAGTCACTTACATGAGAAATGATAAATACAATGTGGGTAATAATACAAAAGATTGTCCAGCAGTTCAGTTACATTACGATTTCTCTTATGTACCTATAGTACTGTACTTACAACATAATTCCAATCACCAAACATTTTACATACTAAACTGACCATTCTTCAATTATTATGAATGATTATCTATCTAGTATTCAAAATAAGTATGTACCTACTGCCGACGCGCGCGCGCAACGCACGCGGCCGGCAAAGTACTGTCACAGCCGCCGGTCGCACACCGATCGGCCGGTCGAGGCTACATCCGCATAGGGATGCAAGTAAAAGTTCATTAAATTAATCATAATTTAAAAGGTTTTAGGTACTCAAAATCATGTTTTAATATTGTTTGTTTAAAAATCCCGCCAAAACGCCACGTTATGAAATCTGACAGTGCGTGACGTCATTTGCAGGTTATAAATAAAGAGTATATAAAGCACAGAGTACGTTGAATATATGAATATAATAACCCGTGCAGTCAATGCTTGCTCTTTTCTAAAGTACTCTGTGGCTTGTACCGCCAAATGACGTCACGCACTCTTGTTGGTGTTTTAGTACAGATAAATAATATTGTAAATAACAACATTTTATTTCTTCATTTAAAAATATTTAAATGAATTATATTAAATTATTATTCGATAAATAATCGTAAAACAGTATATTTATTTTATCTAAGTACATCATAGATTTTAAACTGATTACTGTTCGATCCCCTAATAAGCAGGTTTTCATAATTTAAATTTTAATTAAGAAAGATTTTTTTTCGTGTATAAGCACACTATCTATTTATTTATTATATTTAGGATTACCAGTATTTATTAACACATACTGGCGACATGACACTTATTTTAAGAAAATAAACATTCTTATTCAACATTAATTACATTTTCATAACGAAAAAAAAGAATGAATAAAAAAACCAATATAGGGAGAATAATACTCACTGAAAGTGAATCTTCACCAACAAGACTACTGGCCGTCGCAAGTATATTTGGGGAGTAAAACTTCTCATACATAGACGATGCTTGGCAAGTGTCTATTATGAAAAATATTTCATTATATCTGAAAAGTTAATCATGATATATTACACAAAAAAAAAAAACACAAAATTAATGACAATTAGAATAATAAAATTAATGATTCAAAAGTCAAACTTCATTAAAATGAATACATCATAGAGAACCAACTCATATTATGTTTCACTGTAAAATTTATCATAGAAGTTTTTTTCATATACATATCTTTCCAGGTACCTTCGTTTTTGCCACATTTGTTCAAGAGCGTCAGCTAGCTCCTGACTGGTAATTTCTTCAGAATCTTGAAATTTTAAGAAGCCATCGCCGCCATGTCCTGTTAGGTAGATGAGTATGTTACTTCCTTCATCGGTAAGAAGACGTTTAGATCTCGGTGTGTCTGGAGGTACTCGTCCGGTGAGAAGACGAACAAAGTTTTCAACTGAAACCTGTATAATATACTCCTGTTACTTTTAAGTGCAAAATATTAATATTTATTTGTTATTAAAATGTTAAACTACAAAGCAAACAATTAAAAGTATAATTGTTTGCTTGTAAACGAAAAAAAAAAAAACTTCAATTTACGTTGATGACTAAAACATCCGTAGTAGTGGAAAAAATAACCAATTAAATACACATCTTAATATATATAAATCTCGTGTCACAATGTTTGTCCTCAATGGACTCCTAAACCACTTAACCGATTTTAATCTTTGCACACCGTGTGCAGTTTGATCCAACTTGAAAGATAGGCTATATTTTATTTTGGTATATGTAATTATTAGGGCGCCTTCAAATTAGCGACGTTGTAAATGTATGTAAATAACAACGCGCGACAGCAGCGCGTAGCCTTCAAATTTGTCGCGCTGCTGTGGCGCGTTGTTATTTACATACATTTACAACGTCGCGCGTCAGCAGCGCTGCAGACGCGCTGCCGCCGCGCGGCTATTTTGAAGGCGCCCTTATATTTAAGAAAAAAAAAAGGCGGTACGAAGTTCGCCAGGTAAGCTAGTTATTACATATAACTCAGAGTACTTGTCAGATATTGATCAAATTTAAATGGGACCACATGACAAGCACCAGCTTTCGATTAAGGCCTTTCATACATCAAGAATTTTCAAAAAATCGTTTTTTTTTTTTTAATTTAGGTACAGATTATTATTCCTTATAGTCTTAGGCGTATTTCTGTGTAAGCTTATTGTAAAAATTACCCATAGTTCAAAAGTTACTGTAGTTAATGTGTTCTAATCAATGCTACCAAAGCAACAAAAGAGGCCAGAACAATTCATCAATTAGAAAAAAATAAACAACAATTTGTTACTGACAAGGAAGGCGTACAATATGAAGCTGGAATGGAAGATTAGACGTAAGTTAACTAAATAAATTAGATAATTCATAAAGTTCTTGCTCCAGCCGCGCGCGACTTCGAGCGAAGGATTAAAGGTTCAAGCGCGTTTTTCTCAAAACTACTTTTTCTGACACGGTCGGCATGATAACTCGTACGGTCAAACGGTTTTTAATATTTTTTGATGATTTATTTTTTAAATATTTGGAATCGTTTTTTTTATGGTCTGTTGAGCCGAATTTTTAAAGTTATAATTAGAAAACTTTATAAAAACAATTAGTGTGACTTTTTTGACACAAACTTAAATTTTTTTTTTAAATTACCGTAAATTGTTTAATTTTTCGAATTTCAAAAATCTGACTCAACAGACTATAACTAATGCCTTATTTTACAAGAATGTCTTTACATTTTGCAGATCCGTCAATATTTGAGGAAGAAATACTGCCGTCCGTGAAGCAACTTTTTTTTACAGTGCTTCAAAAAATGTGATTTTTCATGTTGTACTTTTTGAAAAAAAAAAAATTGAAATAATTTTTTTTACAAACATAAAGTAATAAACAATGTGTAAGAATTTTTTTATCAATTTTTATTTCTATCCCTCCTAAAAACAGTTTTTCTTTTGCTACGTTTTCGGTACCGCTGGAAGTGATATGATGAGGTTGAGAACCTCCTTTTTTATTAAAATTCTGTTAGAAATGTAAATGTTACAAATAATAACTTACTTCATATCCTCTGTAATCAACTTCAACATCATCACCATAAACATTAATTTGTTCATGAGCGTTATTAAATATAGTAGCTGGACGGGGATTTCTCGGATTACAGGCCATGTCGTCGGATATCATGAGTATAATTTGGCTGTCTGGAATACCCAATCGCTTTACACTTCGGTATATCGACAGCACGTTAGCTACATGACGATAATTGAACCAAAATCTCGACGTATCTACTAATACAGCCCAATTGTTTGTGTGATTTGACTTCTGGAACTTCTCTGGAATCTAAATTTATGCATGTTAATAGTTGTTTCATTGTAAATTCAGTGTTATTTAAAAAATATCTGTAATATATTTACCTCAATAGCATTAGTAATACTTATCGTAAATAATACCGAAAAAACTATACTAAACGAAAAAACATTACACATAATCATTTTTAGAATGTTAATAGTTATATAGTTGATACTATAATATAACTTAACTTAATTATTTTATATTTTAAAAATTAAATTTTATAAATATAACTTTGATATTGATAAAATGATAAGTTTGACACTTGAAGTCTTGAATTGCTTGACACTTGACAGTATTATCTGTTTTATTTTTTAAATTTTAATATTAAACCAAACCTATTTTAAAAATTAAAACTTATAAAAGATAGTAGGTACCTACATAGTAGGTACAATAATGTAAAAAATATACACCATTAATTACAAATAAGCTTAGTATTTAGTTTAAAGTTTATTATTAGAGTAATTGAGAGATTTCTAAGGAAATTTTTGAACACAAAGTAAAGGTAAAAAATAAGCTTCTTTTTCTTTAACTTTATGAAATCAAAACACAAAAAAATATAAGAAATAAGAATTATAACTAGGTATATATTTTATATTATTATAATTATTGCTTTTAGAGTATGTAATAGACCTAAACTGGTTTTTTAACTAGCAACATGACTCTTAAACGTCCCAGATTCAATACCTATTTGAGAAATGATTGTCAACTTGTCAAGTGAACAACGTAAACAGAATTTTTTACAAATTTGATCACAATAAAGTAGTCATGAGTAGCCGTAATCCTACCACTCTCATGAGTGTTCCTGATGAACAATTCGATTATCTATTTAAAATAGTTCTAATTGGTGATTGTGGGACGGGCAAAACGTGCATTGTGCAACGATTGAAGTCCGGTAACTTCATAGAAAGACACGGTAATACAATAGGCGTAGATTTTTCAATGAAAACTCTAATAGTTGACGGAAAGAAGGTCAAGGTTAGTATATAAGAATTAGGGAACGTTCTGCTCGATAGCTAGATATCATAATTAATCAAAATATATCAGCTTCAGATATGGGACACTGCTGGACAGGAAAGATTCAGAACAATAACTCAAAGCTATTATCGCTCTGCGAATGGAGTAATTATAGGTATGTTGTGTAATCCGCCTACTATCGCTTTATTTATTATTCAATTAAAATAACAAATCTTCCTTAATTATATTGTATGTGGTTTTTTTTAATATTATTTAAGTGGCTCTTAATATCTTTGCATTATTTGCGGAGAACTCTCTATTATCTGAAAAGAACATAATCATATTACTTTTATAAAGTTTGGTAATCTTTTTATATTATGAAATTATTAAGCAACTAGCTGCTGTGCTCGCATCTTCGTCCGCGTAGAATTTAACAAAAAAGTTATTGTTCAGTTCACAGTTATAAAATAAAAAAAATCTACAATAAAATTAACCTAAGTTACCTTATTACATCAGCTATCTGCCAGTGAAAGTCCCGTCAAATCGGTCCAGCCGTTTCAGAGATTAGCCGGAACAAATAGACATACAAAAATTGTAAAAAATGTTATTTTTTATATGTACCGTGTATAGATCCATATGCATTTAGTAAAAAGCAGTTATTTTAATATTACAAACAGACACTCCAATTTTGTTTATTTGTATATAAATTACTACTAATCCTATTGATGTTATTAAATCCACATTTACCATTAACCATTCAATTAATTCATAAATCTGCTGTTTTTGTTTAAATATTTTAGTAAATAAATGAAGTCAGCTAAACTTATTTATTAACATATTTTATTCCAGTGTATGACATAACTAAAAGGTCTACATTTTTGTCCTTACAAAAATGGATAGAAGAAGTTAGACGATACACATCTTCCAACGTCATTGTATCGTTGATAGGAAACAAGTGTGACTTGAATGATCAGCGGGAAGTTGAGCCTGATGAGCCAAAATCGTTCTGTCGTTACATACCTGAGATTATGTTTGTAATGGAGACGTCAGCGAAGGATAATACAAATGTGGAAGACACTTTCCGTGGCCTAGCTACTGAACTGAAGGTAATAACAATGTTAACTTATATAAATGTGTGTCAGTGTTGTGTGTTGTCAGTTTTAGAGATGATGTTGCCATTTGTGCATCTTTTCTTTTTGATGCTATGTAAATCCATTTTGGTGTACAATAAATGCTAAATAAATGCCTTTTTATTTTACATTCAAGGGTAAATTTCAAGTATTAATATTATTTACAATTTAATCTACTGCTTTTGCAAAATTACAATGTATTTAATTTTTTTTTTATATTGTTGCATTGTTTTGTAACATTATTTATTATCTCTTTTTATATTAATGTAATATGAGCTACATTTAGATTTATAAATATACTGACATAGGTGTGTTTTCACCAATATGTATTTCTGCAGCTCTACTTCTATGCCTTGCAGTGTGTTATTTTATAGCCTATTATTTTCCTAAATAAACATTCTTAAAAAGAACCAATAATTTTTAAGATGTATGTATTATTTTGCTATTTAATATTACGTGTTACTGTTTTTTTCAGCGGCAACATGATAACAGTGAAGGTCCACCGACGGAATCGGATTCCGTTGTACTTGGTGAAAGCCATCCAGTGAGTAGGTGTCAGCCTTGTAGGTCTTCTTAGGTCATTCTTAGACGTCTAAACTTTGTATATTTCTTTATACTATAATTTTAGCAGCCTGGATAAAACCAAATATTTTTTATCCTGCCATGATTTAATGGTTATGTTCGTGCTTTGTAAATATTGTCACAAAATGTAATATCTAAATATTATGAATTCTTGTACCGCTCGTGGTGCTGTTAGGAATGTAAGTGAATGATGACGAATCTCGACTAACGTTTCGATTATTTCGTTAATAATAATGACAAGTGATACATAATATGTAAAATAGTAATTAAAAATCACATATTTTGATTAAAAATGATTTTAACCTTTTTATATAATTTTAATATTTTAATTTTAATAAACTTACAATGAGATTTATATTTTTTCCAACAAATAATTTGTGGTGCTTAGTAACTGAATGTTATTTATACAAAATAGTTACAAATGTATGTCACAATAACTGAATACTGAATGCCGAAATTGAGGAACTGCAACTACCTCTTGTAAATGTTTTATTATAAAAAGTAATCAAAGCAATGGAGCTTCAGTCATTTGAAATAGATTATACAACTTTTGTAATCAAGTAATTAAAAAAAAATCTAATATGTAATTAATTCATTAAAGAATTGTCACTTACAAATTGAGGCTCTACTTTAGCGGAATATTTGAATGTGTTTCCTTTAAAATTTCATAATTCCATATTTATTATTTTTTAATATTTAAAGTATTATTTTGCTGTAAATTAATTCTCATTAGTTTTTAAAATCTTAAGTATAACTAAAAGAAGTTTTAAATGTAGTCAGTTTCGATAGTGTAAATAATAATAGATAAATATTTGTACCACCTAGTCGAGACTGATACGCCATATTTACATTTTTAAATTTATAAAAATTAGATTATATACTTTTCTTATTTCATTTACTAGATGTAATTTTTTTTTAATCTCGTTTATTTTTCTATTATCTGTAATATAAATTTTAATCAAAAAAAGTGTGTGTGCAATTCACACACTGCAAAAGTGAAACTTCAGAAAAGTAGCTTACAAGAGATTTTTTAACGAGAATATAAAATACTCTGTTATTCTATCTCATTCTCTCTTATACATTTATGTGTTTGTTTCTTTATCGTGACGCATTTTCGTTTAATCGAGTTTCAAATCACAACGATTCTAAAAAAAGTTTCACTTCAAAAAATGCATTATTATGCTATTTCTTATAATAAGTACCTACTATGTTTGGTTTCAAAAAATATATTTTTCTTAAATGTTATTTGCATTAAAGGCTTTATGTATGAAGATAAACACATCTTATTAAAATATGTTTTCTTAATGTCTTTCCTAGGGCAGAACAAAGTAGAAGGATACTACACAAAGAATATTTTAGATTTACGCTTCGTAGACGTGTATTGCAAAAATAAGCAATTAATTTAGATCTGTATTCACAAAAAAAAAAAAAAATTTTTTCTTGACAATATTGTTGTACTTATTTGTATGAAAAATTTTATTGGAATTTGTATCTGTACCAATATTTCATTACTAGCTTCTGCGCGCGACTTCGTCGGCGTGGACTCCGCTCCTGTTGGTCTTAGCGTGATGATATATAGCCTATAGCCTTCCTCGATAAATGGGCTATCTAACACTGAAAGAATTTTTCAAATCGGACCAGTAGATCCTGAGATTAGCGCGTTCAAACAAACAAACAAACAAACAAACAAACAAACAATCAAACAAACTCTTCAGCTTTATTATATTAGTATAGATTTAATATTGGGTTTATGATAATGGATCTGTTAAACATCTCAAAATGTTACATTAAGAACTGAGAATGCAATAACACCTAAATATGTAGTTACACTTTTATTTTTTAACCAGTGATGTAATATATTGAATAAAAACAATTTTGTTTTTAATAACGTTTTTATATTTTTTATAAATTTACTTTTTAATTCTTAGATAATTAATCTGTTGCTAACTTAATTTTTTTTATACAACTACCTAGGTCAGGTAATAAGCGTCCTCGCATGATGGCAAGCAATTCTAGTAGCTTCTATAAGCTCTAAGCGTCTACACTTCCAACACCAGAAGCATCGCAAGCGCGTTGCCGACCCTACCCCCGACCCTCTCCAGGAGCTCTGGCCACCTCACTCACCACAGGAACACAAACTTACTTGTGAGCAGTGTTATTTAGCTGTGATCTTTCCAAGATCGAGGTACTTCCCCAGTCGGGCTAGAAGTTGCGCATTCAAGGCAAAATAAATACACATGGTATCTTTATATAGCCCCCCCCCTTATGCTTATGATATTTCGTGTTTTATTTTATATAATTTTTTTATATACATATAACTGTCGGCAAACAAGCGTACGGCTCACCTGATGGTAAGCAAATACCGTAGCCTATAGAGGCTATAGATGTCTGCAACACCAGAAGCATCGCAATTCGCAAGCGCGTTGCCGACCCTATCTCCAATCCCCCCCCCCTCCGGAGCTCTGGTCACCTTACTCACCAACAGGAATACAACACTGCTTGAAAACATTATTATTTAGCTGTGGTCTTCTGTAAGGTCGAGGTTAGTACCTCGACCTTACAGAAGACCACAGACCTGGGGTAGTCCCCAGTCGGGCTGCTCCATTTTTTGAGCAGGAAATTTCCTGCTGTGCCCTACCTCAATTTTTCCGAACCCCTTTTTATTACGTTGGTAAGTCGAGGATAGACGGCAAGACAGACCGACAAATATGACGAAACTGATTTCTTGCTTACTACGCAATTAAACTAACGATAACGATGTCCATAATATTCGATAACTTTAATTTCGACATAATCAATATCAAAATAATATGACGAATAGCTTATTATCATTAAAATAGTTATTTTTATTTTCATTATCAGTTTATACAGAATCATTTATTTTATAAGTGAGGTAATGTTTACAGTTTACATATGACACCAAATACTTATTATATAGGTACATTATTATTAAAATTAGAAGAAATTAACGCAATGATTCTTTGTGTCGCTTACGATAATATCCAACTGCTTAGTGACGTGTAATCCAGAAATCCATCCAAACTTTCCAGGCTCTGTTCCAAGTCTACCAAACACTCGTACCAATTGACCGTTTGATTTAAAAACTTGAACTCTACAATTACCGGAGTCTCCTACAAGTATAAATCCCATTGGATCTACTGCTAATACTTCTGGCTGACGAAATTGTCCCTTTCTTTGTCCCAAAGAACCGAATTCCAATATTTTACTTTTATCTTGTTTGTTATATATTTTTACTCGTCGATTTCCGCTGTCTAATATGATGATTCGATCGTTTGTGATCGCGACAGAGGTGGGTGCGTTAAATTCCGTACAGACTACATCTTTCGTTTCCCATAAGCTGGATGTGTGTATCGCTTGAGGCTTTGTAGATACTCCGTATTGGTCCACGAATTTGCCATCAATATCGATTACCTGTTGGTCAGAAAGAAAAACAATATCAACATAGGTACGTATATTTTTAAAGATAAAAATAAAAATTACAAAAAATTAAAATATATTTAAATATTTAATCCATACATGTATCGAAATGTGGATAACGGTAATTTACAAATAATTTACAAATAAGTAGTAGATTAGTTCTGTCTTGGATTGATAAAATTTACGAACTATTATATTATTTATTGCCTTAAATATATCAAGATACCTGAACTCGATCGTTTCCAGTATCAGCTACGTAGATAAAGTGATTTGCATTGTCCGTGGCGATGCCTTCCGGTGAACGAAACATACCGACACGGCTTCCTTTTTGTCCTATAGATCTTAAATATTCACCATCTTTGGAAAATACGTGTATACAATGTTTCCATTTATCTGAAATTAAAAATTTGATAGTGACTATTGAATATGTCTTAAAATAACCGCTACTATTTTAACAGTATTTAAAGATTATAAACGAACTAGCGATCCGCTCCGGCTTCGCACGGGTGCAATGCTGATACTAAATATAAAATAAATATTTGCAATCTAAGCGCAAAAAATTTGTTTATTTACGACATCACATTAGAAAACTAAAACTATCAGTGTTCCTCTACTATATTATGCATGTATTATACATATAAACCTTCCACTGGAAACACTCTATTTACTAAAGAAATCGCATCAAAATCCGTTGCGTAGTTTTAAAGATCTAAGCATATAAACAGACAGACAGACAGCGGGAAGAGACTGTTTTATAATATGTAGATGTTGATGTTAAATTATTGTGTTTACTTTATTCTAATCATCAAAAGTACCTGTAACATAGATCTCGCCTAAGCTTTTCATGAAGGCAATTTGTACTGGACAAAGCATGTCGTCACATGATAATCTGGTGACAATTTTGGCTTGAGATCGCTCTACAACGAGTACGCTGTGACTGTCCATACCACAGATATAAAGATGGTTGTTCCAAGGGCTAACACCGACGCCTGCAGGGCGAGACGTCTTCCGCCACATGTAATGTGGATCGAAATTACGAGATCTAAAACAAATTTTTAGTCAATATCACTATTTTATTAAATATTGTTCGTTAACTATGCAGATAAATGTATTCTTTCGGGTAACCTTTTCATTTATATGGAAATACGTTAATCCTTTTTTAGTTATGTTATTAACCCCCACAACCCCCTCTTGTGGGTGGAATTTCGTAAAATCCGTCCTTAGCTAACGTCTACTCGGCGAAAGGAATATTCCTACCAAATTTCAAGTCTCTACGCCTTATGATTCCAGAGATATCGTGATGAGTTAATATATGGGTGGAAATCTCTTTTATATATATAGATAAACAACACAACATTGGACCGAAATATATCTTGTTTGGCTCTTACCTATACCAATGAATTAAGCTTCCTTCACTTTCCATGGGATCATTTGGTTTGGCAGCATCAGGCACAGGCTCGTCTGATTCTGCGTCATATGGTGTTGTTGTATCTGATTCGATTTTAAAATTCTCTTTATCGAAGGCAAACTGCTCGACGTCCCATTTAGAAACTTCTGATAGAAGTTGAAGCGTAGTTTGATGGAGATTTATAAAGGTCATCACCTGTTTGTAAAAATGTTATTACAACATTAGTAAATAACATTTAGTCTAAAAAAATCGGTAGGTACACCCAGTAAAAAGTTTTGAGGTATAATACAACGTAGGTCGACGAAAAAATCGTCAAGTAAAAACGCATTACTATATTATATAACTCAAAAAGTACTTGTTAGAATGACACACATCACCTTTCGATTAAAGAAAAAAATATCGAAATCGGTCCACCCAGTCAAAAGTTCTGAAGTAACATACACAAAAAAATAATCGAATTGAGAACCTCCTCCTTTTTTGGAAGTCGGTTAAAAAAACTAGAAATATGGAATTTTAATCACGTAATTATATGTAGGTATTTATGATAATAATCGTGAAATTAAATCGCTTCAGCCTGTAATATGAATATCCCACTGCTAGGCATAGGCCCCTTTCCCCATGTAGGAAAAGGATCAGAGCTTAATACACCACGCTGCTCCAATGCAGATTAGCGGATATATTCCCTACCATGAGTAACGATCGCTATCAGGTGTACATGATAACAACCGGAACCGATGGCTTTGCTCTCCGAGGCACGGTGGGGATTCCCACAAGGAGTGCACAAACACCCAGAGCACGGTAAACATCTCTATGGCCAATACAAATGTTTGTCATGTGCGGGGATCGAACCCGCAACCGTCGTGCTGTGACCGTTGCGCCAACGCGTCGTCATTCCGCTAACGCATCGTGAAATCTATACTAATATAATAAAGCTGAAGAGTTTGTTTGTTTGTTTGTTTGAACGCGCTAATCTCAGGATCTACTGGTCCGATTTGAAAAATTCTTTCAGTGTTAGATAGCCCATTTATCGAGGAAGGCTATAGGCTATATATCATCATGCTAAGACCAATAGGAGCGGAGTCCACGCCGACGAAGTCGCGCGCAGAAGCTAGTAAAATAATAATCAGTATTGTTTTGTATAATATTATGTGTAACCGTGTTACGGACAGCTAGAGCGATGTGTTATCGATCAAAAAACCTAATAACTTTACAGCCCTAGCAATATGGACATAATTATAAGACGATTATTTATTATTTACCCTTTCACGGTCACTTATGTTCTTATTTACATCCATAGCATTAGTTGCTACTTCACGAGCTTCATCCAATGATGCTTTTAGAGCTAAAGCGGACATATCACCCAAATTTTTTAACTCTGCCGCATCTTTTAACAAACTCATTTTAGCTTCGAGAATAGCAGTTATTTTTTCCTTTGCCGCTATGTTTATTTGTTCAACAATGTGATCGCAGCGATCCTGTTAAGGTTTAAAATTTGTTAAACACGGTTGACAATATGTAGACACTTAAAATCTTCTTCCTCAATGTACAACGGTCATTATTATTACAATAAAATAAACTTTAACTAATAAAAATTACTGTAAAGATAAGACAAAACAAGTATACCTATGTTCTGATAAACCTTATCAGAATTCGAACTGATTTTGAACACAGTGATTTAAGTATATTTCAACTGAGGTAGGGCAAAGCAGGTAATATTATCCTGCTCAAAATCTGGAGCAGCCTGACTGGGGAAATAGGTACCTCGGCCTTACAGAAGATCAAAGCTAAACAATACAGCTTTCAAGCAGTGTGTTCCTGTTGGTGAGCAAGGCGACCAGAGCTTCTGGGGGGAATTGGGGATAGGGTCGACAACGCGCTTGCGATGCTTCTGGTGTTTCAGAACTCTATAAGCTACAGTAATCACTTACCATCAGATGAGCCGTATGCTTGTTTGCCGACCTAGGTGTATATTATATATAATCGAATCTGCGATTTAGGGTGTATTAAAAATACCTTGTGATGTTCCGTTTTATGTTCCAAGCGGCTTGCGGCAGAGTTTATTTCTTTTAGGATTGATCCTAGTTGTGAACGCATATCTTCCAAATGTTGCGACCAACAAACTCGACAAAAGGACTGTAATTTTTAAATGAATAAATTAAACGTTAAAGAAATTAAATGCACAAAAATTCTCTAAAACAAAAATCTTTTTTTGAACACTAGTAAAGCTCAGGCAGTGGCGGCCTTAGGGGGTGGCGAACGGGGCAATCGCCCGGGGCCTCGCTCTTGCAGGGGCCTCGCGCAACAACCCAAGTAAATTTAAAATAATACTTATTTATAGATTTTTAACTGTATTTTTTTATTAAAATTATTAAAAAATATTTGAGGAATTCGATGACACAAGATCGGCTCTCAGTCCTTGCTATTCTTTCAATCGAAAATGACGTAGCTCATTCGTTAGATTATTGTGCTTTAATTAAAGATTTTAGTCTTAGCAAAAGCCGAAAAGATACTGCTCTTAAAATTATGTGTGATAGCTCGTTGGATCCCACCATTTTTTTCCATTTTTTAACCGACTTCCAAAAAAGGAGGAGGTTCTCAATTCGACACGTATGTTCTTTTTTTTTTATGTATGTTAGCTCAGAACTTTTGACTGGGTGGACCGATTTCGATCAATTTTATTTTAATTGAAAGGTGTTGCGTGTCATGTGGTCCCATTTAAATTTAATTGAAATCTGACAAGTACTTTTAGAGTTATATCTAATAATGCGTGACAAGTACTTTTAGAGTTATATCTAATAATGCGTATTTACGTGACTACTTTTTCGTCGACCTACGTTATATTATACCGCATAACTTTTTACTCGGTGTACTGATTTCGATGATTCTTACTTTAATCGAAAGCTAATACTTGTCTTGTAGTCTTGTTTAAATTAAATCGAAAACTGATTACAACTTTTTGAGTAATCTTTAATAGCGCGTATTTAGTTGAATATTTTTTCGTCTTATTACGTTGTATTACTTGTCGATGTAATTGAAGTCGGTTTTTTTTCGTTTGCGAGCAAACACAATTATTTATTGTATACTTATAACTTATGCAATTTTTTTATGTGCTAAACACGCTTTTAGAACATTTTTCTAGAAGCAATTCCGAATGCAATAAGCTATCACACATAATTTAAAGTGCAGTATCTCTATTTTGACAATTTTCAACTTGTCGACTAGACTAAGGACAAAGGGCCTCGTAAAGACTTGCCGCCCGCCCGGCCCGGAGCCTCCCAATGGGTAAGGCCGCCTCTGAGCTCAGGGCTATTTGAACGTTAGCAGATCATGAGTAAAGAAGTTAAGAAAGATACAAAGATACTATATTCTCAGAACTTCTGAACGTACCAGTTTACAATGTTCACAAGCAGTAACATCTGCATTATCGCACATAGATTTGCAGTGGGAACATCTCACACCGCCGGCAAATAGCTCAACAGATTGCGTGTTCGGTGTCATTGGAGCTTCTTCTACCTTCGACCTGGTATTGATACCAAACATACTTAAAAGACTGTCTATATAAAGATTTGATGGTAAATCTTCTATGAAATTTGATCCCTGGATGTGTATCCTTGTGCGACAGATGGGACAAGAAATAACAGACGAATCTGAAAATATTAATTTTCACACATTATTTTTATTACCGTTCTGAAGGAACTATCCTAAATATTGACAATAGCCTTGCATGAAGTTAAAAATAATCGTTTGGGCATTTATCTTGAAGATAAAGATAGATATGTGGACGTCATATAATTATGTTATTTATATAATAACATTAGGTCTACTGAAGCGTAAATCATTTGTAGACACGATATAGACTTAAAATATTGGGTATACTTAGTAGGTAGTATTCCAAAAATGATATGGGTTCAAATTACAACACACACGCGAAAGACGTTACCTTCTTCTAATGGCTGTTAGTTGGCTGTAGAAATATGTGAACTGTTACCGTTTCATTGTTTATATCATAAGTAGTTATCTATAGATAATTATTCGCTATTTGATGGGGTGACTAATAGGTAATATGGGCATTGTTTTAATATATCACGTTATATTAACATAAAATACGCTTTTTGTATAATTATGATTGTTCATTATACGGTCTGTTAGATGGACGAAAAGAGTCTTACGTAGTATTGTTATCATAAGATATACGACGTCATACAACATGTTACATATAGGTAGCGTAATAATTAATAACTACTTAGTGGTTGCCCAATGCCCAGTAGTCGAAATTCGACCATAATTAATTTAAATTATAAGTTTGAACATTATTAAGGTTCTTTTGTCAAAGATTCTTCTATAATCTATATCTATATATAAAAAAGAGATTTCCATCTATTGACTCATCACGATATCTTTGGAACCGGCCTAGAGACTTTAAATTTGGTAGGAATATTCCTTTCGCCAAGTGGAGGTCAGCTAAGAACGGATTTTACAAAATTCCACCCACATGAGGGGGTTGCGGGGGTTAATAACATAAATGGCAAAACAACGTTTGCATGGTCAGCTAGTATATATATTATACAATAAAAGAGATTTCCACCCATATATTGACTCATCACGATAATCTCTGGAACCATAAGGCGTAGAGACTTCAAATTTGGTAGGAATATTCCTTTCTCCGAGTAGAGGTCAGCTAAGAACGGATTTTACGAAATTGCACCAACAAGAGGGGGTTGCGGGGGTTAATATCATATATGCAAAACAACGTTTGCGGGGTCAGCTAGTAATCAATAAAAGATTATACATGCGTGTGTGTCAAATACATGGTAGTGTGTGTACCTAATGTTATTTTTATTGATTTAATGTATTTTATGCATAATTTTTAAATAATATTAGCATTCTGCATTCCTTCTCTATATAAATTATAAGTGTGCGAAATTTCGTACTCCTCTGTCCGCGCATATTTCGTAAAAAGGGGTACAAAGTTTTTGCTTTACCTATCAATATATAGATATATACATAACTACGTATAGTCAAACTGTTCTAAATCATATCGAGTCCAGCTTTAGAGAACAAATCGTTACGGAACCTAAATACCTATTTCGGGAGAAATTCTGAGACTTGTTAATCCTTTTAAGTGGGGAAGGGCACAGTAAAAAATATCCTGCTCTAAATCTGGAGCAGCCCGACTGGGGAGGTACCCCGACCTTACAGAAAATCACAGCTAAATAATACTACTGTAAAGCAGTGTTGTGTTCCTGTTGGTGAGTAAGGCGACCAGAGCCTTTGAGGGTAATTGGGGACAGGGTCGGCAATTAACGCGGTACCAATGCTTCTGGTGTTGCAGACAGAAAAAAATTGTGTGTCTGTGCTTATGTACGCACGTAAGAGGTTATACTTCATTGGCTAGCTAGCTTCACGTTGCTAACTTCTTCTTCATTGACTAGCTAACTTCAGGGTGTCGGTTTTTTGACGGTGTGCGCGCGCATCGTGAAAATTTATTCTCATCATTTTTCCTCAAATTTATCCTTAACAAGACAAACCGGGAAATGAAGTTCAAATTCTTATATTAAATAATGGAATCGGCCACCAACTGGACATTTGTATTACAAAGTCATTGGAGTTATGTTATTAACGAAACGCTTGTCATTTCTGTCTGTCTCTAATTATCAAAGGTTGAGCGATCCATATCCAATCCAATGATCAGCTGATTGGTATCACCAATACGATATGATGCAGTTTGTTAACTATGGCTTTCTCAAACTCCCTTTAATTCCTTTGAACACCGTCGCATTTGAGACTTGTCTGCTGTTGCTAATATAAAATAAAGTTGTAAATTCTGCACTAACTTAACATTAGGTGAACTACGTGCTTTTCAACTGTGATTATAAATTGTAAGTACCTAATATAAATACTAAAGGTATTAATTTTTTTAAATACGAACCTGTTACGTAGCTTTTGAGACACGCAAAACAAAATGTGTGCTGACACGGTAGCATTTTAGGGTTGTAGAGGACTTCCAGGCATAAGGAGCACTGCACTAGGTCCTTGATGCCACCGGCAGAAAGCCTTGAAAATTTAATAATTTTACATTACATTGTATACCAAACATGATTTCTCAATGTTAATGTAAGTTAGTAAACGTCTGTGTTATGTGTGTCTATGTGCATGTTTGAGCTACCAAATAAAACAGGATTAAGATTCTTCCTCTTAATTGCTTTCTGACTTAGAATAATATTGTGTGTTTTATGATCCACCTTTACATATTATGTTTATCATTGTAAGTTTTTCCAGTATTACAAGAAGATCGTTATCATTATTATCTAATTTCGGAAATAAATTCAATATGTTTTTATTTTAATACGATACGGTAGTAAAAGTTAAGTAAACAAATAATTTCATTAAATTCTATTAGACTATAGGTATTAATTATTTTAGGCGTTTAGCCAACGATATTTAATTATTATTTTTTTAATATTTTAGTAAGAAAGAAGTAACTCACATCAAAAGGAATAAAAAAATAAAGATGACTTATATATTTCAAAAACAAAAATAAATATAAAGAAAGTAATAAAAAAACTAAGGCAACGATGTTGAAAATGTTGGTCATGTTGAAATTTATTTCCACATGCACATGAAGTAAGTTTTATAATGTTCGAAGTCTGCCAAGTTTGACTTCGGCAGTTGCATGCACAATTTTTATGGATATCCATTGTAAATTTCTTTTGTTACTTAAATGCATTCTGTATATTAAATATGCGATTTCAAAACATTTTTGGGTTGAATTTTAATCGACTTCTTTTGACACCATCCTATTATCATTAATATTTTCTAATATGTAATATTCTATAATATTTATTTCAGTTTATTTAATTTTTCGGACTACCATTTGAAAAAAAAAACAATTACACAATTACAAAAATAAAATTTCGCAAACACAAATCTATTTACTAAAGCTTCTCGGACTTCTTCTAAATTAGGATAAACGGGGATAGAAATTAGCCCTATATAGAGATCCACACAATAAATTTCAGAGTTTAGTTGCTTTTTATAAATAACGTATTTTTTATTTGGGTTCCTCTACAAGAATAACGTACTCCATATTTATATTATTTTACTTTTATGTTTCTCTTATCATAGTAAAGTACTTAGTGATTATTTTAATTTATGAGTTTTCGATAAAAATAGAAGTAACACAGGTGTACAGGGCACAGCTTCTTACATAAGCGATCTTCCTTATTTCCACAAATGTTGTCCTATCAGATCTTTTGCCATTGCTTCGGAGTACAATCTTACAAGAAAGATACTAGAACAATGCTTTCATATATCACAGAAAAGTTCACCCTATAAACGTTATGTTCTTTAATTCCTATCTTTCTCTATTTGAAAATATACGAATGTTCATGCTGCTCTGACTAATTATTTTTTTCTTTTACGACAAATTGTAGAAACTAAAATTTTAAAAGATATCATGGTTCAAAACAATTGAGCAATCAAAAATCCTTACTATATGAATCACGTCTAGTAGCGCGAATACCTGAACACAGCTTTTTAATATCACGACTATTGTTGGAGGCTCTGCCTAGAGTCTCAAGCAGATACTACCTGGGACGTGCTAGCAAATGTAATGTACAGCAAATAAATAACTATGTAATTATGTACACATAATTTATTATCTGTATTTTAAAATCTTAGTAGGTATATAAATATACATTTAAAACTTCACCTAAATAGTGTCATTAATGCAAAAGTTTATGAAGCTGTCACAAGCCGTTTTTTTATGTAATAGGATTTATTTACCCAAATTTCGTTTCTAAGTCTGCAAATATAGCTTATAGTATAATGCTTTGTTTTAATGAAACTTAAAATAGAAAATAAAATTAAGCGTAATACAAAATTATTAAAAAAATCTACTTAATTGTTTCCATATTCTTTTTTTTATTTCATAAGACTATATCTTTTATTAAAATGTATAATCGTATAGTAATAAATTTATCACAAAACTCACTTTCTTGATTTTAATTCCGTTGAAGATGTACTCAGAGATCTAGTTGTAGGAAATGTCGCTTGTTTGAAGAAAGGCGGACTTGTCTTTGGTTGAGGAGTTGGAGTTGGGGGGCTTTCTTCAATACCCCTCTGGCTATTCCACCTTTTTAAATTGAAAAACGATGGCTTCTTTTTAACTTTTTCCGCCATTTTGAAAAGAACTTCTTGGTATTCGTGATTAATTTACACTGAACATCGTATCAATTAAAAAAATAGCTTATCAGATTACGTCGAATATAATTCATGATTAATTTTGATAAGATTTGTGTGTATTTCGTACTTCTACTTAGGTACAAGTTCGTTTATTGGCAGTTGTTATTTACAAAATAATCTTCAATATTTTAATGATATTTTCTTAAGTTTTAAAAGTTTAGAAAATAAAGTTCAAATAGATCTCTATAGCTTTCCAAAAACATTAGGTACCTACAGTCCAAGAGCAGTCAGTTTAAAATGAGACCTTACGTCCTTAAATTTTTCCTTAAAGCCATGTCGAATAAATTTATTGAATTTCTGTGGGTTATTTTCAAAACATGAGCTAAAGATATAATAACTTCGAGAAAGTGTGAAGATGTAGGCTTTTAGGTTGCCATATTTTATTTGATTTCATTGTATAATGTCAAAACTGTAAAGTATAAATCGTGTATCTAAAAGTTTTGTGATAAAAATAAAATCAAAACACGTATTGTCATTTGCGTTTTTGAATCCTTACTTCAATACATATTACAAAACAAAGTCGCTTCCCGCTGTCTGTCTGTCCCTATGTATGCTTAGATCTTTAAAACTACGCAACGAATTTTGATGCAATGAGTGATTCAAGAGGAAGGTTTATAGGTATGTATAGGTAATACATGCATAATATAGTAGAGAAATACTGATAAATTTAGAAGTTTCTAATGTGATGTCGTAAATAAACACATTTTTGCGCTTACATTGCAAACGCTGGCTGAACCCTACGAGATAGATCAAAATAATGTAGTACAGTAGGTATTGTACACCTTAAAAAGTTCTACAAAACAGTCCGCGATGGTAAATGTCTATCTCTTAGGGATAAACCACAAAAATAATTTTTTATCCTTTACTTTTTACGAGAAGTAATGGCTTATTTACGAAGCGATTTTAAGCAATACAGTATTAATCCTTATCCAAAGATTTAAATTGCAGGGACATAACGGTTGCGGAGGTACCAGCCGGGGGGCCGGCCAGCGTGACAATTTTTTCGAAACTATCCGCATTTATATGTAGTAGGTAAATTAGCATTAGACTAAAACCATAGTTTATCAAGTCAAGAGTAACCTCTAAAGAAAACATGTTTGTATTGTTTAATGACAAAAAAGCTGTGAACGTTGTATATAAAGACATTCTGTAGTACTTAAATATTTAGTATCAGCATTTCACCCGTGTGAAGCCGGGGCGGGTCGCTAGTTGTAAATATTATAATCATTCATCAAAGTATGCACGACAGAGATGAAAGAAAAATTCCGAGCTATCAATAAGGTTTTTATAAATACACTAGTTGTTGCTCCTGGCCTCCTGACTTCTAAACTCGTGACTCTTGCTAAAACGTAAAAAAAAGTTTCTATATTGAAAAGAAAATATACCGATTTTCAAGTATTTTTGATAATAAACTATTAATTTTTATAAAAACTTTTACGTAGGTCCATCCAAATAATTTTAAAATTGATTAAAAATTATAACATTTAATATTAAAAAAAAATTAATATTAAAAAAATAGTAGTTTATTAAAAACGTCTAGTTAGCTTAATTTTAATTATGAAATACTGACGAAAAGACCAACAGTCCGGGATCCCTAGTAGGGGAAAGGTGTACGAGATGATTCACTTAAGGAAGAATGCTTGTAGTTTAAATGATATTCTACTTCTTGCAGATATAAATACGTTTATCCATAGTAAATTTATCTATCTAATTGTTGCAATACTCAAAATATATATTTTTTGATGTTTTATTATTATAAACACCATTTTTTTTAAACGTTATGAAAGGATCATCTTGTACACCCCGGTGTCCAAGATGATCCCTGTGGTAGATTATCATAGGTTATGGTAGAATTATCTAAATAAAGTCATAATCAGGGTTTACTATCTTTAATCAAGTCAGTCAGTCTCCATTATAATTCAAGAAGGAAACTATCATCACATTGTATGAGATCTATGGTTCTAGCGTTCGTTCGTTCTAAGCGTCTCTTTCCTGGCGTTATTTTACACAAATCAAATGTGAATTCATCAGAATCATCGCTATCTATCCCTGCACAAGCTTCATGGCCCCATCTTTGGCATATACAACATTTTATCCATACCTCGCCCCTATCATCCACACGGATCGTCTTGTACACCGGTAACATAATCATCTTGCCCCAATGTAACCTTTTTTATTCAATGATCGATAACATAACCTATGTGGTTTCAACTGTTTCCATGCTGTTAAAAATCAAAATAGAGTAATATACAAAGCTAAGTAATGCATCAGCCACGGCAATAAAGTACGTTAGAACACATTAAACATAATTTTAAAGTCAACCTTACCTTAGATCAAAGTTACGTAATATTCGTTTTCTTCCTCAAAAAATTTCACTGTCACTGAAGACGCGATTACGATTGACTGAGGCGGGGGAATACCGGGGTCTACATTTTACCAATAAACACAACTAGGTGGCACTACTAGATTCGTTGCAATATAAAAGGATCATCTTCCCCCAACGGATCATCTCGTACACCTTTCCCCTACATTTTTTTCACTTGATTACTATCAAGCTAATTTTCCGGGAGTAGCTTCATTTTGATGAGACGAACAAAAAATTCCTCTTCGAAAACTCTCGATTGTGGTAGGTAATAGAGTTAGCAGGGGATAGAGCAGCAGTGAGCGTAGGACCAGGATAACGTACCACGCAATTTGTAGGACAATATTACTATTAAATTATATAAATATTAACTAACTAAAAGAAAAAAAAATCAGCTGGTTAGTAATAATTTTGTTAGTAAAATTGATTTTTTTCTGATTTTTTTTTCATCAAAATGAAGCTACTCCCGAAGAATTAGCTTGATAGTAATCAAGTGAAAAAAATGTTCTAGGGATCCCGGACTACAATACATGACAAGAAGCAGCAGACAGGAAGCAGTTTTATTTAGCTAAGATTTTCTGCAAGGTTAACGTACTTCCCTAGTCTGGTTCTCCTGCTATATCTTTTCTCTCTTTTTAATTCTTAGTTATGTGTCTGTCACACATACTGAAAGAGCCAAGACGCTGTATCGAATTAAATAAATTAAATTCGATATTTAGATTTTAGATACTATAGGTAAAGTCTGGAGATGGAGCTTTAATATGTATAACAGTTACTATGTATTAGGAAAAAACAAAACCTTAAGCATATTTAATGCCCCGTCCATACGCTTGGTGTTCGTCACGAACACGAACAAAGTTCCAAACATCGACCACAATCATCAAACACAAACAGCCGTCCTCACGCTTGACGAACGTGTTAGTATTTTGTGGATCGGCAAACACGGCGGACGAATAACGCGGCGGCATGGCGGACGGATAAAATCTATAATGTACTTAATACTACTAAAATAAATATACTGTACTACTACTGTAACTAACTCCTACTGTACTAGTAAAATAAATATACTGTTTTACGATTATTTATTGAATAATAATTTAATATAATTCATTTAAATATTTTTAAATGAAGAAATAAAACCTTTACATGACGTCACACAAACAATATTAAAACATGATTTTGAGTACCTAAAAGGCTGTAAATAACGCGCCAAAAACTGCGACAAGTAATGTATGTACTCTAAGCTGCGACACGTCCAACACCCGTGAAGCTCGCGCGCATACTGATCGCTGGCCAAACGTGTGGATACACCGCGAACTGTTTGCCAAACATCCTTTGATCTGTGAAGAAAAACCGACACCGATGCCGAACACTGCCGAACACAAACACGAACAGGCAAACAACGACAAACACCCATCCACACATCCGTTTTTGCTGTTTGCTGTTCGCTGTTCGCCATTGTTCGTCAAGCGTGTGGATGGGGCATAAGAAAGTATGGCAACATAAGGTAAAAAATTTGCATTAAAATTAAATTTTATTATAAATCTTGTGAACGTCCTATTTAATCGATAATAATTCGTGAAGGTGACGTGAAATGTACAAAAGATTTCATCATCTTTGAATTGAAACAAAAATTTAAAAAAAACATTTTTGTCTTTATTTTTCTTTCCATGTATTCAAAACAAGAAAATTTATATTCTCAACGTACAACTGTAATGGGTGATTATTTCGCTACAAGTTCAGCAGTATGTCGCTCTAACGATAATGATATCCGTGAAACGCTTATTATTTACTACCATAATTTCCTCGTACCATTCTTAAACAAACAAGTGTTATAATGGTCTAGGATCCGAGAAGCTAAATCTTCCCTCATCTGTTAATTAGATGAAACAATTTTTTATAGGCTTATTTCAATATTGTGAATTTATAAAAACAACCTCTGCCACCATAAGCCTACTGCAATTTTTTTTTCATCTTTTCCCTCTCATGTTAATTACATGTAGTAAGCTAAAACCGTTAATATTTTACATTATATACCTGACTGTAGTAGGCAGCCATCTCTATGATTGCTACACTTACCTGCAGCCAGGTGAGTAACCTCAGTCAGCAGTAACCTGGCTGCAGGTAAGTATAGCAATCATAGAGATGGGTGCCTACTATAGTCAGGTATATAATGTAAAATATTGACGGTTTTAGCTTACTACATGTAATTAACATGAGAGGGAAAAGATTTTTTAGAAGAAAAATTTTTTTTTGTATTATTATTTGCAGCAGGCTTATGGTGGCAGAGGTTGTTTTTATAAATTCACAATATTGAAATCAGCGTACAAAAAATTGTTTCATCTAATTAACAGATGAGGGAAGATTTTGTTATATTCCGGATCTTAGACCATAAGCCGTGGGTAAAACCTAATTGATACTTTTACGACAGACGTTGTAATGTATGAGTATTAATTTTAATAGTAATGTGATTGATGGCTATAGAGGCATGTTAATATATCAATATAAATATTTACATTAATATATATTATAAATCTACATAACGTCGGTGATACTGCAATATCACGTAACTAACACTTGCTAATACCGCGTAACTACAAAAAATAAAAAATGAGATATCTTGCGTAATGCGTGAAGCAAAAACTTTGTACCCCTTTTGACGAAAATTTGCGCGGACTGAGGAGTATGAAATTTCGCATATAGTTTATACAAAATTATAGAGAACGAGTGCAGAATGCTAATATATTTTTTTAATTATTCATAAAAATGTATTAAATCAATAAAAAAAGCATTGCACACACTACGATGTATTTGACACACACATGCAGTGGCGGCCTTAGGGGGTGGCGAACGGGGCAATCGCCCGGGGCCTCGCTCTTGCAGGGGCCTCGCGCAACAACCCAAGTAAATTTAAAATAATACTTATTTATAGATTTTTAACTGTATTTTTTTATTAAAATTATTAAAAAATATTTGAGGAATTCGATGACACAAGATCGGCTCTCAGTCCTTGCTATTCTTTCAATCGAAAATGACGTAGCTCATTCGTTAGATTATTGTGCTTTAATTAAAGATTTTAGTCTTAGCAAAAGCCGAAAAGATACTGCTCTTAAAATTATGTGTGATAGCTCGTTGGATCCCACCATTTTTTTCCATTTTTTAACCGACTTCCAAAAAAGGAGGAGGTTCTCAATTCGACACGTATGTTCTTTTTTTTTTATGTATGTTAGCTCAGAACTTTTGACTGGGTGGACCGATTTCGATCAATTTTATTTTAATTGAAAGGTGTTGCGTGTCATGTGGTCCCATTTAAATTTAATTGAAATCTGACAAGTACTTTTAGAGTTATATCTAATAATGCGTGACAAGTACTTTTAGAGTTATATCTAATAATGCGTATTTACGTGACTACTTTTTCGTCGACCTACGTTATATTATACCGCATAACTTTTTACTCGGTGTACTGATTTCGATGATTCTTACTTTAATCGAAAGCTAATACTTGTCTTGTAGTCTTGTTTAAATTAAATCGAAAACTGATTACAACTTTTTGAGTAATCTTTAATAGCGCGTATTTAGTTGAATATTTTTTCGTCTTATTACGTTGTATTACTTGTCGATGTAATTGAAGTCGGTTTTTTTTCGTTTGCGAGCAAACACAATTATTTATTGTATACTTATAACTTATGCAATTTTTTTATGTGCTAAACACGCTTTTAGAACATTTTTCTAGAAGCAATTCCGAATGCAATAAGCTATCACACATAATTTAAAGTGCAGTATCTCTATTTTGACAATTTTCAACTTGTCGACTAGACTAAGGACAAAGGGCCTCGTAAAGACTTGCCGCCCGCCCGGCCCGGAGCCTCCCAATGGGTAAGGCCGCCTCTGCACACATGCATATATACCTACTATTTTGTTGATTGTCAGTCTGCAGTCAAATTAAAAAATTAAAAAAGGTTCTTAATTTTCATAATTTTTTGGTTTTCTTTAATTTAAATTTTTTATCATGGTCGAATTTTGATCTCTGGGCGACCACTAGTTTATCAGAAATATTTCAATACTTTTTGAAAGAAATGATAAAAACATTTTAGTATTAACTTGATAATTTTGTTTACCATGTGCTTAAAATTAAATGAGCTTTACAAAATTCTGCGCACACTCAATTTTCCCGTTATTTATGAAAAAAAAAAATTTGTACACGTTGAAAAATAACTGCGTGTTATGAGAAAGGTTAAAATATAAACATAAGTAAGATAAGGTTTCATTTTTTTTGCGAATAATATTTTTGCTCTATAATTTCACCGTATATAAGATATAATGTTGTAGATAGTAAGTCGATTATTATGACGAGTACAGTCGACCGCGATTATCACAAAATTTTATCTTAATAGAAATTAGTTGCATTAAAAAATAAAAATAATAAAGAGAAATGAGACTACGACTATAAATAATGAATTATATTGTTCTACTTTTGGTTATTATTTTTTTCAATCCGTGTCAAATATTTTTTGTAGTTTTACTTTCAGTATCACTATGAATCATAGTATTATTTGTATTCTATTTTGACATCGTAGAAGAACTCATTTCTTGGTTATGACTCCGTTGAATTTTTGAATGGTGGTTGGCGAATATAATTTGCCTGGCCAGGAACTTTCCAGCCAACTCTTTCGCGATTTATCTTTAACATACTAAAGTAGATATAAAATATGGAATAAAAAGTAAAAATAAGAATATAAATAATGTTGTTGGTATTATTTTAGCCTATTGTACAAGGCTTCTTGTCGTTAAGGACATCAAATTGGCGTTTTACCAAATCAAGCCGTTTCATCTCGCCTATGATCGGGACACGATGTGAATTTGAAATACTCTGTGCCTACTCTTTACTTGAACAACAAAACAAAATGTATGGCACGTCCTGACTTATGTTAATCGGAAATGTCATTTGTTTAATTGATATCTTAGAAAGTTTTATTCATTGTAAAGGCGTAAGTTACATATTAACTTAACCCTTTCTATCTATAGGACAGTTAATTATACGCAGCTA
This sequence comes from Melitaea athalia, assembly GCA_905220545.2. Lineage (NCBI taxonomy): Eukaryota > Metazoa > Arthropoda > Insecta > Lepidoptera > Nymphalidae > Melitaea > Melitaea athalia. The sequence continues at coordinate 10,226,386 of HG992194.1, read as the reverse complement.
AGAAAAAGGATAGAGAAAGCTGGTCTTGATTAAAATTGCAATATTTCATCATTTTTTTCTGGACATAAGTTTATTCTTCTATCAAAGAAAAAAAGTGGGACTCCACTGCAGATTGTCGGTTTTTACTAGTTAATAATACAATAAACTTCTTACATTCAACGGCCTCTATTAAGTAGAGATATCCTTGCCACATGAATATGATATGTCACGGGTGCTGAAACACGTGACACGGCACGAATGCCCAGAACATAATTGTGTTTGCTCGCAAACGAAAAAAAAGCGACTTCAATTACATCGACAAGTAATACAACGTAATAAGACGAAAAAATAGTCAAGTAAATACGCGCTATTAAAGATTACTTAAAAAGTTGTAATCAGTTTTCGATCTAATTTAAACAAGACTACAAGACAAGTATTAGCTTTCGATTAAAGTAAGAGTCATCGAAATCGGTACACCGAGTAAAAAGTTATGCGGTATAATATAACGTAGGTCGACGAAAAAGTAGTCACGTAAATACGCATTATTAGATATAACTCTAAAAGTACTTGTCAGATCTCAATTAAATTAAAATGGGACCACATGACACGCAAAGCCTTTCAATTAAAACAAAATTGATCGAAATCGGTCCACCCAGTCAAAAGTTCTGAGCTAACATACATAAAAAAAAAAAAAAAAAAAAAAAACATACGTGTCGAATTGAGAACCTCCTCCTTTTTTGGAAGTCGCTTAAAAACTAACTAATTATCAAAATATACATATTTATTTACAAACATATGTCATGTAAATGTATCGAACCCGCAATTTATAGCGTAGTCAGTTACTGCGATTGACAGGAGTATGTTTTTTAGCTCGTAAATACGTGAACTGTATTATTATACGTGTCATTTCACGTGTCAAAATGCTTGCAAATCTTAACATTTCCCTTCTATGTGGGCTAAATAGTTAATTAACACAACAATGAGTTGTAAAATACATTATTCATATTTTCTTATATGTGTGCCTGGTTTAAATTCCTACTTGCATCTAAATTTGAATCGCAAACAATTGAAAGAAAGTTAGATACGATAAAGGTGTTAAAGTAAAATCGATAAGAAACAGTAGGTACAAGTTACACAGTATAAAAATTGACATTCGATGTAAATAAATGATTGTGTGTGTGGTGTAAAATTAAAACAATACAATATACATAACTTTTTGTCGATTAACTATACCTTAGGCACTTTATACAGAAAATCTATTTTACATAGAAAAAATACGGGGAAAACAAAAATGTGTACAAAAGGCGTAGCGCTAAAACAGCTTATAGATTTTGCTTATTCAAAAATTTCTAAGTTATTATGTATATTATATTTAATTTATTCTATTATCGTTATTTTAATTTGGCATGACGTAATAAGCTTAGTCCGTACTTTAATAAGATTATAATTACAAGATCAAATAGATACTCTTTTGGTACCAAGTACGTCGTCTATAATATATCTAATAAGTAGAAAAATGCTATCGGAGTAAACTGTAATCTATTACAAATATTCGATTGTAACTTACATGAAACACTTAAAAATGTGAATCATTTTTAGTGTTAGTAAACAATAAAGCTCTTCAATTTCATTCGTATCTTAGTTAAGGAATTTAACAAATGACTCCTAAAAGACGCAGTCATCTATAGATAAGATATTACAAATGGACGTGCAACGTTATTTTTATCAAAAAAATACCCTTACTGTTTTCTTATACTTGACTTTTAGTCAATATAAATGAGTGGGTATTTTTATATAAATAAAAAAATAATTCACGTAGACTATCTTTTGATTTTGCTTGTAGGTATACAGAAAAGACAAAGAGTTCACATATATACGAAATCTAAATTTAGACTGAGAGGCTAAAATATAGGTATATTTTACACAGCGTATTTTTATTAGTGAAGTAGTATGGAAACAGTGTGGGAAAATACAAAATCATAGGGAAAAAACAATAGGAATAAAGATTTTGGGCACGATATTTCCTGCATTGTCCTACCCTAATAGTAGGATTAAATTTGCATTCAACAAACGTTTTTATTACAGTTTCTTTTCATTGATAGTTCGCGTTTTATTAATTGGACAAAAATTATTTTCATAAAAACAACGAAAATATTTTATCGATAGCAATCCCGTTAACCGGAATAACTGCCGATTGGACAAAGTTTTAACTATTACCTAGGGAATGCAATCCAGCACCCAAAAGACAATCCGCAAATCCGCAAGATTGAGATCATTAATCCCGCGGATCCGCAAGATTTGCAGGATTGTACAATATTTTAGAATTATTAGTCCACAAAATTATTTTCGAAGTCATTAAATGAATCAATTTAATTTACTTAGAAGAAACAAATAGTACCTATAATTATATTTTGATCAGAAATAATGACAAAAACTAAATTATTTTATGTGAAAAGTCTGCAAAAAAAAATTAAATTTTTTTATTATAGATAGTAAAAAACCAAGGAATTTGTATACTACATACACTAGTATACAAATTACTTGGTAAAATTCATTACATAGAGATTCACCGAAGCTTCTTGACGACTGTTTGGTTTTTGCCTGATAAATAATTTCTTTATATTGAAGGGTAAACAATAAAAACAAAATGATTCGACCAATAAATGAAGTCAATCGACCTGAAGGTATAATTATGGTATTTTCGCGCGTAGTATCCTTGCTTTACGAAACTACATACTACAAGTCATGAAATAATGGTACAAATAGCATAATTATACTACGAAATCCAACACTTTTCGTGCCGTACACATTGTTATGCGAATTCAGGCTGGAAAAAATAAAATCTTGCAAATCTTGCGGATCCCGCAGGTGTAATCCCGCATTTGTAATCCCGCTAATTTTATGCGGGATCCCGCATTTGCGGGATTGCGGATCCGCGGGATTGCATTCCCTACTATTACCAAATCAACACCTTTTTTGTAACATCTTGAAATCGAAATATCTCTAGAAGTTTTAGTAAATGCAATTAATTTGAGACTTTCCAAGACAATGTAAAAAACTTTGAATGAAACATTGAATTTTGAATTAATTAGATACTCACTTTTTTAATTGAGTTACTTTTCTTTTGAACATCTCTAAAATATCGGTAACATTTTAATTAATTTTACTAAAGCCCTGATTCACCGGTCATTGATAAGGTTTATCTTGCACAAAATATACTTATGGACGTTATCAGCAGGACGTAAAACAAGACCTCAGGCCCTGTTTTTAACCGACTTCTAAAAAGGAGAAGGTACTCAATTTGACTGCATTTTTTATGTGTGTGTGTGTGAAAAGTTAGGAGGTAAACTTTTCACTGTTCTTATTTTACTCAAGAGCTTAACTGGTACTTGTCACATGGTATCATTTAAATTTGATTGAGATATGACGAGTACTTTTTGAGTTATTTCGAATCATGTGTATTTATTTGACTACTTTTTCGTCTACCTACGTTATATTATTGGTAGTCGTAGTTAGTTTACTAGTTATTTTTTCGTTTGCGAGAATACACAATTATTGTGTTCGTTGGTTTCAGGACAAGGCGGTACAAACTTCGTCGGGCCAGCTAGAACAACATACAAATATGTTACAATGTTATTCATGAGAAATCACTTTTAAGAAGGTTATTTTAAACAAATATTTCACTTGTTTGTATTCACAGATCGTCGTTTTAGTTTTCTTCAGAATATACAACAACACATTTTAATTGACTTATTTAAATAAGTTCCTTTCGTCCTGAATGTCGTCGTAAAATAATTATTTTATTTGATAGCAATAAATTTTTGTTTCATAAAATGTCATACATATCTACATTAGACTTATCTTATACTATTAAACGAGCAATTCTTGTATATATATATATTTTCTGAATCTCGGAATCGGCTCCAACGATTTTCGTGAAATTTAGTATGCAGGGGATTTCGGGGGCGAAAAATTGATCTAGCTAGGATTCATTTAAAAAAAATGTCGTTTTATCCCTGTTTTTAGGCAATGAAAAAATATCATTAGAATACGAAGCTTAATTTCACCATTTATTAATATAGCTGTATTAGCGTAATTAGGAAAGCGACGGATTTCAAATCCTTTTGACCTGGGTTCGAATCTCAGTCTCCAGATTATTATTTTTTTCTTGTTTTTTTTTTTAATTTCACTCGTGATTTATTATTTAAATAAAATTAAAATATAAAAATACCGGAAAAAAAAATAAAAATAAATACCGAGCTGGGCTCGGTCACCCAGGTACTATAGATTTAATATACAGTGGAAATTAATACGCATTATTTTTTGCACAGACAATTACACATAACAATGGCGTTTTACTTTAAATATATATATTTTAATATCTATACTAATATATAAAGCTGAAGAGTTTGTTTGTTTGTTTGTTTGAACGCGGTAATCTCTGGAACTACTGGGCCGATTTGAAAAATTCTTTCACTGTTAGATAGCCCATTTATCGAGGAAGGCTATAGGCTATGTATCATCACGCTAAGACCAATAGGAGCGGAGTCCACGCCGACGAAGTTGCGTGCAGAAGCTAGTTTTAAAGATAAAATCGAAAATTTGCTCATGAAGCAAAAGTCATAAATATTTTTTTTTTTTAGAATATTTACAGATTGATAAAACCTTTTTTATTTTAAAAATGTTTGTAATTACTTCTGAAGTGTTAATAAAACGGCTAATAATAAATAGATATATTAGTATTAGTAGGTATTATATTATATAATATTTATAAACCGTAATTTGAGCACAAATCTATAGATCATCAAGATTGGAAAATATATATTTTTTTATTTTGCTTTTAACCCAATTGTAATGATTAGATAACAGACAATGTACCTAAATATAAATTACAACACGCTTCGTTATAGTTATGGTCTATAAAATCAAATAAAGCTTCTACTGTTCGATTTGCCGTGATTTAATCTTTGTACTTTGAAGATTATATTTTTGACTAGCTGTGCCTGCGACTTCGTCCGCGTTTTGGGTATTTACATGTTCAATGTGATTCTTTAAGTTTTCATAACTTTTTTATTTAGGAACCGATTGACATGAAACAAACACCAAATGTTAGGTGAAGCTCACCACAAAATATTAGTGAAAACCACATCTAAATCGGATAAGCCGTTTCTGTGATTAGCCTGCACAAACGCAAAGACAAACAGACAAAAATTCTAACAATAATTATTTTGGGTGCTATTTGCGTTGATAAAGGTCCCAATAATATTTTTTCTCATATAATATCTTACATGTATTGATGATGATAATAATTTATCGAAGTCAAATTAATATGTTTTAGAGATTTACATATTAGTAGATATACAATGCACACTAAAATAAAATGATAGCTACTTTACAATTAATTTAATTAAAATTACTATAAAGTTTTGCTGACGAAACTTTATATAATAAGAATGTTGTTGTCTCTACGAAAACTTAAACAAACTCAAAATTATATTATATTAATTTTTATTATTGGTAATTTAGGTGCATTGGAAGTGAGTGAAGGCGCCTGTAATATGTTTTCGCTTTCATTATGTTATACCACTGCACTTGAGAGCCTCTGAGTGCACCGAAAGAATATACAATCAGGTGTAAATTGTCCACTAAAAAGGATTTATTCGAAACGTATTTCCATAAAATACGCATTTATATTACAAAGCGCGACATAAATTTTCATTAGGCTGTATAATGTTTAATAGAAAAAAAAAGTAAAATTATTTGTTGGCAAACTTATAAATCATATTTAGGAACCTGTAATCAATTATTTTTTATTGTAAGCTGTCTTGTGCTGAATGTAATAAAAATTTCACATTTCAAGTTGTCGTTCCCGAGCGGGTTTGCCCACAAGTAGTTATGCTACCGATTAAGCGAAGCAGGAAAAGGAACACCGCTAACCCAGTGGCCAACTCGCAAGACGACGTCGAATGATTACTGCGCGCGGGCCTCCATTCCATACCGGTACCGCCGCCACGCCGCCCGCAACATACTCATTACGAAAACTATGACCAATTAGACCCGATCTCTTGAAACCCGACGCGACTCTACGATGACGACTAACCCGTCACCCCAGGGTGCCGCGACACTCCATTGTTTCATAAAGAGGAAAGCGAAGGACGCCTCGTGCATCCCAATTAGCGAAGAGAGTTTCGGCGGCAAGTGAATACAAAGTCGTCAATACAGCTCCTCGGCGTACAGACGACGCAAGGACTCGGGGAATAGCGTGTGTCAATTTTTGAAACTGTCGATGCCAAGGGAAATTCAACTCGGATTATTTTAAGGAGGGCAAACTTCATAGTGTTTGTTATGCGAGAGCGTGCCCGAAAGTTAGCGAAATTTTGGCAACGAAGCAACGACACTGACGAGTGCAGTGCAGGACAGTAATCATTTGATACATTTTGTGATGATCGCCCGTCAGGGACGTTTACAGTGATTAGTGCTCAAGACTTAAACCCTGCGTGCTGTGCTCCTAGTGCTAATATTAAAATTAGTTTCTAAACTGGTAAGCTAAAAGAACAAGTTATTTAATCAGAGTTCATTCATTTCTAGAAGCTAGGCCACTTGTTATCTTTGATAAAATGCGGCCTAGATCTTTAGTGTCTAATTAAAAAGACAGCCGTTTATATTACTCGTTATTCGTCGAAGTCACGTTAATGTAAAATAATTTGTTATGCTGACCTCAAGCACTATGCCTTATAAAGATATAGTCTTGTATTTGATTCATAATCGATTTACGATTTTTTTTATTTACATTTGAAATTACAGGTTATTACACTGTCGTTGGTTAAATGTAACTTATTATTATCTACGGTGTAGTGAGTGTACTTGACATCTTGTTCGACGAAGCGACTACGTTATTGGAGATAATAAAATTGCGATGTCTTTAGGGTAAATCGCATTAATAATCATAACGGTTCATTACAACTGTCTGGACCGATTACAATAAAAAAAAAATAGTTTAATCTCTTTTCTGGCGTAACTAATAAGTAAGTACGTGTTCCGCTTTTGAGTCTTTTTTTTTCAAACTGGCAAGAATTTAAATCTTCCGTTATTTTTTTCTATTACTTATTTTTAAATGTATTTGGGTCTTTAAATTATTTTAAACAAATTCATAATTTGCATTAATAGTTTTCAGTCTGTAACATTAAACTCGATTTTTTGCTCATTATTTTATTTAAAGTTACTAAGTATAGAAATCTGTACTAATACCTACTTCAAATCCAAGTAACGTTTTTTAAAGCGCGCTTATCTCAGGAGTTGTCTGACAAAATTTATATTAATTTTATTTGAGCTAGAAAACTTTGTTTTGGATGTTTTTAACCATAACGGTATCAAGAGTAGATACATTTATCTATACAAATAAATAAAATTGGAGTGTCTGTTTTTAACATTAAAATAACCACTTTTTACTAAATGCATATGGATCTATACACGGTACATATACCAAAATAACATTTTTTACAATTTTTGTCTGTCTGTCTGTCTGTTTGTTCCGGCTAATCTCTGAAACGGCTGGACGGATTTTGACGGGACTTTCACTGGTAGATAGCTGATGTAATAGGTGTAACTTAGGCTACTTTTAGTTTTTTTTTTATAAGTGTGAACTGAACAATAACTTTTTTGTTAAATTCCACGCGGACGAAGTCGCAGGCACAGCAGCTAGTTTGATAATATAATTCAATTCAAGTTATAAGAGCCGACAAGAAACTTTAAAATAAAAGGTTAATGGTTGTGCCAATTGTGATGATTCTTTTTTGAATCAAAAGCTGGTGATAGGTGGTCCTATTTAAATTTGATCGATATCTGATGTGTCTTACCTACTACAGACCTGTCCTTAATAATGCGTTTCTTATTACTTGTAAATGCAATTGAAGGCGGTTTTTTTTCTTTTGCGGGAAAACAATAATTTTATTGATAATTTAAAATAAACTTCAGGTAACGTAAAGTAAAATATAATAAAGAACCTTAGAAAAATACTCTTCTATCTTGTTAATAAAATGATTTATTAGATAAAGTTAATTACGTATAAATTAAAACAAATTGAGTCGAATACAAGCTTCAAATTTCTCAGTTGCCGCGATCGCGATGTGAAAAAAATGTCATAACTTTTTTTAGTCGTATAATATTATTAAATTCTATATAAATAAATAAAAATCGATAACTCTAGTGCTAAAGTATTATATTATAGAAAATTATCTACTACTTTTTAGGGTTCAGTACCCAAAGGGTGAAAACGGGACCCTATTACTAAGACTTCGCTGTCCGTCCGTCCGTCCGTCTGTCACCAGGCCGTATCTCAAGAACAGCGATAGCTAGACAGTTGAAATTTTCACAAATTATGTATTTTTGATGCCGCTAGAACAACAAATACTAAAAACAAAATAAAATAAACATTTAAGGGGGGCAATAATTTTTTATTAGTCTAAAACGTCATCAGAAATTAGGAAAACTTCGTCAATAGACTAATAATATTATTTTATTTTGTTTTTAGTATCTATTTGTAGTTTTCTAATAGCATCATAGATGGCGTCACAATTAAATAAATATTTTACAGAATAAATATTTTACAGAAAATTTACTTATATTTAGTTTAGTCAATGGTACGGAATACGGAACCCTTTGTGCGCGAGTCCGACTCCCACTTGGCCGATTTTTTTTAGCTACTATATTTATATGATATATATATAGGACTCAGTGAGAATACCCTTAAAAATATTCTTACGTAATTAACATAATTTAATACGAAATTGAGGACCGCTCTTGTGTAATGGTACATGTGCCGTGTCGGCGGCGCCTAAACACCGACGGTCGCGGTTTCAATTCCCGCCCGGAGTGGATGTTTGTGTTTATACAAATTTTATTTCCGGTCTGGTTGTTAGTCCTTGTGGTTCTACCCACCGTGCCTCGGAGAGTACCTACGTTAAGCTGTCGGTCCCGGTTGTTATCATGTACACCTGATGGCGATCATGGTAGGGAATATATCCGCCAACCCGCATCGGAGCAGCGTGGTGGATTAAGCTCTGATCTTTCTCCTACATGGGGAAAGAGGCCTATGCCCAGCAGTGGGATGTTACTGGCTGAAGCGTAATACGAAATATACATCAATTACTGAATATCTTTTAGTTTGTTTATGCGAGTATTATTTAAGTATTAATAATCAATTAATATGAGCGTAATACTATTCATTTCATAATATTTATAAATTTTAACATTAAAATCAATCTCTAATCAAAAAATCATATCCCCATGAAACCATATTTTCCAACACATGAGTTGGAATTATTTATAGGTACTTACTTAAAAAATCGGCCAATTCCGTACCACTGACTAGGTACATTGATTGTAATAACGGGCAAAAAGCGGCTAAAAATCACTTTTATTGTATGAGAGCAAAAATAGGCAAAAATGACGTTTTTTGTATGGGAGCCCCCCCTAAATATTAATTTTATTTTAATTTTATTATTTATTATTAAAGTAAAAATACAACTGAGTATTTTGTGAATATTTCAAGTGCCTACCTGTTGCCATTATTAATATCGAGCAAAAAAGGGCAAGAAAATCGCGTTTGTTGTATGGGAGCCCCCCTTAAATATTTATTTTATTTTTAGTATTTGTTGTTATAGCGGCAACAGAAATACATAATTTGTGAAAATTTCAACTCTCTAGCTATAGCCGTTCTTGAGATACAGCCTGGTGACAGACGGACGGACGGACGGACGGACAGCGAAGTCTTAGTAATAGGGTCCCGTTTTTACCCTTTGGGTACGGAACCCTAAAAACGAGTGACATCGCGAACAACAGCGAGTGCATAATAAAATATATATGCAAAGCAATAAAACGGACCGCAAGTGAAAACAATAACACATTTGGCAGACGAAATTGTTCGATTTACGTTTGTTCGTCTCCACAATGACCAATGTACTACTGTAAGTCTAGAATCTATTTAGGTCATTTGAAGCTATTGTCATGTGGTATTTAAAATAAAAAATACTGATATATCGATCGTCATTTAGCTATGTTTTTGCTTATTTATTAACAGGAATTTAAATACTAAAATTAGTTTTATGATTTATGGAATTATTGGAAGCCACTAAACCCAATTAATAATAATAATAATAATAATTTATTTCAGATTTTCATCCATAAAAATTGTTAGTATAACCTTTAAAAAATCTTAGAGACTAATCTTAGTACGACAACGACACAGTTACACAATTCGGTCTTTCGTGAAGCTGCACCCACCGATATATCAATGGCGAGTCCCACCGGTCAACAAACACATTCAGCATTCCGCTGGAGGAGCCGCGGAGACGGGATATACAAATGAAAGCACTTTTATCATATTGTGTACAGCTCTAGCAGAAACTGTCAAAACAAATGATAGTAATGCTTACGACGCAGTACAAAATGATATCGTAATTATGATAACTTTTCCGAATCACAGTAACCATGATGTTGAAACAATGGTACACAGATTTTTGTAAAATGGATTACGGTAGAATGTATATTGTAAAATCTGGGTAGAAAAATATGGCAAAAAGGGTCATCGTAAAATTGCCACCCATAACAATGTCATGTTTTATATTAATCATCACTCAAAAATAAAATCAGTGGCGGACTAAACCCGTCAGACGCCCGGGGCGGCAAAGCTGAATGAGCCCCCCCCCCCCCAGCTTTAAACTTTTTTTTAGTTTTTTATGTTTATTTCGTTAAAATCTGCCAAGTGAAATTTTAAATTAAATTATTTAGGCTAAATAAACATACATACCTACCTACAATAATATGGGTGAAGAAAATAAAATCGAAAATATCGACAAAAAAAATTAGGTAAAATAAATCAAAGATAGTTTTTTTTTTGTAGCTTGTTATATGTGTTTTCGTGCCTTCAATTTACTGAACTCTTCGATAACTTCTGTGAAATCTATTTCTTTGGAAATTTTTCTTTCTATTGAAAGCGCGGCTAGATTAACCAGTCGCTCTTGAACCATTATAGATCGAAGATAATTTTTAATTAGTTTAAGTTTCGAAAAACTCCTCTCGTATGATGAAACCGAGATGGAAATGAGCCCTGCACAACGCAATATCCAGTCTATCTTTTTCCAGCTGTTGCTGAATGTCTTTTGACATAATATCCTTAGCAGTTTTTCCAGACATTAAAAAAAAACAAGAAAGATTCTCGTATTTCCACAATGTCATCAATAAAAATAAATAAAATTGGAGTGTATGTTTGTAATATTAAAATAATACATATACCAAAATGACATTTTTTACAATTTTTGTCTGTCTGTCTGTTTGTTCCGGCTAATCTCTGAAACGGCTGAACCGATTTTGACCGGACTTTCACTGGCAGATAGCTGATGTAATAAGGTGTAACTTAGGCTACTTTTATTTTAGATTTTTTTTATAACTCTGCGAACTGAACAATAACTTTTTTGTTTAATTCCACGCGGACGAAGTCACGGGCACAGCCGCTAGTTTTCTATATGAATGAATCTAATGATTTGTCTCATTTGGTCTGTTTTACTTTCGTCAGGAGTGCTGTCAAAAATGATTACGTAATACATAGCCTTTTTTATATCTGAAATAATTGTTTGCCTTACATGATCACCCAAACATTGAATTAATTCATTTTGTATTCCTTTTGACAATAATAATTATGGTACTCTCTTTGACCCACCAGCAGCCTCTTCTAGTTTTAAGCAACGCTCTTTCAACACCGGATCATATTTCGCTAACAGATGTACTAATTCTAGAAAATTTTCCCTGTTTTCCGAAGAAATATCTTCACGATGGCCTCGGAGGCAAGATTTTATTGGGATAAGAATAGTGTTACATCTAAAAGACTTCTAAAGGCATCTAAAAGGCTTACATCTAATAGTTAAAATAATATTAGTACCACGTAAAAAGTCTAGATGGCTGTAGTGTTTTGATCTTGATGAAATTATGTAGTTACTAAGCACATTTTTAAAGTCTTGTTTACGATTAGGCATTTGGGGGGGCCCCCAAGACCGGAGGCCCGGGGCGGGCCGCCCCTTCCGCCCCCCGGTTAGTCCGCCACTGAATAAAATATATAATTTCGAGCCTGAAAACACTTAATAATGACGTCACAGGATTTAAAATTCTCGATTCGGTATTAACGCTACATAAAAAAAATATTTTACACACGATAACGCTTTATAAGCTTTTACACATCACACATGCAGTCAAGTTTTTTTTTTATGAGTCGATTATTTTATATTCAAATACCCAATGAACACACCATTGCGTCTGTGATTAAAGTACCGTCTCTTTTTTAATAGGTGACTTATTAATAATAATTAATTTTATTTTATGCTAGTTATCGCTCACAGTTTTACCTGTGTTGTCATTTATCTAACTGTTGCGCTAGATCGTTGCAGCGGTAACAGCAACGTCTTTTATGTTTTATAGCCTCTGTTACTCCTGATCATATACCTTTCTAATGGTGTAAGAATAATTTAATAATATCATCAAATTAATTCAAGATATAATTTATATGACTAAATTTTTACGGCAATTTCGAATCATTTTGTATGATAATTTGTTATAGCCAAAAGGCTTTTGACCCATATTTAGAACTAGCTTCTGCGCGCGACTTCGTCGGCGTGGAATCCGCTCCTATTGGTCTTAGCGTGTTGATATATAGCCTATAGCCTTCCTCGATAAATGGGCTATCTAACACTGAAAGAATTTTTCAAATCGGACCAGTAGATCCTGAGATTAGCGCGTTCAAACAAACAAACAAACAAACAATCAAACAAACAAACTCTTCAGCTTTATTATATTAGTACCTATAGATGTAGATTCTGCTGAGAGTTGACAAGAAATACAACTGTGTCTCTTTCAAATTATCAATTTAGTAATAAATCACTTTAAGAATGAAAATATGTTTTAGCTGACGTATCAGTGTATAACTTTGTATATCGTAAGTATGAGAAAAAAAATAGAATACATAGGTATACAATAACTAAGCATAATACAATATCTAAGCTATTGAGCATTAATTGTCTACTAATTGCAACCTTATCGCCAGACAGCAATCTCTGTTGGACATGTTGGTTGCGTATTAGGTATGCGTAGTGCGTACCTATTGGGTATAAATATAAGATTAAGAGGATTTAAGAATTTAACAATTTTAAGCTTTGATTTTTATTATTATTAATCTAAAAACTATTTAAATTACGGATAATAGTAAATTTTATTGTATGATTTTATTATATATAAATACATTCACTGTTTTTTAATGCATACAATGAAATTTTGACTTTGCGAAGTCGGTAATATAGAATTAAATGTTCTTCATCCTCTCTCAATTTAGTACTTATAATTTATAATATTTGTAGAATAATAATAATTGTTTTAGATACATATACTATTATAAAAGTGATTATACCCCGTCCGGCGACTAATGATATTTTTGACACTTCAAGAAATTTTGACATTAGTGACTGCCTCACATGTTATTTATTCGATTCGAAATAATAATCGATTTTATTTAAGAAGAACTTTCAATCGATTTAATTAAATACATTTAGTTTAAAAATATTATTTATTTATGCGTTTATTAGTTTTTTTAATTATAAATGAAATATATAAATAATAAATAAATGAATTAACAGAGTTATTGCTCTTTATTCTTGGTTTGCAATTAAATTTCAAGATTTCGACTTAATTCCTTGCAAGTAATCAATCTTGGGGTCATAGATACTATTTTTATTTCCTTTTTTGTATTAAATTTATAGAAACAATAATCACATGACGTAAAATTATTTTTATCATATGATCGATTTATTATCGATTTATTATTTCAAGAACTGTTTCATAGTCTGTGGTTGTTTGTTATGCACAGGGTACTTCACTCAACCAATCAAATCGTCAATAAAGTATGACATTACTGTAAAATGTTTAGTACGTTATTCCGGAAATAAAAACTGTAATTTATAGGCGTGAGCTGTCAAAAAGCTATTTAGTCGCCGGACGGGGTATAAGCATAATTGAGCGTTCAAATCTAGTTACCCCTAAAAATGTAGACATGTAGTATCACAGAGAAGTACACAGATAGTTCTTAGTCTTAGAATATGCGTTATTATTCTAAGGTCTTAGCCACAAAAGCAATTTTTTTTTTACAACAACGAGTCTATGATAAAGCATTGTCTACGATGTCATTATAAATAACTTTTTTCAGAAAATTTTAAAGCATGAGATGTAAGACATCTCCGACATATCCAGTAAATATCACCAGTATACAAAATTTATCATTTGTAAAACAAACAATTCATTTTCTAACGGTGAATTTAAACATTATTAAGTATTAATTATATTATTTCCAATACCAAAAAAGTCTCAGGAAGATGAGTACTTATCTCTCAAACACGCAATCCCGGGAACAGAAGAATTACTACGGATAAGGATAATATATAGGTACTCTTACTTTCACACGAATTTATCGTATAGTTATAATATCGATATGATATTGTTCACGCCACTACATACATATGAGAAGCAGATTCTCTAATGTGATTATTATGTATTAGAATATTTAATTTAACGTCATGTGTTATTATATATGTATGTATCATCTTACACACAGGTTGCGAACTAGCTATTGATATAAAAACTCGTCGGAACGTACGACTACGACTGGTTTTATTAAATTAACAGCTCTATCTCAGACTAAAAGATTATTTAGGAATCTTAGACAAATCGAAATAAGTACATAGATATTAATTAGTAGTTATAGGAGTAATTGTAGAAAGCTTGAAACGTGCTTAGAAAGAATCGATGACATCTATAAGTTAGCCCAGTTAAGTTTTTAAAACTTTTGTAACAATCATTTCCCTGTTTTTTAATTGCAATTAAAATATATATATTTAATCGTATTTTCTAACGACATCTATAAGTAAGTCAGTTCAGTTAAAAAGGTTTTAAGTTTTATAAGCTGATATAATGGATATAAAAGCTACCAGATTCTTCCTATTTTTTAACAGCGATTCAAAAATTGCATTCTATCTTATTTTTTAATGTAGAGATAGTTTTCTTGGTTTATTTTTTTCTAAAACTTTGTTCTGACGATTGTGATTGCAACATGTTCTCGCACGTGGCTCTTTTATGTTTCAATACAAGTATTATGAAACAACGCCACTTTTTAAAGTTATTAATACTAATGAAAAGTCTCAATAAGCAACTTCATTTCTAATTCATTTCGTATTTCAAATACTTTTGATGCATTTTCAATTGTAGCTTTTTACCTCACTTATTTGCTTGAATCCTGGATTTTTTATATCAAAACACTCTCACATCAATTCATCACTCACATATCTTTTTAAATTGAAATTAAATTATTACCACAAATAATAGAAAAATATATATATTACAAATATAAAACACGTAAAACAATTCTGAAAACAGGAAGAGCTCTTGTTTCTGAACAGCGAAAGCAGTACACGGATTGAATACGAAATAATTCGTGATTACACTCCAAAATATCGATACTTCATCGATTTTCTATCTCGATAGCGTATTTATATGTATGAATGACGTCGAGAATTACAAGTAGGTTTACGACACGGATAAGGGTGTCGATTAGAAATTTTCCAATGCCTTTTATGGTTTCAATCAATATAACTATTTATAATTATGTATTTAACCTTTTAATACTCTGAAAAGGTTAATTGATAAAAATAAATAAAAACATTACGACATTTGATCAAAAAATAGAGATTTACTAATAATTTAAAGAAATAAAAACAGAACACATCAATAACACACTTAAACAAGTATTAAAACATACGCAGTAGTAAAATCCGTGTAGGAAAATAAATGTAGGTATTGGTTTTTACTAAGACAGTTGACTTATATCAGTTTCCTCTAGAATAAGGTCAAGAGCGTAAAAGCGAATAAATTTTACAAGAAATTTTCTGAACACACACGTACTGACACTAACGTTTGACATACACCTACTTTTCCGTCGAGTTAATTATACTTAAGAATAGTTAAACGTCAATTTCATGGCCGTTTTTACAATTGTTTTTCGGGAACAATGCACAAAAACAATAACGGTTCTTGGGAAAGTCGTACGTCGTCTTACAGGGATCATTGTCATTAAAATATATTTGCATCGAAATATACATATGAGCGGGTAACTAACAATATAATATTAAAATTTTACAGCGTCGTAGCTTGAGTATTGGTTTCATGTAAGAATAGAAATAGCTGTAAAATAAGAAAATAGTACATTCAATATAAATTTTATAATAAATCTTTTATACTGCTATTGGCTTTGAAATTATATCAACTAATAATAAAATTATGAACTGTTATAAAAATGTGTTGTTTCTATTAATCTTAACGAAGCTATTCTAGTTAAAAAATTATTTTTGTCTCAAATTATTTAGAATTCATCAATTTTCTCTGTGTCTAAAAACTAGATATTTCGAATTAGACTACTGATCTTAATTAATATAAATAATTACATTAATTAAGATCATATATTTAATAGATAACGCTTTAAAATATCAATAGACGTAAACAGTCTTTATACGTCAATAAAATAATCATTTACCTAAAAAACAGAGCCTGTTACCTGTTACTTTGTTCAATTATATACTAATATCATAAATTTAAACGTTTCGATAGGCTTTTTAGTATTTTTATCAGGTTTAATTGTTTAATCAGTGTCAGTCAGTGTATGCACGAAAATAATACGTACGTTCAATTAACTGATTCAAAATTATATCATAACCATTACCGCAAATCTCCGACGACTATCGATGTTATACCGACATCAAGCATCTGAAATTTATTGTCGATTGTTCAGAACTGGTTTGTGACCTGCCAATCTCAACTGGTATATTATGCGGGTACAGGCAATCTCGTTGACCTGTAATACATATAAGTTGGTCAACAGGTTTAATCCTTGCCGTCCTCACCGGCATTCCTTGTAACTTCACTTGTTGCAATTTTTATGACGCGAGAAAGTAAATTATGGCTCGCTTCACAACCGTGAAGATGGTCATTGACACTTGTATTTTGCGCGTTAATATATTAAGGTCGCTAGCCCAATTTTGCTTAATAGATTCATGTTTAATATATTATTTTCTTTTTAAATTAGCCTAATGGCACATTCGAAGAAGTCTGAACACATTTAGTGTGTAATAATATTGAAAGTTTGATTATTTATTGATCCAGAATCTAACATCAACGATCGTTATATCGAAACTGATAATTTAAACATTATTATCTCATTAGTTTTGAAAAGTTTTTATAGGATTTAATGCAGTAAACTATCATTTATAATATGTTCTATTTGATAAGTTTTCAAAAATTCGTTAGTACACGGTGCTATAATTTCGTAGTAAAAAGGAGGGACGTTCTGATAGATAGATGAATAGCCACTGACTATTATTTTTATTGTAAAGTATGCCATGATTTCTACATTTTGTGACGCATTTATGTTCTCTCTACAAAATTTTATATTAAACTTAACATTGGATTTTGCAGATAAACAATTTAAAATTATCTTTTTAATATTTGAACAGGTTGGCAATGGAGAGAATTCCTCGCGTATTGATTAGTATAGCACTTGCTGCACTCTTGCCGATGGCGTCACTCGAAAGTAGGGAAGAGGTAACAAAAGAGAATATTCCACACTCTCGTCAAAAGAGGATACTTTGGATTACTAACGATGGGAGGCTGGCACTTCCGCCAGGAACAACAATGGCCATAACGCCTTCGATATCGATGCCATTTGTCAGACATCCGCCCAAAGGATTTCTTTCTAATATGACAGTCAGTTTTCCATTCACAAGTAAGTATCTTTATAATTTTCAAACTATTTAAATTATAGAATATAATAATAACAATCTGTTTGGCAATATATTAGGCAGCTTTATGTATAGTATCGACAAAGAAAAAAAAACCACCATCAAAAACTTGGCATAATCACTGATTTTAATGTTTGCGTCATTTTGCGAAAACGATACCAATATTCGTTATAACTATGTTTTATTTATCTCGCATTTTATACAATCAATTTTGCTGTATATTTAAATGTGTTTCCAGCTATATATTCATTTTTATAGAAGAGTTTTTTTTTAATATTGAATAAAAAATTTCAACTGTAAAAAATCTAATTACACTGTATTAAAAGATAGGTACAGAAACACATAACAATACCTTGAATATTAAATTATTTAAGAAACATTTTCACGTGAAATGCTTTGATTGTATTGTGGTAGGACAATTAAAAATTCATCAGCGTCAATTTTACAGGTACTATAATGTATCAGCTGGAGTGCATAAGTCAGTATTTTAAACTATAAAATGTTGCAGTAGATGTTGAAAAGTAGAAAAATAGTTTTAACACTAGGTAGTTTAATATTTAGTATTATTTTATAACTGAATACTCATTAACGTTAACACGTAGCTAATCATACATTATTCAGCTTAACTGTAGACTGGTAGTTCTACTCATGTGTTCATATGTGAGAAATTTAGTTCTATGAAAAGTATCTTGTAGTACAGTCATTTGGTGCTCAAAAAGGGGGTTACCTGGAAAGTTTTCCGGTAGTTTTGAAAAATGGTGATTTTATAGATTTCGGCGTGCTCTTTTCAAATTTTCACTTTGCCATCTCGTATCTTTTCCGCTCGCGCCACCATATTGGAAAAATGACGCTCAAATACAGTTTCTTAAGAATATCTCCGTTCCAACTCATTTTACGATAAAAATAGTTATGTAATAAATTTAACTAGAGAAAATTTCCTACAATTTATGTAGTAACGTTTTATTTTTTTGTAAAATCAATAGTTTTAGCGTACGAGAGCCGCACAGTCCACTCCAACACGCGTTTATACGTGTCATAATTATATTTCGTTAAGTCCAGTCTACAAGTTCTGAATATATTTTTTTTAATTTGAAAAAATTATGGTGTACTCTTAAACACTATAAATATTTAATTCCCGTTGGAAATTTTACTTAAACTTAATTTTTCAACAAGTTAAACGATTGTTAACGAACAAAATTTTCTCGAAATTACGTCTCAATTGTAAATGAAAAAAAAAAATATTTAAACATAGTCGTAAAAATTTTTCGCTTCGTAGAGCCTTTCTTATATACATAATTAACAAGATCACGCCATTAAACTTTTAAAAAATATTCATACTTTGTTTATAATAATATTTGTACTTGAACAAAAACTGGTGATTTTTACAAAAAGTGATGATTTTTCTGGAACCCTGCGTGTGCCACTTTGCTCATTATTACATAATTAATAAATATATCCAGATTTATATCAAGTACATTATTTCATTTTAATATAGATTCTATTAGTTAAAATATTTGTGATTCAAAAATAAAGTACGTAGAGTGTATAAGTAGGTAGTTACTAGTTAGTTTTTTAGTTTATAGTAGCGGTACAGTTACACTACGTGCCATTACTACGAATAGACATTATTTAATCATTACTAAATGATGTTTCTTGAACTTTATGTCTTGAGTATATTAGCGTTTTACATTTCTGTGGTGTCGTAAAACCACGAGTCAAAGAGTATTGCTAATTATTATAGCAGTAAATAAAATGTTGTAATTATAATCCCAGGTTTATTATGAAATTAATAAATCTATAGTGATTTTGTGAGTCTGTCAAATTTTGTGACTAGACTGTTGAACTAATTTTAATATAATTAAAAGAAAAAAACAACACTTTTTTATACAACTACAATTGCAGCAAACAAGTGTACGGCTCACCTGATGCCCCTGATGGTAAGCGTTTACTGTAGCCTATAGATGACTGCAACACCACAAGCATCCCAAGCGCGTTTCCGACCCTACCCACAATCACCCCCAGGAGCTCCGGTCACCTTACTCACCACTGGAGCACAACACTGCTTGAAAGCAGTACTATTTAGATGTGATCTACTGTAAGGTCGAGGTACTTTCCCAGGCGGGGTGCTCCAGATTTTAAGCAGGATATTTTCTGATGTGCCCTACCTGAGTCTAAAATCTTTTTTTTCTTGGGTTATAATAATTAAGATTATGCAATTAAAAAAAAAACTAACATCGCTCTCAAAAATCAGATCAGCTCTTTGACCAAATGTATATACCCAAGAAATAAGTCTAAAATTAATTTATTTTCGCAGTTGATTTCGATAAGCTTGGTCTAACCGATAACGAGAACCCATACGGTGATCTGCCACCGATTTTCGGGAGATCTATGGGTAGTGCGGCCGCATCCGTGATGGCGAACTATGTGGGACAATATCTGGATACGAGGAGAGGGAAAAGGTCAACACGAGAGGCGATACCGCCGGAGGCAGAGAAACATATACTTGATAGGTTCCACGGAGGAGAGAGGTATTTATTACATTTGAATGATACTTAAATACATAATGTTATTATAATTATTCTGTGTTACTATTTACGCAACTGTAAATATATACATCAGCATTTTTAATTTTTTTTTATGTTACTAAGTCGACAAACAAGCGTACGGCTCACCTGATGGTAAGTGACTACCGTAGACTATAGACGCCTGCATCACCAGAAGCGTCACAAGCGCGTAGCCGACCCTATCCCCAATCCCCCCCAGGAGCTCTGGTCACCTTACTCACCAACAGGAACACAATACTGCTTGAAAACAGTATTGTTTAGCTGTGGTCTTCTGTAAGGTCGAGGTACTACCCCAGTCGGGCTGCTCCATATTTTGAGCAGGAAATTACCTATTTAATATTGAAATAGTGGTGAAACTAAATAAGTTTTTAAGCTTTTACGATCACTATCAACACTTACTTGAACGGGCTCACCACGATTGTCATTTTGAAACTTCCGATATTTTGGCAACCAAGACCTCACGTGTGTTGTACAAGTAAAATCGTCATAAGACCTCACACATGACATACAAGTCACCCACAGGATAATGTGACGATACATTTGACTGTCACTTTCACTTATACAAATTAAGTCAAGAATTTGGTGCGCAACATAGCGCTAAGGAAATAGGAAACCATTTGGTATTTCATTCACGCCTTTTCAAACGTTGCGTCATGTTTTTTTGATCATTAAATAGTATAATGTGTACGATACGTGAAATTTAAATGGTGTTACACCGTATTACGATTGTAGTAAAGGAGCCTTTAGAAAACGTTTGGAATTAAAATCTTCTTGTGCTATTAACTGAAGTTGAATGAGGTGATCTTCTATGTCAAACATTGGATAGGTATTAAAACAAGTCGGTCAATTAATTCTGTGTGTAAAAGAAGTTTCAAACTTAGGTATACTACTTGACACTAAAATAAAAATCACAAAGTTATATATGAACTAAGAGTTTAAGTTTTTTTTTTTAAATTAATTAGTATTTAAATAGTTATGATTGAGTATACAATTATTAGTAAAATCGACATGTTATAAAAATATTTTATTTATTCTCAACAGGGCTCTATTATACGGAATAGCTGAAGACCTTTTAGCTAATTTTGGTTTAGATGGTAAAGAATGCCTTTTGAGAGCTATTTGCGAAATAAATGCGCATCCGCTTAAAAATTTTGGTTTCATCGGTGAAGTAATGAAACTATTTTTTAGGTGAGTAGCAAATGTAACATTTAAAAATTCAAAAGAAACTAATAAAAGTAACATAACTAAACTATACATAGGTATCCAAAAGACATGTTATTAAAATGTTATTTTTAAAATTTTGATCTGAATGATTTTAAACAATTTTTAAAAATTTTAGTCCCAGTAAGTCTCCATACGCTAATCTTTTGAGTGAGTACGTTGAGGCGCAACGCGCTGGAGAGTCGGGAGGAGAGTGCTGGCCATACTACAGACTCTGTCCAAAAAGTATTTTCCAACCGTCTTCTAACAAATATGCGTAAGTAACAGCCTATAAATACATTTAAAAAAAAAACTATTCTACTTTCTTTTTTGTAAAAATTGTACGAGAAAGTACAAAATACAGATAATGTATTTAAATGTCAAAATAGAAATAAATACAAAAACGAAAAAAAAACTAACGTGTCTAATTTGTAACACTTTTATTTTATTAATTACAGGAAAGACGCAGAAACTTTACACAGGCGGCAGGAACAAGAAAGCGTTGATAACAACGAGATGGAATTCAGAGCTATGTAGACATCGACAGCACAGGCTTTCAGCCATATATCCCAAAATCCAAATGTAGTAGTAGTTTTCAACCAAAGTTGATTGAAATTTAGTCTTTTCTAACATTAAAATAAGTCATTGAGAACCCCCGCAGGTAACGCATTTTCTATCAAATGATATAAACTTAAATTCAATAATTATGGTACTGTTTTTTAATAGGTATCATTGTTCATTTGTTCACATTACTATAGGAACGTAGTTGCGCAAAATTAATTATTTAATGATACACGATTGTCAGTCAGTCAAGACATCCCATTGCAGTCCACTGCTGGACATAGGCCTCCCATACACGACTGTCTTCTAACTTAATTGTCTGCGAAATATATGGCATTTATGTGTGTAATAGAGTTTCATTACAGCACTCCTCAACGCTCAAGTGCCAAATTTGCAATAACAGTCGCGCGACTAAATTATCGTTCAGTAGAAAGTGTTACTGCGGAGGATCTTAATTTTGTAAGTGTGATATGAATACAATCGTTTTTCAATTGTTTTTCATCGTGCCCTTCATTTATCTATTTTAAGTGATACTAATATTAAATTATTAAAATCAATCCCTACATGCTTACATATTTACATTCTTAGTTTTTCGAACAATAAATAAATAAATAGGCATTAAACATTTTAGTCACCCAGTTTTCCGCTTAATAATCATAACGTCAATAAATTACCTATATTCATTTAGTAGCAGCCATCTATAAGGAAATCGTAGTGTCCTTGATTTATATAAACAAAACAAAAATGACTGGTGCGCGTAGTCAAATTTTTTACTATAATTTTAAATGATGAGATTAATTGGCGTAGCCAGCTTTTGCCGGTGTGACTACTTTTTGTTTCTATTTTATATGTAACCGTTAAGAAATTAACCCTAGATAACTAATCATTCGTCTCACAGTCGACAGACCCCCTCCGCATTCGGTGTTCAGGTATGTTCCCGACGCGTCATTACGCTGCCTGCGTGAGTACCTTCCTGATTGGTTAATTAGTGTCGCATGCGGAAGCGACGTGGTTGCACCTATAACAGTTCCTGAGATATTGCGAATTATTCGACCCACAGACGAATGTTTAGTAACACCGTGTGAAAAAAAATCCACGGTTTATTTAAAAAAAAATATTTTTATTGTTTTGTAATGCTTATATAGATCAAACGTTATACAATATTGTTTGTTGTTTGTATAATAATAATAAATTTGCCTCTTGGAACGTACTTTGTGAAGCATTTGTGTGAACCTTTATATGGAAGTAATAGAAACATTACTATGGATAATTGGTTTACTTCTGTTCCTCTAGCTTCGGAACTGCTACGTGATCTCAATAAATTGATTATTGTTGGTACTGTTCGCAGTAATAAGAAGAAGATTCCATTAGAAATGAAAAACTTAAAAGACAGGCATGTTGGCACTTCTATGCTTTTGCACTTTTAGTGCTGAAAAAACTCTCTAGTATCATTCAAACCTAAGTCTAACAAGATGGTACATGTTCTGTGCACTGCTCACGATCAACTTAATATTAATGGCGTGACAAGTAAACCAGAAATAATTCATTTCTATAACAGTACCAAAGGTGCCGTCGATACCATCGATTAAATATGTTCGGGTATGAGTGCTAATAGTAAGACTAACAGGTGGCCTCAAGCAGTATTTTATAACATTTTAAATTTGATCATGGTCAACGTATATGTCATTTGTGTGCTTAAAACGGTTAAGCTAGGTCAAAAGCCCTCGAAGCGTAGAGCTCTCATCAAAAAATCTAGCTGATGGCCTTACTGAACCTTGCTGCACGAACGCTACGGTACATTAACTTTAAGAAGGGATATTAAAGCAACCATGAAATATATTTTAAAAATTGATGCAGTTT
Organism: Melitaea athalia; assembly: GCA_905220545.2. NCBI lineage: Eukaryota > Metazoa > Arthropoda > Insecta > Lepidoptera > Nymphalidae > Melitaea > Melitaea athalia. The sequence goes on along the minus strand of HG992194.1, from coordinate 10,202,343 downwards.
CATCTAGTTCAACTCAAAAACAGATAAACAAGCGATAAATTTGAGGATTTTGCCCATATAAAAACGAAGAATGACCAAATACTCGTGCTACATGTGTAAGAAAGCCATTTGCGGGCTGCACACGGTACCGACCTGTAATGACTGTAAGGAGTAGTCAAAAGACATGTTTATTTGTTTTAAACTTATTATATAATAATAACTCATCCGTGCCATATTGATTTTTTTTCAGAAATGTAATATATAAAACAAATATTTGTAGTTTTATTTGTTAGTCTGTCAGTCGAATGTTTAGTTACAAAGTAACAACGAAATATGTTTAGTTATCTAGGGTTAAATAAAATATTTCATAAAGCGTATGCATTTGGAGTTATCTTCACTTTTAATTAAAATATTGTTACACTTTTTATCTTTCTAGGGTGGTTAGCAACAGCGTCTATACCACCGTCTGGCTACGCTACTTAAATTTCATATGAATAACGTATTTTTTTGTGAATTAACATGCCATATTTATTTTACCTAAGTGCCATTGAATAATGCTTAGTAGAAAGAATATCATTTCAATTTAGTTAAGTATATCTATTCGTTGTTTTATCTTATTGTAACTAAATTTAAAAAATATAAATACTAGAACGACGATTACGATATACGATATTGTTAATTAATGTTATGGTGCATTTCTATTTAATATTTATATAGTCAAAATCCTACTAGTAATTAGATTGTATTGTTTTTGTAGATCTATTTATTTTAGTTATTGACGAATAAATATATTTTTACTTTAAAATGCGTATTTTATTATGTATTTCCGAATAGTCGAAATTACACAAATGAACCAAATTATTTATATTATTAGTTAGTAGTAGTCCAACAAAAATGTTCTCAATGTTAAAATATATTAATAGGTACAAAATTACACTGACTTATTTTGTTTTCATTAATTAGTAAGCAAACGTAGTTTTTAAAGAAAAGATGGACCAATTAGTGACGTATAGAGAGACCCTTGACACATTTTTGTCCTGTTTCGGTCTGGGTAGTCTATTATACACCTACATAGAATAGGTAAATAAGTCGTCTGATCTCAATCCCACGCGCATAGCGTAGCTTTAAGTTCCAGGGGCGTGAGATGGCACATGTACGGAAGCGACTAAATACTAAAACCTTGCTATGTGTAAAGTTAGATTGACTTAAAGCTTATTTAAACGAATTCATAGTGTTGTTAAATGTGTCGGTCTTTAGTTTCAATATGTACTTAATGTTATTGTTCGCCTATGTGCTCGTGTTCAGCGCAATGTTTGATACCGGTGCTACTAGCAAACGAAGTTATTCCGATCAATCTGTAAAGGGATATATTAACGAGGTAAGCGATGATAAATTATTATGTATCGTCACTTCTTATTTAATCGTTTAATACGTATTTTGTACAGTTAAATTCTCAATAATTACGAGAGGATTTATTAATAATTGTTTTGGAGGTAAAATTATAGTAAATGAATTTTAGAAATATAGCAAAAAGTAAAAAACGCCATTTTGTAAAATTGTCTATTATATTAGAAAATATTTATTTTCAGAGAACCTGTTGGTGGAACGAAGTTTGCAAGGAGGAGTTTCAAAGGCTGTTCCGTTGCAAGTGTCCTTCCTGGTCGTACTGCCGAAGCCCTGGCAAATACTATAACGCCGTGTGTTCCATGACCGAGACGGGCTACATATGGGACCAACCAAACTCTCAATGGAGAGGCCAGTGATCAATTCACTAATCTTAAGATTTTCACCTAATTATTCCAAAACATTTTTTCCCACGTAATAACACCATGAAACCAAAATGGAAAAGAGATTTCCGAATGTGCCACGTTCAACGAATACCTGAGACTGATTTGGTAGAAAAAGAAATTGAATTTCATCTTCTATTTTCGTATTATGCCTAAGATGCCTTGTTTGTCTCCGGATCAAGTGGAGACGTGTTAATTTTGTATGACCAATTTTGTTGAAAATTGTTAAATTTACTTGAATAAATGTATCGTTAAGACAGTTTGTGTTTTTCTTTCAATGAGTACTCTAATATTTCGCCAGTGACCTTGAAAATATATATTGAAGATTTTTATTTAGAGCAGAAAATCCATTGGATATTAGCGCATGCGTACTGGCTTTCACCACTTAAATGAACGACCAACAATCAATACGTTCTCAGTACACAGTAAACGAATTCAACGGAGATATCAAAATCACAACAATATTCCAGCATAATGTGGTCGTGTCTATTGCTTATTTTAACTATTTACGGGATTAGTTGTGAACCCGAAACAGTGAGAGATAACTTTGATTACTTTAGTTATGGTAATGAAGAAAGTATTTTGAAAAATCTCGATCTTCATGCGGTAAGATACCAACTTTCTCAATTTGATAATAAATTCTGCATGAATAAATAATTTATGTTTTTCTGTAAATTGTTATTTATTACAGCCAAAAGACGAAATCGTGTTGCGACCGCAGGAAGTAAAGGACTGGCCTCAACAATCTTTGAATGTAGGACAAATAACAGCTGTCTCAATAAATTCCTTGGGACAACCCGTAATCTTCCACAGAGCCGAAAGAGTGTGGGACGAAAGGTAATAAAATATATTGAAGTGGCACAAATTTTCCTTATTTGTTAATGATGTTCAAATAAAATACTGGCCATTTTTGTACAATATTACCCATAAAAGATAAATAACAAGGTTTTTTTTTTTACATTTTAGTACATTCAATGAATCAAACGTCTACCAGAATCTTGATAAAGGACCAATTATAGAAGATACAATATTAGTCCTCGATCCGCACACGGGATCAGTGCTACATAGTTGGGGTGCCTATGCCTTCTATATGCCTCACGGTCTTACTGTAGACCATCACGATAATGTTTGGGTCACCGATGTAGCAAAACATCAAGTTTTTAAGGTACACAATTCTTTAAAGTCACCTCTGTAATAAATCTATAAACAATATCAGTTGCTTCCCAGTAGGAATTAAATTTGAATACTATCCGTTATTATTTCAGTTTACGCCTAGTAACCACAAATATCCAAGTTTGACGATAGGCGAGGCATTTACAGCTGGCTACCCGTACAGACATCGTGTGTTACTCTGCATGCCCACATCAGTGGCAGTCGCAACAACAGGAGAGATTTTCGTAGCCGATGGATATTGTAACAACCAGATTTTGAAATTTAATGCAGCTGGAACTTTACTGTTTGCCATACCTTCATTCTCCGACACAATGACCTTAAATCTTCCACACAGTGTTACGCTATTGGAAAACTTAGATATAGTATGTGTGGCAGACAGAGAAAACATGAGAATCGTTTGCCCAAAAGCGGGTTTGAAGAGTTATATTAAAATGTTAGAACCGGCGACTGTTATTGAAGATCCGACATTGGGACGTGTGTTCGCCGTAGCGTCTCACGGAGATATGATATACGCTGTTAATGGACCAACTTCACAGAACATCGCGATAAGAGGTTTCACTGTTAATGCCTTGTATGGAAATATTTTGGATACTTGGGAACCCAGTACCGTAAGTAATTTTCAATAAAAAATATTTTATTTCCTATAATTTTTATTTGACAAAATTTACGATAACGAGTTCATTCTGAACATACAATTTATTTAATTTCAATGTCTGTTATTTTATATCAAACGACGGTACGAGATAAAGATATGCAGTGAAATTATATAGGTAGTACATCTACATTAGACAGATTGAATGATTACAAAATGAATTTAGTAACGAAGGTTTAAAGTTACTTTTGCTGTGTTAATTATTTTCTTTTTTTTTCAGGGCTTTTCAAATCCACACTCTATAGCAGTTACAAGGAACGGGTCCCATCTTTACGTCACGGAAATAGGACCCAACAAGATATGGAAATTCGAACTTACTGATGTATATGACAAGAAGTAGACAAATTATTTTAGATACGCTTTCATCGAGATATAATTACGCTTACAGTAACGCGAATTAAATTCGCACTTTCTCACATAAATAGTAGATACATATAATTATATTTGATATATATATTGTTGATAAAAATACATAAGCTCTAACAAATGTTTTATTAGTGTACTATTGCTATAAAAATATAAATAATATATTATACTACGATAATTAGTTCTATATTATTTGATTTTAAATAACACAGTAGCAAGTTTGCTTATACTTAACTAAATAATCACATCTTAGTAAATAGAAAATGGAATCTTATAAAATTGTAGAATAAAATCGTTGCTCTGGTAATGATTTTAAAAGTTTATAGTTAGTAAAATGCCTACTCGTTAAAACTAAAAGCCTGCATGTACTACCTACGCAATCAAAATCGGTCGGTTAGTAAGATCAGTCTTACCAAAATAATAATTTTTAAATTGATTATGTCACTAGAGATGTATCAACTTACAATATTTTATGGTTTATTTCAACACTTTTAGTAAACTTTTTATCTTGTTAAGAAATAAGCTTCTGACTTGTAAGTCATACTATGTGAAAAATTATTGAAAAGTAATAAATCGCAGATTACGCTGATATGATGCACAGCTCACACAATGTCTTTGTCTAAAAAATCAATAAATAACAAAAATTACAGCCACTCTTTAGTGAATCATGGAATCACATTTAAAATAGATTAAGTTATTACCACTGACAATAAAAACTTTATAAGAATATAATAATTCTTCCAGATTAAAAAAGTAGGTTATATTTTAATTACATTTAAAGAACTATTTACTTAAATCTTAACACTGTGTTCATATGACTGTAGGAATCGTTAAAAATTTAAACATTTCAATTAAATTTAACAATAATTTATTGTTAGCTTAGAGCTTAACCATTCCCTTAATAGATAATGTCTTAAAATATAAATATATTAACTTCTATTAAATAAATTAGGGCCAATAAAATCACGCACATTATAAAATGACTTATTACTTATTAGTAGACTTGATAATCCTGTTAGATTTGGAAAAGTATGTGTTATAGTAATAAAAAAAATGTCTATATATTTTATAATATGTAGTCCCATGTAGTAGTAAAACATAATATTGATCGATTGACTTAACAATTCGCGCCAATACCTAATATGCAAACTTTTTAAATAAATTTACTGGGTTCAAGTTGAGGTAAATAAAAAAAAAATACAACAAATATACAAATTATAATATTTTACGCAGCCAAGTGAATTAATATTTTGATAAGATTCGGTCTATCTGTACCCAGTAGCAATTACAATGATACAATATAGATAACATACCAAATTTTGATCAAGAAAGAAAATTTATTCAAATAAATTCTCTTTAATTTGTTACTAAAATTGCAAACGTGTACCTAGTAAATGATTTCTGAAAATGACTAGAATTTTTCGTGCTTGTACACCCGTTGGCTGCTATCCAACGCAGCGTGATATTTTATAGCCTATAACGAACTACCTTCCTCCATTAATTGGCATTCGAATTCAAAAATATTCTATCGTATCGGCCTAATAGATTTCGAGATTAGCGCATTTAAAAACAAAACTCTTGCGCTTTACAAAATTAGTTTAGATTAATACGCTATGTGAATCTAAGGACCAATATTGGATTTCGTATTATGTAATAAATGAAAGGTGTTCGAACGAACTGCGTTCCTTCAAATGCGTAGTTCTGTAGGTGTAATAGTTCACATTCCACGTTAAAAAAATACTAATCCTTTTTTAATTTACTTTGTCTTACTATACGAGCTAATCTGGCAATGAACTTCTGCATAACAGTCCAATTAGCGCGTAAGCACGGCTATAATTTACAATAAATAACATTCTACGACGAAAAGAATTTTTTTCCAATACGCAGTTCTTTATTTGTGTTCGTCAATTAATAATAATTTTCCTTTAAATGCGTGTTTACGTACTCACGAATGGTATCATGCAGAACGAGTCAATCAAAGTATATCGTTTATTTAAACGAAGTCAAATTAAAAAAAAAAAAAAACGAGCTAGGAACTTATTTAAGATGGAACGTGATGTATTACACCTACAGAACCCACCGTTTAAAAGAACTTAGTTAGGAGTCGAACCAGGTATATTACTATTCTCTATGAGTCGAACACCTGTATATATTCGTAGATATCCTATGTACTTTACTCGCTAGTAGAAAATAAAAATAAATGTATAGATATACTTTACTGTAGTTTTATTTTATTTATTCGTCATAAATATGTAGGTATTGGTCATTGACATTGGTCATACACATTTTATTTTAAAATTACTTTAGCCGATTTAAAAAACAAAAGTAAATATGACAAAAAGCTGTGATATTCTGTAAGGTCGATGTATCTACTATTTCAGTCGGGCTGCTCCATATTTTGAACAGGAAATTTCCTGCTGCGCCCTACCTCAGTTTAATTTTTTTCTACTAATCGTTATATCATATAAATCATAGTTTCGTATATCTAAGACACATCACACAGTGCAGGCCTATTGTGCAGAAGTTTTATTTAAGTCGTGTGGTTTAAAGTAGTTGTTTGAGTGTAGTGTTTTGAAGTAAAACTTCTTTACGCACGCTTGACTTGGTGAGTAAGCTGGTGAATCCGTGACGAGAGCGTTACGAAAAGTGTAATCGAGCGAGGCGAACGGAGCAATAGAGAGGTGCGAGCACACATTGGCGCCGCGTTGGCGCAGCGGTCACAGCACTAGATTGCGATTGACTGTTGCGCGGGCGGTTGCGGGTTCGATCCCCGCACACGACAATATATGTATTGGCCATACAGATGTTTGCCGTGGTCTGGGTGTTTGTGCAGTCCTTGTGGGTCTCCCCACCGTGCCTCGGAGAGCACGTTACGCCGTCGGTCCCAGTTGTTATTATGTACACCTGATAGCGATCGTTACTCATAGTAGGGAATATATCCGCCAACCCGCATTGGAGCAGCGTGGTGGATTAAGCTCCGATCCTTCTCCTTACATGGGGAAGAGGCCTATGCCCAACAGTGGGATATTACAGGCTGAATCGTGATCGTGAGCACACATTTTCTTTCTCTCATAGCCAGTTACGTTTCCTATATCTAAGACACAGTGCAGGCCTATTGTGCAGAAGTTTTATTTAAGTCGTGTGGTTTAAAGTAGGTAGTATTTGAGTGTAGTGTTTTGAAGTAAAACTTCTTTATGCACGCTTGACTTGGGGAGTAAGCTGGTGAATCCGTGACGAGAGCGTTACGAAAAGTATGATCGGGCGAGACGAGCTTTCGTCTCGCCCGAGATGAGAGGGGAGATATAAGTTAACGAAGATAGAAAGAGAGAGAGGGGGTTACGTTTAGTATATGTATTACTGTAGGGGCAACTAAAGAATTCAGTTACGTGGCCTAAAGCACCCTCGTTTTTTTTTAACGTAAAGACTACTACATAGATATATTAAGGGCTAGATATACCACTAAATTAAGCATAGTTTCGTTAATACAATTATTAATTATATAAGCATGCACACTCAGATTCAGCATTAGTTAGTTATAGTCTAGTGTGAACAGTTTTTTTTTTTATTACCAGCTGTGCCTGCGACTTTGTCTGCGTGGAATTTAACAAAAATGTTATTGTTCAGTTCGCAGTCATAGAATAAATAAATTTCTAAAATAAAAGCAGCCTAAGTTACTCCTTATTACATCAACTATCTGCCAGTGAAAGTCCAAATCGGCCCAGCCGTTTTAGAGATTAGCCGGAACAAACAGACAGACACAAAAATGTGTATGTTGTAAAAAATGTTATTTTGGTATATGTACCGTGTATACATCCATATGCATTTAGTAAGAAGCGGTTAATTTAATATTACAAACAGACACTCCAATTTTATTTATTTGTATAGATAACGATGTAGGTATTGAAATACCTTCAAAAATATTTTTAAACTCAAAATTACATATAATGACCGTATGATTGAAATGATGTACTCAATAAAAAAAAAATAGGCATAATAATATGATGAAATAAGTTAAGAACATTTTATTTGTTACGCACATTTTTAGTACATTTTTATAATAGACACTTAAATTAATTTAATAAACATAAATAATTTTGCACTTCCAAGGAATACTACACAAACAAAATTTTAAGTATTTTCAATTTTTAAAATCAAACCACACAAAAATATATTTATATATAATTTAACTATGTGCTACCTACTTTTGTTAAAGGAAACAACATCCAAAGGCTCTCAATTACCCGTACCTTATTTTCAAACATCTGTTACGCTTATCCTACTAGGATACTGTGAGCTACTGACTGAATATAGAAATTATTGTAATTTTTTTAAACACACCTGTCTATATTTATGATAAATAGAGTAGGTATAATATTCCTTGGAGGTGTAGACTTGTATAAAAAACACCTACCACTGAAATTGAATTACGTTTCGTATTTTCTCTTCTTCATAACTTTCATGAATAGCACCATATCTGAAATAATAAAAAAAGTGTGTGTCAGCTCCAACGCACGACTGGAGTTTACTTCTTCAGATCGAGTGTCTAAATAGGCACAAAAAAGGCTTACTACTCTTACTAGTTTAAGAAAAAGATTAATACCATATCAAATGGTAAATAAACCAATGAAATAACGCTATCTATCTATCGATCGATGCCGTTATTAGAAAACGTTTTCTTACTTTCCGATAGATGGCGTTGGAGCAACTTAATATTCACGTCTGAAAAGTGAAAGGCAAAAAAACGTAACGAGGTCACATTCGTTCAGTAGATTTTACACCTCATATTTTTTTCAGACCGGGGGGCCTTATATTAAAATCGATTCTTAAGGAGTAAACTCCAATAATATTTTAATTATATAAATACAAATATTATTAATCTTGATCTTATTGTTAGTATACCAACCAAATTAAAATATAATATATTTTTAACGTAATTGTCAATTTCAAATGTTACAATGTTGTAAAAATAATTCACTTACTTATAAATATAGCCATCACAACAGCTAGCATGAGCCATAACCAACACTTCCAAGCGCTCCGACTGTGTTCTTGCAATCTCCCAGACTCCACTTTCAAAGACATGATATTTTTATCTGTCAAGTCTGATGATTTTTTTAATGCCTGAAGTAGAATTTATAGAATTAATAAGTATTATTAAAAGTAGACTTTATAGAATTAACAACAATATTTGGTGTAATAACATAATTATTCTGCCTTATTTATTTTCTGTATGTCTGCCGATACCCATGCCAAGTCTACCAATTATTGTATATTGTATAGAAAAAACTCAATTGTTTGTTTAACCAACTTCAAAAAAGGAGGAGGTTCTTAATTTAACATTTTTTTTCTTCTTTCATTACTTAATACTGGATGTATCGATTTTGATGATTCTTTTAATCAAAAGCTAGTGCAACTCATGCGGTCACATTTAAATTTAATTGAGATCTGACGAGTCATTTTTGAGTTATCCATAATAATGGGTATTTAAATAACTGTTTTTGTGTTCAACATCATATTACTAGTTGATGTAATTGAAAACAGTTTTTTTTTTGTTTGCGACCAAACACAATTATTATTATTTTATAAGTTAAAATTTTTTCTTCATGTACAATGAAGAATGCTAACTGAGTTACTTATACAACTTACCTCTGTATCACCTTTAATAATAGTGCTAGCAATCTGAGATTGCTCTTTCAAGCTTTTAGTCAACATAACCATGTTCTCAGCAACTTTTTCCTGCATATTCTGGTGGTACTTTAGTAAAGAATCGATGTCTTCCTGACTAGTACTGTTGCTTGTAAAATTTGCCGCCTTGATTATGTTGCGTTTTCTCAAAGTATCATCACTGTCATCTAGAATTTCACATACTAGTTGTAGTTACTTTCATTATGTTGTGATAATATTAAGAAATTATTATTTATCATTGGAAACTGTTTTGGTAATTTTCTTTCATATGAATGAAATTAACTTTGTATATTTTACTTCTATAAAAGTTAATTTTAAAAAAAGAACAAAATTAAATTGAAGCTTAATAATATGATAGTATTTTGCATTACAGTTCTATTGAAAAAAAAAGTTTCTTTTTGGTATATTGTTTTCTAATGCTTATGCGAATTTTATTTATTGAAATGAAACAACTTTAATAAAACTTAATAAACTGCGATAAAATCCGAAAAAGTTGTTTTTCTTTGTGGTAATTTACATTATTATATCCTTATTCTAAAGCAGTGGCGTAGCGTATGGGGGGCGGTGGGGGCGGCCCGCCCCGGGCGGCACTTTTTAGGGGGCGGCAAAATTTAACGATTCTTAAATAATAAAAATATTTTGTAAATATTTGAACCATTATAAATTATTTTTATCGCAACTACAAATTCAAACCGATTGAAAGGAGCATGGTAATTACTTATTTTGTTTCAAAGTCGGGGAATCCCTTTTCTTTGAATGATATTTTGTAGCGACTGGCAATGTCTATATTTGTGGGAATTCCCGTTTTATGACTAATAATGTCATCAATACCAGACTGCAAGCTTTTATGAATTCCGAAATAGCTATCGAGCAAGCGGGATTTGTCAAGGGTCGAGGAACAAGAGAGCATATACTAATTCTTATCATAGGGGAGCCCAAGCGGGGATTTCTGATGTGACTCCAGCGCATCCGTTTAATATGAGAGGAGAATCCTTGTACCCTGTTAGATACTTTTAACCAGTCTTGATCCCTCAAAAAAGTGGTGTGCGTTCAGAGCAGTCGGTCAGATTAGTAGCAAAAAAAAATTGATCTACAAAACAAGTGGGGCGCGTCAGATTTGAACAAAATAAGTTAATTACATGCAGAAAACAAAATTACTTTAATAATCTGACGATTTGAACGTGACGTAAAAAATTAAGCGAGTCACAAAGTTGCAAAAATAATGTTTCCCTCGAAAAATTCGAGCGCAGTTAATTTTTTTTTTTTATTTTAAAGAAAATTACTTAAAAAATATAGGATTAATATATTCTACCGATTTCTCTATTTAAAATTATCAATAGAGTGTAATACGTACAACTACCGAATATTATGAATTTCCCGCTCCACGTCTCTCTTTAAATATCTATGCATATATTTTTTCTGATGAGTTTTTTTTAATTTTACATGAAAAAATTAACAATAAAAATAAAAAAAATTAAAAAAAAATTGCATGCGGACAAAGTACACATGTCAGAAGTGAAACTTCTTTGTCAAACTAATTAAAAAAAAACTAATTAAAGAAATACGAATTTAAAATACAAAAAAAAAAACTAATTGAAAAAAAAGAAAAAGCCAACGTCACGCGGTGTTCCCGGGCGGTCACCCACCCAAGTACTGACTGTCCCTGACGCTGCCGCATTACCAGTCGCTCAAATTTTACGCGTCATTCGCCTAAAGAAGTTTCACATAAAAATTGTCTAATTAAGGGTTGGGTACCACTAGTATATCGAGTTGAAACGTCTGTATAAAAATCTGATACGCTTGAGTATTTTGTTGCAACGATTTTTTTTTGCATTTTCAAAAATCAACTGGGTATTTTTGGTCACGTCCAAATCGTCAGTTTTTATAATAGGATACTTTTTAGGACTCAATTAACACTTCTCTTCAATTACTGCCACGCCAGTTTTTTTTTAATGTCTATCTCTTTATACAGCTTTCCACACCGTTTGTAAGTCTACAATAAGGTCTAAATTTTGTATAGTCATATGCGCTATCAAAATCTGACGCGCTCGAGAATTTTTTTTAGCTCTTTTTTACATTTTTGAAAATCCGTACACGCTCCCCCCACCACTAAAAGAGTAAACATCATATGAAGTTATTTTCTTTTTAGGATTTAATATTCACGATCCAATAGGTCTTCAAAAGGTGAGAGTGACTACACATTTAGCATTCTGGGCTCCCCAGAGACAAATAATCGAAAAGTCTAGAGTTTAACATCCCACTCTATATCGGTTTTGTCGACTTTCGTAAGGCCTTCGACACCGTGAAATGGCATATATTATGGGACGTACTCATTCAAATGGGAGTACCTATCCACATGGTTCGTCTCATACGCCGACTTTACGAGAATTGAACTGCGACTGTTAGAATAGACGACGTTGACTCGGAAAGTTTTCATACACCAGCTGACGTTCGTCAGGGGTGCATTCTCTCTCCACTCCTGTTCAACATCTATACGGAGTGTGTTATGAGAATCGTTCTGGAACAAGGGGACAAGGGAATTTCAGTGGGAGGTAGAAAGATATCTAACTTAAGGTATGCCGATGATACTATACTCTTTTCTTACTCAAACAAAAGAGGACATGGAATACCTGCTGACACTTCTCGAGACAACAAGCCTCTTCTTCGGACTTACGCCGGTCAACAGAGACAAGACCAAGATGATGATAGTGGATCGAGCTGAACTAAGCCATCCTGACATCTCTATGATTGGCAACTGTGAGGTTGTTCAATCTTATGTGTACCTCGGTTCCACTATTACAAGCACCGGAGGACGCGAAGACGAGATTCGAAGGAGATGTGCTATTACACGATCTGCCGTTGACAAGTTGAAAAGATTCTGGTGCAACCATAATATCGCCAAAGCCACGAAAGTCCGCCTGATGAGAAGCTTAGTCTTCCCGATATTTTGTTTTATTTTTATTTTGTTAGACTCAAAGACCGACGCAAAATCGATGCACTCGAGATGTGGTGCTGGCGGCGCCTACTGCGGATCCCTTGGGCAGCGTATAGGACCAACATTTCGATCCTGAAGGAATTAAATATCAAGCAGAGATTATCGTCGACAAATGTTTCGGACACTTTGTTCGAAACGAACAATCCATGGCGCGACTCGTTGTCCAGGGGCAGGAAGAGGACAAGCGGTCACGCGGTCGATCACCTACGCGTTGGACAAACAGACCTCATCAAAGCTGCGACACAGATGTCCATAGTCCAGAGTTCTCGAGACGCTGAAAACCACATCAAGTGGAGGCGTATTGCGGGGGCTGCTTTAGCCAATAAATCGTCATCAACCACGACCACTCTGTCAAGAGTGAACGAATAAGGAGATAAACTAATAATAATCAGCGAGAATGACTTCTATTACTTACAGTAGGGTGCAAGGGACAGCTTTATAAGCTTTTTTGTTTAAAATATAACCTGTACAATGTAAAATAATGATGACTGTTCTTGCCGAAAAGTTATCTATAATAATGTATTTAATGTATAGTATACATTAAATTGAAATACCTAAATAAGGGCGGCAAAATTTTCTACCGCCCCGGGCGGCCGACAACCACGCTACGCCACTGTTCTAAAGCCTATTTATTAGACAATAGACTACAGTGAAAGTGAAAATTTATTTAAAGATTACTTCTTAAAAAAAAAAACGGCAAATCTCAGGACTCACCTAGTCCAAATAATTCAGATCTTAATTCAACTCCATACTTAGCAACAGTTTTCTGATGGATCTCTTGAGCGGAGCCATCAACAGTTTTAGTTGCGGCACCATGTGACAACTGTTGTACTGCTTCAAGCTGCAATATAATATTATTGATATTATAATCTATTTCAATAAAAATGAATCAGTAAAAGATAATATATGTACACACATAAAATCCAAATGACTGCACCCAATTGGATATTTTATTTTATGTGTTATTGTCAAGAAAAGGTTTTTATAAATCAAAATTATAAAAGTAATGTTATAGTCACAATAAAATAAAGCTTGGCGATGATTGAGTCGACTAGTTTAAAATAAAAATTCAATTATATATTAATTTAATTATATTAATAGTAAATTATGTTACATACCTTTTCAATCGGACTATTTAATGTGGCAGTTTGGATCAATCCTTTTAAGAAAGCTGCTCTTTTATTGTACTCTGCTAAAACATCTTTGGCAGGTTTTCTGAAAATGACAATATGCACTTCATAATTTAATTGTTTTTATATGTGTTTAATGGTATAGCTTTTAGCATATATTTACACAAATGCTTATTTCAGATATAATAATTGTTTTGTAGAAAAAAAATTATGCTGAGCCACTGTGGACCAGGAAGACAATTAGGTTGTTAAGTCATTTTAATTGATTTTTTTTTATATCACTAAGTCGGCAAACAAGCGTACGGCTCCCCTGAGCAATTACCGTAGCCTATAGACGCCTGCAACACTAGAAGTATCGCAAGCGCGTTGCCGACCCTACCCTCAATTCCCCCCTAGGAGCTCTGGCTTACTCACCAACAGGAACACAATACTGCTTGAAAACAGTATTATTTAGCTGTGGTCTTCTGTAAGGTCGAGGTACTACCCAGTCGCGCTGCTCCATATTTTAAGCAGGAAATTTCCTGCTGTGCCCTACCTCAGTTAAATTTAAATACCTCAATTAAAATTGATTGATTCAACTTGAAATATCACACTGCTGGCCATAGGCCTCTTTCTCTTTGTAGAAGGCCCGAGCTTAAGCCTTGTTCGCTATCTTCTAACGATGTGTCTACGATTGCAACCGGGACTGACAGCTTAGAGACCCCGCAGACATACAATTGTGAATTGGCCAACTATCGAACAACTAAATTGGGTACTTTTACAATTTAGTTGTACAACTTTGAAATTGTGCGTAATCGGAAGGGAATTTCGATTCTGATGCGATCGGTATCCAATTAGTTAGTTGTACAATTTAGTTGGAGAAGATGTGCGGGCTAGCATATGTCACCATACCTATTAGTATACTCTTCGATTTAGTTGGCAAACTTGAAATTGTATATCTGCGGGTGCACTTAGCGTTCGCTTCGAGGGACGATTAAGTAATTGGTATTAAATAATTATTATTTGATGATTAAAAAGGAGAATTTTAGAATAAGTTTTTGGTTTATTTCAACAACTTACTCTGGTCCCATCTTTAGCTCACTTAGCATTTTTTCCAGAGATTTAACATATTGTTTCAACCTGCAATCTGTGTCTATTGGTTCCTCTTTTGCAATAAATTCGCACTTATTTAGGAGTTGTCGAACGTTCATTTCTAGCCTAGATCTTTTGGGTAAAGTAACCGCACTCATTTTGACTTGCTCTATCGCCATTTAGCTATTTATCTTTTAATATTTCTAAGTTTTACACATCATCAACAACTCAGCTGTTTAAGAAGTTCACTCTTTGCGAAGTTCGAAGTTTGACGTTCTACTGTCACTGTGATCACTGTCACTTGTCAAGTTGTCAGTGATAAATGTTTCTAGTGCCGGCCATACACGCTACGGTCTACCGGAGAGGAAAACTGTACAGGTTCACCTGTGCAGGTACACCGGAACGTGTGGGAATAGACCTGTGCAGTTTTTTGAACCTGCGCTGGTGACCGGAGCAAGATCGAAAATCAATTTTTTCGAGCGACACCGTACGGTGTAACTGTGCGTGTGTGCGTGTACTCCGGTCGCCTGCGCAGGTCGCGTCAGTACGAATACGTAATATTCAGCAATAAAAAATGGAGAATCCGAGAAAAAAAATCCTTCAAGATTTTATAAACCATATCCATGTCTTTGGCAAATTAAAAACAAAGATTACCATAATCGAGATAAAAAATTATAATATATAAAATACATAATTTTTTTATATATAATTTATATTATAATTATATATATTTTTATCTCGATTATGGTATTAAAATTATACATATTTTATCTTTTAAATTAACGCAAGGCCTAGCAATGCCAGTGCGTCATCGTCCTCCTTCGACGCCATTGCAAAAAGAACTGAAGACTGCTCCGGTACACCGGAACGTCCCCATATGCGATACCGGTGTTCGGTAGACCTGCGCAGGCACACTTGTACAGTTATCCTCTCCGGTAGACCGCAGCGTGTATGGCCGGCATAGGGCGCGTTCCACCTACGCCCCACAACGCCATCGACCACGACCACTGAAGTTGCGTTCCACTATCCATCTATGACGTCCAGTGATCACTCGCGGACAAACACGGGCCTTAGGGCGCATTCAAATTTGCCACGCGGCAGCGCGTCAGCAGCGCTGCAGCCGCGCTACTTTGCAATTCTATGTAAACTAGCTTCTGCGCGCGACTTCGTCGGCGCGGACTCCGCTCCTATTGGCCTTAGCGTGATGATACATAGCCTATAGCCTTCCTCGATAAATGGGCTAACTAACAGTGAAAGAATTTTTCAAATCGGCCCAGTAGTTCCAGAGATTACCGCGTTCAAACAAACAAACAAACAAACAAACAAACTCTTCAGCTTTATATATTAGTATAGATAAACAACGCGCGGTTGCAGCGCAACACCCGCGCTGCGGCCGATCGATCGACTAGTGACTGCTGACTGATCGAATAGTAACACTAATAGTAGTGTTTCTTCGTCAAAATCCATCGTAAAACTATCTACAGCACTACGATTCTCAAACCTAGCGACAGCAGCGCGGCACTTTGCGGCAAATTTGAAGGCGCCCTTAGGTGGAAATATAGAATGGATGACGTCACTGTTTTTTCAAATATTAATTGCAACAACATTTTCATTAAAACATTTTTGAGTGCTTTAGTTTAACTGTTCCACTGTCTAGTAGTCAAATTCAAAGTTATTTTTTTATGTAACTAGGTTGGCAAACAAGCGTACGACTCATCTGATGGTAAGACCGTAGCCTTTAGACGCCTGCAACACCAGAAGCATCGCAAGCGCGTTGCCAACCCTATCCCCAATACCCCCCAAGAGCTCTGGTCACCTTACTCACCAACAGGAACACAATACTGCTTGAAAACATTATTGTTTAGCTGTGGTCTGTAAGGTCGAGGTACTACCGGTCGGGCTGCTCCATATTTTGAGCAGGAAATTTTCTGCTGTGCCCTACCTAAGTTATTTTTGGGTTCTAAAAATGGTTCCTAGGAAAAGTTGTAGATGGTTACTTTCATTAACAACGTATAGCACAGGAGGGAAAATTTCTGGGTAGTCCCAACTTTACCTCTGCCTTCAGGTTCTAATTATTCAAAATTAGTCAAGCCAGAACATGTATGTATATGTATATTATTGTATATGTTCAGTAACATGATGTGTAAAAATCGATATCTTCAGAAAAATATACAGGTAACTTATATTTCTCATATCAATGAACCACGGATAAAAAAAATTAAACAAATTAAATAGAAATCAATTAAAGTAAATAGGGATTTTTAATTAATACAATTATTTTATTTTTATAAAATATTTAATGTGCAAATAAAAGAACCCTCAAACTCTTTATATTTTTACGATTTAGGTAGTTGTTTTTTGGCAGCTTCAGCTTCAGCTTCGCTCTTTTCAAACTCTGCAATTAATTTTTCAACCTCAGTACTTGTTAATACTCTGATTATTGTCTGTTTATCTTTGCGTGTGAGTGTTGCCATTTCCACTGTAAATAAACAAATAAATTTATTATATATTTCTTATTTACAAAGTCACAAAAGTTGTTACTGAAAAATAATTTATTTTTTATTTCATTATTAACATAATCGGTCCATAGTTTCTTTTATGTATTACCTTTTTCAGGAGTAAGCTTAGTCATATCCAAAGTCTTGCTGAGAACTTTGATGGCTAAAGCTTGTGCTTCAGCTAAAGTTGTTTCGTTTTCCTTGTATTCTTGCTTGAGGCTTGATACTGCCGCCTACAAAGCAAAGATATTTATTAAAGTCCATAATGTGAAAACTTTGTGTTGTTGCGGTTAATTGTTATAATATGTATATTTTGATTATTTTGTGCTTATACAACAGTCACAAAAAATAGTAGTTTTTCAATTATTATCGCTACTTGTCTTTTAAGACTAAAAAAGATCAAAAGAAAATCATATCAAGAATTTTGATCCGGCTGGACATAGATCCATAGCTTAACGGCTAGAGCACCGGACACGGAATGTCGGGAGGAGGAATGTAGGGAGGATCGGATTCAAATCCTGCTAAATCGAAAATTTTGATATGATAATAAAAAACATTTTCGAATTTCCTCGTGTGGGAAACACAAAAATAAAAATAATACGAATTAAAAATAGCTAGGTGTCGTCTCTTGTCAAAGAATTCATTGTAATATGAAACTTTGAATAGTACAGTGCTGTAAAGGAATCGCTATAGATGGCACCACGGTTGCTAAAAACCGAATAAAATCATATCAAGAATTTCGATCCGGCTGGACATAGATACATAGCTTAACAGCAAGAGCACCGGACATGAAATGTCGGGTGCGGGTTTTTCAATCCCGCTGGATCGAAAATTTTGATATGAGAATAAAATAACATTTTCTAAAAATGACAGTTAAAATAGAATGATATATTTAATTAGGTATGAAAAATGTATTAAAACCTAAAACTGAAAATGTTTTACAATTATAAAATTGCCTTTTTTCTTACAAAATATGAAAAGCCATATTTATTAACTGACTTTTTTTAATATATAACTAGATCGGCAAACAAGCGTATGGCTCACCTGATGGTAAGCGATTAACGTAAGTTATTAATGTCTGCAACACCAGAAGCATCGCAAGCATGTTGCCGACCCCATCCCCAGTTCCCCCCAGGAGCTCAAACAAGTAGGAGATTGTCAATTAGACTTTATTTTTTTAATTAGTAATTTACTCACAGCACTATTGTTTCCAATGCAAGTTGCTTTCCAGCCTCCATAGTTACCGCTAGGATCGGATTGGTAAAGCTGGTATCCATAGTGTTTATCCCATCCCATGTACAGAATTGACACACCAAATGGTCTTTTACCTGAAACAAAGATAAATAATTACATTTCTTTGTTTCATAAGAACTGTGTTAACCAATATGTTGCAAATTTATATAATATTTTATGTATATTAATACAAAGGATATGCATTTTTTAATATTTGTTTTACCTTGCTAGTTTTTTGGAGTATTATTTGAAAAGTTGTCATAAAAGATAAACAGGAAGCTTAGCTATTGACAAAGGAAAACTAATTTATTAATCCAATAAGAACATATAAATCATAAATGTAAAACTTTACCTCCATATTGAGTGTAAGCCTGCTTCACATCACATAACCATGATACTAGCTGTTCACAAGGAATAGATTCTCCATACTGCAAGAGGTATCTCTGTGCAATCAGCCTAAGTTCATTAGTAAGAACGTTGGCATCAGATGTAATTCCAGCCACAGAGCACACCATATCATCATTGAGTTTGTATATTTTTTCGGAGAAGAAAACTTCATCAAGAAGTTTATTGGTATTTCTACGTTCGGCGGCAAGTAAGATTCCATCTGTCGCTAATATACCTAGGGATGTTCCAGCATGGCTAATGGCTTCCATTGCATACTCAACTTGATAAAGTCTGCCTGTAAATTTGAACAAATTGTGCGTGAACTTACGTTAATTAATAAAAAGTTCATCAGTAAAAATTTACTTTGCGACTATATAAAAACAATTATAATTGGCTGTTTGTTTGTTTGTTGTGGGCTCGATTTTCCGCATTTAGACTCAATATTGGTCCAT
Organism: Melitaea athalia; assembly: GCA_905220545.2. Taxonomy (NCBI): domain Eukaryota; kingdom Metazoa; phylum Arthropoda; class Insecta; order Lepidoptera; family Nymphalidae; genus Melitaea; species Melitaea athalia. The sequence goes on along the minus strand of HG992194.1, from coordinate 10,182,935 downwards.
TATGCGTGATTATACATAATTGGCTGAATTTTATACAGTTTTGTTTAGTAGGTAGCAGTGGCGTAGCGTGCCTTGGTGGGGCCCTGTATCAAAATTAGTTTAGGGGCCCAAATGAAGGGTAAAGATTTCTCACAAAAGAAAAAGGGGATTGCTTTTTTGACTTTTGTCATTTCTAAAGTGAAAACTCTACAGGCACTTTATATGACAGTTTTTCATATGTTTTTTCCCGGGAAGCATGAGATTAAGTGACATCGTGTATAACATTTTACTAAATTTTGTTTACACACGTTAGGGGCCCCTGTAGCCCGGGGGCCCCGTATCATTGATACGGCTGATACGGCGGTAGCTACGCCTCTGGTAGGTAGGTACATATTATGTAGTAAGTGTTAGACTTATGTCGAGTTACTCATTCGAAAATGAGTTTAAGCTAAAAATAAATAGGCCAAGTACCTTCCGGCGAAAAGATCGTCGTCCTGGTATCATAACGTCTAGCCTGTAAAATAAAAAACAGAAAATGTTATGAACCTGAATGACCAAGCAAGAACTCATTAACCTTACGATTATGTTGCAGTTACAGGTCTCATGTTGTTAAATATTTAAAATTTTGAGAACTCTTACCATTTTTCCAAAAACAAAAGCTTGAAATTAAGATATTTAGTTAAATATAATGTATTAACTATGTATTAACATACAAGTTCTATTCAAACAGCTTCGCTTTGCCGGATTGTGACAGCAGGATGAGCAGGATGACAGTATACTTTTTGATTGTAACTCACTTTGCTGCGTTCAATATAATAAGTAATTGTATGTTTGTAACTGTGTATTATTCAATATTTAATAAAAATGTATATGATTTGTAAATATTAAATATATATTATTATATTTTATAGTATTAAAAAAGAACATGTGGATTAGGTAAAAAAGTGTATTCAACAAGTCCATTATATAGTAATTTAAGACATTGCCATAATAGATGGCGCTTATGGTGCTTTCTGGATCGCTTTTAGTACTTCAAATCTTTTTAGCACACTACTAGAAACATTGCGGGCAAAGATTATAATAACAGTTTAGAGCGAAGGACTCGAATCCAGCTCTCAATAAATTAATAAAAAAAAGAAGATTATAATAAAAATAATAAAATACGGAAACTGCGATGACACCGCAGGTATAACTAAGTAAAAAATTAAAAATAAAACCATTTAAGAACAGTTTGTATAAATATTTATTTATTTATTTATTTATTTATTTACACTTTTTTGCACACCAACACAGTAAATAACAAAAATTTAATAAAGTGAACAAAATAATAAAGTTGCATTAGTTGCAACAGGCGGCCTTATCGCTAAAGTAGCGATTTCTTCCAGGCAACCTTTGGGCAGAGGACTAGAATTGTTAGTGGGGAAAGGGCGCAAAATATGTACTATAAGAGATAAACATAAATACACATTATATATATTCACACATATTATACATATATATTATACACATAAGTACATACAAATACACCTATATAAATACATACCTACATATACGCGTACACCAATACCTACAGAAACAAATAATAATTTGATAACAAAAGACACATACACAGAGGAAAAAAATAAAAATAAAAAAGTATTAAGATGACAAGTACATTGCTTTGGTTAACCTCTTAAATGATTCCAATGTTTGAGCTCGTCTTATAGATAGCGGCAACGAATTCCAAAGGCAACAGGCTTCGACAGTGAAAGATTTAGAGTAAAAGGATGAAGAATGATAGGGAATCTTTAGTATAAGGTTATTATTAGAGCGGAGAGGTCTTTCGTGAGTATCACTAAGAAATTCGAACTGATTTTTTAGATAGGAAGGAGTTAGAGGATTAAATAGGATTGAGTATAGGAGAGACAGTATGTGAGTATTCCTGCGAAGTCGGATAGGTAACCACTTGAGCTGTTTGCGAAATTCCGAAACATGGTCATATTTACGTAAACCAAATATGAACCGAATACAGAGATTTTGTAAGCGCTCAAGTTTATTTAATTGTTCCTCATTTAAATTAACATAACTAGTATCAGCATAGTCAAGAATCGGTAAAAGGAGAGTCTGTGCTAGCATAACTTTAGTGGGAATCGGAAGAAAGTTGCTTAACCTTCTCAAAGACCCAATTGCTGCTTATAGTTTATATACAGGGTGGGGATGATAATACAACGATAACTTGGACAGCGTATATGTAATGACATTCCAAGCCCACATACAAAAAATCAATAAAATACATCCAGTAGTTTAGTCACAAATTATGATTTTTCATTTTTTAAAATTTCTACGTATGTATCAGACTAAAGACCTGACCTACCCTAAAACCGGCGGTTAACGACTCAAGGACAGCTATTATTATTTTTAAAAACATAGATTAAGAAATAATGGATATGGCATCGACTGCCACAAAAAGGCACAATTTTTAATCATTGCCATTTAGTGACAGTTCGCAGACCAAATAATATTATAATAACTAATGTTTAAAAAAAAATAACTTATTCAGTATCGGCTACTGATCAGTTCTGCATATTTAAAAAAAATTGATGGTTTGAGAAAATTTAAATCAAATAGTTTTTTATTCAATTTAATTTTAAATGCGTAACAATTTATTTTAATTTACTTTTCTAACTTACTATTTTTTATTCAATCAAAATAATGAAGTTTTGTAGGTACAAGCACATAGCATTTCCACGCGATTCTGCCGCGTAGAAAGAAGGCCACGCGCGAAGGCGGGGCGATGACGCGTGTAACAGGTCAGTGATCCTGTAGTTACAAAAATGATGTTATAAAATTTTATTAAATTATATTGAATTAGTTTGTATGAAAAAATCTTTTTTTTTGATTTTGATGTTAGGACTTATCTGATGGTTTTGAAATACTTCTTTATACTAGTACTAACGGTGTTTTCAATTATCGTTCTATTGTCATCCACACCTTGTATATATATATATATATATATATATATATATAGTTTTTTTTATAACTATTATTTAAATTTTTATTACTAAGTTCAGTTAAGTTAAGTTAGTTACTAAGTTAAGTTAGTTTTTAACTATTATTTAAACAGGATTTAGCTAACTTGAGCAAAGTTAAAGCGATGTTAAACGCATGTCAATTAGTTGAGTACCAAAACAACATTTAATTTTAAGTCAAATTAATCTAGAATTTATTGATAACTAAACACTTATCAATAAAAACCTTTAAACGATTTTACGATTCAGCCTGTAATTTGGGATATTACAGGCTGAATCGTTAAATCGGGTATATGTTGGGTATAGGCCTCCTCCCCATGTAGGAGAAGGATCTGAGCTTAATCCACCACGCTGCTCCAATGCGGGTAGACGGATATATTCCCTACTATGAGTAACGATCGCTATTAGTATTAGTGTAAATGACAACAACCGGGACCGACGGCTTAACGTGCTCTCCGAGGCACGGTGGGGAGACCCACAAGGACTGCACAAACACCCAGACCACGGCAAACATCTGTATGGCCAATACAAATGTTGTCGTGTGCGGGGATCGAACCCACAACCGCCTGCGCAACAGCCAATCGCAATCCAGTGCTGTGACCGCTGCGCCAACGCGGCGTCACAGCAATGGATTGGCGTAATAAAGGTTTAAGGTACAAAATAAAAAAAGTAAAAATATTATTTGAGTCATACTTAGTAATTTTATAATTTTTTTCTTTTTTTCATAATTTTTTTTGAGAAAAAGTATAAACTACTCACTTAATCTATAGTAATATTATAAAGCTGAAGAGTTTGATTGTTTGTTTGTTTTGAACACGCTATCTCAGAAACTACTGGTCCTATTTGAAAAATTCTTTCAGTGTTAGATAGCCCATTTATCGAGGAAGGTTATAGGCTATATATCATCACGCTGAGACCAATAGGAGCGGAGTCCACGTAACATTATTCATTGGTGCTCTACCAATGAATAATGTTTCAAAATCGGGGCATTTTTTTTCCCTTTGACAGCTTCCGCTGCGTGCGCTGCGTAAACAGTTAAAGTTTCGCAAGTTCTACGTAAACTAAGTCGCGGGATAAAGTTAGCGTTAGCTCAAAGTAACTTTTCCACGCGAACAAAGTCACGAGCAGAAGCTAGTTCCTAGCTAAAACTATAACGGTGAATAATTAATAATGAATGAATGAATGAATGAATAATTAAACCAGGGATGTCAAAGATGGGGTGCATGTCGGTCACCTCCTCGTGGTGCACCCTGGGCAACGGGACGGGCAGCAGTATCGCAGTCGCGGTACTGCTGCTCGTCGTGGCTAACGACTGACTCGCGGGGTGCGCTCCGGGTACTGCTCGACCCGTGAGCGCACTAGAGGGACGGGATGGGTGGGTTCGCTTGCCCGCCCTGTAGCGCGAAAGCGCGGTTTGCCGGCCGGGTTGTGCTGGCTCCCTGGAGCTTTGCTCGGTTGCTGGTGCAATCCGGCAGACGTGATGTGTGAGGTCCGGGCTGTGCTGGCTCCCTGGAGCTTTAAGCTCGGTTGTTGGTGCAGTCCGGCGGACCCGTGGGGTAGTTGCCGGGTCGTGGTGGGCTCCCTGGAGCTTTGCTCGATTGTTCGGTGCGATCCGGCGTTGGAGGTCGGGCGGGCCTGACCCCCAACACCATGATGCCGGGCGTTGGAGGTCAAGCCTGCCTGACTTGGAGGGGGGGACGCTCCTGGACATGTGTCCCCATTCTGCAGACGGTAGACTGCGGTCCGGTTGAGCGTCCCCTAAGTGGGGTGGCCGGCTGGGGGTCTGGGGATTCTCGGCTGGCTTGAGATCCCACGTCGTCGGGAGGGGCGGTCTTGTGGGTGCCGCCCCTCTGGGTGCCAGGGCCCGGATGTTTACATTCGGGCCAACCGCCGGGGCGGGGTGGAGATTGCTAACGCGCCCCCATCTCGCCCCACTCAGGCGGATGTCTGCTCACACGTGGATGGTTTTTGGTCAGTAGGAGTCTGACATAACCCTCTGGTGCCCCCGCGCTGGAAAGTATCCATGACGGATTCTCCCCACTTAAAAAAAAAGGGATGTCAAAGATAAATACGGCTCGCGATCGCAATGTGTTACAGAAAGAAGAACCATGACTTCAATCGATCCCTCAAAGGAAGTTTTATAATGCGTAGGTACACTACATTTTTTTTTTATTTGAATCTGGCCCGCCTACACATGTTAATTTAATATATGGCCCTGTGCAAAATTGAGTTTGACAAACCTGACTTAAACGATTGATGAGTTATTATACAACTAGGTTGACAAACTAGCGTATGGCTCACCTGATGGCGATTACCGTAGCATCTAGATGCTTGCAATACTACATGTATCGGAAGCATGTTGTCGACCCTACAAGGGTCGACAACATGCCCTGCCCTACCCTGCCCCAAGAGCTCTGGTCACCTTACTCACTACAGAAGAACCACAATACTGCTTGAAAGCAGTATTATTTAGCTGTGATCTTTTGTAAGGTCGAGTTACTTCCTCAGTCGAGCTGTTCCTAATTTTGAGCAGGATATTTCTCTAATTTATATTTAAAGTGAAAATAAATACACATAAATATTAAATAATTTATTATAAACCACTCACACACGTATTAGGTCACTTAACTCTACTTAATATTATTATATTTAATTTATAACAATAAAAAGTACTAAAATAATTATTACGTACCTAAACTATAACATTTATTCAATATGAAAAAAAATTGTACCAATGAAGAAACATAATTACAAAATAAATTATAAATGTTATATTGGTTGATAACATATTTGAAATGTTAGTGTTTTTTATCTTGATCTTTTAGCTATGTAATTTTTATTGCGATAAAGTATTATAGTTTTAATATCTATAACAAAAATACAATAAAAAAAATACAACACATTTTACATACAAAATTAACTGGGTTTAGGTGTATAATCAAAATATCATACAGGAAGCTTTAAGTTCTTTAAAGATCGATTGTTAAAGTGTACCTAAATACGTTCAAACCTAATTTTTCTATGCATACATTGAAGTACGCAAAAAAATCTGCTTTATTTATTATTTCCAATCACTATCATATTGCTGCAAATCGTTATTCGATCCAAATAAATAATTTTGTATATAATTATTAAAAAAAATTAGATCGGTATATTAGTATATAAAATAATATTTACTTAATAAAACTTTAATTTAAGGTACCGTCTCCAAACCAACAAGATACCTCCAACAAGATATCGTCTCCTCATATTTTTTTTCGGTTGTGCTTAAAATTGTATAGGAACTTAGACCCTAAGTTATTGATATCTATATTGGTTTCTTTAACAAAATGTTTGCTTTGACAATTTATTTATATTTTGTACAAATTAATTGAGCAAAAATTTAAAGTTAGGATCTGGGAAGTGGGAATAGAATTTTCAACGACAACGACGGTACAAGATATTAAGCTAAATTTACGACACGTGTCATTATAATCTTAAATCTATAGGTATCTACTTATATTGTAAAGCTGAAAGTTTGTTTGTTGTTGAAATATGGTTTGGATTGAAAAATTCTTTTTGTTTCATTGTAATTTAATGTGGGTGGAACCGCGGGGCGCAGCTAGTGTTATATACAACGAAACGTTTTTAATAAGACGGTAGGTTAGAGAATTTACACACTGTTTAAAAACATAACAATGCAAGTAAAAAGCATATTGTTACACACCCTTAAATTCTTTCATAAAGAGCCAACCCAGGCAGGGCCGGACCGTGAGGTCAGGGGGCCCTGTTCTAATGCTAATTAGGGGCCCACCAAATTTGACTACGATTGAAATGAATGTGTAATGGCAGCCGAACATTTTTACTATCAGTTCGAAGTAATATAAGAATAAAGAATAAATAATTTAATAAAATTATTGATTCTTTCGCATTGTCGTCTATTTTTGACTTTGAATTGACTTAGCTGGGGGCCCCTTGAATCCACGGGGCCCTGGGCTGGAGCCCAAAAAGGCATATAGTAGATCCGGCGCTAAACCCGGGGACAAGCTCTCATAATAATTTGGATGTAAAAATGCTTTAACGCGTGATACCTAAATAATGCCCGGGTGACATTTCGATGTAAAAATAAAGCTACAGGCTTTTGACAACTCTTTTAAAATATACATTTACTAGCTGTGCCCCGCGGTTACACCCGCGTTAATTTGAGGAAAATCATAGCTATAGTCTTTCCTAATTTCAAGTTTGTAGGTGTATCTTTCATTGGACTCTCATACAAACTATCATCCCCTGTTTTAACCCCAAAAGGGGGTTGATTTCTCAAAATACATTATTAGTACACCTCAACACCATCTATAGAGCATACATTTTGAATTTCAAGTCTCTTACTTCAAAAACATAGGACTTTCATACAAACTTCCAACCCCCGTTTAACCCCCTTAGGGGTCGAATATCGTAAAACCCGTTCTTAGCTGACCTCTACTCGGCGAAAGGAATATTCCTACCAAAATTCAAGTCTCTACGCCTTATGGTTTCAGAGATATCGTGATGAGTCAATGGGTGGGTTACTCTTTTATATATATAGATTGATTCAGCCTGTTACATCATATTGCTGGGTATAAGCTTCTTTCTCCATATAAGGATTACAGTTTTTTGCAGGTTACTTCAAAGAAACGATATATGGTATGAAAAAAATATGGGTAGTAAATTCGTGTGGAACAATTGACGCTGACACTTAGTACTGCTAACGCTTAGTGAGGACGAGAATTAATATATTGCTTTTAGCTATTTATATGATCGATCATAACATAATTAGAAATACAGGGTACTTATTACATTATGTTAAGCGTTACTGTCGCCGCTATTGGAACCGCTAACATTAACTAGTCACAAAGTTTTCCTGGTTGTTGATATTAAGTCTATAATAGGTTGAACAAGTATATAAAATAGAATAATAACTACAATAACAATTAATGCTGTCGATAGTCCTTCTTGACCTGTTCTAAATGCAGGACTGTATAATCCCATTGTCATTGTTACAAGGCCCATGGTTATAGCAAACATACCGACGGAAATATGAAGAATTTTAACTGGTCCGTTTTTAATCATCAATCGGACTTTCGAAGAGAATAACGTAATTATTCCTGATACAAAACTTATAAGGGTAAATCCTAGAGCGATAACACCTGAAATTAAATAAACAACATTATCAAAATATATTATACTCAGTATAATAAATCGGTTATTTAAGTTTGTATCTGTTTTCGAAACCATAATAAAATATCAAGTTAAGATACAAGGGTGATTAGTCAGATCGTGGAAGCGCTTAGCGTCCCCGTAATTCCGCCCCAGGCGAGTGAAGGAACACCCCAGAGGTTTTAGTCCGTGCGAATCGGACATACCCCACAGCCCCCCAACCCCCGGGCTGGCGGCATCCGTTAGGGATTTCCTCTAAAAACTTTGTCTCTATAACACATTAAGGAGCCTTCCATAAATTACGAGATTCATTATTTTTTTTACCCCTCCCCCGTCCTTGTCACAGATGGTCACATATATGAGACCCTTTTATTTTCTTTTAAATTATTTTTCAATAAAATAATGATCAATCCAACATAGGTATGAAAATATTAGTATTAAAATAAAATTATTTTAATACAAACAATTATTTATATTATATTAGCTGTACCCTACGCGCGTTGCTACACTTGTTTTTTCATATTCAACTCAGAAACCTTTGTAGGCTTACTTATGCACAACCACTGAAGATCATGATATGATCAAATGCATAGAAAGCCTTAATAGGACAGCAGTCGCGAACGAAGTCGCAGGTACAGTTAATATTTAATCTAAACATCAAAGGATTGATATTATTCGATCGATATACACAATTGTGAAGTGTTAAAACATAACGGCAAGACCACCAAACGGTAAATTTATGTAGATAACTATTAAGATTGCAATTTTGCAATAATCTTGATAAAATAAAAATGTTCATCTTACCGCAGATGCCATGGGCCGTGTTGATCTGCATGTTGACCTCCGAAAGTGCCAGAAAAGTCCCAGAAAAGACGAAAAAAGAGCCAACTAATTGAAGGCATCCATGAATAATTCTCTTGCTGTCTTTACTTAGTTGGAAAGACCATGAATTGTGTCTGTGCAGGGTCAACAATGACTCTACCAGAAATAGTTGATACTAAAAAATAACATAATAATATGTACTCTGACGACATACACTATAGTTTCCTTAAAATTAGAAATGTCTAAAATTGAGTAAATTGAAGGAAATCAGAAAACCTTAACAGTCTACACGTCATTAGGTACTATAACATACAAATTACTTTTTATTTGTATATAAATGGCTCACAAACAATAGACTTACGAACCATAATCGCCTATTGTGGGTTTATATGCGGGTATATATATCTAAATAACTTGGCGAAACCTCTGTTTTAAATGATATATCGCAAAAATGTATGTATATATACATATAGAAAGAAATGAGAAACAGTTATGCATAGGAGAAGTGTGAGATACGCTACGACGAAGATGATTGAAAGAGAAGAGCTGGGTTGTAATACGAGATGATAATAACACTGGTAGAAAATTTTATTTATTAGGTAGCCTTGGTCGGAGTCTTATAGCTGATGAGGATGAGATGTTGCGGACAGGAGAGGCGTAAGCGATTTGACACTTGTTGCCAATTTCTCCACAACGTTGACGATGAAGATGATGATGGTCTTAAAACTAGTGCAGAAACAAAATAAAGGTATATAGACAAACAAGTAACAATAATATATACGAGTATATATATAAAAAAGGTAAAATAGTAAGTTTGTTTGTGTTTTTTTTTTAAGTTAGTAAGTACGAGTATATTATATACAATTAATGATTTTGTCCCTCTCCCTCTGTCTGTCTCTGTTGTGCCCTCTCACACCTTCAGACGCCATTCACTCGCCATTCAGAAAAGCTCTGTTCCCTAGCCCTACGTTTAACGTAACTAATAGGGAACAGAGCGTAATCGTAGCGTAGTGGAGCCCTACTGTAATGTTGCAGCACTTTTGGCCGCATCTTGGTTCCTGGCTATACCAGCATGGCTCTGTGGGTGGTGAGTTAGGTAGCCAGAGCACATGGGGAGGATGAGGGTAGAATAGGCAACGCTCTTGCGATGCTCCTGTGTTGCAGGCTTTCATAGGCTACGGTAACTGATTACCTTCAGATGGATAGTAAGCTTGTTTGTCAGCCTAGTTGTATATATAGGTATGTATCCAAAAAAAACTTGACAAATTATAACAAAATACTTACACCAGTTCCAGCGAAAACAACGTGCAATTGCAAGTTAGTTATAGCTCCATTGGGTTGTGAGGTCAACGCGTAACTCCAGATACAAAACACTACAATAGCCACCAGCATATGATGTAGTAAATTAATTAATTGGCAGATAGCGAACCACGCCGACGTCCAAGACGAAGTGTAATGTGTATCTCCACTCTCTTGATCGTAAGCAGCAGGTGCCCTCGTTACCTCTGCTTGGTAAGGAACATGTTCGCGAATTTCGAACATTTCTACCTTCTCAATAGATTGCTGACTGGTGCTAGGCTTATCCATTATTTCCGCTTTCCCACCAGAACCTCACAAACTAATTTAGAATTCCTTCGAATTCCCCGCACCGTTTCTAAGGCTTATTACTACTAAACTATGAGAACAGTATTTGAGATAGTACCTACGTCTCGATATCGATAAAGTTAAGGAATTTGATCTTCAGTTCGGCTATCGTTATTTAGTTGACAGCTTCGAGATTAGAAAATTGTGTGATATTATTATATCTGATGAGTAAGATAATATTATCTTATGTTCGATTTTGGTACAAAGTGATGAAATTGCCTGTGTATATCACTCTTTTCTTTACAAACAAGTAGTCTGACCTAATTTTCTCTCAACAAAATGTGTCGGATGTCGTGATACTACAGTATTAATCTTTCTAATGAAAATATCCACATACCGATAATCATTGGTATGTTGTTTTGACTTTTATACTATACTAGCTTCTGCGCGCGACTTCGTCGGCGTGGACTCCGCTTCTATTGGTCTTAGCGTGATGATATATAGCCTTCCTCGATAAATGGGCTATCTAACACTGAAAGAATTTTTCAAATCGGACCAGTAGATCCTGAGATTAGCGCGTTCAAACAAACAAACAAACAAACAAACAAACAAACAAACAAACAAACTCTTCAGCTTTATTATATTAGTATAGATACCTAAATAACGATCTATAAAATAATAAAAAATGTGTAAGACAGCTACTTTTAGAATTTATGGTTCCATTAAAACAGAGTTAATAGAAAAATACAACGTAGTTTATTTTTAGTTTTAACATAATTAGGCGGAAATATTTTAAAAATCCATTCTGTTTTTTTTTTCAGACGCTTTTACTGAGGATTATTACCAATCGATTTATTTCTTAATATAACGTGAATTTCGTAAAAGATTTTTGAAGTTTGTAGCCATTAAAAAAAAACAGATTAAGTATTTTCAAAAGTAGTCGTTTGGATTTGTGAAAAAATTTAACTGAATAGTTTAGAAAATTACGTCCTGCAAAATACATAAAAAAAAAACCAAAAATGAATCACCGAATATGTACAAGTATATTATCGTGATTTTTAACGACTGAAATAAATCGACCAATTAAGTTTATAATATTTTAGTCATGTACCACCATCTACCGCTAAAATTTACAAAATTATATTGCGCCCTTCGACGATAGATGGCAGTAGAAGTACCGTATTAATAAAATAAAACCATCAATAAGGGAGACAGAATAACTATATGTAGTTTTATTTTTAACTGATAAAAGCTATCAATTAACTTAGATACTACGAAGGATATTTCATTTTTAAAAAAAGGTACAATTATTAAATGTAAGGTCCAGATAAGTCAAAAGACACCGCTAGTTAGGGAGGTACGGTCAGCCTCTAAATTAATAAGAGCGATAATTAATTCTTACCTGAGGCCAAATCGAGGCGTATCCTATTTGTCACCTTAACACTTGATAACAAGAGGTTAAGAAATATTCGAGGCTTGGGTGTGTAATATATTACAGTCACGGGGGTTTTATTTTGTTAAACTATTTTGATAAGGTACCTACTTGCTTAGATAGTTGTTATATTAAGATTAATGGTTTTTAATATCAGACTGATTAAAGGATATTCCAGGTTTTTGGAAAAAAGTATTCACTAAGTTGTAGTAAATTAACAATGATAGTAGAAAATAAATCTTAGGATTTACTGGTCTCAAAAGTAGTGTTGTGTTCTGTGAGGAGTAAGGTAGCCAGAGCTTCAGGGGCTCTACCACGGCTCTACCATCGGTAATATGGTCGGCAACGCGACTAATGACATGACTACTTTGGACTGTTGAACTATAATTAATTATAAACCCGTTTTTCTAGAATCATACACGTGAAAGAGATTTCTATATTAAGGCTCCTTGTATGTGACTTCACAATAATATTAAAGTAATTAATAAAAAGTAAGTCAATTCAACTAAATTTTAAATTTTTAATGTGTAGATATTTATTCATTATTTATTTAAATTTTAAATTTATATAAACAATGAAATTCACCGAATTAAAAATATAATGAACGTAACGAGAAATTTTTCATTTTTTTTTTAAATAATTCAGAGAGAGATATAGACGAGTAAGCCTAGCGCTGAGACTTTATGGACTTATACTTACTTTTTTTTACTGAAAAAAAAAATCGAAATCGAAGACTTATCTAGATATTCTAAATTTCTGACTTGAGACACAATAAGAATTGAAAACATAACGTTATAAATTTTTAAATTTACACCGATAAGATACACATAAGACCGATGTTTTAATTTTAGATTGTTTTTGGCATACAAATAACAGGTAAATTATAATATATATTATATATTTTTTCTTGATGACGACCTTTCGTTTCCTTTACCTATAAGACTTCCCGACTCGATTATTATAAATCGGTTCTCGATATCGACATCGTGTATCGATTATGGTTGATTATTATTGATTCTGATTTATGGCATCATAAACGTATCCATCCTTACCTGAAATCTGTTAAGCAAGTAAAGTAGAGTAATCGATTTTCTGAGAAGTATTTTGTATCAAAAAAGTATTAGTACCTATCTAGTGTAGGTACTATGTTAAGTATATCTACAAGAAATTATGAGAAATGTACATATTACATTGATCAAAAGTACAGCATGTCTTCAAACTAATTTACACAATTTGTCAACTTGCGGAGGAAAAGCTTAGTGATATAATCGCCAATTCGCCAGTCTTTCTCATTGGTATCGATAATTGTGTTGACTTGCAAACGAAAAAAAAACTGACTTCAATTACGTCGACCCCAAACGACGACAATAAATCGTAGGTCGACGAAAAAATAGTTAAGTAAATACGCATTATTAGATATAACTCAAAAAGTACTCATCAGATTTAACAAAACTGAGGGGTACTTGTCAGATCTCGATTAAATTTCAAGTAAAAAGTTCTGAGGTGCAACACTTAAAAAATACAATCGAATTTATAACCTCCTCCTTTTTTGAAGTCGGCTAAAAAGGGCTTATACTGCCCAACCATGGGACGTTTGAAGAAGTATACAATATGTATTAAGTACAAGTTAGTGTGAGTGCGAGTGTGTATTTTTTGTATAATGTTTAACATAATCAAAATGATATAAGTTTTCAATCTTGCACGACAACTATTACTATGACTTACATAGGGTAGATATTTACCTTCGCGGGGTCGTTTATTAATCATGATGTTTTTTTTTTGTAACTTTTGAACCCCTTAAAATTTGTGACATGTGGCAAGGTGCTAGAATACTGCTCCCGAACTCATAAATTACGTGTAGTTTTATGGTTAAAAGTATATCGAAATGTACAGAATATTATATTTAAATACAATGTAAATATGATTTAATTTTGGAAAACTAAGCAACGTTTTTTGGTTGTTGTAAAATAACGATCACGATCACGATTCAGCTTGTAATATCCCACTGTTGGGCATAGGCCTCTTCCCCATGTAGGAGAAGGATCGGAGCTTAATCCACCACGCTGCTCCAATGCGGATTGGCGGATATATTCCCTACTATAAGTAACGATCGCTATCAGTTGTTAATGATAACAACCGGGACCGACGGCTTAACATGCTCTCCGAGGCACGGTGGGGAGACCCACAAGGACTGCACAAACACCCAGACCACGGCAAACATCTGTATGGCCAATACAAATGCTGTTGTGTGCGGAGATCGAACCCGCAACCGCCCGCGCAACAGCCAATCGCAATCCAGTGCTGTGACCGCTGCGCCAACGCGGTTGAAAAATAACAACACGAAATATCTCATTACAGCCTCCCCCTCCTTGTGATATTTTCTGAATTTTTAAGGGACAACTCCTTTTTCAACCCCCGATATTTTGATGACGTTGTTAACGCCGTGGTCACGGGTAGCTCTTGTTGCAAGTTTCAAAATGACACTCACGGTATGTCCAGTACAAGCAAAGAATAAAAATCTTATAAAAGTATAGATTAATATGCTAGCCGAATAATGCTTTTTTTATATATGAATGCTAACTGGACTCAAGTTACGCGAGCGCACGTCTCACTTGATTCTCATAACTTGTTATTTATTATAAATCGATGCGGCACCGGCTGCATTCGATAATTATTATCATTAGATTTATAGTTAGTTACTCGACTATGCGCACGCGCACGTCGATCGGAGCATTCGTGTGCTGCGTACAATTTATTTATGTTATACCTACGTAATTTCTTTATACATACATAAAATTTTTGAAAATTTGACATACATTTTTTTAATAAATACTATAACATTTTTATGTTCCACTATATTGTACATCTATAATAATTCTATATACTTAAATAAAAATAATAATAAAAATCAACATCAAAAATTATTTGTATGTACAAGCATCACTTCTGAATGAATGCACTAAATTGGATTTATTTTTTGTATTCGTTATTGCCAAAAGAAGGTTTGTATAAAAGAAAATTGAAAAAAATTATGTATTTACAAAAAAAAAAAAACGAATAAATTAGTGATAGTGAAACAAGAACAAGATAGATGTTCCTTTACTACATTTGAAAAAAAAAAAGAATAGAAAATTACAAGTTTCGTCGACGCGCGTTTCTAAAACGCGCGTCGACAGCGCGTTTGTATCGCGACATACGTGCGTTTGCATCGCGTCTGTATCGCGTGACACGCGCGTCGACGGCGCGTTTTTATCCTACAGAGCAGTTTGTTGGCGTTTGTATCGATTCAAACGCGCGTCGACGGCGCGTTTGTATCGCGTCATACGCGCGTTTGCATCGCGTTTGTATCGCGTCACACGCGCGTTTGCATCGCGTCTGTATCGCGTTTAAAAAACGCGGTTTGCATAGGCCCTGTCCCCATAGGTATTATTTAGAATTATGCTTTCTTTACTTTGTATTGTACATAAATAGTTTCCAGTGCATATTTTTTACTTAGCTAATCGCTTCCACAATTATATCCAGCAAGAATCTTGTAGTTTACTATCGGTGTAGTCTGTGTTATTAAAATAGCATTTATGTAGTTACTAATATCTTAATAAGAAAGAAATAAGATTATAGGGTCGGGCTGACGGTGGGCTAGGCCGGTGTGTGGTCCTGTCAGCGAGTCTGGCTGTAACATCGATATTGGATTAGCTATTAATTTGTATTTAATAAATACTAAAGCACCAAGCAAGTGAGTAAAAAGAAGAACTATTATAGTCATAAATTAGATAAAATAACTCAGTATATGGATTAAGCTATAAATTAAAGTTTACTGATTCGTATTTGTATTTTAATATCGTAAAATGGAAGTGTTGCGAGAAATTTATGTTTTTGTTATTGATTGTTTTGTTTATTTTTATGCACTATTAGTTCTACTGTTGTACTATGAGAAGAAGAAGAAGAAGCCTATAAATTAAAATATATATTTTTTACATGACTGACAGTAGGTATAAAAAAGTAGATTAAACGAAGTAACTATATAGGTCTGTCTGGTAAAGTAAGAATAAAACACATTAAATTGTACACACAAACATTACCAAAAATATAATAAAAAATGTGTGTCTATTTCGAACTTACGCATATAGCTGCATGTTAAATTAATACAATTTACAAAAACATCTTACTTGTAGGTTTATCTAGAGCTTTAGTTCAATCTAGTCTATCTATAACTGCGTTCTAACTTCAATCTGACGGCCGATCTAACCTCATCCGTGTCGAATGAATAACCACGGATCGTAGGCTCCCTAGGGAACGCTTGACGGGGAAATCATCTGTCATCGCGCTGAAATTGCTGTAATAAATCACTGAGAAATTACGAATAATATTGATTACAGGATAGAGGAATGCTGACGGTATTTTATGGGGTGCGAGATAATGGATGTTAGTTTTTTTTTGTAGTCACTTTTAATAGAATCGTTTACCTTTTGTTCTTATAAAAAAGTTTTTGTAATTACCCATTATAATATCATAAAGCTGTGGAGTTTGTTTGAGCGTTGTAATTTCTCGAACTATATAGGTAACTGATTTGATTTTTTTACTGTCTCGGGTTACTCGTTTATTTAAGGAAGGCCTTAATTATACTTAAATATCATAACAATTTGTCGAATTTTAGATAAATAGTAGATATTATTTAAATTAATAAAAAATACAAGAACGATATTGCAATATATATTTTTTTTCATTTGGTTATAATGTTTCTAGTCTTTTTTAATTATCGCTTGAACAAATTTAAACTAATAAAAATTGATTTGATGTAAAAGCTCAAGTTTTTCTTTCAATGCCTCACGATGTTCACGATGACATAAATAACTTGAAACATACTTTATCAGTAGCTAGGTTGGCTTAGTCACCATCATAATTGGTCGAACTTTTACTTACATTTTTACTTTCCACACTAGTTTAGTAATAAGTTCTGGAAGTACCAAGCCCTTTTAACGGAAAGCCGAGCCGCGTCAGTTGATGTCGGGCGCAGGCGCATTACACGTCGCTGTCATAGAGAAATGCCTCTTTTTTTTCAAGAGCTTCGTAATGCGACAGCTTGTACAAATTGAATTTGAATTTCCAGTTAATTTATTTTAAGTACCTAGCTAGTACTTTCGTTATAATATCGGTATATTCTTTGGAGTTTTTTTTCAATAGTGAGGTGCTAAAACTTTTATGGGGTTAGAAGTCAAAGGTAAGTTTGAATGTAGTTTTTTTTAATTATTTTTGAAGAATGATTTGTGAAAACTTATTTTGATAAATTATAAGAAAATATGAAAAAAAACTCATGAAAAAAGTAATTTTAAATTATACATATTCCCGTTTCATGTAAGAATTTGCTTATCAAATGTTTGCAGTAAACACTTGTTCGACACGGAGATAAACCGATAACACAAATTTGCAGAAACATGTTTAGATCTATGATTTTTGTAAAATAATATTATTTATTAACTACTAATAATAAATATTATTCTAATATAATATAATAACATTAATAGCTTAGTTTATGTTGCAAGGTGATTAAAAAAGACGAATCTTTTAATAATAACAAAAAAAGTTTCGTTGAATGTCGTTTCATTTTATTTGCGAGTAATTCGAAACTGTAATTCGATTATTTTTCTTTGCATTGCGATCGCTGCCCTCGCTGTCTGTTTGTAGTAAGCGCCACGTGCATGATAACAGGTTATTCCGCCTAAACATATGGACTTAGTGTAGGCTGAATAGCGGACACTGGCATGAAAGACATAAAAAAAATTAAGTTCTATTTTTATTGACGTATTTTATATTTTTTTATTGTTTTGGGTTCTGTAATGGTCATTGAACTTTCACAGGTCAATCTTGTTGCGTTTATTAACATTTCAGTATACAATCAAGGAACAACACTTTGTATACTTAGTTGTGTGTAGGTAGGTGTTCAGGCTATAAAAGTCACTTAAGTAGGTATTGCTC
Organism: Melitaea athalia; assembly: GCA_905220545.2. NCBI lineage: Eukaryota > Metazoa > Arthropoda > Insecta > Lepidoptera > Nymphalidae > Melitaea > Melitaea athalia. The sequence continues at coordinate 10,164,965 of HG992194.1, read as the reverse complement.
GCCACTAAGCGGCATAATTTAATATGCATAATATGTATTTTAACGCCATTTTAGAGCAAAGTAAAAATGAAGAAGATTCGGTTTAAGTTTTATTTAAATATAAATAGGTATATTTTTGTTTGCAAAGTAACCGATTTCGTTACATCCTATGTTTTTAGGTGATTTTTCGTTTACCTACGTTTTATTACTTATCGATGCAATTGAAGTCGGTTTTTTTCGTTAGAGGGAAACCCAATTATTTTATGTGTGTTACATCATAATTTTTTACTGGTGGAACCGATGCTAACAATTCTTTTTTAATTGACAATTTTTTCGGCTACCTACGTTAATGATGTTTACATTTTATTTCAAAATGTCAATGTAATAGGTAGGGATCCCTAGTACATATTTTTCATCTGATTAGTATCAAGCTAATTTTCCGGGAGTAGCTTCATTTTGATGAGACGAACAAAAAGTTCCTCTTCGAAAACTCTCGATTGTGGTAGATAATAGAGTTAGCGGGAGATAGAGCAGCAGTGAGCTCTCAGAATGAATTGTTCGTCTCATCAAAATGAAGCTACTCCCGGAAAATTAGCTTGATACTAATCAGGTGAAAAATATGTACTAGGGATCCCGTACTATAATTATTGTTCGATAACAAACACGATGATTTTTCAATCATCATAATAATTTAAAAAGATGAAAGATTATTTTTAAACAAATTCGATAGTACATTCAAATTCAAAAGTGTATAAAGAAATTATAGGGTTCAGTGGAAACAGAAGGCTCAGTCTAGCAATAAAGATCTCTATCACTTGCGCACGAGTCTACTTCCAAACTGATATTTGCATAACCAACGGATTACTGTAAACTAGTCTAAGATGTACTCGACGATAGTTATACTTATAATTATAATATATAGACAGATCGACGTTAAACTGTTGTATGGCACTGTACACATTTGGAACTTTACGTTTTATATATTATAAAATTATATTATAATATTTTTTCATTTATCATATAATATTAAAATTTTATATAGGTATATATACCTTTACCTAATACTAAGAATATCATAATAAAATCTAAAGATAAAATCACAGAAAATGTTTATAGTTTAATGTACTTTCTGCGTCTAGATCCGTCATTATTAAGTCTCTAAGCTGTTGGTTCTAGCGGTTAATGACAGGATGTTATACGAGTGTGTATCATTAGATTATGGTGTAATTTATAAATAGATTATATTTTTCAATTACCGAGATTTTATACGAGCTAGATAAGATTTACTTTAACAATATATCTAGTGAAAAATGCGTTTAATATATGTACATACATAACTAAATAACTGACAACAAGATAGAGAATGTGCCTACTGCTTCAAAATTTATAAAAAAGGAAAGATAAATAAAAATTCTTAAATATATAGTTATATTATGCAACATTTTCTTTTCGATAGAAGTTCCTTATCACGCAGTACACGCACTGAGCCGGATGGCAGATGGCATCGAATAATTGTGTTTGCTAGCAAACGAAAAAAATCGACATCAATTACATCGACAAGTAATACAATGTAAGTAGACGACAAAAATTAACAAACGCACTAGTCGCCACCACGATTTTCGAAGATTCCCCTCGATTCCTCTGAGATGACATCATCAGATCCTGGTTTTCTTATCATGGTACTACCCTTGGGATATTTCCTTTCAAAAAAAAAAAACAGAAAAATCGGTTCATAGACGACGAAGTTATCCGCGAAAACACATTAAAAAGTTTATGGTCGAATTGAGAAACTTCCTCCTTTTTTGAAGTCGGTAAAAAAGCTTAGCAAGACTTTTACTCGACACTTCTTGCTATAGTTTATAATTAGATCTCTAACATTTATGTGTCTTATTTTAGTTACTACAAATGACAAACCAATTATTATTACTTTGATTGAAAATGATGATTGACTTTTGATATCTTAACTTTTGTTTATTAAAGCGAAACTTTTATTACATCGTCTCAAACTTTTTCGTCTGTGTGTGGCATGTCGCGTGACGGTCGGCCGCGCGGTAAGATTTATAAAGGGATTTTTATACCCTTAATGGAATATTATTCCGAAAACTTTTACCGTTGTTTCATAAAACCACACAGGCTTTTTTTATAATAAATAAAAATAATTAATGCTTACTACTTAAGAAAATATAATGAATAAAATAAAATCTATACAGTTTCTAAATTTTTTTTTATCAACGTAATTATAACCATATTAAGTTTATATGCAATAGTATATACCTACACTATAAATATTTAATCTATGCAAATAAAAATTAATCGCCAAAATGTATACATGCACACAACTCTAAAAAGTCTGTATATATTTGTGAAAAAAATTGTTTATTTTATTTATTTATACTTTATTGTACATCACAACTACAAATATCATTTACAGACTGTGAAGTACAATGGGCGGACTTATGGCTATTTACCCATTTCTTCCAGACCCATTGTTTAATTAAAAGTCAGGCCAGTTAGTAATAAAATGCAAGAGTCGCATCAATTTCTTATGTAATCCTTGTGTTGAGCGAATGCGGTGAAGTCAGGAAGCGAACACGATACCGCCTCGCTAATGTCAATGTGACAAAGCGTTGAGTTACATACATACATTTTATTTTTATTAAACCATTTAAATTTTTTTAACTAAAAATATGACGTTAGACAATACGAACTAGCGATTGACAAATTTTTGGAGACGTCAAAATTTTTGAAAATGTAAATTAGTCATGTCGGACGACATAAATATCTATTTTACAAATTTTGACATGTTATAAACGTATCAATTATAAATCTACAGCAAAAATCATTCTATCACTAAATAATCGTGCATATTTTTAGGGTTCCGTATACAAAGGGTAAAACGGGACCCTATTACTAAAACTCCGCTGTATGTCCTTCTGTCACCAGGCTGTATCTCATGAACTGTGATAGTTAAGCCCAATGCATACGTAACGTATCACGTACGGGACGGACACGGGGATTTTGTATGAAAAACTTCACGTGCCCGTCCCTTCCCGTCCCGTGCACGTTACGTATGCATTGGGCTTTAGACAGTTGAAATTTTCACAGAGAATGTATTTCTATTGCCGCTATAGCAAAAAATACTAAAAACACGAGTGTGCTTTAGACCACACGACTGAAGTAAAACTTCTGCACAATAGGCCTGTACTGTGTCTTAGATATACGAAACGTAGCTGGCTATGAGAGAAAGAGAGAAAGAAAATGTGTGCTCGCATCTCTCTCACTTGCTCCGTTCACCTCACTGTCACGCATTCACCAGCTTACTCCCCAAATCAAACGTGCGTAAAGAAATTTTATTTCAAAAACATAAAAAATAAATATTTATACAACAAACATGATTTTTTGCTCGTTTTTGCTCGATATCGATAACGACAACAGGTAGACGCTTGCAATATTTATAGAATATTGAGTCATATTATTAAAATCCCATACGACAAACATGAGATTTTTTGCCGTTTTTATAAATAATGGTACGGAACCCTTCGTGGGCGAGTCCGAGTCGCACTTGGCCGGCTTTTTTATTTTTTTGCATTGCCTTTCATGTGGTTATGTATGTAATCGTACATTTGTACGTTTTTCTGTACGTATTATAAGTCTTATAAATGTTTAAAAGTAGTTAGTAGTTTACCTTATTTCACTGTCATGGCTAAAACACTATGTTACTGTAATAATTATAAAAAAATTATTGCTTACAAAATCACGGTCACTCATACGTTTTAAGCAGCTTAAATCATGGCAAATAAATGTCTAGTTCAAACTATCGCCTCCACACTGTCTTAAATCATTTAGTTTTATAAAACTAAATATTTATTGTTTTCTTCATAAATGATGTAAACCACACTGTCGGTCGTTCATTTCTCTCATTCAACCTTGGTACTTCTCCAAAAATGTACTTTATGAAATTAGTTCAAACTATAACCAGTTTAAACTTGCTAAATTACTTCTTCTTCTTAAGGTGTCGTCTCTTTGCGAAGGTTGGCAATCATTAAGGCGATTTCAACTTTTGAGACCGCTGGCGTAAGTTCTTCAGCCACGATATCCTTCTGCGGCCAGGCCTCCTTCTTCCTGCCACTTTCTCCTGAATGATAAGTTGAACGAGTTCATATTTTTTGGTGTTGCGCATCACGTGCCCAATTTATTCCAATTTCCTACTCTTTACTGTTCTGTATGTTGTACTAAATTACAGATAACAAATATTATATAAAAAAAAGAAAGATTTGTTTTTTATTAAGATAGTGAATATCTTAATAAAAAATTTAATAACTTTTTAGGATTAAATTTCACCCTCGGTGGTCCAAATAACAAAAGAGGTTTTATATATCCAATCAAGTAATGATGTTTTTATTTATAACCTGTGGAATCGCTACCGCATAGTGTTTAATCGTTCGATCCATAATGGCCGCTCGATCGAGTGTTCAATCAGAATATCGCCTTAATACATGGATCGTTGAGCTTAACTTGATTATTTTTATTTAGCGTATAATTTTTGTTCATTGATTATTATTTATACAAATATTTGTGTATTGATCAAATGTTACTTTCATTTTCAAATAATTTCTTCGCTTAATTATTTGATTTTATACTACATTTATTTATTTGTAATAAATATTATTAGCATACATATTATAAATAGTTAAAACAGTAGTTCAAGCGAAATATTTTCAAACATTTGAACAATTAAGCGATTTATATACATATATGAAGTTATTTAAAAAAATATTTTATTTATTTATTTATACTTTGTTGTACATCACAATTTCACAACTACACATATCATTTACAGACTGTGAAGTACAATGGGCGGACTTATGGCTATTTAGCCATTTGTTCCAGACAACCCAAATATATATTTCCTACTATGAGTAACGATCGCTATCAGGTGTACATGATAGCAACCGGGACCGACGGCTTAACGTGCTCTCCGAGGCACGGTGGGGAGACCCACAAGGACTGCACAAACACCCAGACCACGGCAAACATCTGTATGGCCAATACAAATGTTGTCGTGTGCGGGGATCGAACCCGCAACCGCTCGCGCAACAGCCAATCGCAATCCATTGCTGTGACCGCTGCGCCAACGCGGCGTCAAATTATTACATTTTTAAATATTTTCTTGTCATATTATTATATTGTAGCTTTTGAAAGCACTTAGTTTTTAGTTGACAATGCTTACCCTGTTGTTATTAAATATAAACAAATTAAATTCTATATAAATTAATTTAGCATAAAAACTAGAAATACGAATATCAAGTTCTTGGGGAGGCCTATGTCCAGCAGTGGATTGCGATAGGCTTATTTAACTAGCACCAAACAAATTAGCGTACCTAAATTAAAATGTTTAAAGAGCTTGCTTTAACTGGTCAAGTGGTCAATTTTAATATGGTTAAGCTAAGTGACAGCGATGAATCACTATTTTCATGACGCGAATAACCTATACTACATACCACACAACCCACTTGATATTATGGACCTTTTAGGCATTAACTGAAATATTTATATGGAGTTGTTAGGTTGTTACTATCAAGTCCTTCATTTGTTTGTCCTTCAGTTTTATAGTTTGAATGTTTTCTCGAGTTTAGTTATGTGGTTATAAAAATATACTCATGAATATCACAATTAACAATTGACGAACATTATGTTCTCCTTCCACAACTGTTAATAAAAATTTATAAACAGCAGTCTCGGTATATATTTGAAAACCTATACATTCATATATTTTACATCATTTTTAGGGTTCGAATAATATTTTATACAAAGTAGTAGAAAATATGTAAATAAATATATTTTAAATAAAATCAATCGGTTAAAAACTAAAAAAGTACTCGTTACAACAGTTCTATATATTTCCTTAAAATTTTGATTACACCTTCTCTGTCAACTGATTAGACATTGTACATGCAGTAAAATTAAATTTATTTATATACAGATACGAAGGCTGAGTGATTTCTGAACATATAGCTATCGACTGTAATAAAATAAGCGCTTACTTAGTGGTTTAATTGATACTGAAGCATAAAAATACAATACAATAGTCATTGACAACTTTTACTTCACAATAGACAATAAGTACTACAATGTTTGTGTAATTATTGTAAAAAATATTTAACTCCAAGTACCTAAAATACCTACCTACTAGCAGCAAAACCCGGTGTTGCTCGGGTTAACTCGGGTTTATACATCGCAGAAATTTTCTAGACCATTACAGAAATTTTGATATCTTTTCAGATGTCCTAGTGCGTTAGAAAAGGAAAGAAATATAATTATGTTTTAACCTTTTCAGCACCCACCACTACCCACTTTCACCAACCGCGACCAAACTCCCTTACCACCTGGAGACCAAGGGATGTTTACCACACCAAACGGGAAGTTGATTGGGTTTGGTGGTGATAGAGTAAACTATGTATTAAAGTACTAACAAAGCATTTTTAGGTATACTTATATTTAGATTATTCATAATATATTCCAAAAAAAACTTAGTTTTCAAAACATTTGAATTTTATTTCCTGTTTGGTTCTAAAATGTATAAACAGATAAATTCAGCGCTGTTGCTTTTATAATTATTCGATAATATGCATTTTATCTCGCATTCCTTTCGTCTTTCACAGATAACTTAATTACGTGGATCGATATAAAAAACGTTATATTTTCTAGTTAAAATTTCATAAAATTAATTGGATATAACCAAGTTCCTACTCGTAAAATTTTTATGATTGATATTGAAAGCGTCATTTATGGTAATGAATTTTGACAAAGGAATAATTTTATATACTAAAGTAAGGCTTTGTTGTTTGTTTATCTGAACTTAACGTTAAAAAGATTTAACATTCGATATGTTAAGTTAGATTTATTGGTTCGAAGTGACTGGCTTTAAAAATCAATATAGACTCTACCTACTTACAATATAATTAATGAAACATAGACAGACACCTATGCCTTTTTAAACTTTTATCTTTTATTATTATTTTTGAATTTTTCAACATGTCTGCAGATAAAAAAATATTAATGTAAAGCAGTACTTTTTTGTGTACAATTTGTCAATTTTTGACAGCTTACCAACAGATTATTATTATTTTTAATTTAAGACCCAAAGTTGGCCCCACATGGGTTTTTTAGTTAATGCGGTAGGAATGGTGACCTAAATTGATTTCTAAGGTGTTCCCGGTATATAATGAGCGGCTGCGATGTGTAAATCGATTCGGACGTGACGACGCGGACGTTCAATCGGCCACCGGCAAAGCTCAATGCGCTGATAACATCTTCGCGGTGCCCCTGCGCTGCGCGGGTTTTTGTTCTAATTGAATTATCTATGAGGACGGTTATAGTTGATACATCCAATTAGGGCTGTAAAAAACCGTGGTTTACCAATAAAAAATTGCGTGCGTACAAAGTACATAATTATGTCACAAGCACAGTGAAACTTTGGCAAACTAATTAAAAAAAAACTAATTAAAAAAATTAACTCTGCAACTTACAATTATTTAAGTTTTTTTTGTTTAAGTTTTTGTTCGAGGTTTACCACGTCTACGACTAGATGGCGCTAGTAGTAGATTAAATCTCGGTAGCAAAATTATTTCTTGTTAGGTATAGTAGAGTATAAGGCCACCATACATTTTTGTAATTAACAATCCAATATATTTCCATCCAGCCCAACTCTGCCATAAGAGGTAAGTCCACACAAACCACACTACACACACGCACACTCACACACTCAAACTTACGCGCGCCCACACACTCATCACACTCACACACGCGTGCATATACACAAACACACACACTCAACCGCGCGCACACTCACTCACACACACATGCCTTCAGTTGTATTATTTTTTTAATTTCTTAATCTTTTTTTTAATCTTTTTAATTTTTTTTTTAATCTTTAATTTCAAATTATGTACATATTTATTAATTATTAACGTAATGGATGTTTTATGCACCTATACATCTAATGCTGTAGCGGCGTTCGGGGATGGAACCTGGATCTCCCAAAAGACACCTAAGGGAGAGGGAAAGACTGAAAAACAGCGCTGCACGAGGTCGCTCGTGACAGCAGAAGCTGAGACTTTCCCTTTGCCCACAAAAATAGTAATTTGTAGTCTTTTATTTGTTCTATTTATATTTAAGATTTTGTTTGTACTTTTATTTCTGTATTTTTCTTCTGTTGTGTGGCAATAAACCATTATTATTATTATTATTATTATATTAAGTTGAAGCATCTCTAGTACTGGTTTTATTTGTGCTCCTGGTTGTGTTCGACAAGGTTTTGGGTATTAAATATTAATACTAATTAAAAAAAAACTAGTTGAAAAAAAAAGCCAACGTCACCACATGTTCCCAGGCGGTCACCCATCCAAGTACTGACTGGACTGGTTTTTGGCTTATCTTTCGATTTATCATTCAAATGTAATTTGATAAATATTTTGAACTGAGAATAATTATTTATATAATTTTTAATAAACCAAAAATAATTTTTAGTAAACCAAAGATTTATAAATTATCTATTAGTGATACCTACTGTATTAAATCGAATTTTTTAAACTTTATTTTAATTACCCGTTTGGAGGGCAATTTTACATTAAGACACTGTTTCGTTTTGTGAATTTTGACGTAATATTTTGGCTGATAATAACCTATTAGTTAAGGTTTAATATACAACTCCTACAACTAGAGATTTTATCAATCATTTTTTTTATCTTTATTGAGGATTAAATACTTAATACTTAAAACACGTTCTATCACGAATCCAAATAGTTAACTTATTAGAAAAAGACTAAGAAAAAGAAGGTAGTAAAATTACTCCTATAGCACATTAAGTCGAAGATTATGACCCCGGTCCGTTTGATTAACAGTTGTCATTATGAATGGTCTTTAAGGTTTTCTTTTTTTTAAAGATTTTGTTGAGAATTAAAATGTCCTGTGGCATTATCTAGTGACGTTGACAAGTTGATTAAATGACTTTGACACTATTATTATTAATATAATGATTGGTATGATAATTACGCTAGAGTAGAGATTATTAATGTAATAGAGAGGTATGCATTTAAATAATCATGAAGTATCTGTATAAATTTTTTAATCATTTTTTTTAAATAGTTTATTTTAATCATTTAAATATCTATAAGTATATTTTTTAATTTCAGAAATCAATAGACCAGTTGCCATTATTCCATCATCAAAGGTTGTTTTGAAATTTACATAATGTAATAAAATAACGTTGCCTACCGCACACGTAGTACGTAACATACCAAACAAAACAAAAAAAAATGATCCATAGACATACCTAAAGCAAAGATTGTTAATTGCTTCTCTATGGTTCAAAAATAACTTTAAGCCAACGAAATAAAGATAATTTTTTGCTAACTTTTGACTAACATGATAATATGACAATGTTGACGAACATACAGACTATTATTATTATAACGTGTTTAATTATTTTTTTCAATAAAATGTTATATTTACAATAAAATCTTAAGGGGATTTAGAACATTCTTTGTTTTATGCGGCACTAAAAGTCCACTATGTGATTTGTAATCTCAAGTTGAACATTTGGCACAGAAAGAGGTCGTGCAACTGCACTAGAATTGTAAAGAGTCTATGATTTAATGTGTACAAGTATTCAGTACGTGAGAAAACTTTAAAAGCCTTAACGATAAATTAGCTAATTACTCGGCCTCGAAATAGATTTTTTTCATAAATAACGATAACTAAACCTCTCAAGATGTCTTCATTCTCGCCCGATGCATTACTGATCTCATTTCTCTAATACATTAAACTTAAAAAACTGTTTGACGGAAAGTCACCTTTATACCTTTAGAGTATTGTTATCAAAATACCGTAAAGTAATTTATAATTTGCTGAGAACGTAAACAGATATCACTAAAGCTGAAGAAAATTTATGATGGTTACATCAGAAATTCCAAGAATTGTTGAAGGTCAGAGGAAGTGACATCATATTGTCTAATGCTTAAGCTTCACATCAAAAATGCTTTTTAAATCTTGACTTTATAAAAGCTTAAAATTTCTCTAGGTAAATGTTAATATTTTTCATATCGCCTTTTATAATATTAATCAATCTTCCCAAATAAATACGTTTTATTAGTCAAAGGACACAAATTTTGTTGAATTGAAAAGGGGAAACCCTTACCGTGATGTCAAGATTAATATTAAGCCGATATCGATATCTTCATTACACTACTATCTCCAAACCTTTGCTAAGACAGTGAGTCTATTAAAGTGAGTGGATCAAGTCCGTGACAGATAAATTTGTCTTCATTTAGTCGGACGAATATTAATAAAGATGGTTAACATTTAATTTTTTAAATAGATTTTTTTTTCATTGCTCTACAATGTTTGTGTCATTGACACTCTGAAATCTTGGGTGTTCGCAGTTATATAATTATGTCCAATATTGGTCGATCGTCGACGCTTGACCTCTAAACTATCATGTAGCCAGTTCTATCTATTTAATGTTCGTATCAATTATTTTCTTTTGTTTCTGTCCTTGAATTGGTTCGATTCGCACAAATCGTTTTTTCTAATTGAAGTAATTGACACGTTACACTGTCAAGCTGTCGAGAGTCAAACTATCAGAACAAATGACTCTAGAATAATATATACAAGTGTGTTTGATTTTTAACCGACTTCAAAATAAAGGAGGAAGTTCTCAATTCGATTTTATTATTCTTTATGTGTGTTATATCCTAACTTTTTACTGAGTGTACTGATTTTGATGATTCTCTTTTTAATCGAAAACTAGTGCTTGTGATGTGGTTAGTTTGATCGAGATCTGACGAGTGCTTATTGAGTTACTTATAATAATGCGTATTTAATTTTAAACGACTACCTACGTCGTATTACTGGTATATGTAATTTAAGTTTTTTTAAAATAAAGAAAACTATTAGTTGCTACTGTTTTATTTGAATATCGCAGTGATAATATTATTATTACATTAATAAATATTTATTTATATCAATTTAAAGCAACATTCTGTAGTTTGTCTAACGTATTTTATATAATTGTGTTTGCTCGCAAACGAAAAAAACCGACTTCAATTACATCGACAAGTAATACAACGTAATAAGACGAAAAAATAGTCAAGTAAGTACGCGCTATTAAAGATTACTCAAAAAGTTGTAATCAGATCTCGATCTAATTTAAACAGGACTACCTGACAAGTATTAGCTTTCGATTAAAGTAAGAATCATCAAAATCGGTACACTGAGTAAAAAGTTATGCGGTATAATACAACGTACATAGGTCGACGAAAAAGTAGTCAAGTAAATACGCATTATTAGATATAACTCTATAAGTACTTGTCAGATCTCAATTAAATTTAAATGGAACCACATGACACGCAAAACCTCTCATCTATACTAATATAATAAAGCTGAAGAGTTTGTTTGTTTGATTGTTTGTTTGTTTGTTTGTTTGTTTGTTTGTTTGTTTGTTTGTTTGAACGCGCTAATCTCAGGATCTAGTGGTCCGATTTGAAAAATTCTTTCAGTGTTAGATAGCCCACATATCGAGGAAGGCTATAGGCTATATATCATCACGCTAAGACCAACAGGAGTGGAGTCCACGCCGACGAAGTCGCGCACAGAAGCTAGTATAAAATAAAATTGATCGAAATCGGTCCACCCAGTCAAAAGTACTGAGCTAACATACATAAAAAAACACAGTTTTTTGGAAGTCGGTTAAAAATAACGAACTATGCAGAATGGCGGTGAGATGCATATTCCAAAGTTTGTCACTCGCTTAAGAGGGTGGAGCATGGGTTAATGAGCCCATAATAAATGGACTTATGAATACTTGAGTCCTAACCGGACCTATCTCATATCGTTAAGGTTGTAATAGTTCGCAATTTCCTCCTGCAGGAGATGCAGTTTTCATAATTAATGTGCTATACAGTGGTATACCCATTTACTGTTCCTCGTATCTGATATTTCTTATGGCAATCTCGTTAATCGAAATCTTGTTGAGATTAATAAGTATATTCTTAGATAATTTAGTCAGTGTTGCATACTACGTCAAGCTGATACAGTTGATCTTTAAATCTTTGATAATTATTAATCTTTTATATTTCGTAATATTTTGTTATTTGAACACCCGATTTTTAAGCGATTCTGAACTTTTTACTCTACTGTGCGATAAACACTCAAATGTTTACAATTTATTCGCTAATTATATTTAAAAAAAAATTACATAATTTTGCATATTATAAACATTTTTTTTAAATATTATCTATGATTAAACAACGTGGTTTGCATAGGCCCTAAACCACATTCCTTGCTATTGTATTGAAAAGTTATTTATTATTTATACATAGTCACAATATCAAGGACATACATTCAATTTACTTAATAACTTAAAATAATATAAGATTATGTGAATAGAAACAAAAGGGTCAGGAGTTCGAATTCAGGGTAGCAAAAAAATTTCAAGCTTCATTGAAGCTCTAAACTTGTAACTATGTAACGGCTGACATTGATGCGAAAGGGTAAAGGATAATAGATGATTTCACCAATATCACGTAGAATGGAGAACGCGTTAAGAAACCGATCGGTGCAGAAGAGGTTATAGTGAAAATTATAGGAAATAGAAAACAACTGATTATCTGACACGTGACCTATAACTAATAAATCGAATAACAGTCATTGGAAAAATGTAGAACTCTTAGTAGAAGAAACGGCCATGACTACTTTAGAAGTAAATTCTACGTTTTGTTTTTCTCACTGGGGAAATATTTTTTGTTTCATTTCTTTTTTATGAAACCATAGTCATACTTATAACAACGCATTAAGAATCAACATTACAATGCTATAGAAACGTTATAGTTTGCAGTGTCTGTTTTCAAGGCACTAGTTATTAAATGTTATTTAAAAAGACGACTATATTACTCCTACTTCATTTTCGCTACGGTTCGATGTCGGTGTAGGCTGGAGGAGGATTGAACAGGATGTCTGGCGTAAGCTTGAGGAGGCCTATGTCCAGCAGTGGACTGCAATAGGCTAAACTGACTGAATGACTAACGGTTCGATGTAGGTATGCAATAATGCGGTATGTTTTAAAATTGCTTTCCTAATAAGCTCCGGACGTCATTTCTAGTTAGCCTAGGGTTTACGAGCTAGAAAGTGGCCCTTAGTAATACGACACCGTCCGTGACAAAATTGCACGGTAAGTCCACGCTCTTGCGGTTATATTTTTACCTAAACCGCGAAGAAAAGGAACGTATGTCATTAGCTTTAGGCATTCACTGCTGATATGTGGTTTCTAACTTCTACGTACTTGTACTGGATGAGGCAATAATGATATGAAATGTTTTAATCGACTTGAAGGAACAAAAGGAGTACACTTTAATTCTGCTGTTATTGATTTATTTTTGCTAGACTTATTAATACCTCTAGCTGATGTTACGTTCGTCGATTCCAATTTGAACACTATTTACTCCTGCTAGACACACACATTGTTTTACATTAATTTTGACTAGACAGCAATAAAAAATATCCAGCTATGGCCCCGTAGGTATTGTTTATTGATGGGTATCATACAAAATATTGCGCGGGAGAAATCAAGGAATGTGTCTAGTATAGATACAAGTGGTTTCACTGGTGAGCGAAAGTTAACACGCGTAGAACGATACTGATACGAAAAATTAAACGAAACATTTCAAAATCATAAAATGTTTTTGCAACAATTCCCGGAAATTTTTCCGAAGTCTCCGTGACATTGCCCATGATCGTGTAACAATTTATTCAAACAGTACAAATTAACAACATGAAAGGTGCGAGTAGACCATATTATCGTGATTAGCGCGATAGGGCACTTACCTTTGAACTCAGTCATGGGCTCGATTTACTGACCTATATGAAGTAAGCAACTTCTTCATCGACTTATTTTTCATACTAAACACTATGCACTGGAAATATAGCAACTTTATTATTTTTCGTTAGAGTTATTTCGTTATTATAAATCATTTAGAACATAGCACAGCTAAATAATACTGTTTTCAAGCAGTATTGTGTTCCTGTTGGTGAGTAAGGTGACCAGAGCTCCTGGGGGGGATTGGGGATAGGGTCGGCAACGCGCTTGCGATGCTTCTGGTGTTGCAGGTGTCTATAGGCTACGGTCTTACCATCAGGTGAGCCGTACGCTTGTTTGCCAACCTAGTTACATAAAAAAAAAAAAAAAAAAAAAAACATAATCTGAGAAATGTTTTGCCACGATTCGTTAGGAGAAGGATCGCAGCTAGGGTTTGTTCCCGGGAATTCTCGTCCCGGGAATTCCCGGGAAATCGGTCGGTCTCGTACCCGGGAAATTCAGCTCGAGAAAAGTCGAGACATCGAGAAGTTTAAATAAACATTTTACGCGTAAGCGAATCAGAAACTGAACAAGACAGCTTTGCAGCTCAATTAGAGAGAGCAATAAAAGGTGTTTCGAGAAATGGTGAATCAACTAATGCTGTGGTGCTTTCCAAATCAATTATAAAAAAAGAGTTTTTGCTATTTGAAAAAACAGGCAAGAGGACCCCTAATCTGGAAACACTATACAAAGCATTAATTTTAGTCAAGCCGACTTCAACAGAAAATGAATGGGTATTTTCCATATCGGGAAATGTGGTCAGTAAGATTAGGAGCCGGCTGTCTGATAAATCTATTAATGCTTTGGTTTATCTTAAGGCATATTTCATAAGAATTAATAAGCAGGCTTAAAGACAGTTATATTTTTCGTATTAATAGTAGATAGATATCTCTTATTTAATTACATTAAAACTGCCAAAAATTGTGATACCATACCACCCACATAGTGAGATTAGTGAGTGATCTTTAGTTATGATGAGAAAAATTATGATTGTTTTTAGTTAAGATGTTTGTTTTAAGGGGCTACCGCCCGAATTTACTGCTTTTACATTGCTTATAGTATGCTTCAACGTTGAATAAACAATAAAGTTCTGAAGACAATATTTTAGCTTGATAATAGATCTGTAATCGTGTGTACTGATATATCGACAAAAGTACCTTATCACGAGAAAATGAATTTTCCGTGAACCCTTTTCTCGGTCTAAAATCCGTATCCACTCGCTTATTATTCAACGCTTACACATGAAACTTAAACCAGTTGTGAATAATGCAGTACTCTTCAATACTGTTTGCCGATTTTTCAATTAAATAGAGAATTTTTGAGAAATCTGTAATATTGAATTTCGTGTGTATGTTTCGCCTGCGCGGGGGACGAGACGCATTCGCCTATCGGCCGTCGGACGAGAAACCTGTGTCATTTGCTGCGCCGATTTTTTATTAAATTATTACAATAATTGATCCTACAATTTTAAAATTTGTGTGATAGGATACTGTTACTTGTTGGCTTGTGCAAATACTGTTTATTTATATTTATAAATGAGCGAAAGGACGCAATAACTACTTTTTTACTTCTTCAAATTCAATATTCCGAAAATGTCAATCGAGTTGAAATGCGCAAGGTCATTCAGATAGGCAACGCCCTTAAGCTGATTGTTATCAGAGATTTTGTTTTTTATTAAAGATTAGTGAGATTAGTTATAATAATAAGAAGTATGATTGTTTTTAGTTAAGATGTTTGTTTTAAGCTGATTGTTAACAGAGATTTTGTTTTTTATTACAGATTAGTGAGATGAGATTAGTTATGATAAGGAGAAGAAGTATGATTGTTTTTAGTTAGCAATTTTGTTTTGAGCTGATTTTTTATTGAGAACTTGTTTTTTTTGTTAAAAATTATGTTGATTTTTTTCATGTAAAATAAACACAGTTAAATTAAAGACTCTTTTTATTAATTAAACAAAAATTTAGACGTATTTTATTTTTTCTCGACAACCCGAGAAGTGCCGAGAAATCAGGCTCGAGAAGTCTCGACACCCGAGAACTAAAAAACCTCGAGAAATCGGAAACCCTAATCGCAGCTTAATCCACCACGCTGCTCCACTGCGGGTTGGCGGGTATATTTCCTACTAGATTTTGGCCGCGACTTCGTCCGCGTGGAATAGAAACAATTCTGTCACACATTGTTTTAGCGAAACTTTTACTGTTTACCTACGCAACGCACGCAGCGGAAGCTCTCAAAAAGAAAAAAAACCCTCGGTTTTGAAACATTCTTCATTGGTGCTCCGCTCCTATTGGTCTTAGCGTGATGATATGTATATAGTCTTCCTCAATAAATTGACTATCTAACACTGAAAGAATTTTTCAAATCGGACCAGTACTTCTTGAGATTAGCGCGTTCAAACAAACAAACAAACAAACAAACTCTTTAGCTTTATAATATTAGTATAGACTATGAGTAACGATCGTTGCCAGGTATAGGTATATGATAAACGATCGTTACCAGGTATAGGTATATGATAACAATCAAGAAAGAAATATTTGTACGAATACCAATATAATTATATCCCGAGCGGGAATCGTCGAACCCACGAACCGCTGGTTGTTTGGAGCGTACATGCACACGTACCACTACACCAGAGCGGTTGATTCAAGAAATGGCTTGACAACTGATTAAGATGTAATTACAAAACGTATGTTGTGAAGTGCAAATTTTTTTTTTTTTTTGAAAAACTGTTTACTAAAAATTTTAAAACCGAAGGGTGAATTTGTTTGTGTTATTGACTGCGCCTGTGATCTATAGCTTTTAAGCGAATTAATTTTAATTAAAAAGATCTTTTTGGAATAAAATCTGCCTAATTGATGAATTATTTATTTTACCTATTTCCTATGAAGCGCTGTTTACACTGAGGCACACACATCACTAGGCAATAAGTTTACTATATACTTTACTATTACGTGGTACTCATTTGGATATCCTTCTTAGTTCATTAATTCGTTTATTTTTTTAATTTAACTTCTTCATTTCTAAGTACTTACTGTCACACGTTAAATCATGAGTGCTTGCTTGACCTATAATTAGAATAACAAATACGTAGGACCTTAAGGACGACTTTCTCTTTAATCTATACTTATTATAAAAATAAGTCCCCCGGCCGCGTCTTTCTGTCCTCCTGTCTGTCTGTCTGAACGCGATAAACTCGAAAACTACGCAACGGATTTTTATACGATTTTCAACAATAGAAAGAGTGATTCTTGAGGAAGGTTTAGGTATATAATTTATTATGTTTGAATGTAAATTAGCAGAAATACGGCGATAAATGTTGAACAGGTCGCAAAAAATCTCGCCAACGGGGAGCTTTCCACGCGAACGCTGCGTAAACTAGCAAAGATATAGTTGTATAATGTACTAGCGAATTCAAAATCTATAAAAATTCTACAAAAAAGTCCGCGATAGCATATCTCTATCTCTTAGGGTTGACTTACAATAACCACTTTTATGTTCAAATTTTTAATTAAAAACATTACGTTATTTTCAAAGATATTTTCTTTAGTTCAGTATTCATCCTTATCCAAATGAATATGATATTTAGCTTAGGCATTTCATGCAGATTAAAATTGCCCTTCACACTATATTAATCAGATAAATAGTTTTTGAGATATCATCGTTAGAAGTAATTAACGGCGAAACATTTAATGCTCGGCGAGCTAGCGTTCTTTCCTTGAGATGCCTATGGCGCGGGCGAGTCCATCCCCTCTGCCCCGCATCGCTCGACCGCCTGCTCATGCTAATAAAGGAAATCAAAGAATATCAAAGATCGTTTTATCGAACTTTTTTAAACTTTTTTGTTAAATTCCACGCGGATGAAGTCGCGGGTACAGCTAGTTATTTCTATTTAAGCTCTCATTAGTCACGTATATTTTATCATTACTGATGTTTACTATATATGATTACTTATAGAAATTATTAATTACTAAGATATATCGTAATTAAGACACAAATAAAGTATCTAAAAATTTTAGGAATTTTAAGCATCAATTTTTTTATTTAACGCGTATTAATTAAATTATTTTTTAAAATTGGTGATCTCGTTTTTTTTTTGTCTCAGATATTTTATACATAAGAATTATATGTTATACTGAATGGAGTAATAAGTAAGCTCTTATTCGTCTAATATAATTATAGAAGAAGAGGTTAACCCCAGGTCTCCCTTTATACTGTATCTATCTATAACCTCTTCTATACAGATATAAGTGAAACATTTAAAAGCTATCTTCGTTGATCAGTTAAGTATATTATTTTAATTGCATTACAATTCTGTAATTACACGAATCTATACTTCTATACTAATATATAAAGCTGAAGAGTTTGTTTGATTGTTTGTTTGTTTGTTTGTTTGTTTGAACGCGGTAATCTCTGGTTCTACTGGGCCGATTTGAAAAATTCTTTCAGTGTTAGATAGCCCATTTATCGAGGAACGCTATAGGCTATGTATCATCACGCTAAGACCAATAGGAGCAGAGTCCACGCCGACGAAGTCGCGCGCAGAAGCTAGTAATATATAAAGCTGAAGAGTTTGTTTGTTTGTTTGTTTGTTTGAACGCGGTAATCTCTGAAACTACTGCGCCGATTTGAAAAATTCTTTCAGTGTTAGATAGCCCATTTATCGAGGAAGGCTATAGGCTATGTGTCATCTCGCTAAGACCAATAGGAGCGGAGTCCACGCCGACGAAGTCGCGCGCAGAAGCTAGTATCGAAATAAATTAGTAGAAGTATTAGGATTGAGTTTGTTTTTAATCGAATTCAAAACAAGGAGTAGGTGCTCAATTCAACTGTATTTTTTTTGTGTGTTACCACTGTGTTTACTACCTCAAAACTTTTTACTGGATGTACCGTTTTAGATGACTCTTTTTGTGTTTGAAAGCTTGTGCTTGTTGGTCTAAGATCCGGAATTTAACAAAATCTTCCCTCATCTGTTAATTAGATGAAACAATTTTTTATAGGCTGATTTCAATATTGTGAATTTATAAAAACAACCTCTGCCACCATAATAAGCCTGCTGCAATTTTTTTTTATTTTAGAATAAAAAAAAATTTAAGTATTATTATTTGCAGCATTTGAAATAAGCCTATAAAAAATTGTTTCATCTAATTAACAGCTGAGGGAAGATTTAGCTTTTCGGATCTTAGACCATGTGTGGTCCTATTTCAGTTCTGACTAGTAAGTAGTTTATGAGTCATAGTTATCGATAATGTGTATGGTACTATACTTGCCAATGTAAATTGATGTCGGTTTTTTCTTTGAGTACAAACACAAATATCATACAATAAAAATTACTGTAATGTATTACGAAATATAAATTCAGGCCTTTATCCTAATACATTAAAGTGAAATGAAACTTGAATGAACTATAAAAAAAATTATCAACGAACTTTGTCGTTAAGTAATAAAAAAAAAATATCGGCTTTAGACCACCTATAGTGATGGTGAAAGTAGACGTGTCTTCTTTCGGGAATTCGGTCTGAATGAATTGTATTAGTGTTGTCTTTTAAAATGGAATCGTTAAGATTGCTGCTATTTTTTATAACTGTATACGTTTTACGACTTCCTAATTCTACTCATTTATCAGGTGTTGTTGTTACTTATAGTAATAAAATGCACTAATCAGTAGTATTACCGGTTTATAGATAACTAAATGCATCGTGTGCAATAATTGAGCTTGAATTGAGATTTTTGTTATATTAATTGACTTTTTTGTTTAATTTTCCGTCCTTATAAGTCATACCTGTGTATTTTGCAATTTGTTTTTTTTTTTAAATTACTTTTACATAATTTATCTTTTTAATGATCAATTTACTTTTAACAGTTCAGTTATTCCCGAAAATTATAGATAACAAATATATAAGCTATTCTCTTTTTCATAATAATGATAAAGTAAAGTAAGAACCTTTGACACAAACTTTCTATATATTTAATAAATTGAGCAGATTCTGCCAAATGTGATGAACCAAATTATGAAATTATTCAATTTCGTATTGTTGGGATATATGTAGGTATGTACGTTTGTTATTTTTGCCAAATTGTTCTACTCTATGCAGTAGGTGTTAATTATATATGTATTTCTAAATTTGTAAATAATCTATATATCTAAATAGAGATATCTTAAAAAAAAAAACGTAAAAATTATTTGAAATTTTTTATTGCGTTTAGTGGATAGCTAGAAGTTGCCGCACTTCTTATAATCTCAATTTAACATACTATTTCATATTTTTTTTTACAGTAAGATTTTCTCCTGTGTCGGGAGTCCCGAAACACATAAGACACAAGCAAAAATGCCCAGACCACGATAAACATTTATATGACCAATTCAAATATTTGTCATGAGTGGGGAACAAACCCGTGACCGCAAGCGCAACAAGTAAAAACCAGTGCTGTGCCCGCTGCGCCAACGCGTCGTCAAAGATCTTTTACGATTGATTACTTTCAAGACAAATGAATTTAATGAATTCATTCATACTACTATCGACGTTTGTCGTTTGCGGAACAATTGAATATAAACTAAAGGCTAATCTAAACATATAATTTAGTATAAATAGTAGATATAGTAAAACATATGACTTTTTACTCTAATGTTTTTGATCATGAAATGGTTTTAAAAATTCTTTTATTAAACATTCAAACAACAGAGGGTTAAAAGTAATCGTAAAAGACATAAATTGCAATCGACGTTTATCGGTTGCGGAACAATTGAATGATGAATGCGATTTTTACGTCCCGTCTAAGTGATTCATTCCTAGTAATTACCTACCTTACACGGGAGCTATTTTATAGTTAACAATTTGTCCGTTTATATTGTGGGTGAGTAGACATTTTAATACACTATGGTCAATAAAATATAGGAGTGATAGTTTTGATACTTGTGTGTAATAAAATAAATACAGTTTAATTATGACGTACTTGTTTGTTATTTATCTGAAAAATATAGTTGATTATTATTGAACCTTATTTGAAAGTTTGGTAAATTGGTAAAAAATAATTATTAGTATTGTTTTAAATATAAACACGTTTCGTGGTATCATTATAAATATAAAAAATATATATTTAGGTCAATTTTTTTCAATTTAATTCATCAAATTTTAATATATAAAAAATATTTTTTTTTAACTTACTGATAAAATTTTATTAATAGTGGAGCAATATTATTTAAAAATAATTTAACTGCCGATTTAATATGCGACTACACGTAAATTAGCTTTGGGCGCTTTTCCAATAGCCTTTCCTCTGGAATTCACTCAAGTTTATTGTATGGGAGTAATCAAAGCATGGGAGCGACCGATGTCCAGTTGACTCAAGACGCTATAGCTATACGGGCGCACACCATGTTTTTAAAAGTCCCTTTATAGGCGGGAAATTTTAAACTGTATGCGTTTTTGTTATAATTTTTTTATTATTATTTGGAAGATTTGTACGTTTTTTTTTTTGTTTTTCTGAAAGGTAAGCATTTGATTTTAAAATGATTTTATAGCAGTTTGTATTAAATTATATAATTATTGTATTAATAACTTTTATTATATGTTACATTTTTTATTTACAATCTAATATATGTATAGAATTCTCGTGTCGCGGTGTTTGTTGCCAAACTCCTCCGAAACGGCTCGACCGATTTTCATTAAATTTTTTGTGCATATCGGGTAGGTCTGAGAATCGGCCCAAATCTATTTTTCATACTAAAATTAGAGGATTAAGGGGTTAATAATATATATGACAAAACAACGTTTGCTGGGTCAGCTAGTATGTCTTATAATAATTGGAGTTTAAATGTAACAATTTAAATTTTATTGCTAATGTTTTTTAATACTTTATTTATATTAAACAAATGTCAGTCTACTTAAAAAACGTACATATAATAAATTTTATTCTAATAGAATTTATCCCACACGTTTCTATTAATATTGATTATTGCTAAAGAAAAACTCAAAGTTTTCGTAACAGCGTAGCCCTAATTTCTACAGCATACGAAGTATGGAGATGAAAGAGTGTCGGTTTTGTTCTGAGTTGACCTATTTTTGTGCGCCTTTGTTTACCTTTGCGATGCAGATACAATGATACAACACAGAACTGGTTCTTATTACATACAAGTTATTTATTTAATGTGTTAACGTGTCGTAATTAATTTATTTCAACTTGTAAAATAGTAGCCTTGCATACATCTTATGGACTGATTTTAAAAGTACTTTACTTTTAAAGCCCATTCCCATTAATATGAAATACAGACCGATAGCCTTATTTCTCTAATTGTTAAATAGCATTAGCTATAATAATCACCAGCAAATTCATTGTATTACACTAACTAATCGTACTAAGCTCATGGAAACAAGTTTCCTGTTAATTTCTTATAAAAGATAGCAATCTTCTCATCCGCTCAACGCTATCGCCTCTATAATATGTCAAAATTTAATCTGATAAGCTATCCAGTTCAGCACAGTGACACAGTGAGGGGTGTCGTAATAGTTTGGTAATACAGGTTTGTTTAACTTCGCTGTTGACTCGATGATAATACTGGATACAAGAGTACGTAAATTAAGTGGATGACAACTTAGCTTTGCTATTGTCGGGAAAAGCTCCTATTATATAACATAACGCTATTCATTTCGTGTAAATATATTTTAATGAAATGTTATTTTAATGGCGTTTATTTCGTTTTATTTAGACGAGGTTATTAAACTTTTTTGTATTTAATATTAATCACGATTGTTGTTAAATTAATATTACCAAATTAGTTAGTAAATGTCCCGTAATATTTATTACATAGATTATTCATTAATTAAGAAATTTAATATAAAGTATTTCAGATATCTGTAAGAAATTAATCACTTTTGTGCGGCATTTTTGTACGACATATTATCTTTTGAAAGTTCACAATTTTAGATCAAAATTTGTATGAGTTAAAAAATAAACAATAAAATGACTTAATACCTACTTGTATGTGCGTATTTGAAAAGCTTCTTTTTTGTTTCAGATAGAAGTTTCTAGCTTGATTTAGAAGAACATCTTACAAGACAAATGAAGCTGGAAATAATAAATCGAGGTGTGACGTGAACTATAAAAACAATGACATTCATTACGGTTGATATATCGCGTACAATATAAAATAACTAGTTAGATTGTGTAGTGGTGCTTAAAATGGACACGAGTAAATTAATTTTAGAAGTTTTCGTAAGTTAATAGTGAAGGAAAATGGACAGGCACAGATTTCTCCGAAAGCAGAAACTTTTATTGTGAGTATTGTTTTACTGTATTATTATTTATATTTATCAATAATTAATCAAAATGAAATAAGTGGATAAATTTGAATAAGAGAGAAAATGAGTGAAAGAACTCTGACTACCAAAAAATGCGTATAGATACGTATTTAGCATATAGTACAGTGATGTAGTCCTATATTTAAAAAATATACGACCACGATTAAACACCACGAAAGAAAACGATAATTATAATTTTTAAATCATCTGCTTATAATTTAATGCAGTTTCTGCGCTGTACAGGCTTTTGTTTTTACACATTGTCTTTCGGTTTAACGGCTGTCATTAGTATGAAATTCAACTTTAGGATTTTAGAATCGTACTCTTGTGTCAGCTGTAGTTTGTATGCAAGCAGTGATTTAAATGAGATCGAAACTACGATATTTAAGCGTATTTTTCTGTGAATACTGCACTAAAGTGTTAGTAGATACCTATATTTGACTGAATAGATACTGAAATCTATAAAATATTGCTTGCGTGGCTTGCATACATTGTACCGTATAATGT
This sequence comes from Melitaea athalia, assembly GCA_905220545.2. NCBI lineage: Eukaryota > Metazoa > Arthropoda > Insecta > Lepidoptera > Nymphalidae > Melitaea > Melitaea athalia. The sequence goes on along the minus strand of HG992194.1, from coordinate 10,141,271 downwards.
TAGTGAACTTTTCAATAGTTTACACTATCTATTATTGTATACATTTTTTATGTTGCTCGCAAAACACGTGTTCGATTTTTACGCATGTTTAAACTTTAAATATTTTCTTTGTTTATCCTGTATATATCAAAAGTAGATTATAAGGCATAAACAGGACAAAAATAGCAAAGATAAATTATAACACACTAGCGACCTCTGTTCGTTCATATTTTTTACACGATAAGTAATCACCAACATAATTATCATATAAACTTTCTCCGAAACACGCTGCATCTTCACTACATATTATAAAACAAAGTCTCTTCCCGCTGTCTGTCTGTCTGCATATATGCTTAGATCTATAAAACTACGCCACGGATTTTGATGCGGTTTTCTTTAGTAAATAGAGTGATTCCAGAGGAAGGTTTATATGTATAATACATGCATAATATAATAGAGGAACACTGATAGTTTTAAAGTTTTCTAATGTGATGTCGTAAATAAACACATTTTTTGCGCTTAGATTGCAAATATTTATTTTATATTTTATAATTAGTATCAGCATTGCACACGTGCGAAGCCGGAGCGGGTCGCTAGTATGGTATAAGTATTATTCCGATCGGTTCAGTAGTTGTCGCAGTATAACCGAACTAAAAAACCGGCTCTCTATTTATTAGTGTAATAAAGATACGATTAGGACAACATTGCACAGAAAAATATAAAAGTAAAATACGCATTTTTTTCACATATTTCTATTAACATATTTCGTGACATGCACAAACGAAATTTTTTGTATAGGTAAACTAAATTTAAATTCATTTATTTTTTATTCAATTAAATGTTTAATGCTTTAAAGAAATTATTGTAGACTCTGTCTGTGTTCTCATTCGATCACATCTTTAATTTTGATAACTTACATTTGATATAGGTAGGTAATGTTTTGTTCTTAGGCTTTTTAGGAAAGGCGAAGATAAGGAAATAAAAACATTTTAAGGGCAATTAAATAATAAAAACATTTAAAGAGAAGAAAAGCTATACATTCCTAAGAACAGTTTCCATAGTTTAATGTTCTTTCTGTATGGTAAATACAGAGATCCTCAACCAATATTAATGAAGTCAGTTAAACTATTTCATAACCATCCAACTGCTGGCTTCCAAATACACAGGCCAAAGACGGGCAGCAGCGTCAACGTTGCGACAAAGCCAGCCTGCGGCCTGCTCAGCTTGGTGACTATGGGCGAAACATATGAGTTCCCGCCATTTTTGGCGCGAACTTGGGGAGGCCTATCTCCAGCAGTGGACTGCGATAGGCTGAAGTGAAGTGAAACTATTTCAAATACGGCAGACCATTTTAGTTACTTGGTAATTTCTAATTATATTAATACATTTAATTTATGGGGTGGACCAAGAGGTTACAGTTCCTATTGAGCTAACAGTCTTGGTTTTGATTCCATCTTATACTTAAACGTTTATTGCATTGTACGAGTATCAGTGCTGTGTATGTTTCCGGATGCTTATCAAAATACTAGTTACCCACTACTACTACTACACCCTACTAGTAAGTACTAGTACCTTTCAGTGTGAGACAATATTAATAACTGTTTAAACTTAAACTATTCTAAAGTACCTATATAAGCGTATATATTATGTTTGTATGCCTCATGAGTCAGAGTTGACTCTGGAAAGAACAGTAAATTTTAAATAGGGCAAGTACGATTGCAGTTACTATACCTTGTATGGCGAAAGTGTTACTGAAAAAGCTATAATACTTTATTGTAAATATTAGAAATGTCTATTGTTTATGGCGAATTTACGACTTTTACAATGTGAGGGTGCCCGCAACTTTATTTGAAAATTTGAATACACGTTTAGTTTAAAAATTTTACTATAAATGAGTGGTAGAGCAGTTATATGTATTTTGTTTGTACTAATTGATTATTATCCATTGTGTTTTCATGTTTATAATGATAAACACATAATTTTTAATTATTAGTTAAATTATTATAATTTCTCAAGAGAAAACTTAAAGAGGAAATTCATTTCGCATAGTAAAATATAATATGTATCACGTTTTTATACTACTGCTAGCTATTAATTGCACTTAATAGGTACACCAGTATAAAGTGAAAGTTATGAATTTTTGTGCAGTTATTTGTATACAAGTTGCAACCTTGGACTTATCTTTAGAAGAGATCTCTACCAGCCAGCCTGTGATAATGAGATGTTGAATAGTTAGAAAAAAGTTTAAAAAAAAATTAAGCTTCAAACTAATAATAGAATTTAATTTTGTTTACAAATTTCCGCAGGACAATCAGTCTAGTCGTTAGTAAAATAAACAGGTACACATTAAGAGCATTGGGAATTTTAAACACACACCTAACTACTAAGAGGTTGTGCAGTACTGCAGTGGGTTCAATCTGTATAGATCATTCACTTCGGGCACAGATTAAGTAAATGGCTTCGGGTGTGGGCATTTTTGTACGTAAGTATTGTAATGTTTTCCGGACGCCTGATAGGGTATTATTTTTTATTGAATAGCCATCGAATATAAGGTATTTCTTTGTTATTATACGTATTTACAAAAAATATATAAAACAAACGTGAAGGGTAAAAGGTGTGAAATTTCAACACGATTCCTTAAATATAGTTATCATCACTACATATTATAAAACAAAGTCGCTTCCCGCTGTCTGTCTGTCTGGTCTGTATGTATGCCTAGATCTTAAAAACTACGCAACGGATATTGATGCAGTTTTTTTTTAATAAATAGAGCGATTCAAGGAGAAGGTTTATATTTATAATACATGCATAATATAGTAGAGAAACACTGATCATTTTTGAAACCGTGCGAAGCCGGGGCGAGTAGCTAGTAGTTACAATAAATTATAGTAAAATCTCACGTAAAATATGTACAAAGTCTAGCATCAAACAGTAAACGTTACGAGTATGTACGCGTTTACGTTCAACAAATATTTTTACACGCCCGAACGGTAAACCTTTTGTGATCACTCGAGGCTCCTTGGAGAGTTAACGTAAACAGAAATTATACCTCCATTCACTGAGCACGTGCTTTAAGGATTAAAAAAATAAAAAATAAAAATAATCCTTTAAGGACTGTTATCCTATTCGTGTGAATATGTCATTGAACGGTTGTGACGGTTTAAGTTTTTTATTTTGATCTTCTATATTTTATTGTTGTGGCAACATTGAATATGAAATTCGGTTTCTTTTTAAATTTGACTTATGAATTTAAATCATTTAAGTTAATTTTTGTTTGTCCTTAAATATATTGTACTATGTTGTAAAATATAACACATTTTAAAGAAATTTTTTTTGTTTATTAGTGAGTTAACTTTTTTCTTTGTGATTGGTCACGTATAATGACTGATTTCAATAATATATATTACTTGATATTACTTATTAGCGTCATATTTTTACCCCAGTTGGCGTGGCCTTTATGTCTGATTCTATCTTTAGAAAAAGAAATGATTAAGCCATCCATAAATTATTTAAAATTTATTTTATATAAATAAAAGATTACGTTATTACTTTTTACATAGTTTTATTTTGTTTTTAAGCTGTTACAGTAACTATTAAAACTTTTATTTATACTTGTCTTACTCTGATTAACATTTTGAAATTCTCGTTAATGATCTCTCGCCTGATATCAGATCCCTTATAAAAAATTAAAAATGTCGCATAATTTTGACTTTCAGTAAATTAAATAACAATATAAATTCATTCTTTATTGTAAATATTTTAATAAAGATGAAGATATTTGCATATAAATTTTGTTATATATCGTGAGAATAGGCTAAAAGTTTAAAAAAAAAACATACCTTATAGATCGCAGAGCGCATAATTGCTTTTCAACTTATCGAAGTTAAATTCTGCGTATTCCGTTTTCAATTACAGAATAGGGCATAGTGAACGTAAATTTAATTTATGTAATTTCATACGTGCATGTATGTATGATATTCTTTTACTCTTGAGAAATGATTATGATGATGATTATTTAACTGAGGTAGGTCACAGCAGGAAATTCCTGCTCAAAATATGGAGCAGCCCGACTGGGGTAGTACCTCGACCTTACAGAAGACCACAGCAAAATAATACTGTTTTTAAGCAGTGTTGTGTTCCTGTTGGTAAGTAAGGTGACTAGAGCTCTTGGGGGAATTGGGGTAAGGTCGGCAGCGCGCTTACGATGCTTCTGGTGTTACAGACGTCTATAAGCTATGGTAATTGGTAATCGCTTACCATCAAGTGAACCGTACGCTTGTTTGCCGACCTAGATAAAAAATATATATATATATATATATATTTCAGAGATACTTCGCACAATGATAGACGTAAGACGATGAAACTTTTGAGTCCGTAAGCTTTTAATCGCATTTTAATTCTATTTAATATCTGCTTAGTACAGCGGATTTTATTTACGTACACGTTTTAATCACTGTTCAAGCATGACTTATAGTAGTTTATATATGTACCTACGTTTTTATGTTATATACACACTATTTAAGTTATTATAGAAAAATATATTTCTTTTCATTAAGACTTCTAAGAATTTTATAAATATAAAAGTTAATTCTCATCAATAAGTATGATTTATTCTACCTATCTACAAAACTGTTATTTTCGATAAATAATTTGTTTCAATTAAATAAAAAAGATAAAAAGTAAGAGTTAGCCTTTGTTTATGTTATTCCCAAGCAAATGGACGGTTGCAATAAAATGACACTTGTTCCGTACATAAATATTAAAACGTAACGTGAGAATGTATGAGTGAGGATAATACAGAGGAACACGACATGTAATTTAGAACAGGCTATAAAGATAACATTAATATATGTGTAAAATGTGTACCAAGGGCGAATAACATAAAAATAACCGCGATCGCCACTTAATAAAACACTTAAGAGGTTCATTAGTCGCCTTACGGAGCAGTTCGATCGTTTTAATGTGCATGATACGGGTGCATTCGTCTCTTGTCGAAAATGTATCGTTAAAACTTTAACATCTAATGGAGTTGTCAGATTGCGCAAACCGATGGGAACCGCCTGATCTGCGTGGGTTCCGTGCAGGGCTGTCGAGAGATTTTATGCTACTTAGGAAAATTAATAAAATTGTATATACAGGGTGTCCCGCGATAAAGTGCAACCCCGAAAGGGGGTGAAACTAGACCATAAATTATCGACAAAAAACATAGAAAAAACTTTTTAAAAAAAATATTTTATTTCTTAATGACGAATTAAGATTTTTACGCCTGTATCCCAAAAAACACGTACAAAAATCATCATTTTTTGTACAAAGAGGCTACGTAAGCTATATAAAAATCTTAATTCGTCTATAAAAAAAAAAAAAAAAAATTTTTTAAATTTTTAAATTTTTTTCTGTTTTTGCCGATAATTTATGGTCTAGTTTCACCCTCTTTTGGGGTTGCACTTTATCGTGGGACACCCTGTATATTATTTTTGTTATTTTTCGTGATCTATAGGGTCTTTAACGACAAAGGAGGTCAGTATGTCCCGAAATATGCCAATAATACGTAAAGACTTAAGTTTTTGTTATGTTTTAATTTATCATTCTTAGACGCCAAAGTTTCTAAAGCAGCAGATTGTAAGCGTTATGCCTATATATTAAAAAAAAACATTAATTACCAATGTTGTCAATTTTTAAGTGATTAAATTGTCAATTAAAGTTGGTAATTTTTTAATTATTTAATTGAATTATATCACAGGAATTGAAGTTTAATAATAATATTTTACTATAGTGACAGCCCTGTTAGAACTAACAAGCCGATAAAGTATACTGGAAACACGAAATAAGTCCGTCACCCACGAACTCATCTGCTTAAAACCTTGTTTCTCCTACAACAATAAGGTAACACTTTTATGGTAAACAAAGAAAATTTTTTTTTTAAATACTGGTATTTCTGAAATAAGTTTTTGCTTATTTTTATATTTCGAAATTTAAGTAGATTTTTGAACAACATTAAAGCATATTCAATAATATGAATCTACTTATTTAAGTTTGTCAAGTTTTATGTAAAATAGGACTTTGATATAAATATAAACATATTTATTATTTATTTATTATTTGTACTTGTTGAAAAAAAATAATAAAAAAATATTGCGTGTGTACAAAGTACACATATCAGAAGTGAAACTTCTTTGGCAAACTAATTTAAAATTATTTACATAGATTTACAAAGTAGCGCGACGCGCTCTTCCCTGTCGTTTTTCCGTTGCATCCGGTTTCAAATCACAACGATTCTAAAGAAGTTTCACTTCAAAAATAGCACGAAAACAATTAATGTTGTTGTATATTTTTTCTTTTTCAAAATTGTATTCAGTTTGAAAACAGAAATACCTAAATTAAAAAGTCGATAGCAGTAGGTAAAGTATCAGGGTGTTGAAATCGTTTACAACGAAAACAATTCGCTTTTGGAAGTTACTTAGTGATCGTTAGTTTATCGTGAGAGCGGTAAATCGTGTGTGCGATGGTCTGACTTACAAATTGTTTGTTGATACGATAAACTCGCTTGTTTCTATTCGGTAAGAGGTTAATTTGAAAGTAAATCACGTTTTACGTAGGTTTTATGTAGTTTAAATTTTTGCTCAGAAATATACCGATGTTAGGTCATAAATTAATATTTCAAGGGAATCATATGTGTTTTGAATATTAAGAAAAAAATTTATCATAATCCTTTTTTGTATTTCGATTGTTGCAATACTAACTAAAATCATAAATCTTCTTTTATATAAATGTTGCTTACCTCTATAATATGCGTATGTTAATAATTCTATATGTCTTCGAGTTTTTAATATACCAATATACTAAAATAATAAAAGTTAAATATAAAAATATTTCTTGTTCTGTTTAGAAGAAAGGTATGAAGTTTAACTTCATAACGCTTCCTCTAACTATTATTACCTACAGCTTATCGATAATGGACAAGAATTATCTCCAGAAACATAAAAATTTTGAAACTAAGTATTATTTGAATTTTTAAAACAGGGTATTAATATAACTTAAACCTTATGTGTCGAGTTAGAACTCGACTAGGAATGAACAAAATAAAATAAAATTAATTGAATTCCTAAATTACCAAATGAGATTGTGTGATAGCACTAGGCCATATTAAGTACAATATACTTGTACAATATGATGACATCCTAATGAACATATTTCTTTTCGTCTTTTCTAGGGTTGTCATTATGCAGCTTTCAATATGGACAGTAGCTACTAATGTAACGTCTACAACTGACACTCCAGAGGTAAATAAAACGACAAATAAATTTATTAGTAGATATTAATACATTTTTATACATAAAAAAACTTATACAATTTTATATGTATAGTTAAATGATTTCTTTTTAACTGGCCATATTTAGAATCAGTACTTTGATTTGTAAAATTTGTTTCTATGGCTTATATAATATAATACTCGTATGTAAAACAGTTATATATCATATTGGATAATAGTTTAAATTTAATCGTTTTTGATATTTAAGAAATGTACCTATACAATATAACCATTTTATTATTTTACATTTTTTAATTCATGTTTACATAAAAATTCCAGGTAACGGAGGACACAGCAGTGGGGCTCTACGCTTGGAGTGCGTGGGGTTCTTGGAGTCCTTGCTCCAGGACCTGTGGCGGTGGAGTGTCCATACAGGAGAGGCGGTGCTTACCAAGGTATACAATATAAGACTATATTGTATAAATAGATGTAGAAATAAATAACTCAAAGAGGTTATCCTGTTCTATTCCCACTTTCAGCTATTTTGTAGGTTTTCTCGTTTTAAATTAACATGAGCATAACCTACCAATATAAAATACATTAATAGAAACTCGAGGTTCTAGAAAGTTAGGCTTATATTTAAATACACTAGCTTCTGCGCGCGACTTCGTCGGCGTGGACTCCGCTCCTATTGTTAGCGTGATGACACATAGCCTATAGCCTTCCTCGATAAATGGGCTATCTAACAGTGAAAGAATTTTTCAAATCGGCCCAGTAGTTCCAGAGATTACCGCGTCCAAACAAACAAACAAACAACCAAACAAACAAACTCTTCAGCTTTATATATTAGTATAGAGTATAGATTCACTAATTAGGATAGAATTTGTAGACAATTTCTTGATGTTTTTTATACCTACGCATTTTTTTAACACGAATTCCATGTAGTCAGATTTATCAATTTTTATTGCGATTGTTAAAGATGGTAGGTAGGTATACCTATATGAGAAAATGAAATTCCAACACCGATGTAGCAGGTGGCTACGCAAACTAACTTGATAACTATACATTTATTTAACGACTAAAAATTCCAAAGATATTTATCTTAATTTTAAAATTAATAGAACAAAAGATTGTAAGTACGTACTAAAAAGCTCTTTAAATATTGGTCCTGCACAAGTCAGCGTTAACCTGCTTCAGGCATTGTATGCGGGATAGAAACAAAATCATAAAAAGGGCGAATAAAGCTACACACTGACTGTGCGTTCCCCTATAAACATATCTAAGTTGAAAGACGTTGATCTTGTATTTGCAGCTATGCTTATTCGCTAACTGTTCCAGATAAATCATCACATATGTACATACATATGTATAGAAAAATTGGATATACATATATGTACAATTTATACAATGTAATGTTTTTATAGTGTAATATAAGAAAATTGAAACGTTTAAGCAATTATATATAAAAGAACTGTACCGACACATAATGTGTTAGAGAATTGATACAAAGTAGTTTGGTAGTTAATAATAATTATTATAACGTCGCCGCGTTGGCGCAGCGGTCACAGCACTGGATTGCGATTGGCTGTTGCGCGGGCGGTTGCGGGTTCGATTCCCGCACACGACAACATTTGTATTGGCCATATAGATGTTTGTCGTGGTCTGGGTGTTTGTGTAGTCCTAGTGGGTCTCCCCACCGTGCCTCGGAGAGCACGTTAAGCCGTCGGCCCCGGTTGTTATCATGTACACCTGATGGCGATCGTTACTCATAGTGGGAATATATCCGCCAACCCGCATTGGAGCAGCGTGGTGGATTAAGCTCCGATCCTTCTCCTACATGGGGAAGAGGCCTATGCCCAACAGTGGGACATTACAGGCTGAATCGTGATCGTGATCGTGATCGATTATAACGTCAAATGGTAAGAGGTAACTTTCACGAATTTCAATAATTGTAAGTATATTTTATGTTTTTTTTTGTTTCTAAATATGCATATAAAATGCACAGTCCGAATACGGCTTTACGCATTTACCAGCCTATTACGGTAATTTACTTTAACGGGTTACACCTTTGAATCAAAAGATAACCATCTAAAGATTACTTTAAAGACGGTCGTACTTAGTACAAATATCATCTTTTTTCCGTTAAGCGATAAATATGTTAAAAGTGTTGGAATATTATAACAGAGAATGTGCGTATAATTGCTTAATGAAATATTACTTTCACGTATCTTAAAATAAAATCGAAGTGTCTGTTTGTAGTTTTAAAGTAACTTATTTTTTATATACTTATGTAAACTATAATCTATATAATTATATAAAAGACATTTCCACCCTTATATTAACTCATCACGATATCTCTGGAACCATAGTGCGTAGAGACTTGAAATTTGGTAGGAATACCTATTACTTTCGCTGAGTAGAGGGCAGCTAAGAACGGATTTTACGAAATTCCACCCACAAGAGGGGGTTGCGGGGGCGTTAATAACTTATATGGCAAAACAACGTTTGCGGGATCAGCTAGTGTATTTATATATTTATTATAGTTCTATATACATTTTTTGTCTGTAACTGTCTTTTTACGTAACTTAAGACTGTAAAAGCTTCGCATTACTGTTTAGTATTAGTATTTTAATTTTCATTGAAAATTTTATATTAATTACATAAACCTGATTGTGGTAAGCATACATTTTGATTACGATAGAATATATAGTTTTTTATTTGTCCAATATTTAGTAATCGTAAAAGAGAATTCATTGATTATCTCGTTAATTTTTTTATTAAAACTGCAGATGTAGTTGCGAAGTGTATTTTTGATTTAATTTTTAAAGCTAAATTGTTCATGAAATGCGTTATCCTATTCGTAAAGAAAGATAACAGACTGTAAAAGTCATTTTGCAACTCATAAACATAAGATAGAAACCAAGAATTACTCTACAATAAAAGTGTTAATTTATATTGCAATAATGCGTGTGAAAACGCAAGGTATGTCTAGTCTATTGATAATTTTTACGTTACCGGTTTTAAAGGTACTTATTGTTTTTGTTCACACGCGAACTTTACAGTTTTAACGTTGATCATTCAATCAATTTTAATTGTTTTTAATAATCGGTAAGTTGTAAATATAAGAAAAGATTGTATAAAGGTGGTATGTAATTATCTATCGCGATAGATATCATACTTATGATAAGAAAAGACAATAATTTATGTCAAAATTTAAATATAATTTTTGTCAATTATTATTAATATTATGATAGTTAAACATAATATGTACCTATTATTCATGTTTGACATTCAGATTCTTGTTACTTAAGAGAAATGACTTTTGATTTTTTAAATGAAGTCAGAATTTTTTTTAATGTAGATGTGACAGAAGTTTTGACTGTGAAAAAACAAATATACGATTTATGAAAGAATAAAAGTGAATAGACGAAAAGTGTTTTAAATGTATTTCAGTATTTGTTAGTCAAACTGATTTTATCGTTTTTTAAATATCGAAATATCGAAAGAATATAAGAATGGACATACGAGTACACATGCAGTTGTACTGATATTAACTTATAACTTAAAAACGTATACCATCTTTTTCACTGTGCTGCAGTAGGGTTAAAGGTGCCATTATTTTTATCAGAAATATCACAATAACCTCGTGCATAACAAAACGTACCTAACTACAATTTATTAGGCCGTGTCCAGTATAGTAGAGCTATTTAAAGACGACGATATAAAAAATATATAAGAATATCTCAAGCTTTTAATCTTCTACGTACAAGTTTGCGACTTATAAAAGAAAATTTCATCAATAAACTGATGTACTATAAAACTTATGACCTTTATAAAATTTACTAAAGACACCCTAACTAGCCTTTCCACTGACGATCGTTCGATGAAGCTCGATCTAATTTTTATTTTAGACCTTACCGTAATGAAATTAATGTTAAAATTAGTCTGGAGAGAAATATTTCGCGTACAAAAGGTTTAATCTGTAAAAGAAGGTAATGGAGCCATGAAGCTTATAGCCAGCTGTTTGGCTCTGATTGTAGTGATCGTGATTGACATGCATCACGATGTTGCTGCTAATGAGCCAGCAATCGCCATCCATTTTGTATAGCAATTGTTTAAATATTTAAGGCTTTTAACGTTTTAAGACTCGATGATAGAGTTTATCCGTGAAGTGTTTGTGTGAATGTAGTAAATGCTGCTTCGCTTTATTTTTTACTTTTTCTTTTTAATACGTAAAACAAGTCTTCTATGATGAAATCTATGAATTTCTAGGAATCTTTCATAGTTTTACTCAAAATGGCAATAATAGATACTGACGCTAATATCAATTGTAGTCTATATGTAGCGAGATATAATTTTTTTGTTAATTTGTGATTATTATTATTGGACAACTTCAGGAGTGCCAGAAAGGCGACAGAATTTTTTAAGTTATAATTATGATCCCGAAGATAAAGTTGTTTTTAAACTTGAAACTTGTTTGCGACCGAATTTTTTTTTGCAGACGTCCATAATATATCGCTACAGTTTGGTCTTATACTTCACGATCGATTTCGTTTCAGATCTTTCGAATTACATAGGTATATTATACTTTGACAACTAACATCCTCTGTCTGTGTCTCCTAAATGGTCACATTTGCGTTTTATTTTTGTAATTTTTGGTTGGTAAAAGAACAAAAAAGTGTGTGTGTCAGCTCCGACGCACGACTGGAGTTTACTCTTTCATATCGACTGTCTAAATAGGCACAAAAAAGGCTTACTAGTCTATGAAAAAGATTAATACCATACCAAATTGTAAATAAACGAATCTGACTTGTCATATTATTCTACGGCTTTTTAGGGTGTAATTGATGATGATAATACTTTTTTTGGTTTTAAATAATAAAGGATAAGGGCAGGGAGATGATGAATTGGGTAAATGTCGGTCACCTCCTCGTAGTGCACTTTGGGCAACTTGCTCGGTTTCTCGGTGCGATCCGGCGTTGGAGGTCGGGCGGGCCTGACCCCCAACGCCATGATGCCGGGCGTTGGAGGTCAGGCCTGCCTGACTTGGAGGGGGGGACGCTCCTGGACATGTGTCCCCATTCTGCAGACGGTTGACTGGTCCGGTTGAGCGTCCCCTAAGTGGGGTGGCCGGCTGGGGGTCGGGGGATCCTCGGCTGGCTTGAGATCCCACGTCGTCAGGAGGGGTGGTCTTGTGGGTGCCGCCCCCCTGGGTGCCGGGGCGGGGTGGAGACTGCTAACGCGACCCCATCTCGCCCCACTCAGGCGGATGTCTGCTCTCGCGTGGATGGTTTTTGGTCAGTAGGAGTCTGACATAACCCTTTGGTGCCCCCGCGCCGGAGGGTATCCATGATGGATTTTCCCCACGTAAAAAAAAAGGAGACGATGAACACTTTACTTGGTTTTCTTTCTGTTTTCTTTCACTTTAATACTGTACACCCTTTCCGCTTTTTCACATTATCTCCTCCAAACTGGTTGTCTGGAAGAGATCGCCGCTTAGCGATGAGACCGCCTGTTGTACATTTTTTTTGTATTATTTTATAATTTGTAAACTTCTTTTATGTGTACAATAAAGAGTAATTTAATTTAAATAAACGAATCAAATAACGCTATCTATAATCACTCAAAAAACAAAACATTTCGTATAGAAGTAAGAATGCATGAATTTGACTAGCCCGTTGGCGCAGTTTGTAGTGACCCTGCTTTCTGTTCCGGGGGTTGTGGGTTCGATTCCCACCTCGAGTCTGGGTGTTATATACATATTTATTTATATATTTATATATATATTATTTATAAGTATGTTTATCGAAAAAAAAAATATGTAGCTAGACCAGTCGGCTCTTACCTTAGGAACAGACGACCGTGTGTGTATTGTGTATATATTTATTTAAAAAAAAAAAGAAGTTTGTCTTATTTTTTCATAAACCTTTATTTAAGACTTACTTTTGAAATAGGATATTAGTTCGTATTACTGAAATTATCTAAAAATGGCTGTTTTTCGCACGACTGTTCCATGAAGCGTGATTGAGAGCGATCTATGCGAGCAGTCTGGTAGTTCTAACGCACGAAAGGTTTAAATGAGAGACCCCAAAGAGGTCATGAATTGTTGTAATATAATGATTATACATTGGTCACCAACCCGCCTGCCCAGCGTGGTGACTATGGGCAAAACACATGAGTTGTGGAGGCCTATGTCCAGGAGCGGTCTGCGATAGGCTGAAGTGAGTGAGTGAGTGAATGATTAAATTATACATTCTTTAGACTTTGAAAATATTATTTTCTACGTGAGCGAAGCTGCGGGCAACTGCTAGTCATATATATGATATATTTTCAAACAAACAACTTACAAAGATAGGATTAAAGTCGTGTACTAAGGCATCTGGTGATAAATTACAGTAAAATATTAATGCTTCTCTATTCTAAACTTCCGGATTCAAAGTATTATATTTCGCGAGGCAATATCGCGTGCATTTGACGTTAATAAATGAATGGAATGCATGAATTTGCTATAAATCCTCTTATAATAGCACGAATTCTAGAAGAGTAGTGGGTATGAAATTAAGTTTATTGTGAATGTCGTAAGTAAAGAATTGTTAAATTTTCACATTTAAAACTATTATTATAAAACATATATGAAGAAAAGTCACACATTCTAGTTTTTTTTTATGTATCGAACACAATTGTATGGTGCAATGAAATATTAGTATATTTTAAATTGCAGATACAGTTATGAATGGAACTGACTACCGAATTTTTTATATTTGGGAATTTTTTCTCCTCCTTATCATGTTCTATTCAATACGGATCTTACTATGTATCATCTCCTGTACCGTTACTCTCGTTCCTGGATTGCCTTTATCTTTAACAATGCTTTTATGTTAATTATATGGAATGCGAGACGACATAATATATGGATGCTATTCAATTTCCTCTATAGTGCTCTTTAAAATACACATCCTTAGTACCAAAACGAACTTTTTAAGAAATTGTTATAATTAACTAAACATAACTCAATTGATTTTAACTATGATTTTTCTTACTCAACAATTTCTTAGACAGATCTGAACTCACAAGATGAATCGAGATGATTTTATGAGCCTTTCTATCCGCTTAATCGAATATTTGTAGCCCATCACTAAACACCGTTTGGACCGTTATTTTAATGAGTCAAAGCTATTTGCGTACAAATGAAAGCGCACCAAAGATAATTGTAACGAAACAAGGATGCAGGATTAGTACGACCAGTTCGAGGGTTCTGTTAGTTAGATAAGTAGGTAATCAAAATACAGTCACTCTTGATTAGGGGTGGTGCTGGCTACGAGATATGGAGATAAAGTGTTCGGGAATCAGAAATAGGAATTATTTAATCGATTTAGTGTTGTTGTTGATTGTGGGTAATAGATCAGCTATACCTATTATTATGTGAAAGGAGACAGTTTTGTATAGACCACAAAAATAATGTTAATTTGAGTATGTCATATTAAAGCAAAAAACTATTTGTATCATATTTCTATTGTAGTATTACAATACTACAATAGAAACGAGCTTAGGATTATCTCTAAGAAATCCGTCAATTAAGTATTTATGAATTACTAGCTGACACGGCGAACTGCGTACCATCGTATTTTTTTTAATATATCTTTTTTGTTTTATTTTATACAAATCTTGTCCTAACAATGACGACCACAAAAAAGGAGCTACCCAGTTTTGTGCAGTTGTTCGTAAGTTAGGTGTGAATAGGCCACATATCACCCCCATAGGCTTATAGTTAATCGTACATTTCGATGATTCATTTTCATTTATGTAGATTGCAATTTTTAGACTATTTGGCGTAATAGTTTGAGTGTTGGTTACTTCAATGTGAGGGTCACAAATTTTTCTCACAAGTTTTAATGTAATAAATAAAGCAATATTTTATGAAAAAATCTATCTATATAAAAGCGATTTCCACCCATATATTGACTCATCACGATATCTCTGGAACCATAAGGCGTAGAGACTTGAAATTTGGTAGGAATACTTCTTTCACCGAGTAGAGGTCAGCTAAGAACGGATTTTAAGAAATTCCACCCACAAGAGGGGGTTGCGGGGGTTAATAACATATATGGCAAAACAGCTAGTATCAGCTAGTATCTTATATAAGAGGCGAACATAAAGCTATACTCGTATATTCTTACCGATAAACAAAAAAAATATAGGATATTTGATAATTAATTGGATGTTAAAGTCTTAATATTCGCAGAATCAAAGTTAAAATATTCATTATTTTCGAAAATTGTATTTTGTAAGTCCAACTTCAATTTTTTTCAAGTCATAAGAATGTCCCACAACGATTCTCAACTATACCAACGGTAATAAATTATACATTAATTAACGATACACTTAAAATATTAACGATCAATAAAATACAATATAATTATTAATTTAATTTTATTAATAAATAACCCAGTACGAGTAGGACCGGAGTCAATTGCTTCCAATTCATTATCGTACGAAATAAATTATTTAGATCTCCTCCGGGATAAATTCCTTCATTAAAGACATTCCCGTAGTATCCTGCTGATAGGGCGGTGTGTTACAAACCGGACAAATTAGCTTCGACCTCATTTGTCATGACTCTTATAACGACAGGAGGCACATCTCATTGGCCGGGTAATAACAGAAATGAAATATTACATTATACTGGTGATTTGAATCACAATTGCTCTATAGCAACTACGCTACGTCAGCTATTAGGCCATATTTTAAACGTGTTGTTGAATATATTTTTATGGGGCAAACGTGGAGGAATCTCTTTTGGAGAAACATATTACAATTTATAATATATTGACATTTTAGATTAAAACTCTGATATGTATAAATTTTATTGATAAAGAAATGGATCCTGTCGTCTGATAGGGTTGAGTTAATTTTCATATCAACTAGCAATAATTTAGTTTGAAACGAATTATGAAAAATACCGTTACAGAGTTATCATATATGGTTTAAAATCACATAAAAATATTTGTAATAAGTACTTACTATGCTTAAGCGTTTAGCCAGGATCTTTTTGATTTTGTATGGGAAACAGGGCAATATTTTTTGAGAAATGAGAAGATAATGTCTTTTTATATAGGAATGTACCTACTTATTTATTTTCTACATGCTACATTTGTTACTATAAATTAGTACATTAAAAATACTTATATATGCTCAAAAATACATTTTCGAGACACACTTAAAACTCATAAATTGAGGAGTTGAATTAAATATTAATAAAGTGAGATTGTTAAAACAAGCAAATGAACTCTCCGACAATACAATCTTAGCAATGATAATATTTATTTTTGTCATCTATACATATAAATAAAATTGAAGTGTCTGTTTTTAATATTAAAATAACCACTTTTTACTAAATGCATATGGATCTATACACGAAACATATACCAAAATAACATTTTTTACAATTTTTGTCTGTCTGTCTGTCTGTTTGTTCCGGCTAATTTCTGAAACGGCTGCACCTGTTTAGACGGGATTTTCACTGTCAGATAGCTGATGATTTTGCGCGTATCTTAGGCTACTTTGATCTTAGAAATTTACTTATTTTAATTTATAATTATTACGAAACGTCTCGAAAAAATTTACGTTCCGTCACAACTTTAGGTTACGTCCGTACACTCCGTCCAATCGTATATCTTTTTGACAGTTCCAGACATTTCGAAATTAGTGATTGCCTCACAGGTTATTAATTCGATTTGAAATAATAATCGATTTTATTTAAGAAGAACTTTCAATCGATTTAATGAAATATTTTTAGTTCAAAAATTATAATTATTCGTTTATTAGTTAGTTTGTTAAACAAATTAATAGTAAGGTATGTGATTTTCCAAGTATATTAATTTGCTCATAGCTCTTGATTTAAACGTGATTTAGACTTTATTAACCATGCATTTGAAAATTTCATTTCACTAACGCGTGCATAGCTTTACATTTTAGGGCAGCCGTCAAAAAATAAATAAATGAATGAACAGAGTTATTGCTCTTTACTCTTGGTTTGAAATTAAACTCCAAGATTTCGACTTAATTCCTTGCAAATAATCAATTTTGGAGTCATAGATACTATATATTTTTATTTCCTTTTTTTATTAAATTTATAGTAACAATAATTACATGACGTAATCGATTGTGACGTGTGACGTAATGATCGATTTATCGTATTTCAAGAACTGTTTCATAGTCTGTGGTTGTTTGTTATGCACAGGGCACTTCACTCAATCAATCAAATCGTCAATAAAGTATGACATTACTGGAGAAATTTTTCAGTACGTTACTCCGAAAAAAAAAACTGTAATATATAGGCGTGAACTGTCACAAAGATAATAAACGATTGGACGGAGTATGTCTTTTTTTTAATACTAAAGTGTTCTAAGTAATTAATTACTTAATTTCACCAGCTTCATTCGATTTCAATAGTAATTAAATATTGTGTAGTGATCTCTACTGAAAAGAAAGACAATCAATCGATTGATTGAATGATTGATTGACTGATCTGTACAGGTTGTATGGCGCTCAAAGGCGAAAAATAAAATTTTGAATTTGGTGATACGTGACTTAACGTCCACGCGCGTACGTAACGCATACGCAGCGGAGGGATGTTAGATGAAAGACGACTGGGCAAAAGTGATTGACGATTAAAGACGATTCAATCACTTTTGCTTTTTCTTCATTTTTATCGCGGTTTATTAGGTTTTTTTACATGCCTGACGTTTCGGATACTTTACAGCAACCATGGTCACGGGAGGACCATGTCCTCATGTCCAGAACCTCATAAACCATGATAAAATTCGTTCATTTTAATTATTGAAATTCGCAAAAATGTTTAGGTACACATTAGAAAACAATATAAAACATTAAATTAAGAGGGCGCATAAAGCAAAATTATCAATCTGCTATTTGATTTTACATGAAAAATTCCGGACCAAATCTTAAAATAAAAATATATGACAAACTACGTGATATTTTCAAGACTACAGCCTAATCAAAAACATAAAATAATGAAATTTCCTCGATAAAATATAATCACGAAGTAACCTCTAATTTTTATATTTTTTCTTTTTATACTCGATATGGTTATGTTGATAATTAATTACATTTAAATATGAGTAAAGCCTATGCCTAGGCATTTAATGTAATTACTTTTAGTTTCGGAATTATATATAAAATAAGATATTTGTCGTTTTTTACATTCGTAATGCGCTCAAAACTATATCGTCTATCGCACTCTGACACGAGGCTTTGTGTATATTTTGTTTCATCAATTACTCACGAGCGCGCGGGTGAAATCTGATTTTTTGCTCGCTTTATACGCAAGACAAATTGATTATTTCAAATTACTTACAATGTTTAAGTTTAAGTTAAATTTTGTAATCAAAATTTTAATCCAAGCACTTTACATTAGATAGTCAAATCCATCAAATACTCATACAAACTTGAATCGATTTATCGTAAGTATCGAGTACCGAGTCGCATACGAGTAACCATAACCATAGCTATAATTATAATAAGTAACCATAGTTACTTCACTATTTACATGCCAATTAATGTCAAAAAATTCTTATTAAATTGTGATGACTATAGTTATGCCTAAATAAAGCATGAGGCCAAAATCCCAAGATTGCGACGTGAAAAGGAATCTCAACAGGATACCTATGGAAAGTCGCCTTACAAATTGTAGATTACGGATGTCCATGTCGGATGAGAGTAGTTCTGGGAGGAATGAAAATTACTTCATAAAATACATGAAAAGAAATTACTTCATCTTTAGCATTTTGTACAACAAATACCGCCAAGTCTGAACGTTTATAGACATATTTACAAATGTACTTTATTGACTTAATACTGTTACAGAGTTCAACGTTGATAATTATGTGCTTTAAAAGTGCGCGACAGTACCGGTGAAAATAGAACAATCCAGCGATTGTCGACATCTATAGCGTTAGTTCGTGATCGGATTGTCGTTCTTATGGCCTCTACTGACAGCGGCCGATCCGTCCCGACGATACGTTCTAGCCCGGGAGCCCGTGACAACGAAATGAAACTTCGTAACACGAATAAGAGTTTTTTTATGAATTTTCGCCTTTGTCAGTTGCCACTCCGTAGGTGGGGTAGGCAGTGGCAGCCTCCCAAACATCGAGAAAAAATTTTTTAGTAATTTTCTTCCACCTTAAAATTTGTGGGGTTATAGTTTACCTAATATCTTGAAGGAAAAATAACGTCAGCTGACCATAACATGGTGGATTAAAAGTCAGCTGGCTACTTGAACATGAAAAGAAAAAATATTTTTAATAATTTCCTCTCAACTAAAAATTTACCTGATGATAGATAACATGCTACAATGAAAAATAACGTCAGCTGACTGTATCTTGGTGGAAAGTTTGTCAGCTGGTACCGTTTTTTTTTTTTACATCTTTCAAGGTATCAACCAATCATAGAGCAAAAACAATGGTTCAGATCGCATCCTTAGATCGTATCGTTGGAACGGATCGGGCGCTGTCAGTAGAGGCAAACCACCATGTTCAGGTAAACAACGTCTGTAAAATGGATAACCATCCTCACCTGTAACAGTATCTGTGGTAAAAGTTTTAGGAAATCTTTTACATAATAACTGAAATAAAAATGCAAAAACGAATAAAAAACTAAAACTCAATAACTTTTTGTTAAATTCCACGCGGACGAAGTCGCGGGCACAGCTAGTTAAAAATATGAATAGCGTTGATTTATTGATATTACAGTTCTACAATGAATGTCAAAGGCAATATTGCGCTGATGTCGCTCCACCCAATGCCAGTCAGCCTAATAAAGACGTTTATTATTTTCAATAATTATCATCAGAGCTCCTGGAGGGAATTGGGGACAGGGTCGACAACGCGCTTGCGATGTTTCTGGCAGGGACCGGCCGGGTACTCGTTGAAAGGGTTTTTGAAGGGGTATTTTGAAGCGCTAAAAAAATAAAGCCTTTGATGCATGTAACACCTGCGAACGGCTTAAACCAACCCTTTTCCGATAAGGGATACCCTTTCAAAACCCTGTAACACTGTAACATGGTAAGCCAATCCAACAAAGTACATTAAATATGTACTCTTCGTAGTCGACATTAGATTGAGAATCGCTTAACCACTACCACACGTGGTATTTTCCCGCCGCGCCGACGCTCGCGCCGGTTTTTTCGTGTCTGAACTTGTTCATTCTCAGAGTTTATTATAATATGTATTATCATTTCAATTAGAAAATTGGAAGTCGTAACTCGGACGAAACTACGGAAGGAATTAAAAACTATTTAGCAGTGATTTTGTTTAAGTGTGTTTTGTTGTGCCTACTTCATTTTTTTATTAGTTAATTCAGGGTAACCCGAATAAAACCTTTTCGTGTAGGTAACCTCCTCATAGGCTTAAGCCACTGAAGGGGTTAACCCCTTCACGTGGTTACTATATTAAAGGAGTTACCCGTTTCGCTGGGTTTTGAGGTGTAACTCGAATAAAAGGATACTCTGCGATAAGGGCTACACCATGTAGGGGTTACCCTGCGAAAAGGCTTAACTCTTAAGCGGTGTTGTCCGGTCCCTGGTTTCTGGTGCTGCAGGCGTCTATAAGTTGCAGTAATCGCTTACCATCAGGTGACCCGTGTGCTTATTTGCTGACCTAGTTATATATACATATATATATATATATGAAAAATTAACTATCTTGTTTAGTAATTAAAAGAGAAAAAGTTTTAAGATTTCTGTAATAGAAAAAATTGCATACATTTAAAAGCCTCCATTAGGATTAGTACCCTAAGCTTAGGTCCTGCGCAAACACAAACGATTTAACTTTCGAAAACATTTTTTGTTGTGTGTGAGAGATGAATCCGCTGCTTGTAGTAGAAAAGCCAGTTTGGAAAAACCACTGGAACAGCCCGTCTTGTCTTATACGCATCGTATTTTATTTATTACTATAAACTATATTTTAGTAATCTGGAACCTTTTTACTTATTTACTTAACTTTTAACCTAAGATGTGATCGTTAATAGATTACACACAGATAAATATTGTGGTCAATCGTTTTTTATAACATTATATTTAAAAAATACATGCTACAAAACATGTAACATAAAATACATTACAGTTACAACCATCTTTGAATCACAACTTATCACCGTGTGAGATCGTTTCGTCTGTATTAGCGTAAGTCCGGATAAGGCAAACAAAAGTTTCATAATATAAATGCTAATAACAGTATCGCAAATGTATGTGTTCATTCATAATAACTATGTGTTACATTATAACAGGATTTTGATTTATTTTTATTGTAAGCCGTCGATAATATCACGGTATCGTAAAATTAGATTAACGAGTTAAGAGTTATGTTACTCGGCTGTTAATTCCGTTCTAGCTACTATTATGTTAACGCCCAGTCGTTTGATTTCATATTCTGACACCTTGATTATTCATTATAAGAGGCATATATGTATAATTATGTTTAATGCATTTATATTACTATTTTAAAATATCCTACTGATATTATTAATGTTAAAAGTTTATGAGAAATGATTGATGTAGTTACTGTTCACGTAAAACTATTCAATTTACTGTAATATTAGGTGATACGCATATAGCTGTAGATTCACAATATCAAGCAGACTACTTTTTATAATGACATACCTTCGGCACGGATTAGTAAATAGTACTACGTACCTTCGGATTCAGAAATTAAACGGATAAAACTGGAAGGCGCTGTTAAGTCTGACCATTCAATAACATCTCTATCTCTTCTCTATATATATAAAAATGAATCGCTGAATGTGTTGCTAAGCGCAAATCTCGAGAGTGGCTGAACCGATTTTGCTAATTCTTTTTTTATAATATTCCTTGAAGTACGATGATGGTTCTTACGGAGAGAAAAATTTAAACAATTGTCTGAAAAAGTCTAAAAACAACACTTTTCTATATTCCTATACAAAAGATTCGTAATAATACTTAAAAGTCAATTTGAGCTTTAATACCAATCGACTGTTAGGCGGTACGAAGTTCGCCGGGTCAGCTAGTTTATTATATATTTATAATAGGTAAATGTTATTGAGCTATTATTATTGAGCTATATTATTTACCATTTAGCGGGCAGACCTAACAGTGTCCTTTCCACTATAATAACTATCGTAATTTAGTGTGACTAATCTAGCCAAAGGAGGTTTTAACGTCAAAAACCGTGTAATTACTAAAAATAGTTTGTTGTAAAACTTCATCTTGTCAATAAACTAGCTGACCTTATAAAAACCCAATAATCTTTATGTTTTCTGTGCGATTTTCTTGATTTTTCATTATGTAAGAACCTTTATGTAAAATATAATAGTATATAGATAATGTTTTGTTATAGATCTCGTAGTTTAAGCAATGCAACTCTAGTGTCGACGTCTACGGGACGTATTACGAGACAAACCAGGCAAGATTGTTTTGGACTTGATAAAAGATATCATGAATGCAACACAAATGTGAGTATTGATTGTAATTTAATTATATATTTTTATTTTTAATAAAACAATAAGGGATCTAGACAAAGGACTGTCGGATTTAAGTTACGTGATATTGTTTTAATAATACATTTGACATGACTGTAGTCTATTCTTTTTTTTAAAGTCTTTATTTTAAAGAGCTTGCTAACATAGTCTACGCTTTTACCTTAAAGAGTAATTATGACTGGACGTTCAGATTTAAATAGTTAAAATTATACATTTCGACACATCTATATATATATATATATATATAAAACCGGCCACGCGCGAGTCGGACTCGCGCACGAAGGGTTCCGTACCATTGACTAGGTAATATATATTTAAATATATGTATTATATAAATATCGAGCAAAAATAGGTAAAAAATTGCGTTTTTTGTATGGGAGCCCACCTTAAATATTTATTTTATTTTATTTTTAGTATTTGTTGTTATAGCGGCAACAGAAATACATAATCTGTGAAAATTTCAACCGTCTAGCTATAGCCGTTCTCGAGATACAGCCTGGTGACAGACGGACGGATGGACGGACGGACGGACGGACAGCGAAGTCTTAGTAATAGGGTTCCGTTTTTACCCTTTGGGTACGGAACCCTAAAAAGAGATATCCACCCATTGACTCATCACGATATCTCTGGAACCATAAGGCGTAGAGACTTGAATTTTGGTAGGAATATTCCTTTTGCCGAGTAGAAGTCAGCTAAGAACGGATTTTACGAAATTCCACCCACAAGAGGGGGTTGCTGGGGTTAATAACATAAATGGCAAAACAACGTTTGCGGGGTCAGCTAGTATTTTTTATATAATTATATTATGACAGTAGTTAACAAAGCTTAACGCAATTTTATAGAAATACGAATAATTTATATATGTAGATTATAGGATATACGAATAAAATGGATCTGGTAAATAATTATCTTTATAAAGTCAGGTCAAGCTATTAAGATGAAGACAGTATATAATAATTAGGCTAGGCTATTATAACGAAGTAAAGATAATTAACTAAAAGTTTAAAGCCATTTACTGATTAAAACAAAAATTAAACCAAAACCGATAGTTTTTAGACATTGTTAGCTCCTATTTGCCGTATCATGATATTTTATAGCCTATTAGGTAACCTTCAACGATATGCAAATAATACACAAACTTATGTAATAATGTAACTTGTGGTGAGGCAGTAGGTACTGCTAGGCACTTTTCGGTAGGTTTCAAGGTGCTGCTTGATATGGTTTATTACTCCCGTCGACATGGTAGAGTACTTATGTAATTTGATATTTTCTTAATAACAAAGTAGCAAGTTTTTTTTGTCTCTATATACCTAATAAATAAGGCATGTAGCTTTTAACTTAAACAGTAAATATTATTTAACGAGGATTATAAGAAAAAACAAATCTTAATTTAAAAAACAATATCAATCAAAGTTGACCTATTTCCGATTAGATATAACAAAAGAAATTAATAAACAGACGTTAGATATTTTATATAATAGTATTGTAATTAAAATACTTCGTTTCTATTGAATGATTTTATATCCACGTAATGGGACCGATTTCCCGTGACTTCATACATCCGTAATAACCCATAATGATTGTCTGATGATTGTTCAATGAAGTTGTAAAGGACGGAAACATAGAGTAATTGTGGAGCACGGATTCATGTTTAATTATCTCTTTGTACCTTATCATTTATCCGTGTTTAGCATAAACAATAAATAGACAAATGAAGTTGTACATATGAAAGAATAATCAAGTACAGTTCCAGTTTTTAATATCTAACACACGGCTTTCAATAGAGCTCTTGTAGGTCCTATTAAATAGAGTTCTGGAAACAAAAAATACGAAAAAAAATTCGAAGACATCACCTAAAAGAGAAACACTGGCGAAACATTTTCAATTTAAAATAAATCAATACATCCTACAATCCGTAATACATCGATAATATTTATTTCAAGGAGATTGAAAAGGTTATTTTGTTTACTTCTTGGAATCACCAAAAATTACCTTTAAATGGAAAAAAAACTACGTAGTTTTCAAGCCTGAAGTACAAAACGCTTGGAGTATGTGTGCTTGATAAATTTACCTCAAAAATATAATTTTAGAATAATAATGAAGCAAATAACATCAAAGTAAACTTATTAGCTTTTATTCGATAATATAAATTATAAACTAATTACTCTACTACTAATTATAAACTAACTACTCACTGCTAGGTATTCCTTTACCAAAATTAAACCTTAAAACCTAGTAGATAGAATAAAATCGTAAGATTGAAAGTTTAATAATTATTTTAAAGACCTTGTAAGTTGTATGTAGTATGTGTAGTATGTAGTATGTAGTATTGTTTAAAAACATTGTTTATATTTTCGGATTTGAGATACGTAATAAAAATTAAAATATGTAAGTATTTATTATTTACATTAGTTAGGTATATAGATTACGTAGTACATTATAATTTGTTCTTTTATAGTAATATGTTGGAAAGTTGGAGAATTTATCGAATTTAATGGTGAGGTTTAACGGTAAGCTATATTACTGAGGTAGGATACAGCAGGAACTATCCTTCTCAAAATCTGGAGCAGCCTGACTGGGAAAGCACCTTGATCTTACAGAGTACCACAGCTAAATAATGCTGTTCTTAAGATGTGTTGTGTTACTGTGGTGAGTAAGGTGATCAGAGCTCCTGGTGAGGAATCGGGGTTAGAGTTGGCAAGTGCTTGCGATGCTTGTCTTGTGTGGCAGGCGTCTATAAGCTACGGTGATCGCTTACCATCAGGAGGGCCGTACGATTGTTTGCCGACCTAGATGTATTAAAAAATTGTGTTGAAGCACTATGGGATGAAACACTAGTTTTCACGCAGCACATATGATGACTGAATTTACCATAGTTAAACAATGTCTTGTAAGCGCTTAAATGGGTAACTGTATTGAGATTCTTATCAGCATAACCCGTAATCTGAATTGGTGTTAGCCCTAAATAAACTATAATTAATAACTTTAAATACTAATAAATCTTTTTTAAAATATGATTCAAAAGCCTCCAAATAAAATGATTTTAAAATATTAGAAAAAAATATTAATTATTTGGATGTTCTTAGGCTATGAAACTTCACTCTGTATCTCATACAGGCGTGGTGAAAACAATGAATAGACATAAATACGTTTTGTATTCACAATAATTATGGTTTATATTCATTAAATATATAATTTTAGGCTTGCGCTGGTGGAGAACGAGATATGCGCGCTGTTCAGTGTTCTTCATATGACCGCAGACCCTTCCGTGGAAGATTCTACACTTGGGTACCTTATGTTGATGGTAAGTCGCTGTGACTAATTCTGATAAGACCTTACTGTGATATATTTGTTGTGTGGTATATAAAGACAAGTTTCTTTGGCAATATAAAAATTAAGAAACCGAAGTACTTACGAGTAAGTATATGTTTATCTAAAAATATTATCGCCACAAGTGATGTAATTAAAAGATAATATATTGTCCTATAATAAGTAGATACGGTTGGTTTCGCTAATATAACTTAGAGTGCAAAAAGTAAAGTAAGATTATACAAAGAGGGCTACAAAGTATGAGCACATTATGTAGTAGGGCACATCTTGTAGTAGGCAATATTGATGTTGTTTAATAATGATGGCAGTTATTCTTACAGAAATATTTGCGATTGACGTAAAATTATCATAGCGAGTCACAGATCACCCCAGCGAGTGTTGATTTCTTATCGGCCCTTAAAGTTCTGTTGAGTTTGTAACCTCAATAATACGTCGATCAATCTCCTTTGTTTTCAATTCTCCTCTTTTTTCGATTCTACGTAATTTTGGCAAGTTCGTCTGCGCTATTTTGTCAATAATGAAAGCCGTTAATAATAATAATTAATATTGATCTTACAGCACATCTTAATTAATGTTAATTTTGTGTAGAGGTGATTTACCTATTTGTCGCCACAATTTATTATGACAATGAATAATTTGACGACTGTGACCTTTTCGTTTTTTAATAACCTATAGTTTAAGGCTTAAGCTAAACTAAGCTAATTAAATTCTTTAAACACGCGGAAAAAAAATTCTTTAAAGAAATACGTTTGATGTAGTGTACTTTAAAAAAAAATTAGAATTGACGAAAATGGATACAAAATTTTCTTTATTTATACCTATATCTGTATAAGTTAGTAATATTAATGTTAAGATCCCATGAATATATTACATTATCATTAGTCGTTTCAACAATTCATAATTTCATAATTAAAATTCTTTTTAATAGATTTTTTTTAACCAAGCTATTTGAAGTGAAACTTCTTTAGCCGAATGAGGGGTAAAATTTGAGCGACCGATAACGCGGCAGCGTCATGACGGTCAGTACTTGGATGGGTGACCACCTGGGAATACCGCGTGACGTTGGCTTTTTTTTCAATTAGTTTTTTTATATTTTAAATTAGTTTGCCAAAGAAGTTTCACTTCTGACATGTGTACTTTGTAAGTGCGTAATTTTTTTCTATTTTATTTTATCTGTAACAAAACACTACAATAAGCAAAAACATATTAAGTTTTAACAAACAGTGTTTATTGCATCTTTACTCAGACAGGTAATTTCATTTAAGTCCTCATAAAAGGAATATAAAAGGGATACTGGTTTGAATAGGTGCGTCATTAATAAGCAGAATAACTGCAATGTTAATTTCAATAATTAATATGAACCGCTAGCTGCAGATAAAATTATATTAACGTTGGACATAATGTGACTTTTATTGCAGTAATAAATAAGTTCATTTAAAATCTACTCACTTGTTTGCAAATAAATAAATTAAAAACCGTAACTATTTAATTTTAATATTTTTTTTTTAAATTTAAGACTAGCTGTGTACGCGACTTTGTCCGCGTGGAATAGTGACTTTACACGTTCAACGTGATTCTTTAAATTGGTATAACTTTTTTATGTATGAACCAATTGACAAGAAACAAACTTAAATGTTAATCTAAGCTTGCCAAAATATATTAGAAAAAACCACATCTAAAAATTATCGTGCACAAACGCACAGACAGACAAACAGACAAAAAATCTGACAATCATTGTTTTGGGTGCTATTTGTGTTAATAAAGGTCCCAATAACATTTTTCTTATATATCTTAAATGTACAGACAGCGTGTATTGATTATATTTTTCCTATTATAAATTAATAGTACTTACAACAACTGTCGTGTTGTCGGCTATAGTGGCTATAGACTCTTTTTATAGAACACTTAAACATTAAAAAAAAAATAAAAAAATTGTGACACAAAAATCAATTTATTAAATCTAAATATATGTTTTTCTTTTTTTCGTATATTAGGCGATTCACCCTGCATGTTGAACTGCAGACCGCTAGGACAGCAGTTCTACGCATCATTAGCGTTGGTGATAGACGGCACACCGTGCACGAAACCAGGATACAGAGCTATATGTATTCATGGCGATTGCAAGGTTAGTACTTTATTTATGACTAGCTTCTGCGCGCGACTTCGTCGGCGAGGACTCCGCTCCTGTTGGTCTTAGCGTGATGATATATAGCCTATAGCCTTCCTCGATAAATGGGCTATCTAACACTGAAAGAATTTTTCAAATCGGACCCGTAGATCCTGAGATTAGTGCGTTCAAACAAACAAACAAACAAACAAACAAACAAACAAACAAACTCTTCAGCTTTATTATATTAGTATAGATAAGTTCTGATTTTTTTATATTTCTCTAGGGCTGTGATTTTGATGAAACTTATTATAGCGTCAAACTGAGAAGTCTGTCTACTCATCTAAATAAGCTACACGTTGAATCGAGTCTTTATGGTTAATGTCAAGGGTATTAAAAGTTGTATTTATTTAGTAATATTAATGTTTCGAATATTTATTATAAGAACAATACCAATTGTCACTGTAATAAACTGATTCTATGATAAAATCATATAAATAATAATAATAATATTGACATTATAAGCTTCCAAGGTAAACTGAATCATATCTCGTGGTTGTGATAGTGTCACACGTTACAATAATATCTGAACACCTCATATCCGCTTTGTAGAGCGCAATAAAATAAAGTATAATTAATTAGTTACTCCGTATATCTGTTTTAATATCTAGACATGTTCGGCGTTCGAGTTACTTCTCATATTACAGTTTCACTATCAAGCTTGCAATCAACTCTTAGTTGACCCTGTATATTTATGACATCTCTGTTACAGTTTCCGTTACATCCTCTAAGTAATTTACTACTTCATTCTTAATTATGTTTACATTTATTTCTGAGAAAAACTTGTGTACGTCTATTAATAGAATGTTGACATTGCTGCAACAGCAATAGACAATCGTAATTGTGAGTTAACTGTAATAAAAACAGTTTTAAAACAGAGTGTTTGTTTAGTTACAACAATAAAATTTTAACGCTAGTTAAATATTTCATAATGGCTCCTCACTAATTGCTATTAAGTTTTGGTTAACACTAAGACATTAAACGATATCTTTGTAGACGTTACTGTGTGCCAACTATGTAAGATCCGTAATTATACTCGTATATTAAGATCCGTAATTATATAATTATCATGGTGACTTAACATTTTCAATTCTCAATTGTTACCAACTAAAGCCGGCTCATTTTAGGTAAAATGTAGTTTTAACTAAAAAAAGTGGTTTATCTCACGAGTTTGCTTTGATAAAACACGAGCAGTTCGTATTACGATATACTCCTGGCTCGAATAAATTAAAAATGTTCTTCTTTTTGTAGTAAATAAAATAATTTCAAGTGTAAAAAATCATTATGTAGAAACAGTTAGGTTTGCAGGTGTAGGTTAACACTAATATTTTACGTTATTTTTTTACACGCGTATTGCAATATTACACATAGGTACGAGTATATCATATTATTTGTAACATTAGAATGCTGTGAGAAAGTTTTTCAAATTTCAGTTATTAAATAAAACCACGTAACCGCGAAATTCAATCGCGGCCGACGATTTGACGAATTACCATACAAAATTATTGCAATATTAAATCATTGTTAACAACACACACACAACACACAGTACAAAATACACGACGAATATCTTGGGCAATATTTCAAAAATCCACAACTGTTTTATTAGAAGTAGTCATAAAATGAATTGTCTATGTAAGCCTACAAAGGTACCTACAGAGGAACTCTTAAATAAACACAAAATTACAAAACATATAAAACATAAAACATAATAACGACCTAATTGGATTCCATTGTATACCTAAATGCACACTTTCAATAGTAACAAGTTAGAAACTTGTAGCACGTCATGTGCGCTTTACAATGGTATAGAAATTGTTTCGAAGGTTCTGGAAGGCTATTTTAATGTACTTACATTGTTGGTTGCGTAAGTTGGAAAATTAGGAAAGCGCAGCATATAAAAAATCGAAACCTGTTGTATAGACATGTGTTACATTGACAAAAGTTTCAGATTTTTCGAAACATAAATAGTATTGCGGTTTTTATAAAAAAAAGTTGTTAAATCCCTATTAAGACAGATTATTAAGTTCAACTAAACTTTTTAACCGACCGTAAGCCCAATGGATGGAAATATAGAATAAATATTATAATAACGATAACAATTTCGAATTCGGGACCATTGAGTTTTCAAGAGCTTAATTTCGTCAAAATTTACTTATATTCAGATGCTTAAAGAACATTTATAATAATAAAATATCTTTTGTTCTACAAAGGGAAAAAAAGGTAAAAATTTTGTTATTTCCTTTTATTCGCTTAAGGCTGTTTCGAGTTGTACGTATAATACCACTTACAGAAAGCGAGTATAAAATATTAGGTTTGTTTGGTAAGCCAGAAACTGAAATCTTTCCTCCCGTTGTTTTCTTGGTTTTATTTATTATTTCGGTGTTCTAATTGCAACGCCATTGTGACTAATGTTTTAATGTAGATTTATATGCGTATGTATATGCCGTTACTAAAATGAAAACATAATCAGATAATGTATCTACGTGACGCATATTTAAGAAAATCGAAATGCAAGTCTTTCTGAGAGCAGTAAACTTAAATTATCAAAAATAATAATATTAAAAATTATCTACGAGTATGTCGTTTGTTTGTGTGTTTGTTTTACGCATTACATAAAATCTGTAATTAGAAAATTGGATGCGGCTTAGACTGTTGTGATTCTGGAAGTCTAACATAAAATTTGGCGTCGGTTAGCGTGGCATTTTGATACACTGTCTGGTGTCTAGTGTTGGTATGTAAGTGGAATTATTGCCATATAAAAATTATAGTCAAATCGTAACGGAATCGTTTTTTTACACATTTTTTTTTAAAATAGACTTACTCTTGTTCTTACTGCGAATCAATTTCGTAAAAGCAGAGCACGTTACCGTTAAAGTCAATGCGGGTAAAACGGCAAGAACCAGCTAGTCTATAACTATCAAAAAGGAGTATAATAAAATAAGTAATCATTGATTTATAAAAAAAACCATGGTTTTTTATAAATCAATTTAAATAATAGTTAAATGTAACACGAGATGGGCGAGCGAATAACATTCTGTTGAAACAATTGCGATTAATTTACACGAGCCGCGGCAATACCGCGAAACCAATAGTTGACTTCGATCACATACTATTGATTGTGGAGATAATAAACAATGTAATTTATAGATTTATTTTGACAGTTGAGATGGGGTACTGTTGTAATGTCTAGACGAAATCTGTGTGTGTTTTGTGTGTGCTAATTATAACCGCTACAAAGAATCAGTTGTGCCTATTTAAATGTACT
This sequence comes from Melitaea athalia, assembly GCA_905220545.2. Classification (NCBI taxonomy): domain Eukaryota; kingdom Metazoa; phylum Arthropoda; class Insecta; order Lepidoptera; family Nymphalidae; genus Melitaea; species Melitaea athalia. The sequence goes on along the minus strand of HG992194.1, from coordinate 10,109,747 downwards.
AGTGGTCACCCAGAGGTCGAAATTCGACCATACTTAAAAATTTAAATTAAAGAAACTCAATTATATAAACTTTACGAAATTTCATACACCTCCGTACGCGCAATTTCCGTAAAAAGGGGTACAAAGTTTTTGCTTCACGTATTAATATATAGATAAAGCTTTGCCAGTCATTAAATAAATCGTAATTTTTAAATAAGTTCTACATTTAATTTCAATTACTTAGCGTCGAAGGAATTTATGTATGTATACAATAAAACTAACAATAACAATTTTAATAGTAACAATAACAGGTCCAATTTATTTGCATCGAAGATCTTTGAAAAATATTCAAAGTCAATCTAGAACCTAATAAATGATTATAATTTCATAGCTGTCGTCATGTCGATCATGATTTCATCAATGATCAAAAGAATCAATGATCGGCTTGACTAAATAGTAGATCATCCAATCTGATTTTTGTACCTATTACAACCAATTAGTATTAGGATAATCTGTCAAATTCATAATATATACCATAGGTAGAGATGGGTCAACTATAGAGTTGGCCCATCTCTAGCTTTAAAACATCACCGTCGCCATAAATCACAATGTATATGAAACTGCGGAGTGACACTTAAAAGTGTTATTATAGAAATATTGTTAAATAACAAGTATCTAATTTGTTTTTCTTTTCAATACATCTTTACCAGTTACCTTATCTACGGCCGCCTGCAACTCTAGGAGTGTCACAATCTCAACCACTGCAGGAACACAAGACTATTTGAGAAGAATGTTATTTAGCTTTGCTCGTCTCTAAGTTTGGGGGGTCTTAGTGTACTTCAGCATTTGAAAAAGATATACTGTAAAAAAATCTTTAAATTGAATAATATTTTAACAAGTCATATAAAATAATTCATTGCAACATTGTAAAGCAAGGCCGGGCGAGACTTAGTCGTAAATTATTGTTAGTATTGTATGTTTAGCGATGCGATAATGTGTCTGTACTTTCGTGTTTATGGCTTATTTAGCGTGTGACATTAGGATACGTTTATGACTAACTTTAGGATCTTTTTGAATTACCTACTACATCAAATACACAAAGTAACTCATACGTGGAGTAAACAAATCGCTATAATTCGCAGCTTACAAAAGTATAAGAAAATAAGAAATAATATATTTACCGCAAGTAATTTTAATACATCCCTTTTCTTTTGAACGCCTCTATACTCGTATCATTGATAATATATACTTTATTATATTACTTTCATGAATATTTACGTATCATTATAAAGAAGCTAGACTGTCCTTTGATAACAATACGTTGATGATCAGAGAATGAGCTCTGAGATGTTTGAAACATCTATCACGATCTTCTTTAAAGAACGATTATTCAGATCATTATTAGGTATACTAATAGTAATTCACTATTATTGATGTTGGTGAATATTACTTTGGAATAATGTTCTTAGCATTAAATAATAGTATAACTAGCGACCGGCCCGGCTTCGCACGGTTGCAATGCTGAAACTAAATACTATCTACAATAAAAGATACGTTAGAAACCTCTAAAATTACCAGTGTTCCTCAACTATAATATGCATGTATTATACATAAAAACCTTCCTCTTGAATCAATCTATCTACTAAAGGAAACTGCATCAAAATCCGTTGCGTACTTTTAAAAATTTAAGCATACATACAGACAGACAGACAGCGGGAAGCGACTTTGTTTTATAATATGTAGTGAAGTAATATTTGTGTTTCTGTTCATACACGAACTATTTAGAAGACAGACATCTATACTAATATAATAAAGCTGAAGAGTTTGTTTGTTTGTTTGATTGTTTGTTTGTTTGTTTGTTTGAACGCGCTAATCTCAGGATCTACTGGTCCGATTTGAAAAATTCTTTCAGTGTTAGATAGCCCACTTATCGATCTTATCTTATATATCATCACGCTAAGACCAACAGGAGTGGAGTCCACGCCAACGAAGTCGCACGCAGAAGTGTGTTATTATATTATGTATTCTTAGGGGACTAATTGCTATCAGAATTTTTCTTGAGAATCAAAATAAATCTATATGGAAAAGCCACATGGTTAATGCCTTAAATGTAATGATTTCATAAACTATACCGAGTCTAATATTAGCTTTCGAATTTGTGTTTGAAAATTCTTCTCAAATTCACTTGTAACATCTAATCTCTTTGTCAGTGTAGAGTGTGGGTTCAGGTAGAGACCATTTCGTTATTTCAACATTAAAAAAAAGTAAGTAAGGTAGGTGAATGAAAGAAGTATTATTTAAAACAGTGTTAACTAGAGTAATTTTTTAAATTATTTTAAATTGTCTGTAGGCTTTAATTTTTTTTTAATTTATACCTAAGCTTGAAGGTTTGATTTACTTTTTGTCTCTGTCAAGATTTCTTTGGCCCATAATTTTTTTTGTAGATGTTTTCTAAATTAAATCACATTTATTTTACATGCGCAATGTATTGATGATCAAAACAAAAAAGAAATGGCGTTGATATATCAATAAACAAAAAAGATATGATGGTCAAATTACTAATTTTCGGCACTTTTTTCGAAAAATGAAAAAAAAAATCATAAAAAAAATCCGTAACACTTTGCATATAAGTAAGTTAGCCTAAATAGGTTCCAAATGACCCCCTACCCAACATACCTCTATGGCTAACCATTCCCCTAACACCCTGTATATAAAAGAAAGTCGTGTAATCGTGTTAGTTACACTATTTATAACGCAAGAACGGCTGAACCGATTTAGCTGAAAATTGGTAGAGAGGTAGCTTAGAACCAGGAAACGGACATAGGATACTTTTTAACTACTGAACCAATTTGTATCAAATTTTGTAAGCTTCTGTAATTTGGTCCAACTTAGGAGATATGGTCATTTTTATCTCAATTGGCCCGGTAGGTGGCGCTGCTATCGGCATGTAACTCCGAAACTACTCAACCAATTTGTATCAAATTTGGTAAGCATCTGTAATTTGGTCCAACTTGGGAGATAGGGTAGTTTTTATCTCAATTGGACCAGGTAACTGGCGCTGCTATCGGTATGTAAGCAATCAAATTTGGTAGCTGTTTTCCGGGCAGGACAACGTCTGCCGGGTCCGCTAGTATCAATATAGGTAAAGAGGACAATAAAGGACATCATTAATTTTTAGTCGTTAGTTTACGTAGTAATTTCTTGGAAGTTTAAAAAAATTTACTGAGCTTTTGTTATTAACTATACTTATTAACAACCTACCCTTAGCTTTGTGTATTCAAATGGAAATACTAAAACTAACTTAAAACAAAATTACTTATTAATGTTTTCTCAAGATAATATGGTCTACAGTTAAGTTCGAAATTAAATTTGAAGAAATAAGAAAATAAATCCTTGAAAACTTAGCAGTAGCTACCAGCTAGGATTTAAGGTAAAAACTATCGGAATCAATTCTAACGTTGCGCTTGCGGATAAATTAATATTTCTTTGTCGTAACTGTCAGAACGACAATTAATAAGAGTCACGATTTTTGATTTGTGTATTAATTTGTAAAATGGTAGTAAAGTATACCAAATTAACATGTAAACAGTTTCGATGTTAAATGTATATAAAATAGAAATATCACTAAGCAATAATTATGCCCGACTGACTTCATAAATTCAGTATCCACTATTCAGTATGGCGCCACCTATGAACTCACCTTATCTGCCGCGAAAATCGCTTTTATTTGCAAATGTCTGCCAATTTGAAGTTATTTAGTATATAGTTATATGGTAATTGTGCGGTACATTAAAGGGTTTCTTGGGTTGGTATTTGATGTTTATTACCTTGTGTTTCGATTCTAACAATTTCGTTGCGTTTATAGTAATTTATTTTGTTGTTGATTGATGATATGAACTGTTGGAATCGAAAATTGCACTTCTAGATTTTGTGACATTAGTTTCAAATGAGATAATGTTTGATGTTTTATGTAGATTTTTGTTTATCGTTCTTAGTCCATTAATCAATCAATATATTGAATCAAATTATACGTATCTATTGGAATGAATTGATGTTAAAGGTTAAGTGTTTGTTTACCTATAACAATATTCTTATATTATTTTTATAATTTGTGTAAAAACATTAATTTGAAATATTTTATATCAGATTAGTAAAAAAATAACACATTTACAATGTACCTATTACATAAATACTACAGACTATACAGAAAATTCTCCAGTTATTACATAGGACGTCCTTTGTTGCTAACTAGAACACAATACATCTTAACTAGTTTTAAATATATCGATCATAAAATAATAAAACCAAATTTTATTGAACAAGTTATGATGTATAGACAGGTTAAAGAGAAACTATCTATTATAATTGCGTCGTAGTGACGCCGGCGCCCGCGCCGTGCACTATCACCCATCAGTGATTACACCGCCTAGAGCCTTATTCTGAAGCGGCCATTTTGAACAATAAATTAACACGAAATTGTTGCTAACTGTGTTAAATGTTATATTAGACATTTGTTAACCGTGTATTTGATAAGTTTATGGTAATCCAAATATAGATAAAATAAAGCTACCATAATACAATAAGGTAATCCACAACAACATTAATTTTGTGAGGAATTTGTCAATATGAACAATAAGCACCCTGAATAAGGTTTAAAATAATTTAAGCGACACATTGTTTCAAATTTTTTTTTAAATAAAGTTATTACTATTGATTATTTTATGTGATTTAGTATAAAGTTTATATTTCAATTAAACATCCTTTTTTATAAATCTTGCAATTCAGTGTTTTCGTTAAATTGCGTTTTTTGTGGCAGTTGTTGCGTTATGTGCCATATCATATTACTTTATATTTTGCACGTAGGTACATATGTATACTTTGAAATTTGTGTAATATTATATATTATTTTTACTTTACTTACTGTACTAGCTTTGTATAAAATGCATCTTAACTATTTACCTCTGAATTAAAAACTAAAATAACTAAAAATAAAATGTCTTTTTTTCGAGAATACGTTTTGCGGTAGTGTTGAGTAAGAGAAAACTCGGTATTCTTCTCTTATTTATGTAAAACCGTATGTGTAGGAATCCACTTGACGCGACTTGAATATACTTGGTGCATTATCGTAAACTAAGGTATATAAGAAGACTTGAAATATACTCTGCAATTACGTTTTAGGTTTTACGTAATTAACTATGTAGCAATTAAATTTATTAATGCTATTATTAAAGTAACTAATATTTAAACTTAATTAATTCCTCTATTGTTTGGCTTATTACATGTTTCGAACTTTATTTAAAACCATTGAAACATATGCATGGTCTATATTATATAATTTGTTAACTATTATAATAAAATTATCGTGTGGTTATAATCGTGTGTTATTGTCCCGCCTTTGTAAGCTTTGCATTACGGCTAATTGTAAGGTCTAAATAGGCTTGCATCATGTGCAAAGATATTTTTTTTTAATTAGGTTGGTGTATCATAAATTGGCGAGTTCAAGGAAATAATCTTTTGAGCTTTATAATATTATGTATATACTCAATATCAAACGGACTAATAAAAGTTGCTGGAAGTCAATGGATGAAAGCAACTTTAAGCTGGTCGCTTTGTAGTTTGATGGGAGAGGCCTATGTTCAGCAGTAAATGATCAATGGGATGTTGAGGACGATGACAACGATATATTTACATAGAATATAAAAAATATACTAATTTTATTTAAAATTTCCATTAAAGAAAAAGTTGTATTCAATTTATTAAAATAAAATAAAAAGAAATTGAAAAGGCTCCGTTTGTTATTAATTTAATTTTTATCCCTACCTACTATATATAGCACTATATATTCTGTAAAATGGTCTACTTTTTCTGCGCTTTACGCTTTGAGACAAAAGAGTGTTAGTAATAAGATTCCATTGCCACCGTTTAGGTACGGTACCCTAAAATACAAACGCATATTCATAACGATACATTTTTACGACCGCCCTTGGTTCATTAGTAGTATTACATAGCTTTGTACTATAAAATTAACCTTTCAAAATACATATCTAAAAAGATTTCACTGCCAAAGTATGTATGTCAATGGCTTTGTATTATATTTTATGTACAGCAATAAATAATAAATGGGATTCTCGTAACACTGATCCAAATAACTACACTATGTTAAAAATCATTTGCCTTTAATACGACACATTCATTCATGATTTCCCAACCAGAAATCAGGAGGCAGTGCCTTTATTTTTAAACGTCGATGCAAAGTTTTATTGTATAAATAAGTTTTGATGAACTTCAATGATTTGTTATGAAAGTTTCATTAGTTTAAATATTAGATATTTTATTTATTTATTTATGTTATTGTCTTAGGGTGGATTTAGACCAAACGAACAAAGAGCTAGAGCTAGAACAAGAGCATTCTTTCTTGATTTTTATGTGTAAACGAACACTCGTATTCATATAACAACGAAAGAATGCTCTACGCCTGTTTACACTAAAAGAATTTGATAAGAATTTGATATAGTGGGGATAGAATGAGCATTCGCTCGTCTGATGTAAATCGACCTTTATAATAATGTATGTATTACATTTTATTCTACGAAGTATAGTTGTAACAGCATGGTCACGTCCAGCTGTTGGACGTTTGTCATGTCTTTAATGAATAATGATGGTTGGAACATTCGTCAATTTTATAATTGTTACGTTAAGCGCTACGTATAGCAATTAATGAAGTTGTTTGGATATATCATATGAGCCAAATAAGTGCCTATCTGATGAACGTTCTAGTGTAGTGGTGATGGAGGTTTCATTAAAGCTGATGGTTGCGGATTCGATTCATATTCGGAGAGAATACGTGTATGTTAATGGGACGGAATGTACGTGTGGGACGTCGTCCGGCCGGTAAGATTGCCGGTGTAGGCTGGATGAGGATTGCGGAAAACCGGGATGTCTGGCGCGAACTTGGGGAGGCCTATGTCCAGCAGTGGACTGCAATAGGCTGAACTGTTGACTGATGACGTGTATGTTTAGAAATTGTTACTGTCTTGGGTGATTAGACCTTACAGAAGACAACAGCTAAATAATACTGTTTTCAAGCAGTATTGTGTTCCTGTTGGTGAGGAAGGTGACCAGAGCTCCTGGGGGGATTGGGGATAGGGGATAGGGTCGGCAACGAGCTTGTGATGCTTCTGGTGTTGCAGGCGTCTATAAGCTACGGTAATCGCTTACCGTCAGGTGAGCTGTAAGCTTGTTTGCCGACCTAGTGATATAAAAAAGTTCCAAACTGTCTGCTAAAAATCTCAGGGTACTGATCAGGGCCAGACGATGTTTCGAATTGGGACATTGGCCTCTTCCTCACAGATCCGTCCCTATGTTGAACATTGTTTGCACTTGTGCAGGTTTTCTCCAATATAAACTCTAACTCCTAGACTACATTGGCAGTTCGTAATGTCCTTTATGATTTTTAGGTATCCTTTCATCTCTCTATAGAGACGTTGATTCATCATAAGTTTTTAGAGCTCGTTGACATACATCCACTCTCTTGTTGTTACCATAGCAGCCTTCTCTTTAGGTCATGTTATTATTCTCATCATGAGAATACCCAGTTTGCATCTCTAGTTCACTTTGGTTTGAATTTTGTCATTAAAATTAAATTCTTAAAAGAACCGGGACTGAAATTTGATTTCTCGGTTATTTTTGACTAATCAAAGAACCGGGAAATCCCGCTACCGAAAAAAACGGCATACCCTACTGAACCATACTCAGCGGTAACTTAAGACTCTCCTGGTAAAAAAAATATAAAATCGGTTCAGTAATTTTTAAGTTTAACCGCAAAAAAATTAAATATTTCTTCTTCATGATATAGTAGGTAGATACAGATATAGTGTATACGTTTATATTACTTTTTTACACAAGTATAGTATCACAATAGGTCTAAAACTCCAGTATATGTCTTAACTTTTAATGAACCTAAATAAATACCAGGCCCAATTCTTTACAAATACGAAATCATGAAATTTTTTAGAAGACCACTCTGTAATTGATTTTGCAGCCTAAATTTCATTTTTTCATTTCTGTCTGTCTGGGTTATTTAACAAAAATCCAACAGCTTATATAATGTTAAAATCAAAATCGTCGTATTTATGTTTTCTGCGTATCTAATTGCCAATTTAAATCAATTTAAGTAACTCGAATTAACTTTAACCTTTAACTGACGTGGTATACGTCTCACAGACGTAACTATTTTTATTATTACAATATTTTTCAAAATAAGCGACGCGCGGCGCTACCTCTCCCGCTACCTTCCTACCTCGCCGTCTTTTTGTCGCCAGTCACGGTCGCGAGCGCACTGAGTGTATAGGTGTTCCCTCAGGAGCAATCGCTGTCTCACAGACGTAAGTACGGTGTTTATGTACAAAAACTTAGCATGTCTCTTGGTCGTCACGTCTGTGTTTACGTAGGTAACCACATAGTGTGTCGTTGAGGTGACGTCGGTTTTAAGTTTTATTCAATTTCCCAGAATGCCTAGAAATAGGAAATCGACACCTACGACAATGCCACAAATGCTTAGGCTAGCTAGGAGTATGACAACGAAACGGAAAAAAGCCGCAGTTATCGAATGTTCCGTTTCTCCACCGCCACGAATACCTCGTATAAGTAACAGAAAGTGATGATGTGAAAGTGATGACAACTGCAGTAATTTCGACGACGTGGGTGATCATGATTTTGTTCTGGAAGCAATCACAACACGGAATCTGAACAATCCGAAGACACGACGAGAGTAGCTTGGACCACGAACATGAAGAAAATACAAGTGAAATTGAAATTGAGGGAAGCCATGACAGTAATGGACAGAATGAAGACCAGGATAGCAACAAACAAGTAAGACATGAACAGTTTAATGAGGAGGAAGAAGCTGAATATGAGCAGATTAGATTTATAATGACAGGATCCCCCGTGAACTTCGGCTAACTGGAGAGCGTGTTATTGGACCAACCGACATGCCAGAACCTCCGTCTCCAAAAGGGCAAGCTAGTCCAGATCCTGGAACACGGAAGACGTGTGCAATTTGTCCAAGTTGCCTAAAAAGAAGGACAAAGTATTATTGCTATCGATGCAAAATCCAATGTGTCTTACTTGCTGTCTTCAAATATGCAATGACTGTATACTACGACGTTGAAAATTTACCGAATTTGTGCCTTGTCAATTTTTTTATTATTGAAGGAAGACTAATTATTTTTGTATTTTTTTAATTATAGTACAAAGAAGTAACGATTATTTAAGTTAATTTTTTGATTTATGAGTAGATTTTTTTAAAAAAGAGGTTGAATTAAGTTCCTAATTTTAGCTAAGCAATTATTATGTATTCATGAATAAATTTTGATTATTCTTAAAATAAGGATGGTAGTTTTATTTTATCTGTAATAAATTCACCTAAAACATATATCAATTAATTTGTAAAACCCTTACAGTACAGTAGTGTTTAATTTATTTAATTTAATTTCAATTTAATTTTTTACGTCTATGAGACGGTACCGCGGCGTTAGAGTTACATTTAGGCCACGTCGTCATTTAAAGGTTAATTATATTCTCGCTTCAGCCTGTAATATCCCACTGCTGGGCATAGGCCTTTTTCCTCATTTAGGAGAAGGATCAGAGCTTAATCCACCACGTTGCTCCAATGCGGGTTGGCGGATATATTCCCTACCATGAGTAACAATAACAATCAGGTGTACATGATAACAACCGGGACCAACGACGAGCTTCGACGAGGGGACGATTTATATCCTACAAGATACTAATAATCTATACTAATATATAAAGCTGAAGAGTTTGTTTGTTTGTTTGTTTGTTTGTTTGTTTGTTTGTTTGTTTGTTTGTTTGTTTGTTTGTTTGTTTGTTTATTTGTTTGTTTGTTTGAACGCGGTAATCTCTGGTTCTACTGGGCCGATTTGAAAAATTCTTTCAGTGTTAGATAGCCCATTTATCGAGGAAGGCTATAGGCTATGTATCATCACGCTAAGACCAATAGGAGCGGAGTCCACGCCGACGAAGTCGCGCGCAGAAGCTAGTTCTAAATACGAGTACAGCAATAAAGACATGTAAAGTCGCAATAATTAGTAATGTTCAAAAGATATAATTTAAGTTCCACTTTGAAAAAATAGTGACCAGTTTGACGGTATTCTTATAAATGTTTAAATTATTTTAAATAATTACATTTATGTTTTCCTACTATCTATTACAGTACTATCTTTATACAGTACAGTAGTATATTTATGCATTTCGCATCTAATTGGATGGTTTTATACATATCCATGAATCTTGTTGGATCGGTGACAAATAATTAGAAATTACTGTATAAATTATGGTAAACAAGTTTGAATGATTGTATTACTACTCATTATTTATTACAACCGTGCTGTAATACGGGATAGAGTTTATTTTATAATAGTGGATTTTATCTTCCACGAGGACTGTAAAGCTTTTAAAGCTATAGTTAAGCGGGACATTTAATTTATCATGAACTCACGAATCTATTTAAATAAAACTTAATCACCATTTTGAGAACATATTTTGATTTGCAATTAAATCCATCCTTTGTTATACCTATACCAACAAAACAAACCCACTGTTTTTTTTTTTCGTTTATTCCTAACAACATTTCAACCAACCAATGTTTGATTATTACGAAATATGCTGGTCTTAGTTCTAAAAGACAATTTATGTGTGTGTATGAAAAAATTATTTCGAATGACAGACAGTCAAACAAAACTAATTAAAACTAAAAAAAAAACACATATGTTTACGTTTTAAAAATACACGTTTTAATCTATGATTAGAATATTGTTCAGACAAGAAGCTGTGAGCAAGACTAGATAGCTTCTATATATATATAATTATAATACACAAAGTTGTACTTAGATCTGGTCATTGAGAACCGTTCAGTGTGCAGCAGGCTGATCAGATGAGGTTTTCACATATGAACGTTGGCGCATAAACCACGCCAGTAGTGCACGATCGCTCTGCGACATCGACGCGTATCGGAAAAACCGTCAACCGTGATATCAATTAATTTGAAATTCGAAAACGGAATTCGAGCCAAGAACGGCCAGTTACAAGTAGTGTGTGAAAAAAAAAGACGAAAAGTGACAGCTGATGTGTTAAAAAAGTATTTTTACGTTGTCATACTTTTTGTTGAAAATTCGAATAAAATTTTTATGTTGTTTAAAAATAAAAAAGTCTAAGTAAACGTAGGTTCATATACCACATATCTCTCCAGAAAAAGAAACACAAAGAAATGTCACCCATAAGATAAATAAATATAATCCTGTTAATAGGTTCCATCCCTTTGACGTAGGTGTCGTCTAAACAAATAATTTAATTTCCGTTAAAAACTCCTTATTATCGAAATTACGGTTTCATGTGAAGTGATATAACGCAGTGACAATCGGATGTTAATTTGATGACTGTTAAATCCAAATATCGAAAAGACGTACATACAGCATTCTTTAACGCACTTTTTTTTAAAGATTTGACATCAATTTTCTGTTTTTACTGAAAACAAAAATGAATAAATAATTTTTGGCATTACACGGTTACTATTCAATATTGATTTGGCACAGATTAAAATAAAAAATCTAGAAATGTCGAGATAAAAGTACTTTTAAAAAGTTTTAAATTTATATTAAATGTGTTTAGCTAGTGCTAATTAATGTAGGTCACGCTTCCTAATGAACAAAGATTGAGATACGTTTAGTAGGATGTGGGTTTAATGAATATTATAATGGATACGTTATTTCGCTAGAAGAAAGCTAGATTCATCTGATAAACATTGTGTGTTTAACTATATATAAGCTTAATTTATCTAAATAAACTGTTACATAATTTATATTACAGAAGAATTAGCTTTTATGTCTATGTAAATAATAATTTCTATGTAAATAATGCTTATAATATAATTTGTATATACATTTATTTACAAAATTAAAATCTGACGAAGTACAGAATAAAAATAGCGAAGTCTATACAAGAAAAAAAAAATTATGACAAGTTTCAATATAATAACTTGCAACAGTCTACCAACTCTAAGACCGCAGTTGTATCTCGAACAATTATGACATGAAATTGCAAGCGAGTATGTAAATAGGTACCATTTTGTAGCAATCTATAACGACTCTACCGACTCCTTCGCGTAGTGCTTTTGTAGCTCCGTACGGTAATATGAAACCGTTTTAACGAGACGTCCACATTTAGTTCATGTGTATTCATCTTTTTGTAACACTAATCGAATTACTACATTCGTTTGATCTAAGATTACGTGCCATTTCAAAAACTGCAGTTGTCTTTTTTAATTCAACTTTTAAGATAAACTCTAAAAAGGTTGTAAATGTAAAACGTTGATGTTTATTGTACGTTCAAGGTACGACATGTTTTTTACGTTATTTCTATATAGGTGAATAAAAAAGAATCAAGACGTGGGAAACTGGGAATGTACTTAGATATTTGTTGTTAATAATCTGAAGTACAAACTCTTTAATTTTTTATAATTATTATAAATGATAGTACTGACGATTAAAATATATCATTTTAATTGGTCAAATCTTTTATTTGGATGTTACGTATTTATTATTAGCGTACAATACGAATTTCGTAATAAAGCAATTACGATATACGCATGAACAATAAAAATTAGCTTGTACATAACAATGTACTAAATGTAAATAAAAGAAAACTTTTAATGATGTCAAAATTGTCTGAGAAAATTTTGATTGGAATTAAGAACTTCGAAGTAGGTACCTTTAATAATATGATACGCCATTCCGGGCGGTTTTGCTCAAGTTGGTTTTTTTAATCCTAGATTGGTTGTGATTTTTGTTTACTAGCTCTTTATGTTTTATATGTCAGTGATTTTGATTATTAAATTATTATTATTATTAAATCAGTTCCGTAGATTGTGATAATTATGTTTATAATGAGTACATATTATGAAATTTTAAACTTATCATATTATACAGAGTATTCATAGAAAAAGTTAATTAGGATGTCTCTATATTATTTCCTTCACGGAAAATGTTAATAGAGATTCATTTACAGACCATTAGAGATTTATTTGTTCGTGTAATATTAACATAATTCGCTCAGTGTTTAGCAGGTAGATATCCGATACTTTCGATGAATGCTATTTTAGTTTTTTTTTTTTCTTTAAATACCAAATATTGACGACGACTGACGACGTGTGTTGGCGCAATGGTCACAGCACTGGTTTGTGGCTGTTGCGCAGGCTTTTGCAGGTTCGATCCCCTCACATGAAAAACATTTGTATTACCATACAGATGTTTGACGTGTTCTGGGTGTTTGTGCAGTCATTTAAGTCTCCCCACCGTACCTCGGAAAGCACGTTAATCCTTCGGTCCCGCTTGTTATCATGTACACCTGATAGTGATCGTTACTTATAGTAGGGAATATATCCGCTAACCCGCATTGGAGCAGCTTGGTGGATTAAGCTCTGATTCTTCTCCAACATGGGAAAGAGGCCTATGCCCAGCAGTGGGATTTTACAGGCTGAAGCGAAGCAACCAAATTAATATTTTATTTATAAAAAAAAACAACATAGGTACATAATATTAATACAAAATAAATTAAAAAAGGTATTCTGAAAAACAACAACACTGTAGAAATAAGCACAATTTTGTAAATAAAATACATACAAACATTTAAAAATAATTTTAAACGTGATGAATAAAATTTGTATTAAGTAATTAAATTAATATTAAATAAAATATTTCGTTTGTTATTTAAATCATTTATTTATTTATATTTAGGCTATTTTAAAAAGCTAAGTCATGTATTAATCTGTAAAAAGTAGTCTTTGTACAGCTCAATCTGCCACTCACACACTCACAGTAGGATCTCAACATAAGAGCAAAATGTCTGTGGTCTGTGAGTGTGAGAGCAAACTTCGTAAAACGCAGCTAGATAAGTTTTGTGACAGCGTAGTACTTGCTAGCGCAGTGCGATCTTTACCAGCATTTCAGATTAAATTTTCTCTTGAAATTAAGTAACTTTTAACTAGAATTTACGGTAGGTATTACGTACATTTAAAAATATTTACTTTAATAATTTTTTTCGTTACTTCAGTTTATGTAATTTTAATCCACGTTTGAGTTGTGTGTAGTAAAATAATTATATAGTTAGTGCAATTACTATTAATTTTTATCTAGCTTTTATACGTAAGGATACATTTTTTCTACTTTCCTTATAACCTTGCCTTGTGCATAAGAAACCAAAAATTTATAAATATGTAAAAATTAACATATTCGAGTTGACTAACATAGATATTTTTATATATTAAAAGTATTCTTCAGAAAAGACAAGAAACATTTATACAGACACCGCAATTATCACCTATTAAAGACGTACAAAATTCTAGATTTTTGGTATAAAGTATACATCTCATATAGAGTGAATTACATATGTCATTACTAAAATGGATACGTTTTTATACGGAACAAACATCAACAAGTCTATTGCCTTATATGCGTTAAAAACGTGACGAATGACATTATTAAAAGTTTTGCCACTGTCATCCGAGACAGTGTTGTGTTAATTTTTCGTCAACATTTTATTGGAACGGCTATAAAAACTGAACAAGTGACGAACAACAAATTGGGGTTATTAAAAGGTTGATTAATATAATGTACCTCAGCGAACTAGCTGATGATTCATTTTTTTTTAACCGACTTCCAAAAAAGGAGGAGGTTCTCAATTCGATTGTATTTTTTTTTTAAATATGTATGTTTCCTCAGAACTTTTGACTGGGTGGACCGATTTTGATGATTTTTTTAAATCGAAAGGTGATACGTGTCATGTGGTCCAATTTAAATTCTGATCGAGATCTGACAATTACTTTTTTTACGTGTAACGTGATTTATTTTCTATACCTCTACAGAACCCCATTTGAAAGAATGTAGTTAAGAGTCGAACACTGTAAATATTTAAATTCTGATTCAAATATTTCTGGTTTATATACGAGTATAGTGTCTATATTATTGTCTATATATTTTCGTGTATTAATATCGTCAGCCCTAAAGCTAAACGTCATTTGATTGTTGTATAGGAGAGGACATCTTTGTTTCGATGTAATATCATCAATCATCATTACGCTTCTTCGAACTTCGTATCTGTGTCATCCGTAGTTCGACGGCTTTTAACTATTTTTTCGTTGGTATTTTTTCATATTATAAAATGAAAATCTTATTGCAATTTTTTTTATACTTCCTAATGCGCTTCATTCAATACATAATTATTATAAAACAAAGTCGCTTCACGCTGTCTGTCTGTCCCTATGTATGCTGAGATGTTTAAAACTACGCAACGGATTTTGATGAGGTTTTTTTTTTTAATAGATGGAGTGATTCACAAGGAAGGTTTATATGTATAATACATGCATAATATAGTAGAGGAACACTAATAGGTTTATCAACCGTGCGAAGCCGGGGCGGGTCGCTAGTCTACTATATATACCTAGGAAGCCCTAGATAGATGGCCCTTCTAGCCTTTGTGTAGCTTATGTATTTCCTTATTCACTTTTGAGATCATAATTAAAAAAAGAATTTTCATAATTAATATCCAAATATACTTTTTTACTTGTTTATAAATAGCGAAGTTGCATTAAAGTTAAATATTTTTTATACCTGGTTCGTTTGAAAAATCCTTTGCGAATATAATACAATCATACGTTTTTCTGTAATAATATATTTATTTATTTCTATGTACATATCACATTTACGTTTTTTAAATGACTAAATTAGATAACAACGATAATATAAAAGTTGTTTGTAACCGAAACAACATAGATTTACGGTCTCCTGGTCCTTTAGACCTATTAATTTCCCCCACATAATAGACTCGGAACCTCCCGTGTCAATTCAAATGAGCAATGAGCGTAATATGAATAATCAAATTATGATCAACTTTACAAACATAGTTTATGACCTCAATTTGTTTTTTTATCTTCCTTGACGCTACATGATCACTATATTACACTTGTGACGGTGTAACATATTTAAATAGTACGTTCTTTAGACAGTTGAACACGTGCTTACAAATTGTAGAAAGTCTTGAAATATTTTATAAAGTTCCGTTTCTTTCGTGTTTTGTTTTAAGTCTTCAATAAATTAAGAAATGCTTTTAAATTATCGAAAGTTTTAAGCGTAGTATACTTTTATGTTTTCCCAGTACTTTTTGGTATTAAATTTTTATTATTAACAACCACTCTGGTGTAGTGGTGCTAGTAGTCGCCTAAAACACCGACGGTTTGCGGGTTGGATTCCCGCTAGATATATTTGATTTGTACAAATATTTCTTTCCGGTTTGGATGTCTGTTCTTAAGGGTCTCCCCACCGTGCCTCGGAGAGTACGTTAAGCCGTCGGTCCCGGTTGTTATCATAAATATAGCGATCATTACTCACAGTTGGGAACATATCCGCCAACCCGCAGTGGATCAGCGTGGTGGATTAAGCTCTGATATTTCTCTACAAGAGGCCTATGCCCAGCAGTGGGATGTTTCAGCCTGAATGCCCTTTATGATTTTTTATTATCATAACTCTCTTGGGTTTCGCTGCAGTCATAGTCAATAATATACTCGTACTTTATAATCACATTAAATATTAATATTTCTGTGTTTATAATTCACATTTTTTGGAATTTTATCCTCAAGTCGTCGATCAACACTATCAATAAGTTAAAAAAAAATTTAGTCTATTTCCATTTTATAAAATACTTTATATTCTTGTAATCAGCACACGCGGATTTACAGGCCGCAGACGAGTTAAAATCTACGTGACACTGATTTTCGCGGCACAACAATCAACAGTACGTAAAGAATGTTTCTGTGAAACACACGTGCTCCCTGTTTATGTGTTGCTTACATCTGTTATATTGAATTATTTTCATCTGGCGTCTCAAAAATTCCAACAATATACTAAACCTAAGCCATATCTCTGTTCATAAATTAGAGATGATTCAGAACTTAATAATTTGCAACAGATATATTTTATACTGATTATTTAGAATTAAACTAGACGTTAGGCAGTGACGGATTAACCCTTAATCAAATTAAGCAATTGCCTAGGGCATCACGTCTGGGGGGGGCACCAGAAGAAGCACAAAAAAATCCGTCTTAGGGCATCACGTCTCACTCACACGTCACCAAAAACCACACCAAAAAAGTTTCTAGGACTAATTTGAAAATTCGGTTTTTATTGTTATCGCACCTACTCTACTTCTAAGTTACCTACGTTACATCTCATCATCTTATAAAAAAATGTTTTTATGGGGGTAAAGGTTTAAAGACCGATTCTAGTTGACGTGCGGATATAGGGGGGCCCGAAGGCGTGGATTGCTTAGGGCATCAAGTAGTCTTAATCCGTCACTGACAATAGGTATAACTATTTTTCAAGTACTCTACATTGTAATTATGCACATTTGAAAGTTTGTTTATTGAGAAAGATTATATAGGCCTAAATAAATCACGCTCCAAAATAAATTAGCGTATTACCTAATAATAAGTTTACGTTGGTAAAAACGCGCGGATCTTCAATTTCCCCATTACATTAAAACAAAGAATATTACTGTTCAGGGTTGCAATAAGTCATTTAGAACTATATTCAGTAATATAATATTAAGACATTAGTTTTAAAGCGGTTCACTTAAATTGATTTATGACCAATTTTAATTAAATTAATAGCGTTATATAGGTGATGTTTTAATGTTTATTTCTATGAGTCGTTAGCTATGAGTAATTAAGATCAAAACATCTGTAGACATTTGATATGTGTTTGAAATTTATTTACTATTTATTATTTCGTTTACACAATACTTGATTCGATGTTGTTATCGTCTTTTACATAAAAAGATCTGTGGAATTATAAAGCGTTTAATTTTAAAATGATTTTTATTAGATTGATTTGTAGCGGATAACGTAAAACCGTTAGTAGCCTCCAGTGCAATAAAGTCATAAAAAGATGAAGAAAGAAATAATATAAGACTGCATTTCTTTAACCGTCTTCAAAAAAGGAGGAGGTTACTCAATTCGACCGCATTTATATACAGGGTGTTAGGGGAATGGTTAGCCATAGAGGTATGTTGGGTAGGGGGGGTCATTTGGAACCTATTTAGGCTAACTTACCTATATGCAAAGTGTTACGGATTTTTTTTTTATGATTATTTTTTCATTTTTCGAAAAAAGTGCCGAAAATTAGTGATTTGACCATCATATCTTTTTTGTTTATTGATATAACAACGCCATTCTTTTTTTGTTTTGATCATCAATACATTGCGCATGTAAAATAAATGTGATTTAATTTAGAAAACATCTACAAAAAAAATTATGGGCCAAAGAAATCTTGACAGAGACAAAAAGTAAATCAAACCTTCAAGTTTAGGTATAAATTAAAAAAAAAATTAAAGCCTCCAGACAATTTAAAATAATTTAAAAAATTACTCTAGTTAACACTGTTTTAAATAATATTACTTTCATTCACCTACTTTACTTACTTTTTTTTTAAATGATGAAATAACGAAATGGTTTCTACCTGAACCCGCACTCTACGCTGACAATTATAACAATAATTGTTATTACGCAGGGCGGTATATCCCTGTATAGCACGTGGTAAACTACCATCTTGACTTTGGCGACATGTTGGCGCAGCGGTCAGAGCACTGGCTGATGCGCTGGCGGTCGTGCGTTCGATTCCTGCTCACGGCAGATATTTGTATTGGTCATATAGATGTTTGTCGTGGTCTGGGCGTTTGTGCTTGTGTATTGTGTGTGTTTCCGGACCCCCGACACAGGAGAAAATCCTACTGGGGGCCGTCGAGTGTGAAGCGTTTATTATTAAAAAAAAAAAATCTTGACTGCTCTCATCAGGCGAGGATTTACATCCTTATTTGAAGATCATCCTTTTTTCTACAATAATTGTTATTACGCAGGGCGATATGTTCCTGTGCGGCACATGGTAAACTACTTGCTGTCTCTTTTTATCTTGGAATTTGGGGTATGAGTTTCCACGGGCACCACAAATGTCTCTCATAGGGTGAAATTAATGCCAGTATGTATCAAAATAAAACAAATCATAAATTCGAGTAACAAATTTATTCTATTTTTATAAATACAGTGAATTCGGTCGTGAATTTTCATAATCTACATTACTAGAAATAAGGATGATCTTCAAATAAGGATGTAAATCCTCGCCTGATGAGAGCAGTCAAGATTTTTTTTAAGTAATAAACGATGCACACTCGACGGCCCCCAGTAGGATTTTCTCCTGTGTCGGGGGTCCGGAAACACACACAATACAAGCACAAACGCCCAGACCACGACAAACATCTATATGACCAATACAAATATCTGCCGTGAGCGGGAATCGAACGCGCGACCGCCAGCGCATCAGCCAGTGCTCTGACCGCTGCACCAACATGTCGCCAAAGTCAAGATGGTAGTTTACCATGTGCTATACAGGGATATACCGCCCTGCGTAGTAACAATTATTGTTATAATTGTCAGGTTCCAAATGACCCCCCCTACCCAACATACCTCTATGGCTAACCATTCCCCTAACAACCTGTATACATATATTTTTAATGTACATATATTCGGGGATAACTTCGTTGTTTATGAACCGATTTTGATAATTCTTTTTTTTTGTTGGAAAGGAGATATCCCAAGGGCAATCTCCACAATAAGGAAACCAGGATCTGATGATGGAATCCCATAGAAATCGAGGAGAACCCCCGAAAATCGTAGTGATGACTAGTGGTTTGTTAATTTTTTTCGTCTACTTAAGTTGTATTACTTGTGGATGTAATTGAAATCGGTTTTTTTTTCGCTAGCAAACACAATTATTTTAACTTCTTTCGCCACTTCGTTGATATTTCAATAAAGTCATGAAGGTAATTTTTTTTAAAAGTAATTTCGGCTTAGCAGAATGTGAAAGAATTGTAAAGACTTGAGTATGAGATATTTTGGAAGTTTATCTGATTTTATATCCGTGAAACATAAAAAGTAAATTACGTCATCTGAAGTATTTCAATTGAAGAGATATTAAATGTAATATATGTATATATATATATTGTACTCACTCGTATTTTATTCTTATTGTCTTTTAGTGCCCTAACTTACTTTATTTGATGTCTCTATATAAATACTTGTTTTAATATCACAAGTCTGCTTTACGACCTCAGATATGTATAAGACAATGTTATATACAGACTGACAAATTTGACTGTCGATAATAAATCAATAGGCTACTTATTGAACGTCATTTTAAAGTCAAGTGAAGAATTGAAACTTATGGCAAAACTTAATTTTTAACTGACTTCGAAAGTAGGAGGATGTTATCAATTCTAATTCGATCATCGAATCGACAAATTTTTTATGTATCTTTTTTCATAGCTTTTCCTGGGTGTATCCAATTTTAATAAGTCTGTTTTTATTCGAAAGCTGTCATTTATGGTCCCATTTAAACATGAGCGAGATCACCCGTGCAGTTTTTGAGATTTCCCTAATAATGCTTATTTAATTGCCCTTAACTATGTAGATGATCTCATTTTTTACTGCTCAGTGCAGAATTAAGTCGTTTTTTTTTGCTTATTTGAGAACTAATACAATTATTAAAGTTTTTACCCTACTGACTAATGCTCGTACAAGAGTTTCTAATAAATAATGTTCAGAATACGTCACAGATTATGTAAGCCATGTGTCAAAGCAATTACAATGACGAATGTACGTTCCATTTAAGGTTTTATAATCTCGTATCTACAAGTACGAGATGAACGAAATTTCGCCTGTTATGTGTTTTTATAGTGGACATCAATCCCGGCTTATCGTGACAGAGTTATTTGTTACCGGGACATGTCTTCATAGCAAGAACCGAGTTGTGAGATTAAATTATATTACAATGTAATGTCTCATTCGGAATGTTATTTAACGCAGTCAATAAAATGTTATCATTTTTGATTTTATTTATTTAGATTTATTATACCTTAATTGATCTATAAACTGTGTCATGTTTTGACAGTTAAATTTTTATTTTATGTTGTATTGTGACATAATATATCTATATGTATTTTTAAAAATACATTTTGGTTTCAATCGACATCTTATTAAATGTCACTCAATAAGATGTGGAAGAGGTTTTGCTTTAACAAAACAACCAACGTGAATTGTTAAGGTTAACAAACGTTTTATATAAATTTTGTGTTGCGTCAAATTTATCTTATATCGATAATATTGATATTGCTTCAGTCAGAATTATCAATTTGTTACAAAATACTAGTTTCAATGAATCGCACAGCTGTTGGCGCCTTGCCATCAACGGGTGTTACGAGCTTAAGAAAATTCAAAGTATGCGTTGAGTATGCCCCTCAGATACTCAGCCTATATACGAAATTAACTGTAGTTAAAATACGCGTATTGTTTAACAGTCAAAATTTTATTATCAATTACGAAAAACGAAACGCTTTGTAATGCACAAAATAAATATACAAATGTTACCTTGGTCTATTTTCTTCGAAAAAATGCAGTTTTCAATTTTAATATTTAGTTAATGTGATGTGGGTTAATGTGCAATATTTGCAGTTTTCATAACGAAATTCATGGAAATGCATAAACAATCTCTTTTAACTTCTTTGTAGTTTTTTTAATTAATTTGATTTATCCCTGTTTCATGTTCGTTCTAATATATTTTTACATAAAATAAATGAACTGATTTCTTTCTTTAATATCATTTTTCGAACTGGAGCACGGGATCGTTGTACTTACAGTATATTTGTTATCAAAATCTTAAGAATTTTTCACCAGACAGATATTTAAGAAATTAGTTTGTCCAGTTTTTAAACGAATACACAATAACGAAAAGGAACCTGAAAGTAAATATTTTTATCGGTATTTATATAAATGTGAAATTTTTAATATCGCGGTTTTATATAGTTTCGCTAACTAACAAATTGATTACTAAAAACCCACTAGCCCTATCATGACGTTGCCTTGATAGTTTGTATAATTATATAAATATACTAGCAGACCCTGCAAACATTGTTTTGCCATATATGTTATTAACCCCCGCAACCCCCTCTTGTGGGTGGAATTTCATAAAATCCGTTCTTAGCTGACCTCTACTCGGTGAAAGGAATATTCCTACCAAATTTCAAGTCTCTACGCCTTAAGGTTCCAGAGATATCGTGATGAGTCAATGGGTGGAAATCTCTTTTATATATAGTTCTTATACAGAAACAATCAAGGCAATACCATTTCTTTTACATCTTTTTTCATTAGTAATTTAGTACATACATATATAAAATATATGTAAGACGTGGGCTGTTAAAATACAAATTCCTGAATTCAATACTAACTATAATCTTGAAATACGCGTAATTGCAACGCGTATGCAAATCAAAGCAATTGATATATGACAAATTAATGGTGATGTCATAATCCGTGGCGAATGCAAACGTTTATAGTCGAGTACGGTATAAAGCTATCAATGGGGATTTAATTTGGCTTTGGATCATTCGAGATCAAAGCTGATATTTGCATTTAACTTTATACGATCACAACTGTAATATATTGTTCTCATATAATTTAAGACGCACAGCTACTATTTGCTAATCACAGGTCAGGAGATTGAGTAATTTATAAATAGCCGAGTTGTTTATGATGCGATATTAATACTAAAAATATTTATTTTATCTTCATTCTTTATTTTGTTTTTGAAGTAAAACTTCTTTAAGCACGTTTGACTTTGGGAGTAAGCTGGTGAATGCGTGACGAGAGCGCTACGAAAAGTGTGATCGGGGAAAGTCAACGGAAGTTGAGAGGGAGATGTAAGTTAGTGAAGATAGAATGAGAGAAAGCACACTCGTTTTTTACTAGAGTAAGTTTTCGCAATATAGTTTTATGAAGTTTTACGTTTATTCTTATTAATCAGTTTAAAATATTACTATTGTTAGAGCATTCAGTACATTCCTTAAGAAGATGAACCAATTTACGATGCGTTTTTTAATGCATGCATGGAAAAACAGTATTGAAAATAACTTTTTTTATTTTTGTAAAATGTGTGCAAATATAATTAAATATTTTCGATTGGATTACGTATTCATTATAAGGAAATGACCCAACAACATTCACTTGCATCCGACCCGTTAGAATATTTCAGTACTAATTTACGCGTTAAAGACGATTAAACAGTCATTTATCCGTTCATAAGTGTTAGTTACCGATATATGTTCAACCTTCAGTCATTATTTTGGATTACGCGAATACATGTAGCGGTCGGGATTATTGAATTGAGTGGTCGTAAATAGCTTAGAGTAATCGTACCGGTTTCTTTGGCTAGGCTTAAAATGATCGTTTGTTTACTATATTA
Organism: Melitaea athalia; assembly: GCA_905220545.2. Taxonomy (NCBI): domain Eukaryota; kingdom Metazoa; phylum Arthropoda; class Insecta; order Lepidoptera; family Nymphalidae; genus Melitaea; species Melitaea athalia. The sequence goes on along the minus strand of HG992194.1, from coordinate 10,086,354 downwards.
GATAAATGAATTTCATGTAACTTTGAATGTGTATTTGTTATTGTTTTTCGTTATAATGGATTAGATATTTATCATCTAATCATTGATTTCTATTATCTCTCTATTTGTGATTCAGCACATATACCTCAAACTATCGTTTCGTTAGTCATGACTTATGAATTAAGATTACTTCATAACTCATGTCTAATAAGACAACGATTTTGTGGAAAATTAGAGCATAGTTTGGTATATTTTTTCCTTGTGTTTTTCTAATGAAAGTAAAATATTTATAATTTATTGAATAGCAACGGATAAAGCGTTTTTTAAGATAAACTCACATATACGAACTTTGAGTTTAACGTTACCGAAAACGATGTGGAATTTTTACACTGGCGTTAGAGCTCAGAAAGGAAGACGTATATTAAATTAAAGCTTTGATCTAATTTTCCAAAGCGCTTTTACATTTTACATCCATAATGAATGAACTGAATTAACTGTTCAACTTAAGTGAAATCAAGGAATGCTTTTTTAAACTGAAATAAATTACCGCCGTGACTTAATACGAAAACAAGGGAAGATGGCGCTTACGACTGCAGTGTTCATGGTTATTCTAATTACCGTAAGTACAAATAATTAATGTTTTATAAAACAATATATAATATAATATTATAGATTCATTAAAAGCTGCTACCGTGGATGCAAGTAGGCAGAGTAGCGTAGTGGTTAAGTTTTTATTTTATTTTATTTCATACAAAACTCTACATCTAGTAGTGTAATGCTTGCAATAGCTTCAATATAGAGTCACAATAAATGGCTTAAGTATAGTTATAAATTGTAACTAAAATAAGTAAATTATGTTAATATTTTACACATTGCCAATAAATATTACTGAAGGTTACGCGTTTAAATTTTACTAAACATGAATGAGTGATTACTGTAGAACTTTTATAGTTTTACTAATACTTAATTAGTGATATAGTGCAATTTAATTCGTTGATTGGCTGTGCCTTACTCTCCACATAATTAATTTTTGATACACTTAAAGTATTATAACAAAATGTGGACTTAACGTTGCTGTATTTTCTACCGGCGCTTGACTGGTTAATTAATTTCAATTTATATACATGGACTTTAAGAATTCAAAATGTATCAAGCACTTAAGTGCTGCATTGTTAATTATATTTTATCTTTTCTCTTAATCTCCCAATATGTATGCAATACTTTACAACTTTTTAAATCAATTCAATATCTTAAGTTACATGTAAGTATAAGATTATGAAGTTATATCCAGGTGATATTTAAAATGTTCTTAAGTAATGTAGCCCTTAAACTTTATTTTTTATTTTTTTTTATTTAATTCATAAATTAAATAAGTAAAACACAGTTTTTTTTAATTTTTTATAATTTTAAATTATGTACGTTGTAATACAGTATTATTTTAATAATGTTTGTATAATTTATAAGTATATTTATTAATTAACAATAAACGCTACGCCCTTAAATTTAGACCGTCAAGCTGGTTATATTAAAAGAACTTAAAATAACGTGCTTCTGCTTACCTATATATTTATAATATTGTATACAGTATATTATAAATCTGCAGTATTACTGATCACTTCAAAGCCGGTAACAGAGCGATTACAGAATGAAATAAATTGAAGATATATTATGCAGTAACATACTAAAGTTAGTTTATCATTCAAGGGACTGAATACAATTTAATGTAATTTCTAATAAATAATATTTAATACAAAGTTATAGCTCTGATTTGAATAACTGGTGTTATGACAGATTTGTGACTAGTTATTACATTTGACCTTATGTTTACCTAACTTTGTGAATATGTAAGTTTAAACGTGTCTAATTTTAGACAGTAAACTGAGATAATTTATATTGCTTTTTTAACAATACATAATTTCTTTTCGTTAGACTTACCCAAGTAAACTACTATTCTATTTAGTGGTCTAAACACACATTATATAAATTTCCAGATTACAATAAGCGCGTTTGTTTATTCAAAGCGGATATCAAACCAGGGAACACTCGCTTATCGTTTCACAAAAGCAACCTTTCTTTCCTTTGAAAATTAAATGAATCAACTAATGGTAAAAATAATGTAAGTTTACCAGTAACATAAACTGCTATTCATAACTTTTATAATTTAAGCTAAAATTTTATTAGATTAGATGAGAAACGTAAATACATTTATGCTTAAATGGTATAATGTCGACTTAATATTATTCATCTCATTATAAAACATTTTAAAATTCTTGTTTAACGAAAGTATAACGATTAAATAATTTATTGTTAATATTAACGGCGACAGCTATGCGTAAACAAGTCTGTGTGGGTGACGAAGAGCAAAACAGTTTTAATTTTATTTATGTCAACATTAGTCCAATTAAGAATCTTAGTCAATTACGCATAGTTTTGATTGTTATTAATTAATATTTGTCACTCTCAAATAAAATATCCATTTTAAGTTGGGGTTACATTAATGTGATAATAATATTGCATTTTATACAATTTGCATGTTTTGCTACAAAGCTTACTACCTAATGAAAAAACAAAAAAGAAAGCAAATATTTGTATTAGGTAATAATGATCAAAATAAAAGTTTCTTCTCAAGTTTCTTAGTTTTACTAATTCCATTTTCTTAGATGAATAGACGCTTTTCAAAAATCGTTAGAGCTTTCCATTAACGGCACTGGAATTTTAAGCTTGAATAGTATAGGTTCTTTATGCGAGTGTTGTTATATTGTTAAAACGATTAATTTTGTAAAAAAAAATTATATAACACATATCACAGATAACATTAGAAAATTGTAAATCTATATCAAGGTAAACACAACATGGTATCGAAACATAATACGTTTCAAAGAATATATATATACATACATTATGTGCGCTTATTCACTATTTGTAAGAGACGATAAAAACTTTCTTATTAAATACTGAAATAGAAGTGCTGAAAATATCAAATGAGCCACTACATTTATTAAATGTTTTTATTATAATACACGGAACAGTGGAGTTCGCTACTAGCACTACTAGAATCTGGGCAATAAAATTTATACAAATGATGATTTTCACAAACTGTAGTGTAGGTACTGTAAGAGCTCACTTTGATGATAAAAATTACTTGTGGGCTTAGTACATTTACTTTAAGTGTACCTACTTGTATCGGTACTCAATAAACCCTTCACATGGTTATAGATGACTATTAATTGTCAAAGTTGTAACGGTTATTGGAAAACTCTACATTAGTTAAATTTCGTAAAATTCCAAAATTTCAATAAACACATGCCTTAATCAACATTACAAACGCTAATCTTAATTTTAACGTAATTTACAAATTTAATAAAGATTTATATAAAACTTTCGATCTCTCCATTATTTGTATTCAATAAATCGATAATATCTTTGATAAATTATATTAATCACGCACGAACTAACGCTCGGCGACAGGTAATTCATTTAACACTTAATTCTAATTAATAGGCTATTAGTGGACGTTTTCAATTACATATTTAGTTTGATTTATAAGTCAATACATAACTATATAGTTACTGATTAAGAACTGCGACAAGATTATGTTGATAATATTGAAATCGAGTGGTTTTATCTCGAACTTGTTATACGCAGTAAAAACTATTTGTTTTAAAATAGATTTACGTTTTTTTTTAAAAGGTATACGTAGTTATTTTACCAAATTAATTAACGTAACGTTTTTTTATCTTTATATTCTGGCTTGCTTATTTATTTTTATTTCAAATAATTTGTCCCTTTAAGTAAAACTGAGCACTTTCGTAGCTTCAATGTTTCTTGCGCCTTATTCCTTAGAAACCATTTTTGAGAAGTCATAATTATAATCTCATCGCATCACTTCATTTATATAATTATATAATACAAGTTGCACCATGGCTTCACCCGCGTTAATTTGAGGAAAAAACGTAAATAAAAATATTATACTTATAGCATATTATAGTCTTCGTCGGTAAATAGACTATTTACCACAAACATAATTTTTCAATTCGAACAAGTGCGCAGTGGTTCCTGAGATTAGCGCGTTCAAACGGACAAACAAACTAATATTAGGAGATAGGTACAGATAATAATGTTAATTTGTGAAATGACGATTTAAAAGTGATTTTCAAGCCTATTTGAATATAGTAATTTCTTATTTTGATTTTGATAAGGCCTAATAAAAGTCTATTATGTTTTTTTAATTCTTTATAAAAATCAACATATATCGTATGACAAGGTTTAGTATTGATTACATTAATATCCCTTGCTGGCTTCCTTATTTTTTTTTTTGTTTAAGCAAATCTAGAACTAACTTAATAAAAAATTTTTTTCATGAAATTAATAATTATGTATCATGCTATATACCATATAAAATTAAATACGGTGAGTACACGGCCTTATAGGATAATAAACATGTCTCAGGTCATTAAAATTCTCAGGCATATGACACTTCCAACATTGGTGAAACGGCGCCGTCTTCGACATAAATTCGGTTTTTACTAGCTCATTTTAATTTGAATAAAGCCATTAGGCAAAAATAAGTGAATATAAGATATTTCCGACATATTTTCTTTCAAGGCAAAATGTACAATTTTCGGACTTTTAAAGTAACTTCCTTAAGTGATCATTTTATCGAAATGTACTAAACTACATTATTTAAAACACGTTTTTGATCACATTTAAATTTATTTAATGCACTCTCAATATGAATATCGATTGAAATTTCTTAAAGTAAAGAAGATGAAAAAAAAAGAAAGGGAGGCAGAAAAAGATAAAGTATGCCGTTTATTTAAAAAAAAAATGTTAACGACTTTAAAACATTTTATTATATTACACTATTTACATAACTGCTACACACATATTACACTGTAACATAACTGCTAAGTCAAGAACCGCTAACTTCACAGAGATATTAATAATATTTTTAATACTTACGCTAGCCTGATAGAGGCAGTTATAAAATAGTATTTTCATATGATACTATGACTATGACGCCGCGCTGGCGCAGCGGTCACAGCACCGGATTGCGATTGGCTGTTGCGCGGGCGGTTGCGGGTTCGATCCCCGCACACGACAACATTTGTATTGGTCATACAGATGTTTGCTATGGTCTGGGTGTTTGTGCAGTCCTTGTGGGTCTCCCCACTGTGCCTCGGAGCGCACGTTAAGCCGTCGGTCCCGGTTGTTATCATGTACACATGATAACAACCGGGTAAATACGTTACTCATAGTAGGGAATATATCCACCAACCCGCATTGGAGCAGCGTGGTGGGTTAAGCTCCGATCCTTCTCCTACATGGAGAAGAGGCCTTTGCCCAACAGTGGGATATTACAGGCTGAATCGTGAATCGTGATACGATACTATATTTATATCTTTTTATCTTATTTCTAATAAAAACATGTTAACATAACCAAGATTAATATAAATACAGCTAAAAGATAGTATTTTGAGTCTGTATATAAACAAATAGGTACAATCGATTTAAGAGTATATTTAGAAAGTTATTAAACTTATACAGATAATCATTTCGTATCAATCAATATTAATTGTTGTGTTGTTTCAAAATATTGCGCAATATTGTTACTAAATTAAATAAAAAACGGGATGTTTACCATGTTTTTATTTTCATTTTGCGGAGCTCGATATTATATGTATAATAAAAAACATGGCAAATATCCTGTTTTTGAATAATTTTTGTAATAAAAATAACCATGTTAATTTAAAAATTTATGTTAAGTGTTATTTTATATTTGCCACTAAGCCTTACCATGTCTTTGTAAACATGTTTTTCTCCCTCTAATTTAAATTTTCAACTATTCTTTTCTGATGAATACTTTCTCAACTTTGAAAATGTAAGAGGTTTATATTACAATATTTTAAAGATGAGTTAGGACGCTTTATCGTTAAAATGTTATTCCATTTTGTAAATAAATTAATTTGAATCGTATCAAGCAAATAATGCTTTTATGGTATAATGTTAATAAGATGAGTTAAAAAATTAATGTTATTATAAAGATACCATGAAGCTCGTTTCAGATCGTAAAATATAATCATATTAGTAAAATATACTAATTATATTATAATGAAATAGGCAATAAATATGTGAAGTAGTTCTGGTCGGAAAGATATGGATTTTCTAACATTTATAGAACTAATAAAATGTTTCTTTGATACAGTGGCGTAGCGTGCCTTGGAGGGGCCCCGTATCAAAATTAGTTGGGGGGCCCAAATGAAGGGTAACGATTTCTCACAAAATAAAAAAAAAATGCTTGCATTTAATTAAAATAAATATTTATTTAATATAAGTTATCACTTCCTCCTAGAATAGACAATAGTGACAAGTCTGATAGCCGTTCCTGTCTCGTCGAAGTCCTTAGGTAATTTTTGTTCAGTTTAGTTTTGAAAAACTTCTTTCAGCTGTTGCGGTTATAACTGGAAGGGTCAAGAATAGAAAGCATGATGTAATTACCAAACGTAAAACTGGATGCAAGACTATTGAATTTTATCAGCAACAATTCCGGGAGTTCCTTAATGGAATGAATTTTTTGAATTTCTGATTTTACATTTTAAGCATGTTTTCAGAGCAATTGATTGTTAATGAAGATTAACTGAATCCTGCAATAACCGATGAAGGATGTTGCTAACTTTTGGGCGCACGCTTAACTCGGGAAAAAGGGGATTCCTTTTTTTTACTTTTGTCATTTCTGAAGTGAAAACTCTATAGGCACGTTTGACAGTTATTTTGTATGTTTTTTTACCGGAAAGCACGAGATTAAGTGACATCGTGGATAACATTTTACTAAGTTTGCTTAAACACATTATGGGCCTCTGTAGCCCGGGGCATCCGTACCATTGATACGTCTGATACGGTGGTAGCTACGCCCCTGCAAAGCAATCTAAATCACTCACAGAAGCTAACTGCTGAAAAAATGAAGAAATTTTGGATATTTTTTTTATAACCTACTCTCTTTTCTGTCTACCTTTTCTTTTCATAGCTCCACTGGGATAATCTCTTTTCCTTTCACTCATTCTTTTCACAAACCACAGTAATTAACCAATAAGTAATGAGAAGTACAAGATTGTATTGTATTAAAATGTAATAACGTAACGGCGTTTGGCAGGCTTCGTCGAGTCTTCACTTCGAAGATTCCGCAATGCTTGAAAACAAAAGTCTTCGGGCAATGCGTCCTGCCTGTGTTAACATACGGAGCCAAGACGTGGACACTGACAAAGGGACTGGTACACAAGTTCAAAGTCGCTCAACGTGCAATGGAATGGGCTATGCTTGGGGTTTCTCTCAAAGATAGAATTAGAAATGAGGCTATCCGCGAGAGAACGAAAGTAACCGACATAGCCCACAGAATTAGCAAGTTGAAGTGGCAGTGGGCTAGTCATCTGTGTCGCAGGACATCGGGCCGTTGCAGCAGACGTGTCTTGGAGTGGAGACCGCGTCTTGGCAAACGCAATGTAGGACGTCCTCCGGCCCACTGGAGCGACGATCTACGTAAGACTGATGGTGTAGGCTGGATGAGGATTGCGGAAAACCGGGATATCTGGCGCGAACTTGGCGAGGCCTATGTCCTGCAGTTTACTGCAATGGGCTGAACTGACTGTCTGACTGACGGACTGTGATAACGTATGAACCGGAATGAAATAAAACACGTAAATATTCTTCTCGTAATATGCATCTGTTATTGCGGGATTCCCCCGTTTAAGTCGCTCACTGATGTAGGATGTTGCCAACTTTTGGGCGCACGCTTAACTCGAAAAAAAAAAAAGAGATTACTTTTTGATTTTGTCATTTCTGAAGTGAAAACTCTATAGGCACGTATGACAGTTTTTTTTATATGCTTTTCCCGGGAAGCATGAATTTAAGTAACATCGTGGATAATATTTTACGATTTTTTTTGCTTATAGACGTTGGGGGCCCCTGTAGGCCGGGGGCCCCGTATCATTGATACGGCTGATACGGCGGTAGCTACGCCCCTGCTTTGATAACTTTCAGTGTATTATGGTATGTTAGTTGAGGCTATTAAATACATTGTGATTTTTAAGACTTATTTTCCAGAAGTTTTTTTTTGATGCTGAAAGTTTAGTATTATTAACAATATAAATTTTTATAAGCTATAATATAATATATAATAATCTTACAATAGGTTTAATTTTAAAAGCTTAAAAATAAATGTTGCTGATCAATATTCATACTCGTGAAAAAAATGTTCCATTTAATTTATCACACACACCTTAAATGTGTGATCAATTCAAATAGTTTGCGTCAAATCGATTAAAAAGCGATAAAACTATAGAACATAAATTTAAGTGTAATTTCGAAATGAAGCTGTTATCTGACTCATCTCCTTGATTCAACGGTGTCCTTAATCGCTGTGTTTGTAGCGCCGGCGTCTCGACCATCAACTTTATATTATTAAGCAAATAGCCTAACGTAACTCTAACTACTGACCACAAATATCAAGACTATACAAATATGCTATTTTTAAGTTATCTTTGCATAATGATTGTACAGAAGTAGGAATTGTTAAAATTTCAAACAATGTGTTTACTGTTAGTGTAATATTTGCGAAGTTTTGAATGTATTATGATTGTGTTTTATATTGCGTGGAAGTTGTGACGTATATTCAATGTATATTTGTAATAAGAACTTGTTAATTAATAATAATATTATAAAAACAAGTGGTATAAAAAAGTAAATTACCACTGAGGTCAACAAAACAGTGTCACCCATTACCAGTTCATATTTAGATAGACGTGAGCGGACGAATAAAAATAATTTATTATAGATTGAAAATTTTAACAAGATATAATTATAAGTAGGAAAAGTGTGAAGTAATAGTACGAATTGAAAAATAAATTAAATTTACTTTAATAGAAGTGAAAATATTTATGTTGTAAATAGTCGTAACATTTGTAAACAATTATATAAAATATCGTTTGTACAATCTTTCGTTAGTATAATCAGGGTCGTGTATCGCAATGTGGACAGTACGGTACGACATTCCACTGAACAATACAGTCGTACCATTAGACTGATTGTATTCTTGTCGACCATCAGCGATTAAGTGTCGCCGAGATGTCGCCGCGATGTCGTCTCCATGTTCTTCACGCTCGACTTCTAATGACGATATTTTAATACATTCTTAACCTGATGTGACATAATGGGACGAGCCACTCCTTTGAGTGTCTTGTAACATTTAGGAATAGGGATACTTTTCGGAAGCTATGATTAATAAGTTTATGCTTAAAAAGTTAATTATGGAAATCAGATTGTCAGCTTAGTAATTTGAATACTGTTTAAAGATGTTGAGTAATTCGTAGTGAAGTAGTAATTTAGTTTTACACTATTATAGTTATAGTGCTGGTATAATTTATTATAAAGCTATTGAATAAAATTAAGTTTTTATCTTAGTATCGAGTTTTAATATTAAAATTAAACATTTTCGTAATAAGTTTATAGAAAGAATACTATAAAAATTAAAAAAAAACAATCTTTGATACGATATACATTTATAACATAAAACAACTTAATAAATTTACAGGTAAACAACCCAGTAATAAGTAGTTTAAATATCACTTGTTATATTCAAGTTTGACTTAAATAAATACTATTATTTGTAGCCGTTTTGTAGCGTTTTGTTATTGCTACTTTTGTGTACGATTAATAATACATTAAGCATTTCTATATAAATAATGAAATAGTTTCGTGATGTCACAGTTTGTCGAATAAAAATAAGCAACTCTGTCTCTTTACAAGTTAATAAAGTAACCAATAAAACCGCAGGTGGTAGGTCGGGACGTGCTGTCGGTGGCAGGTAGCAACGATGTTCGCTGCGGACGGCGCCTGGTGTCGGGCCTGTTCTCGCGACCGCGGCTACCTCTTGGCTATTCCTACATCACAACGGTACCCAGAGGCGCTTGCCGACTCAACGTCTCCGAAATTGTACCCAGCGATAATTATATCGGTAGGTATTTGTGTATAAATTAGTGTATATTGACTAAAAACTTTTTTTTTGAGTTATGATCTTGTTTGATTTATTTTTTGTTAAAGTTAACAACTTAACTGTTAAACTTTTTTTATAGGAACTTTCACATAACTACAATTTTAGACTAGGTTTTTGCTAGTTTTACCGAAACGAGTTTATGATGTATGGAAAATTTACTTAATGATTGTATATTTTAATACGTAAATCTGGTGCGATTAATAAATAATATTGAGTCTTAAAATTTTATTGAAATATTTATCGATAAAATACATGATACCTTATTCAATTTGAACTGTTGAAAACTTTATTACAATGATGGATGAATTCCGTATAACAGTTCGTATTCGCGTTAGACAGTCATTTGTTTGCAGTCAATGGTCCTTTGATGAAGGCAAATGGGCCGCAAACATTAGGTTAGTCACTTATCAATCAACGTTGTATATTTGCTTGATCGTAAATCATTCGTGAATGCAACAATAGACGTTGTCCTGCGGATTATGAATGGATATAGCCTTGAATTCGATTCCGCATTATTTGGAATCAATTAGTCATTTTTTGATTCGAGCTCTTCTTTGCCATTAGTTGTAATTACACGCTTTATTGGCTTCATTACTGGTACTAAATAGAGGTCTTATGTTCATTTTAGGATTACATTTTTTATTTTATTTTTTAATTATTATTCGAATTGTTTCTTACCTTATATATTAATTCAGTCGTAGATAATGCTAAAAATTCCACAATCAAACTATTTAAGAAACGTGCATTGTATGTTATTTTGAGTAACGTATTTTGTATATCATTTATTGGCTAGATGTGTTTGAACCAAGGCCAAAGGTCGGGGTCAATGCATAAGATACAAGACGGTACAGCATTTAATAATTCTTGAGCTTGTAAACTTGAGGTACGCTAACAAGCTATGAATATTGCAAACCGCTTAAATACGCTGAGACGTGCACAATGTACCGATTTTATGGTTCCATGCTTGCGAGTATACATTTTAGTAACAATAGTATTATTAATGCGATTATAGATTATAGGTATATTAAGGATGGTGTGGCATTATAAATATTATTAATATTGGTGAAAATACATTTAGATAAATTGTTTCTTTAGAATATTTTTGATTACCGACGACTGTTATAGTTTGAAAGTTTTTTCATTAATTAATCTTTGTAACACAAAATAGATTAATATAAGTTTTTAAAAATATTTCTTTTTATTTGTTATATTTAAGAAGGAGGGTAGAATAAACATACCTAGTGTGTAGGGGATATAGCAATTATTAATATTTTTTAATTTTTATACATTTTTAAACAATCCTATTGCATTTTTTTGTAACATTGTGTATAAATTCTGAGCAGTAATGTTTCCTATTCATCAACAGCATTGAAAATAACGAATGGATCGTATATCATGAATGGAGAATTCGCAGTTAGTTCACCAGGAACATATGAGGCTGCTGGAGCGAGATTTATATATACGAGAGAAGCAGGTCTTGACTCAGTGTTTTCAATAGGACCTATACACAGCGCTATTGATATTATGGTATGATAGAACTAAGTATTACACGTTTAAGAACGAAAACAAGAACTGATAGAAATAAAGAATGGTTCATAAAACTTGAATATTTTTTTTTAGGTTTTGTATACGCAGCCGAATCCGAATATTAAGTACGAATATTTTACCGAATCATTGCCAGGCGAAGTGAATATCGAATCAGAAACGAAACTCAATTTACCTGAACCGACAATTATTCCAAAGCACACGAGACGACATCATGGCTTTGATGCACGAAGGGTAAACATCCCGGGACGCCCAGACTCCGCTAGCTTTATCAAGGATTCCAAAGAAAATGGTATAGATGAGAATATAATTGGAGAGAGAAAGTTTATGTGGAAAATACTTTCCTATACTCAGTGCTCAAGGAGCTGCGGTGGTGGTATCCAGGTAGGCTTTTATTAATTTAGCTGATTCATGAAATATACGAGAGTACGTATTTATTTATTTGGTAATTGTAATATTAGTGATGACTAAAGTTAATGATGATGATTGATAATTATTTAGTTATATTTAATTTTAGGTAGGCAAATACAGATGTGTTGAAACGAGCTTATCAGGGGACAGAGAAGTATCATCAGCACACTGCACGGGGTCACCACCCCCAGGAAAAAGACGAAGATGTGCTAATATTCCTTGTCCTCCAAGGTGGAGGGCGGCAGCTTGGTCCTCATGTCCTCAATGCGGTCCTGCAACCAGGACGAGGATAGTTGGATGCGTACAGGATCACTCAAGAGGTATAACTAAGGTAAGGGTTGGTTCGTACATAATCGATTGTGTTTTCATCTTGAAATTGAATTTAAAAAAAAATTAACGAAAAATAAGTATACGTATATTTTATTTTACTGAAAGTAAAAGAGCTGTTTAACAGGTTACAGTGTCTTCACCAATAATAGTTTTGCATTTACAAATCATGCTTATAATTAGTATTCATGTAGTTATCTCTTATTAAATATTCGTAGTTAAATGTAATACAACATATCTATTCATTTAAATTGAATCGAATACTGTAGTTGATTTCTTTTTGTGTCATAATAACAAATTACCATTTTATTTTCTTATTTTATACAAAGCTTTTATTATTTTATTCAGATAAGTGACCAAATGTGTCCAGCACCAAAACCTCCAACGACAGACACGTGTAATATACCAGATTGCAGCATAGGAATCAGACACATAGCGAGCAGCAAACCCAGGATACAGACGGATACCTTCAGAGATGGTCCGGTTTACACGATAGCTGTCAATACATCTGACGATGACTTAGGACCAGAATATAGATTTAGTCCAAGCGTTGGCAGCTGGCTTTATACTGATTGGTCTGAGGTTTGTTCAGTTTTACCTTAAGGCTTCATAATTAGTTGCAACGTAGTCTTAAGGTCTGTATTACCGGTTGTCGATAATGTTAATTGACAAATGTCGGAATCTAAAGGGCCCCGTAAACGATCAAACAATTTGTCAAATTTTACGTGTTGTCAAATTATTTGATCGTGTGCGAGCTTATTTGATGTATTTGTTATATGAAAACATGAAGTTTGACAAACAAATTTGACAAATTATTTGATCTTTTGCAGGGCCCTTAACAAATAAAAGTTTATGTTATATTATCTTTTTTTATCCATCAAGTTTCACTAATATTTATGAGATTTTATTATTTGCAAAAGTAAATCTAAATGTTGTAGTTTGTTAATTGAAGAGGACCAAGCCCTAATGGCCTATTCTACCTGTTGATGTTCGAGTATATTCGTTACTTATGTTCAGAATAAACATTATGCACAGCATGTGAAACCAGCCCTTAAGGGTCTTAGGGTCTGACGTAAGATTTATTTTGTACTTTTTCATTTTAGTGCGTAGGCTGGTGTGTAGGTGGAGGTGTGCAGACAAGGGCAGTTCGTTGCGCGGATCCCTCTGGCTGTCCGCGGAAGTCGCCTGAAACGTCGCGCGCATGCGCACCGACGATGTCTTGTGAACCTCATGAGGGGCATTGGTTTATGGGTAATTTTATATGTTTTAAATAATATCTTATAATTTCTTTATATTTGTCTCAATATAAATATTATAGATGTGCTGATTAAGACTGCTCGCATAGCGAACTAGCCCAATTACTTACAGTAAAAGTATTAATAAGCAATTATTATTTTTATTGAATGTATCATCTCCCTACATGTATTTTATGGTGAAATATATGTATACGAGTATATGCTAAGTAAGAAGCCGAATAATCGTGATTGGGATAGCGGCCGGATATTCGCCTCACGATCACGATCACGATACAGCCTGTAATATCCCACTGTTGGGCATAGGCCTCTTCTCCATGTAGGATAAGGATCCTTATCCTACATTCGCCTAATCTATACTAATATCTATAGGTACATATAAATAAAATTGGAGTGTCTGTTTTTAATATTAAAATTACCCTTTTTTACTAAATGCATATGGATCTATACACGGTACATATACCAAAATAACATTTTTTACAATTTTTGTCTGTCTGTCTGTTTGTTCCGGCTAATATCTGAAACGGCTGGACCGATTTTGACGGGACTTTCGCTGGCAGATAGCTGATGTAATAAGGAGTTACTTAGGCTCCTTTTTTTTAGAAATTTATTTATTTTATAACTCTGCGAACTGGACAATAACTTTTTCGTTAAATTCCACGAGGACGAAGTCGTGGGCACAGCAGCTAGTAAATAAATAAAAATAAATAATGATAAAAATGGACAGTTTGTTTGTTTGTTTGTGTAAACGCGCTAATCTTAGGAACTACTAGTTTGAAATAAAATATTATTGTTTTTATGTTGGGTAGTCCATTTACCGAGTAAAGCTATAGTCTATATAACTCCACGATATGACCAATAGGAGCGGAACGTTAGAAGAACGTCTTAGAAGATATTACAGTTTTAAGAGAACTCCGAAACGAATTAACGATCACAAAAATTATTTTAAATAACAAAAGGTTATCAATACATATTATAAAACAAAGTCGCTTCCCGCTGTCTGTCCCTATATGTGCTTAGATCTTTAAAACTACGCAACGGATTTTGATGGGTTTTTTTTAGTAAATAGAGTGATTCCAGAGGAAGGTTTATATGTATAATACATGCATAATATAGTAAAGGAACACTGATAGTTTTAGAGGTTTCTAATGTGATGTCGTAAATAAACACATTTTTGCGCTTACATTGCAATTAGGTATTTATTTTATATTTTGTATCAGCATTGTACCCGTGCGGAGCCGGGGCGGGTCGCTTGTTTATTTACATTTTTATTAGACAGACATATGAATTCTTACGAATGAAAGATACCTACTTCACCAACAAGGCAATTTTATGAAGATAAACACAAACAATGTCTTTTTTTTAGACTAATAAAATTTAGAAGATATTGTATAATCAAATAAAAGGAGGAAAGGGTTCAAGTCGCCCGCGTTGCACAGTAATGGTTTAAAAACATTTTAGTACGTTTATTCCTCAAATTATCGCGGACGCAACCGCGGTTCACAGCTAGTCTCTAATAAGCATATTTTGTACCGCGTGATATAATGAATACATTTGTAAATTTTTTGGTAATATACATATTTATATATCTAATTAAAAAGTATAAATGCAGTTCGCTGATTTAGTTTTCAGTACATTTAAAAATACTTGATGTCATAATTATTATACATTAAAATTTTAGGTGAATGGTCACCGTGCTCATCCACGTGTGGTGGGAAGCAAGTTCGTGGTGTCCTTTGTATTGGTGGGAGTGGGAGACACCTTAGAGATACAGCATGTAACGACCCTAAGCCTGAACGCGAGAGACAATGTGGAGGAGAATGCTCTCCAACTTGGTATTCTAGTGAATGGGGTCAGGTAATTATTTGTGTTTTTTTTTCTTATATCTTTTTAATAAAAAAAAATTAGGTAAGGCTATTAGGTTGATATCACTATAGTTTAGCACAAATGTAATTTCTATCTCACTTATAGGTAAAGAAAATAATAAAACCTAATATTATTTCTTCTTATTTATTCAATTGCATTACACTATTAAAAAAATCATTTTAGCAAAATATTATATTGATGATGCGTTGGCGTAACGGTCACAGCACTGGTTTGTTGCGGGTTAGATCCTCGCACGTGGCAAACATTTGTAATGTCCATACAGGTGTTTCCCGTGGTCTGGGCGTTTGTGCTTGTATATTGTGTGTTTCCGGACCCCCGACACAGGAGATAATTCTAGTGGGGGCCGTTGAGTGTGAAGCGTTTATTTATTTATTTATTGTTTTTCCTCGTTATCGTACTTATGTATTATTTTCTGCAAACCTTGTAATTTTTTTATTTGACAAAAATTGTCTTTGAGAGACATTTAAAACAGAAATATCATATTAAACATTAAAAATTGTGTCAAGTCAAACGGACACACCCGAAAGCCAAAGCAAAGAACTGAACTGAACTAAACATTAAAAAATATTGAATCTATTCAATCGTTGGACTGAATGTAAAAATTGTTAAATTTATTTTTGTATTGTTGTTAAAATTTCCATTTAACTCCAGTGTACAGGTAACTGCACATTAGGTGTAGGCATACAACGCCGGACAGTTGTCTGTGCCCGTGGTGATGGCAGCGCGGCGGGTGACGATGACTGTACCGCCCCGCGACCGCACGCCAACCGCCCTTGTGAGCCCAAGTGTACCGTGGAATCGTCTATACCACCGGATTTGACTATAGGTAATATAACTAATATCTATAGATAATATTTCCATTTTCTTACTTTTAGGATGTCTTTAAGACCTTGGATTGGGGGGAACGAGGCATCAACGTCAACGGCGAATACATCTCTCACCTTCGTTTTGCTGACGATATCGTCATCTTTGCGGAGACGTTGGATGAGCTAGGTCAAATGCTGGCCGACCTAAACGAGTCCTCCCGACGAGTCGGTCTCGGTATGAACTTGGACAAAACGAAAGTTATGTTTAACAACCAAGTCATACCGAGACCGGTATCGGTTGACGGTATCCTTCTTGAAGTTGTACAGGATTATGTCTACCTTGGCCACACCATTCAGCTGGGCCGAAACAACTTCGAGAAGGAAGCTGATAGGAGGATTCGGTTGGGCTGGGCGGCATTTGGCAGGCTTCGTCGAGTCTTCACTTCGAAAATTCCGCAATGCTTGAAGATAAAAGTCTTCGAGCAATGCGTCCTGCCTGTGTTGACATATGGAGCCGAGACGTGGACACTGACGAAGGGACTGGTCCACAAGTTTAAAGTCGCTCAACGTGCTATGGAACGGGCTATGCTTGGGGTTTCTCTCAAGGACAGAATAAGAAATGAGACTATCCGTGAGAGAACGAAAGTAACCGACATAGCCCACAGAATCAGCAAGTTGAAGTGGCAGTGGGCTGGTCATCTGTGTCGCAGGACCGATGGCCGTTGGAGCAGACGTGTCCTGGAGTGGAGACCGCGTATTGGCAAACGCAGTGTAGGACGCCCTCTGGCCCGCTGGACCGACGATCTACGTAAGATTGCCGGTGTAGGCTGGATGGGGATTGCGGAAAACCGGGATGTCTGGCGCGAGCTTGGGGAGGCCTATGTCCAGCAGTGGACTGCAACAGGCTGATATGTTGATGATGATGATGATGATTTTCTTACTTTAAAAGCCGTACCTTTGCCCTTCTCCTACATGTAGGAATAATCAAAATACTATTATAATATTTTTTTGTAGGCTTTGATTCCCCTGCAAGTGTCGAAAATTTGCAGCTACGGCTGTATCTTTTGATTGCGTTGGTTTAGAAGTTTAATTTTTTCACAGCTCCAACTTCCAAGGGACAGTAGACTTGAGTATTTGATATGAATTTTGCCTTGATATCTCCACACGTTCCCGAGAAAAAGGGTCTTGACAGACACACGAACAACAAGTGATCCTATGAGGGTTTTTAACTCAAAACGCGTTACGAATTTGTCGCTTCGTATATCATATATATGTATGATGTAATTGTTTTTAATTATGTTTCAAATTGTCTTTTATAAATGTCAAAATTATGCACATCTTATGCCCTTTGTATATTTGTCATGAACTTAACATGAGAAAGATCATATTTCCGATAAGCATCATTTGATCACGTTATAGTGGAGTGTCTGGGGGTTTTGACCTCAGACTTTTGTTACAGTGAATGAATTTAAATGGTCGAGGGGGGGTTTTCTTTGTTATACTATAAAGTGTAAAGTTTACCAATTTTTTTTTTGTGCTTTTGATTTTTTTTTTATTTAAACCAAAAACTATAAAAAATTAATAATTTTATTTAAAATATATATTTTTTTCGTATTATATACGTTGAATAATACCTAAATAGACGTAAAATAATATTTTCTTGAAATGTTGGAGCGTATGAAGGGTCATAACGACCTTGGACAGGCAGTAGAACGTGGAGAGGAGAGAACGAAAAGATGGCTTGTTACCTCATCTTCAAACTGAATTCATTTACGCTCATACAGGTTGTCGCCAAAAATATATTGAAACATATAAGAAGAGGCCCAATGATACTCCATTTTTGCCTTCGAAAAAGAAACTCCGAAGTAGCACTGATTTATCGAGCTTTGAGTGGGAAAAAACTGTTTCATCTCTGGTCAAGAAGCTAATAAAGAAATTTAAGCAAAATTAAATAAAAAATGACGAAGACAAATCTCATATATTAATACTCCAACTTTAAATGACTCCATTGTAAGCTTTATAGCTGTACAGAAAAACGATTGTTATCAAGAAATTCATAAAAGAATTTCTGATATAGCAGATTTACAAACACTCCAAGCAAAATAGCACGCTGATTGTTATAATTCTCTTAAAAATTCTATTCATCTGAGCTCTGCTGATAAAAATGTTGGTTTGACAATTTCGATGATAGATGCAGCAATGAAGCAAATATGAGAATGACGACTGCCAATTTTCTATGCAAGAGTTGAAAGATATGATGGTATATACCTCACAGCATACACCGGATGAAAAAACTATTAGATAACGACTAATAGACCGCTATCATGATGATAATGTTGAATCAAGTAGATTTGGACCTAATACTATTATACTTTAAATAATTGTGTTTGCTCGCAAACGAAAAAAAAACCGACTTCAATTACATCGACAAGTAGTACAACGTAATATGACGAAAAAATAGTCAAGTAAATACGCGCTATTAAAGATTACTCAAAAAGTTGTAATCAGATCTCGATCTAATTTAAACAAAACTACATGATAAGTATTAGCTTTCGATTAAAGTAAGAATCATCAAAATCGGTACACCGAGTAAAAAGTTATGCGGTATAATACAACGAAGGTCGACGAAAAAGTAGTCAAGTATATACGCATTATTAGGTATAACTCTAAAAGTACTTGTCAGATTTCAATTAAATTAAAATGGGACCACATGACACCTAACACCTTTCAATTAAAACCAAATTGATCGAAATCGGTCCACCCAGTCAAAAGTTCTGAGCTAACATATGTATGTTAGCTAGAATTGAGAACCTCCTCCTTTTTTGGAAGTCGGTTAAATCTTTTTCCTAGTTACTATCTCTATATGAATGTATCAATTAACTTAATTTTGGTGTAGAAAAATGTTCTATAGGGTTTAAACTATCAAAATTATAATTATTTCGTTTTTTTTTTTTTGAATCGAGATCACAATTTTTTAATAGGTAAACTTTTTTGTATATATTATAAGCTAAACATTCCACTTTGAATTATAAAATTTCATTCACTGTAACGGAAATCCGAGGTTTTCGTGTTTTTAACGCCCCAGGCACTCCACTATTAGATTAGTATTGTTTTGCGAGTAAGATGTTTCACTGTTTTTGATAAAAATATTTTAATTTATTAAGTATTTTAAATAATTTTGATATTAATTCATCGTTTGTGCATTGTGCAAAATATGCTTAAACGATTAAGTCAAAAAAGATTACGCCCTTATTTCTTTGTTTTTTTTTTTCAATTTTGTTCATAAAATTACACAATAATTTAATCTTCAAGTAGTTACGTAGTTACTATTAAGTTAATGACGTAGATGATACATAATATCAAAAACATTTCAGAGTCTCAAAAATCGGCAACTGATTCACCAACTACAAGCTCACAAATGACAACACAGAGAAGTTTTAATACATTAATTGGAAATAAAGGTATTATCACGTTTTATTAATTTATATTTTACAATACATTATAAAGAAAGTGTCATCACAATATTTGTAACTGAGTTCATACTTCTAATAAATGAGAAATTCGGCATAGTATATGAAAGTGTAGTGTTTATGTATGCGTTTCTATAAAATATAAAATTAACATGATCAAAAATGTATTTTAAAAATGTAACTGCGTTCTTCATTCCATAAAATGGACAATTAACTGTATGACGATGCCAATGTTTTTTTTAACAATTTTGTTTGAACTTAACAACAAAAACTATTATTTGACAATTTATATACGTACAAACGAATTTTACATGATATTAACTTGTGTGTCTTGTTTTTGTTACAGACTGCGAAGACAAGCTACATAACTGTTACCTCGCTGTTCAAGCGAGGCTTTGTCACTACAAGTATTACATACAAAATTGTTGCGATTCCTGCAGCGTGCCATGAAAACTATTTTGTTGTACCGTGTATTAAATTTTGAATAATCACAAATACGAATTTAAATAAATTCGATTTAATATTCTAAGAAGAACAATATGAGATATAAAAATAGAAGAAAATATATTAAGTTAAAATTTGAATATCCGAGCCCGTACGATTTAGTTTTACAGTAGTAGCTCGTATTAATAATCATATAAGCGAATAATAAATGATAGATTACTCATATTTTTGGTGTGATATTTATTTTCTATTAAATATAAATTAAGCAATAAGTATTACGACATATTGTATAAGTTTCGATTGCTCATACAACATATTTGTATGTGTAATGTAAATAAAAAAGATTTAAAAAAAACTGGCGGTTTTTCATTTCATTTATTCCTCAATACTAGTTTTATATATGTAGGAAACTAATTTTAAGAAACAGATTTTTTGTTAATAGTTCAGATATGGTATGTAGAATATGTGACTTTATTTTAATTGCCTATCGTTTAAATATCTTTTTCCTCGTCGGTAATTTTCTTCACCGTAGCTTATAATTCATATTTATTATATTCTAAGCATGGCTGTACTGATGCTTTGTGTAATTACTTAACCGAGTGTTTACACATTATTCGCCAACCCGCATTGGAGCAGCGTGGTGGATTAAGCTCCGATCCTTCTCCTACATAGGGAAGAGGCCTATGCCCAACAGTGGGATATTACGGGCTGAATCGTGATTGTGATCGTTACACATTATTAATATTGAAATAGCACTTCTTTAAATATTTAATTATTACATATTTATTCATACGAGAATACCACATACCATGTTAAAATTTTAATACTTAGATCTCCTGTAAACCGACTTAGTACCTACTCCTTTTATATTAAGTTGAGATCAAAGTTTATTATTTGTTTGAATTAAATAAATTGTATTAAAGTACCCGTATCAGTCAGTATGCAGTCCTTGTGGGTCTCCCCACCGTGCCTCGGAGGGCACGTTAAGCCGTCACGTCGGGCCCGGTTGTTATCATGTACACCTAATAGCGATCGTTACTCATATAGGATTCATCATTCATCATCATCATTTCAGCCTATCGCAGTCCACTGCTGGACATAGGCCTCCACAAGTTCGCGCCAATAATGGCATGAACTCATGTGTTTTACCCATAGTCACCACGCTGGGCAGGCGGGTTTGTGACCGCAGGGCTGGCTTTGTCGCACCGAAAACGCTGCTGCCCGTCTTCGGCTGCTGCCCGTCTTCGGATCATATAGGATTCATATAGGATTATAGGGAATATATTCGCCAACCCGCATTGGAGCAGCGTGGTGGATTAAGCTCTGGTCCTTCTCCTACATGAGGAAAGAGGCCTATGCCCAGCAGTAGGATATTACAGGCTGAAGCGTATTAAAGTATCAATACAGGTTTAATAAAATAGGCTTAACAACATATTTTGTAATTGTAATCACAAAATAATTGGAATGGCGTAAATTTTTTAGAAAGCAGTGAAAAACTGTTACTGCCTTTTTCCTAAGCACGGCGATAACACTTGAATTACATTAAAAATGGTAGGACAGGCGTTACAGGGCGCCAACGATAAATGACGTTACCTCAGCGTTACGTGTCGTCAACAAAATCTACCATATTAACAAGTGTGAATCATAATCATATCCATCCTAGGCAAAAATAACAAACTTTCCAGGCGAACTCTTCTCATTTTACTACCATATGTTTTACCAATACTTTAGAAGCTGAAAAATAATATGGGACCATCGCGTAATCACGTGTCGTCGTCATGAACCCACCATATTGACGTGTGTGAATCACAACCATTCCCGTGGTAGGCAAAAATAATAAACTTTCATTTTTACATATCATACCATAACCATCCCATATTACTAACACATGATATAACATGCGTCAGAGAACGGAACCGTCCGATGGCGCCATCACATACCAGTCACGTGTGGTCAGCATAAAATCACCATATCGACAAGATGCCATGAATGAATCACGATGAGTAAACACATTAAAAAAAATTATAAGCTTTCAGGGTATAGCATATGGACCATACCCATCCTATTATTCTAATACTCATTATAGTAACATGCTTCAGAAGAACTGAACTGTACAATGGTTTTATTATACAGTCCGTATCGTCAGTAGCAAGTTCGTTTCGTTTTATATGAGGATCATTCGAATCTCACAGCCTACTTACTACTTAGGTACTAGCACTAGCTTACGTTAGTTAGCGAAATCGACATTTGGTACGAATAACAGTAAGTATGAGATGGGACTAATATGGTATAAACTAAGCTTTCTGTCGAAATATATCGGACTATCGGTGATGTATGATATGTCATACTAGATAACTCTTGAACTTTGTTTGTTTATAAAAGACTTTGGTCAAAAAACTTCGATTAAATTAAACTTTTTCTAGACCATTAGTTATAAAAATTACAATTACTGCTTCTTACTTAGGATTGTCTGTTTTTTGCGAAAAATTATACGAGTACTAGCTGTGCCCGCAACTTCGTCCGCGTCGAATTTAACAAAATATTTAATGTTCAGTTCGCGAAGAGCATCTCAAGGAAAGAACGCTGGCTCGTCGAGCTTTAAATGTTTCGCTGCTAATTACTTCTAACGACGATATCTCAAAAACTATTCATCTGATTGATATAGTGTACAGGGCAATTTTAATCTGCAATTAATGCCTAAGCTATCTAATATATTTATTTGGATAAGGATTCATACTGAACTACAGAAAATAGCTTTGAAAATAACGTAATTTTTTTAATTAAAAATTTGAACGTAAAAGTGGTTATTGTTAGTCAACCGTAAGAGATATAGATATGCTATCGCAGACTTTTTTGTAGCATTTTTATATATTTTGAATTCGCTAGTACATTACTGAACTATATCTTTGCTAGTTTACGCGGGCGTTCGCGTGGAAAGCTCCCAGTTGGCGAGATTTTTTGCGACCTCTTCAACATTTATCGCCGTATTTCTGGTAATTTACATAAAAACATAATAAATTATATACCTGAACCTTCCTCAAGAATTACTCTTTCTATTGTTGAAAACTGTATAAATAATCCGTGTGATAGTTTTAGAGTTTATCGCGTTCAGACAGACAGACAGAGTTCAGAGGGACTTCTTTTTATAATATTTATAGATAGATAATGTCAACCAATAGATACACAACACGTTGTTTACTCGTGAGTAAGGTAATACAAAATTCACTTTATTATAACTTGTAAATGGGCTAATATTGCTTATAGAAAGGTAAAATAAAACAAAATTCAGTGTTTAAAGCTTATTATTTTTGTACGTTGTTATACGCGATATTAGTAGGTACAAACAGAAATTCTGTAAAATTAGTAAAAAACCAATTTAAAAAATAAACATAATTGTGATGGTACGGTATAAATTATTGTTTGTTATCTATAACATAAATACTTACAGCCGGTAAATAAATGCGTTATACAATATTATGTAAATATTTACACGAAATCTGACTTTTAGTGCAGCTCCACATATACGAAATGAGGTTAACATGAGAAAAAAAAATACGTGAGATATTCATATACAAGCTTAAAACTAGTTTTTAAAAATTTATATATAGTTGCTACAATTGTCTATAGATGTTTAAAATTTTTAGTCGATTTTATTGTATTTATTTATGATTAAAAATAGTGGCATTTCCGTTTCATACATCTTGTATGGCGCAGTTTTAAATATCATAATCTTTGTCCAAACAATCAGAATAAATAATGAACACAATGTCATTGTTCCTAAACTACATATAGAAACATATTTTTATTTTATAAGGAATACTATAAAATCCTAAACTAAGAAATAGTCTAAATTTAATGACTAATCTATAAAATTGTTTGAATGGTTAACTAATATATTTTATAATACATTTGAAGAATCTCATGTTAAATATTTATTTAAATTGATGTGCAGGCAAGGTGAATTTATATTAAAGAAGATGTGCCGTGGTTTATCACACTACTATTTTTTTCTGTACTTGGGAACATAGAAAACAATTTAAATGGTATTCGCCTTTCGTGACATGAATTATATGCGATTTTATATTAATTCCTCCTTTTAATAAATTAATTATCATTAAAATCGTCACACGAAGGGCAAATATATATTACATCTATATCTTGGAGATCATAACATTAATTACTAACTTATAGAAATACAAATGATTAAATCTTGACGAACGAACTTTTAATACAGTCGAAAAGCATAAGGGCTTATGTTGAATTATAATATTTTTCAATTTAATAAAAGTTCATTAGCCGTACAAATAGTGAAATTTCTTATTTAAAAAATTTTATGAGTTAAGCGACTTTCAATGCAGTTAATTAATTTTTAATTGAATTATTGAAAGTGCTTATAGATTTAAATGTACGTTATAGTATTTGTGTAGTCACAATTTGTCCATTTGTATCACAATACTACGAGTCGTAGCTCCTTACTTTCCTTCAAACGGTACCTGAAAAGAACATTCAATTTATAATATCCGAGTAAAACAATATCTATACTAATATATAAAGCTGAAGAGTTTGTTTGTTTGGTTGTTTGTTTGTTTGAACGCGGTAATCTCTAGAACTACTGGTCCGATTTAAAAAATTCTTTCAGTTTTAGATAGCCCATTTATCGAGGAAGGCTATAGGCTATTTATCATCACGCTAAGACCAATAGGAGCGGAGTCCACGCCGACGAAGTCGCGCGCAGAAGCTAGTAAATAATAAAGAGCTAAACTAGAGATATTTAATTAACAATTAAGAAAAATATAAATAGTTACAGAATACACACACGGTTGTTTGTTCCTAAAGTAAGCAAGTTAATGCTTGTGTTATAGGTAACAGCCGACTGGTCTACAATTGTCTTTCATTGAACATTGAAATTATAAATATGTATTTTTACTATTGTATTTTTTATTAAATGTTGTAGAAAAATAATACTTTACAAGATTGCGGTGCAATGGCAATCCTAGTACTTAAAGCGATTTCTTACAGGCAACCAAAAGTAAAGGTATTATTTCTATTAGACACAGCAGTTGGTGCATTAAAATAACAAATTAAAAATTAAATATTACGAAAATATAGAAATATTATATTTCAATTAGGTATAAATACAGAGCGTATTAATTAATTTACAGAGCGAGTGAGGTGATAAAGCTGTTAGATTCCAACACCATCTGTGTTCACTAATAAACTAATGAAGGAACTAAAATAGTTCGACTACGGAAGAAGCTATTTAAGGAAGACATATTTAATATAATATAACATTTGTTATGTTATGTTAAATGCCGCTTATAAATGTCTCTACATGTCTCTAATGTATAACAGAAATACCAAATTAAGTTAAAGTGCTGGTTTAATTAATATCGAAATTCAATATTCCGAGTTAGTTAATCCATTTTTGGTAAGAAAAATCGTTTACGTGGTATGTCGCATGAGGCTGTATAATATCATGCTAAAGCTATTAGATTAATTACAGTAATCATCGGATAATCAGAAGATTATCAAAAATTAACATGGCTGAAACCATAACTTAAATAACTTTAAAACTTAAATTCGTATAAGTTTTTTTATGAAAATTTTTGACTATACTGTGGCTTAATTTTCAGTAAGTTAATTATGACGAGGTGTGTTAATTATACATATATTTATGACCAGTACATATACATATATTTATGTAATAACTCATCGCTAAAGCTAAAAAAAAAACAAAATATAAAATACTTACCATCATTATTTGCCGTTTACCGACCGTGGCAAGAATGGCAGCAATTATCGCCATAATAGTGGTAGTGGCAGAGACGCGCCTGCACCGCAAGTGCGCAGTTTGTTAGTTTATCCACGCACGCCCCTGCGCAGGAAAATGAAGGATTTTAAAGCCAGCAAAAAAAGCATTTGGTTGTATTATAAATGGTAATTTCTTTATCTGTTAACTAACAAGTGTAACCATAATTCCTTATATATGGCTTAAAAATCTTATTCCCAAAGTTGGCAAAATTTTTAAAAGAAAAGACTTGTTCTGAAACTGTACTTGTTAATTTAAACTGTTACGTTAACTGTTTTGTTTACAAGGTGGTTAATGGGGATATTGTTGACAATAACGGACCAAATTAGGGTACAAAAATAAGTAAAAGTAAAAAGTTTAAGTAAAGTAATAAGTTTTTTAGTAATAAGTTGAAAAAAAAATAACAACGCTATAATGGAGGGTACATAACTAAGACATTAAAACTGGTTTATTAGACAGAAATTATAATATAAAAGTAGATAATATAATAATACAAAAGACATTTCAAGTTCTCTTTTAGATTTAAAAAAAAATAATCTATTCATTTCTACTCAAAATACTACTTAAATATAAAAAGAAAAATCTATACTAACTGCTCAACATGCTAAGATTGTGCCATCAGATCATGTATTTTTATGGGAAGTTAATAGCTTCCAAAAATATATATAGGTACTACTTAAAATAATATGTACACCTGAACAATAAATAGAGGAGTAGCTGTGATTATGGATGTCAGTTAATGGACAGGTATCAAAACTTAAAACAAATGGCTATTATATAATACTATACAGATGTATAACATAATGTACCTTTACTAAATGAGCGTTCCTTGATATTTTGTGTATTTTCGCTTTGGTGTCTTGTCACGCGTTGTTGCGGATCTGAAAACGTAATATTTATCTTTTCTTTCATAAGGATTAAGTCGAGTTTTCAACAAAATGTATATCTGTTTCACAAATGTTTACACATTCTCGTGATTAATATTAGTCATTTTTCGCTGTAGAACATAAATACTGTTGAGACTATGTGACTGTTGATATAATTAATTGGTGTTTTGTAATCGCGATAATTAATTCTTAATTCTGAAGTATAAACATCATAATTTATGTTTATATATATGTGTGTGCTGGTGAGTTTCGGTTCTTGCTCAGAGTAGATTTCTGTATTTATACAAATATATGTTTCTGGTTTCTTGTTTTTCTTAGTAAGCTTAGTAATCTAACCTCAAAGAGCATATAGCGTTGATGGTCCTGGTTGTTATCATTAACCTTTGATAGCAAAAGTGTAACAACTCTTTGCAGATATTATTGGATAATCTGTCAAGTTTCATTAGATAATGTGTCGAAAGATAACATTTTCCTCTTTCCTCAAGCTTAGTTTCTTCCTTTTTCAATATTCGCGAGTTTGCAGCTTCACTGGTTCACAATGAGTTTTTATGGGCCGCGCTGGTCAATTAACATTAGGTACATGTCCCATATTGTTTTCTAATGTTTACGCGAATTTTATTCATTGAAATGCAACAACTTTTACGGGAGGACCCCGGCCCCGTGACCATGGTTGCTGTAAAGTATCTAAAATGTCGGGAATTTTAAAAAAAACATAATAAACCGCGATAAAATCCGTAAAAGTTGTTTCATTTCATTTACATTTCCCACTTATTTATGATACATTATTTATCTATACTAATATATAAAGCTGAAGAGTTTGTTTGTTTGGTTGTTTGTTTGTTTGTTTGAACGCGGTAATCTCTGGAACTACTGGGCCGATTTGAAAAATTCTTTCAGTGTTAGATAGCCCATTTATCGAGGAAGGCTATAGGCTACGTGTCATCACGCTAAGACCAATAGGAGTGGAGTCCACGCCGACGAAGTCGCGCGCAGAAGCTAGTAATTGATATTTCATCGTACACACAGAAAAAAGCAGACAATTTATGTTGGTCGCTAAACCGATCGAGAAGGGGTCTACTATCAAAATTAACCAGAAATGTTCTTATCCTAAATCCGTTTATCAGAAATGTTCAGTATCAGAATTATCAGAAATGTTCTTATCCGAAGACCACAGCTAAATAATACTGTTTTCAAGCAGTATTGTGTTCCTGTTGGTGAGTAAGGTGACCAGAGCTCCCGAGGGGATTTGGGGATAGGGTCGGCAACGCGCTTGAGACGCTTCTGGGTTGCAGGCATATAACAGAATAGGCCACGGTAGTCACTTACCATCAGGTGAGCCGTTCGCTTGTTTGTCGACTTAGTAACATTTAAAAAAAAATCCTTGCCGCTATAAAAATCACATTTCACACACCTGAAACCACAACAGCGGGTTTGACAACAGCTCGCGTGGTGCACCTCGCGGGGACGCAGGTGCGGCGCGCGGGAGGACGCACGCCCGCGCAGTCGGAGTCCCGCGCCGCGCCACTCGCGCCCCCCGCACCGCCTCGCGCGCACCACACCGTCCGCGTTTGTATGCCCGCTTCACATGGACCGGAGCACTGTGTTCATGCAGACAATGACGTTACTACACAATGATAAATTTGGTAATCACTACATATTATAAAACAAAGTCTCTTCCCGCTGTCTGTCTGTCTGTATATACGCTTAGATCTTTAAAACTACGCAACGGATGTTGATGCGGTTTTCTTTAGTAAATAGAGTGATTCCAGAGGAAGGTTTATATGTATAATACATGCATAATATAGTAGAGGAACACTGATAGTTTTAAAGTTTTCTAATGTGATGTTGTAAATAAACACATTTTTTGCACTTAGATTGCAAATATTTATTTTATATGCACCCGTGCGAAGCCGGAGCGGCTCGCTAGTTTGTACATAATATGCAATTGGTCAACAAACGTTAGTAGTTGATACATGATTATGAATTTTTGAAGTGAAACTTCTTTAGGTACATGAGGGGTAAAATTTGAACGACCGGTAACGCGGCAACGTCAGGGGCGGTCAGTACTTGGATGGGGAACACCGCGTGACGTTGGCTTATTGTTTTTTGTTTTTTTTCAATTGTTTTTTTTTTTGTATTTTAAATTCGTGTTTTATTAGTTTTTTTAATTCGTTTTCTTTTAATTATATTACCAAAGAAGTTTAACTTCTGACTACTTTGTACAAACGCAATTATTTTTGCTCCACGGTTTTAAATTTTATTGAAACTATATTGTTATTTATTATAAAATTATAAAAATTAATTTTAAAAAGCATCACAATAGCGAATTTTTATTTAACGCATGCATTAATTGCATTAATTGGTATGCTTTAGCTTACCTCACTCCAATCACTAAGGTACCACGAAGGAGCACATTTGTCTCCGCACTCTCTCTCCGATTCAGGTTTGGGTGCTTTGCATAAATTATCACGGAGTCGTCTTCCATTACCGCCTATGCAAATTACTCCTCGAACCTGATGTCCATCACAAGCAGCTGAGCATGGTGACCAGTCACCTAAGAAAATAATTCCAGTATTTATTTGCATTTAAATGCTACATTTTAATGCTATAATGATAAAAATGTTGCTCTAGATATAATATTTACCAGTAAACCATTGTGCATCGCATTGTTTTTGCGGAGAGCAAGTTTGAGAAGCATGAGGTGCACGATGAGCTGAACACCCATCAGGTTCCGCGCATTTAACACCACGTGACTGTATTCCACCTCCAACACACCAACCTACACACTGCAGAAAATCACCATAAGATTATTGAAAAGATGATAATGATGATTGATAGTTATCACATAATTATTATTACCTCAGACCATTCTGTGTAAAGCCAACCACCAGCAGCACTGAAGCTATATTTGGGTTCTTGTGTGTGTTTTATCTCGTTATCTGTTATATTAGTTGCGAGTGATATCACTGGTCCCTCACGGAATGTATCTATTCGGTCATTTAGTCGAACTTGTCGTCTCGCATCAAGTCTCGGTGAGCTTTCAGCTGCAGTTTGTCCATCGCAATTAGGAATATTGCAAAGTTCTTTACTTGGTGGCATAGGTAATGGGCACTTTTGGTCGCTTATCTGTAAAATAGCTATTATTAGTAATTACTTTCATTTAAAGTTAAATGCACTTAAAAGTACTAAAAATAAGGATGGTAAAGAACTAAACCTGCCTTAGTAATGCCTCGAGCGTGGTCTTGGACGCATCCAACAATTCTTGTACGGTGAGCTGGACCACATACTGGACATGGTCCCCAAGCAGCTGCTCGCCACCTAGGAGGACAAGGGGCCACTCCACACCGTCTACGTTTAGAAGGTGGCGGTGATCCATTGCAATGAGCTGGAGACACTTCGCGATCCTCTTTACTTTCTAGCTCTACACATTTAAACTTCCCGATTTGGAGCCCACCACCGCAAGTTCTAGAACATTGCGTATAGGATACAATTTTCCACACAAACTTCCTATCACCTACAACATTAGTGTCTAACGGATACTGATTTTCAACGGAGTTGGCTTCTGGTTGTTTAGATAATGAAGGGCCTGATTTGTCTAATACTCTTGTGTGAGATTCAGCGTTGTGGTGTCGATGATGTCTTTGCATTTGATGATGAGGTATCTCAGGTACATCGTCCACTGTAGGAATATCATTACTTGTTTCATCGGGCAGTGAATCAGTAAGGTATTCGTATTTTATGTTCGGATTTGGTTGCGTATATAGGACCTAGAATAAAATTGTGAGTACATTTTATAATATTTCAAAAGGGTCAATAAGTATATTGTAATGTGATTGATTGTTACCATTATGTCGATAGAACGCTGAATAGGTCCCATAGCAAATATTTTATCGAGACCGGCAGATCGAGTGTATACAAATCGAGCGCCAGCAGCTTCGTATGTGCCTGGAGCGCTTACGGCAAATTCGCCATTCATAATGTATGTGCCGTTAGATACCCTTAGTGCTAAAAAATAATAGTAATTAAGTTACAAATAAGTAAACTATCAACTAATGTCAGTAAAACAACTAAAATATATTAATTTTTAAGTAAGTACAAAATCTTTCAAATAGGTTGAAATTAATTTATCGTGTAATGAATACTTTAAATACACCGGTATTGATCTTAATGTTTACGGAACAATCAGCGAATAGGGATCCTCGAGCGGTTGCAGTGCGTCATGCAAATAATTACTCGCCAATTGTAACGGCGGCTATTGCCATTTATCTCGCAATTTGCAGCGTAGGCGCTTCTATTGAAGCGATGCGCCAGAGAACTGTACGCCTGCAATTCCTTAAATCGATTCGACATCGATCTTTGCACTACTGTGCTCTTCATCTCTCTATTAAAATCTCGAATGCCCCAATATTCGAGAGCTAAATAGCTTTAATAAAAATTGATACCTATTGGCTGGCACTATGTGACCAAAAGCTTTATTAAACGGCCTTGGATCCAACATCTGCTCGTTGCTAATTTACTACTAAGTATGTCTACAATTGAACTGGTACGACCGAGTTCAATCAAACCTACCTCGAGTCTATGAAATTATTTCTTTAAATTTGACCTAATTTGTAATGATTTTCTTCATTAATTTGTCGTGACCTACCCAAAAGCATTTCAACATGCTGTTAAGACTAACTGCTATTTAGGAACGCTTGTTTCTTATCGTATGCACCAGGTTGTAAGAACATTATCATTTACATCTGGTTAACGTAGATAATGATATCGCTGTAGATATCTAAGATAATCGTTATGGAGCAACTTTGAAGGTCTCAAGTAGTCTTATTTTGTAATTTAACTGAGATTTTATCAATAAAATTACTTTATATCATTGTAGTATGATAAACTTTAAAATTAGTAGTAACTAGCTTCTGCGCGCGACTTCGTCGGCGTGGACTCCGCTCCTATTAGTCTTAGCGAAATGACACATAGCCTATAGGCTTCCTCGATAAATGGGCTACCTAACACTGAAAGAATTTTTCAAATCGGCCCAGTAGTTCCAGAGATTACCGCGTTCAAACAAACAAACAAACAAACAAACTCTTCAGCTTTATATATTAGTATAGATTGTTACCTATGTAATTCTCGCTGGCAACGATTTCTGAGACGTTAAGTCTGCAGGCACCGCTCGGGACGGTCGTCACGTAGGAGTAGCCCAGTGGCAGGCGCGGCCGGGAGAAGAGCCCCGACACGAGGCGCCGGCCGCAGTGAACGTCGCGGGTGGCCGTGGACGCCAACACGTCCTCGCGGCCCACCACCTAGGAACAAACATTAAATAAATAAATAACACTTAAACGAAAAGCAATAATAGAAATTACTCTTGAAAGTTTTAATCTTTTTATATCTAAGTGTGTATAAATAAACTGTCGATTTGTCACATCCATAAAATCTAAGCAACTTTAACGTTTTGCTGTGATTTATTAAGTCGAAAATAATGTTATAAATTAGCAGCTGTTTTATGAATTCCTTATTTGCATCTGACTAGCGCTATATATATTTATTGTGATCTAGGTATATATTGTCCGGGCTATTAAAATTATTATTATAAAAACTTAAACTACCGATATACAAATTACATCCGAGTTTTGTATGTCTTTTTTTATATATTTAACATTTATCGAATTAAACAATAGGTAGATGAAAGCAAAGAACATTTATTAAAAGCCTATTAAGAAGTTTAAAAATAGCGAAGTGCTCATCATTCTGCGCAGAATTATATTAGCCATGGTCATTCCCATGAGATGATCTACGACAGCGCAGGGTTCCGTACCCAGTTGATCTACGACAGCGCAGGGTACGGATTAACACGTTAGCATATTACACGGATGTCATCGAGAGACCGCCGGCATTGCTCAGAAATTATAGCTACGAATGTAGGAATAAGTGCATCTCGTGTTTTCTATGTGTATTTGAGAGCAGTATTTTATCCAGTTATATTCGACAACAACTTAGGAAAATGTTGGGAAAAGCTGGATTATATTTCGTTCTTTGTTTTGCTGCTCTAAATTTTAAAATTGATTAAAATGCCTATAAGATTAGTAGCTCAAAGGTCACAATAAAAAATTTGTTGATAGTTTTCGTGAATAGATTTTCATTCTTTATATTTATGGAAAAACAATTTAGAACAACGTTATTGCTTGGTAAGTTTTAAACAGATTTGAGCGACAGATTTATGAACGATGTATGAATGATGTACTTTAAATAAAGCCTCTTCGATAACTCAAAAATAAAAAACAAGTACTGTGATTACACGACATTTTTAATAGACATAATCAAATTTATCTTACAACATTAAATTAAGTTGTTTGTATAACATTTCTGCACACAGTAAATGTAGCCAGTAAATTAACACATAAGGTGCCTATGTCTCAAAATAAAGCCTTTTAATACTTATTTCTTTATTGCATATGAACTCCGAGGCTCAGCTAGAGCTGTATGTATGATCACAGATCTAATAAATCGTTGCTCTGTGGGCGAGCGATGATTGAAACATAATATTGGCAGGCGTAGCAAATGTCTACAATTTGAACTGCACTCGCATTTACTATTCTTAAGGCCGCAATTTAAGATAATGATTCTCAGTGCTTTCTAGGCGAGTGCCCATAATGTTCCAAATGTATCAATTTTCTGTATTATTTTTACGTAACAATGTATTAGAATTAAGTTCTACATTACAACTAGGTGATTCACGTGGTTCCTCCTGCATTGATTGCAAGTCTTGTTAGAAGAAATTTGTGGCTACTGCATTGTTCTTACGAGATGTGTTGTACCCATAATATGTTCATCAGTGCATAGTTTTTTCTTATGTCAATAAACTATATTTACAAAAAAATTAAGTAAAAAAATTTAGCTTAAAATATTTAAATATAAAAAAATATATCGTAACAGTATAATATAAATATGAATGGTAATATAAAATATTTAAGTAGGTGATCCGAAAAGAAATCGATGTTTTTAAAAACATTGTTTTATGAGTGTAATCCTGACGATGATGTATTTTCGTAATCCATTTATCACATATTTTATACATAATATGTACATCATTTCAGGATTTATGATTTATTAAATAAAAAACCGTTTCAAATCGTCGCTTATATAAATTATAGGTCACATTACTATTTTTATTTTCCATTTTCCATCAATATATAAATTTATATAATTTGAATTTATGTTAAACTTGACTTATCTCTTGATTTTACGTAATTTAATTCAACACTAGTCATACTTTGTTAAGTTATTTGGTATTTGGCTTTCTTTTATAAGTAACTGGTACTATAGAGACTAGTATTTGTAAAAGATAAACCGTTAAGTCTTATTATATTAAAAGCTACTATTTAAAAGATTTCCTTCTAATTTTCAAAGGCCACTTTTGACTCTCCTAATTAATACAATAATGTTATAGATTGCATCAAAATAAAAATAGCTCAGAACCGTTGTATGAAAGTCAGAGAGAAAGAATGAAAGTAAATAAAAAAGCACGTTTTTACCCAAAAGATGTAGGTATAACACACAAGCACAAATATCCAGACGACAACAAACATGAGTATGATTTAACAAAAAAATGTTATGTGCGGGAATCGAAGTCAGTTTTTTTTTTTATTTCAGTCAGTTTCTGTAAACACAGCGCCAATGCTTCACTAAATGTGCAAGAATATACCTTATTTATGAAAATATTCTAGCCATTACCTATAAGACAAATTCTCATTTTTTACGAAATACGTTACTGTCTCTACATTTGAAATAGGTATTTGCGGTATATCACGATGATTAATGGAGAAGTTTATATATGTAAACATATACAAAACAAAATTGTAAAAAAATATTAATAGAAGTGTAAAGTTACCCTGAATTGCAATATTCACATGATATGTATTTGCACACATGATGTGTGATAACAATTTTTCTATTTGCAGTACAGTTTGTTGCAAATGGAAATAGCCTTGCTGGCTGTTGAGTCTTTTAATAAACTAATTCGAATTTTAAATTTAAATTTCAAATAAAGAATTTGAATGAAAATTTAAATATATACGAACATCGCTGACAAGCTATATACAAAACTAGATTTTATCATTAAAGTGCATCGAAACATTTTAACGTTAATTTATATTTGGAACTCGGGAATCACACACGGAGTTTTTCTTTTTGTTTAAACTATAGATAGAGTAAATTTGTTACTATTTATTAGTTTTCCAATATAGTATTGTAAACTTACAAATAATTTAAAACTTAAAATTTTGTAATAAAATTTAAAAAAATAATAAAATTAATAATAAAATTTTAAGATATCAGAATCTGTCAAAATTTAAAGTCTAAAATATTATAAAATTCACAATATTGTGTAAAAAGTAAAACAAAAAGAAAAATCCACTTTTGAAAGACTGACTGACTTCAATACTATATAAATAGAACAGCTAAAAAACCAGCTATTTTATTAATATCAATTAGATTTTAAATAACAGAGAGCAATAATAACTTAAAAATATCCAATTAATTCCTTTTAAAAGTCGGTCGAAAATCAAAAACATTTATCGCGTCTAATAGACGCATTAAGAATCGTGTGATAAAAGCACACAAATAGTATATTCATTCTAGATTTCAATGTATGGACAACACGGCAAAATTTATAATTTTAATTTATTGCTGCTATGTGATACCTATATACGAGTATATTAAAATACACGACTCTCCCGCCCCCCCCGCAATCCGTTTCACCCCTCCCCCCCTTGAAAAGTGTCCCATTTTACAGATTTTCTCAATTTTCAGGAAAACTATACAAGCTAGGACAAAATGATCAAAGACGGAATTATTTGTCAATAAATTACCTACAAATAAGTGCTAACTTTCATTTCGATACCATTTATAGTTTCCAAGCTATGGTGCATCAAAGATTACTAAAAATGTTCGCTTAGCGGTAATAAAACATTTAATACATGAAACAACAATATTTATTATTTTTGATAAGAAATGCGTTTAACGAAACAAAAAACATTTTTTTATATAAGTATCTACCTAATATATTTTTTTTTTTATGTAACTAGGTTGGCAAACAAGCGTACGGCTCACCTGATGGTAAGACCGTAGCCTATAGACGCCTGCAACACCAGAAGCATCGCAGGCGCGTTGCCGACCCTATCCCCAATCCCCCCAGGAGCTCTGGTCACCTTACTCACCAACAGGAACACAATACTGCTTGAAAACAGTATTATTTAGCTGTGGTCTTCTGTAAGGTCGAGGTACTACCCCAGTCGGGCTGCTCCATATTTTGAGCAGGAAATTTCCTGCTGTGCCCTACTTCAGTTATAAATATAAATATCTAACAAATATCTAACAAAAATCAGTTTCGTCATCAATATCTTCTAAAGACTTGTTGAAGCAACTAAGGCCTTGGCAATTGTTGCACATGGTGGAACAACGCAATCCAGTTTTGACACATCCACATCTTTTTCGGCAGCCTTTTTTGCAGCTGCACGATACTATTTTGAGTATCGACTGTGGAGCTGGTGATTTTGTAGTATATATGGGTGATAAAAAGTTATTATTATTTTTCCAGCCCCAGTTTTCTGGGTTCAATGCGTATCCTCGCCATAATTGTACTTGATGAAAAGTACGCATTGAATGCTGAAAAGCTGCTCCTGATGAAGGTGGTAACTTTGATAATATCACCGTATTGTTTGTCAGACCAACATATTTGTTGAAATGGACGTATCGTAACTCATTTAAACTTTTCACGGTTTGCTTAGCCCCATACAAGGCGAGAATATATCTTTCTTCCGCTTCTTTTACCTGCTCGTGTGAGGCATTCGGGTTATTGAAAACGTTTATCGTAATTTGCAAGTCGACCTTTTTACCAAGCAGAATAGACTGTACTTTTCCTTTGCCGTAGAATGCTGAAGTAGTATCGCAACCACTTATGGCATGCAGAAAGAGGATCGACTCCCTGCAATTTTCGACCACATTTCCTTCTAGTAAGCTTCGGGTGCTATAAAGTCTCTTGTTTACACTCCCTTGGCCCTCTTTCAGCATGAATATATTCTTGTGTAGTGGAGTAAGACCCAGTAAAAGAACCAACAGATCTATGTCTTGCCCAACCACTAAGACATTCTCGTTTCTTTCGGCTTCTTCTATTGTCGTATTAACAATGAGCATATCTGCGTCATCATTCGCTGTTAACGAGCTTATCCCCTCGTTGTTCAGTCGCTTGCTAAGCTGCAAAATAAATCTTTCCTTGTTCAAAAGATTGCTTAAGAAACTTGCTTTTGTTTCAGTTATACGACTTTGCTCATTAAACTCTATTTCTGGACATTTTCGGTTTAGCATTCGTCTCAACCTTTCAGAGCTTTTTGTGCTTTTACAGTTTTCGCTATAGCCGTCGAATACGACGACAACCTTCTCTCCGTAACATTTTTTAATATACCTCACATAAGCGGTGTAAATATCAGAGTATGTCCCTTCTTTCGGCCAAATCACTCTATGTATTAGAGAACCGCCATCTAAAACGTGAAATCGATCACTATCCAGTCGGTTCAGGGACTCTGCCAAGAACGGCAACGCCGCAAATTCCGAACGGAATTAGCGCGCGAGTATTTAAATTGTGATTATTTGCTGGTTACCAAATTTTAGTAATCTTTGATGCACCGTAGCTTGGAAACTATAAATGGTATCGAAATGAATGTTAGTACTTATTTGTAGGTAATTTATTGACAAATAATTCCGTCTTTGACCATTTTGTCCTAGCTTGTATAGTTTTCCTAAAAATTGAGAAAATCTGTAAAATGGGACACTTTTCAAGGGGGGGAGGGGGGTGAAACGGATTGCGGTGGGGGCGGGAGAGTCGTGTATTTTAATGTACTCGTATATAGGTATACCATAGCAGCAATAAATTAAAATTATAAATTTTGCCGCAAAAAAATTTAGAATGAATACATTAAAAGTCAATACCAAGATGCATATGGCGATGGTTACATCATTTCGTAACATTCTGTGACACTAATGCGTGTGGAACATTAGTTGATAGTAATGTCAATTTTATGGGCCGAATACGAGATAACGACAGCTAAATCTCGTATCGAACGGTACTGAAATAGCATCCATCGTTACATGCAAAAGAATTTTTAATTGCTTAAACGTTAGGCTATTTTTTCCACTTTCCTCACAACAACACACTTATTTCACAAAACCATTAAAGCCTATATATATACATTTTTAACTGACTACGAAAAAGGAAGGGATGTTCTCAATTTGACTGTATTTTTGAAGTAAAACTTTTTTACGCACGTTTGACTTGGAGAATAAGCTGGTGAATGCGTGACGAGAGCGTTACGAAAAGTGTGATCGAGCGAGAAGAACGGAAGTTGGGATATATAAATTAGTGAAGATAGAAAGAGTTACGTTTCATAAGTTTTACTTCAGTCGTGTGCTCTAAAGCACACTCGTTTTTTTTTGTTTGTGTGTCACCTTATAACTTTTTACTGGGTGTACCGATTTTGATGATTATTCGAAAGTTGGTGATAGTCGTGTGGTCCCCTTTAAAATTTAACGAGATATTTCAAAAATAAAATAGCTGTTTAATTTACGTATGTGTTCAATAGTAATTTTTTCAAAATAATTAAAAAAAAATAAACGAGGTGAGGAAATCGTGTCGGAAAATACATATAATTCAATTTCAGTGTTACTCAATTATTGCTGGATATTTTAAGCTCTGATATAAATGTTT
Source organism: Melitaea athalia (assembly GCA_905220545.2). Taxonomy (NCBI): domain Eukaryota; kingdom Metazoa; phylum Arthropoda; class Insecta; order Lepidoptera; family Nymphalidae; genus Melitaea; species Melitaea athalia. Next base: position 10,047,739 of record HG992194.1, on the reverse strand, counting down.
ACATTATAAGGAAATGAATATCTTGATGAAAGGAAGATCGATTAAAATAATTTTATTTTAGAAATTACGCGGGCGATATTACGTAAACTTTTGAGTTTTGACACGATCTATATTTCCTTATTTCCCGTCATAATTTCATCACTTGAGAACAACTTTACATAATATTTCATTAATGTTTTTTGCTAGTATTTAGAGAAAGTACACAATGAAAGAAAAATATTATAAAAATTGGTAGTTTCAGAAAACAAGATTATTTTAGCGCCTGAAGCACTTTACAGTTCGCAAGACAGAACAAGTCTAAGTAAGGTCAGCTTGTTTTATAATAAACATATTATTTTAATAGTAGAAAGTATACATTGGAACCACTGTTGGGCATAGGCTCCTTCTCCTACATGGAGAAGAGGCCTATGCCCAACAGTGGGTTATTACAGGCTGAATCGTGATCGTGATCGATACATTGGAAGGCATCTATGCTGACCATTACAACGGAAGTGCGCAAGGGAAACAAACATCTGCAATAGATGTAAATGGCCATAGATAGATAAGTATACATTGGTTATTATTGATTGACTAATTTTGAATGTTGAAATTATACATAACTAAAAATGTCAGACATCGAAAATTATATTTGAAATAATAAAAAGTTATTGTATACTAGATGTGCCCGCGACTTCGTCCGCGTGGAAATTAACAAAATAGTTATTGTTCAGTTGACAGAAGCCTAATTGACTGCTTATTACGTCAGCTATCTGCGAGTGAAAGTCCCGTCAAAATCGGTCCAGCCGTTTTAGAGATTAGCTAGAACAAACAGAGATTCAGTAAAAAATGTCATTTTGGTAAGTACCGTGTATACATCCGCATTTAGTAAAAAGCGGTTATTTTAATATTACAAACAGACAGCCAATTTTATGTATTTGTATAGATAACTTTTCTCTGTTATACTAATAGAAGCCAGTATGTGTCATCTGATTATTAAATTAAGCACGTGAATCGTCTCTAGAAGGTCTTAGGATCATATCCGAGATAACAACGAGCCAAACCCTTCTGGTTTTGCAGGCGTCCATAGGCTGTAACCGCTTACCACAAGGCTGTGGTATAAAAGAATAATTTGGATATTGTACTCTTAAATATTTTAGCACTAGCAAGCACACAATATGAATTAATGAATTACAATAGTTCGGTAAAAGTTTAAAGTATCTTGTATTAACAATAAATAATAAATTTAATACTACCCGTGACAGAGGCAGCCTATTATCGTCGATTGTCACTAGATTTGAATCACATCAATATGTTAGTTAAGGAAGGTCGAAATTAAGTGTCATTTCTTAAAACCAGTTCTTAATGAAACGAAAGCATTCATGTTACAATCGGGTGCGGTACAATACGCCCACCTTACTAAACACCGGTCTATTTGAACAGATCAATAAAATATTTAAGTCATTATTGTCAGATTCTCTGATAGCGTTGCGAGTTTGTCCAATAACATTATTAGCATATACATTAATAGCATTCCTTTAACATGTGTAATTTGAATTTGTGTGGATTATGTTAAAAATACGTTAGAAAGATTTCGTTATTTATCATTTAGATTAAGCCGTATGGGGCATTATGGGGCCGTATAGTTAAATTAAAAAAAAAATGAAATGTATCATTGAAGAAAATGTCCAATGTTATTCAAAGGAAAAAAAAATTACGTGCGTACAAAGTACACGTCAGAAGGTTCTTTGGCAAAGTAATTTAAAAAAAATAATAATCGTTAACGCTTTAACTTACAATTATTTAAGTTTTTTGTTTGTCAAAATCAAAATAAAAAATCTTACAAAACTCCTTTGAACATTTTTTTAACTCGAAAAATATTTGTAAACTTTTAAACATTAGTAATACATAGAATAAAAAGCATATAAAAAGATTCAACTGAAAAGTTTTTATTCCTGAAATAGCTTCCAAATTGTTCTCACTGTCTTCGAGATAACGAATCTTCGAACTTTATTTAAATGTCACTTAAAACAGTTGCTGAATCATATCTAAGAATACGTGTTGATTCACCGTTTTCCTTAAAAGCACAAAACTCCAAGAACTTATTTTCACGAGGAATCCGTCGGTTTATAAGACGTTTCTACGTAAGTATCTTTATTACTTTCAATTGTTTGTCGTTTATGGCAGGTCTTGGCTTGGGCAAGGTCGGAACGTTTAGGATACGCAATTTAATCTATACTAATATAATAAAGCTGAAGAGTTTGTTTGTTTGATTGTTTGTTTGTTTGTTTGTTTGTTTGAACGCGCTAATCTCAGGATTTACTGGGCCGATTTGAAAAATTCTTTCAGTGTTAGATAGCCCATTTATCGAGGAAGGCTATAGGCTATATATCATCACGCTAAGACCAATAGGAGCGTAGCACCAATGAAGAATGTTTCGAAATCGGGGTTTTTTCCCCTTTTATTCCACGGAGACGAAGTCGCGCGTAGAAGGTAGTGTATAATAAAGATAATTTTTTGTTGAATAAAATAGTTTTTTTTTAAATTTTTGTTTAGTGAATTCAAAAGCTTTTAAATATAGCACGCGACAAATCATAATTATAATTAAAACAATACGATACCGAGCTATTACGAATTACGACGAGGTCTCGTTTACTAGTGTAACTAGACCAGTCGTTGACTTTCCATTATCATATACGATGAGGTTTACTCCGTCAGAATTATAAATTTATTAGCGCCGTTGACTCTCGGCTCGGATGTAATTCCGCAGTCTGGATTCAGCGAAGCAAGCTTGAAATATTCATCGATACGTCAAATCATTCAGAGAACCCAGTGGCCCCAGTGGGGCGGTTGGTTAGTTTCCGTCTAATTACACGCAGGACATTTCTGGAAGATTTCAATCGTGATTGCTTTATGTACTTATTTGAAGACTCAAATAAGACATCTGATTCATTATTACCTACAAATAGCTATGTCCACACTGTGCCTTTTCATCTTCAACTTTCGTCGTAACCTTTCTATTCAACTTTCGTTGACAAATTCAATATTGAATGCGTCAACGAACGCGACGCTAACGTAGTCATTTCGATTCTGTCAGTGTTCAAAACATGAGCGACGAGAACATTTATTTATATATATATTTTTTTATGATATAATATGTTTTTAATTATATATATATTTTAGCTACAAAAACATTTTTTTCAAAATAATTTTTGTAGCTAAAACTTGTAATGCATCGTTCCTTTTTATTTTATTAGTGTACAGCTTACTATTCTGATCCCAAAGTTGTGGAAAGCTTCTGTATTCCTCTATAAATCTCAAAGTAATATTTTTTTTTTCGTCCGCAATCTTGATGTTGAACGCTTTGTTGCACAGAAATCCACTAGACGCGGGTAACACGTTTCGTAGCGCGCGCTATGCTTTCAACTGTCAAAAACGCATGCGTCAAGGGCATGCCTCACGTGCGCTGTTGACTGCGCTGTGAAGCATGCCCTTGATGAACGAAAAAAGGCACAGTGTGGACATAGCTAATAACGTCTAATTGTTTCAAAAGTATTTCAATACAATGAAACAGGAAGGTATTAAAATGCCTGAAACTCATGAAGCCGAATATTCAGGTCGAATGAACAATTGAATCAGATATATAAGATTCTAAATTAGTCATTAAGAATAGACAAACGAAACAAAAGGACTAGGGAGTTGACCAAGAAATTATGTAAACACCGTACATAGAACTAAGACAACTGGGTCGCATCGTATTTATTATGCAACGTAATATTAGTCATTGGAATAGCGCGAATATGTAAAGTATAACAATGTGAATAATTATGTAATAAGTGCATGGTCACGATATTAGCTATTTATTGTTTTATCATTAAATATAATTATATTATAATGTTATTTAATACTGGTAAAACATGGTTGTGTACCTATATTTTTAATCAACAATTATGCTATAAAAATGTTTTTATTTTATATGTAAATATGATATAGGCAGAAAAGAATACGAACTATTTAGAATTGTTAAAAATATGAATTAACTTTATGAAATAGGCAAACATGGTGGATTTAAAAAATATATTTAAATTTTATTTTATAGATGGTATACGATTAAAACAACAACAACACAAACAAGAACAGAACACTGCTTAAAAGCAGTATTATATAGCTGTGATCTTCTGTAAGGTCCAGGTACTTCTCAAGTCCAGCTGCTCCAGACTTCGAGCAGGATATATAATGTATAATAATAATATAAGCTTTTATTCACACATACTTTTTACAATAATGTTTATGTTAATTTATCGACTCTGACGAGTCGTCGACACCAACAACACGGTCTGTCGGCCCTTTGGCAAAAGCCTCCTCCATTTCCTTCCACTCTTTTCTATTTAAAGCTCGTCTAGTCCACGTCCACTATATTTTTTATCTCATCTTCCCGCCTTCGAAACTATCTACCTTTATTTTTTGTCTTATTCTTCAGGTACCAAAACATAATGTTTTTTAATTTTTTTCCACTTTTTGAATTCCTCTTATCAGGTGGCCAGTCCACCTCCAAATTCAAATTAAAATTCAAAATAGTTTATTCAGCATAAAATTATAACAATTTCTTACTGAACGTCATGAGTCTACTACCAGTTCGGAAAAAAGAAGCCTCTGACCTGAGAAGAACTGGCGAAAGAAACTCAGCGGGACTATCATTTTTTTTTTTACTCCACTTCAGTAATCTCACTTGTGTGGTAACATTTTTGATTTTTTGTTTATTACTATTACTTTAATACAATATTTTGCCAAGTTAAGGACACTCATACTGACTCGTCTTTCCGGTCATTTTGTTATGGTCTACGGCTACGCGACCCCGGCTTCCCGAGCTACTGCTGTCTCTCACCAGTGAATTCTTGAGGCAACAGTATCCTCTACCCTTCCCTTATGCTATCGCCATTCAAGAGCCCAGATTCTGAATGTGCACCATACTGAATGTGTCGCCGTCGACGGATACGTCTAGGAGGACATCACCATCAATACTATTTACTTTATCACAAAATAAATCTATACTAATATTATAAAGAGGTAAAGTTTATAACTTTGTTTGTATATACGGGGTAATCTTCGCAAATACTGATCCGATCATGAAAATTCTTTCGCTAACAGAAAGCTACACTATTCAGGAGTGACAAGATAAAAGGAAAAAGATAAAAATATATAAAGATTTTAAATCAGCAGGATTTGAACCTGCGCCCTCTGACGTGCCGTGTCAACAATTCAATCTAATCAAGCATTATTATTTGCCTTAGAAATTAATTGGTGATTTTAAAACATTTATATTTATCTGATTTGCTGAAAATAGTGAGAGTGTATTGGAACATATCAAATTTCACCGTACCCTTCTTATGTGAAATGGATTATAACGCCCAACGAAGTGGGCACGGGTCGGCTAGTTTAATTATAATCACGTAATTGTTGTGTAATTTTGATGTGTTAGTACTGGTAATTAACATCTTTTCTGAAAATGAAGACAAATAATTTGCAGAGCGTGTGCGTGAGATTATTTAAAGTAAATATGGCGATCGTGACGGCGCCAACATTCTTTATTATATAAACACAAATATATAGTTAAAACAAACGTCATGCGGCTCGTAAAACAATACTTGGTAAACGCTTTATAACCACCGCGCCATTTGACGATAATGTTGATTTCCTGGTACTAAAAATGAACCAACAATTTCAATGCCAAAGTTTACGACAGGCAAATGAAGCAGCATACGTAAATATGCTCTTAATGTCAGTTATAGTATTTTGTCGTAGACATTGATTGTCTTTAAGATGACACAAAAAATTAGGAATATTGAAATGAAAATATAAAAAGCATTAGGATTTTTACTGACCATTTAAAATAGGTGTCAAATACAATAAGGCAGTTGACCCAAATTGACAAAATATACATACGTTATGGCGTTCAGTGTTTCTAATCAACACTAGGTTACAATGACTTAAAATTGAATGTCTAGACGCGATCGTAATTTGTTGTGATTTACACGTATCCAATGATTGTTAGGTATACACTTGTTTCAATAGTGTATCAAAGTATAATGGAACAAGGTTGATAGGCACTAAACGTGGTTTTAATAAAACATGTATAAAATATAAGCTACATACCTAATCAAAGGAAAAAATAAAAGAAAGATAAAAACGATTAAATCTAGACGAATTTATAGAATCAGTGAAATCTATGGATATTATTTTTCATTGGACTTTCATACAAACTAGCATCCCCTGATTTAACCCCAAAAGTGGATTGATTTCTAAAGATGCGTTATTAGTACACCTCAACACCATCTATAGAGCTGTTACTTCAAAAACACAGGACTTTCATACAAACTTCCAACCCCCGTTTTACCCCCTTAATAATAAAAAAATCTTATAATTTTTAAATAGCATATATGCTTTTTTTATTAAACAGTTTTGCCACTAAGGCGGGAAGACAGTTACATAATGACATCTTGAGGAACTATTGATAATGGTGTTGCCAAAATACTATTACATTCTCCAACATAGATTGTGCCATATTAGCTTTCATAATACCGACGGTCCTGGGTATAAGTTGGAAAGACAGAGTGACCAACGAGAGGGTTCTAGAAATAGCGCAGCTACCTAGTCTAACTGCCATGCTTAAACAGCGTCGGCTGCGTTGGTTGGGGCATGTGCACCGGATGGATCTCTCCCGACTTCCACGGCAGATCATGCTCGGCGCAATTGCGGATGCAAAGAGGGACGTTGGGAGGCCTTTGCTTCGTTTTAAAGACTGCGCCAAGCGCGATATGGTGGCTTTTAACATAAACCACAATAACTGGGAAAAACTAGCCGAGAACAGAGAGCAATGGCGTAAGAGCGTGAAGGATGGTCAAAAACACCATGATGAAGCCTGGTTTGGACTCTTATCGAACAGGAGAATTAAAAAACATCAAAACAGCGACAATTATGACACTAGCGCATCTTTTCCCTGTTCGGTGTGCGGTAGAGTCTGCCGCTCCCGTATCGGCTTGTACAGCCATCAGAGAAAATGCTCTTCAGGCACTGTTTGAATCGTCTGTAATAGACGTAAAGGCCTATGAATACCAGACAAAAACAAAACGTAACAAGTGCACCATATTTATTACTATTAAGCTGTAAAACCAAAATGGAGTCAGTCGTGGACAAGATGTAGATAATAAATTACTACAATAATGTTACGGTTCAATATTATTATAGTATGTATATATGTATATTCAAAATACTTACGGTCGTGATGATCATGAGAAGAATCACTGCTGTGAGTGCCATGTTCCTAACAGTTCACCAACCTATTTCGATTATTCACTCCTTATACAAAACAAATATTAATTTGTCAGCAAAGAACTGTTCGTAAACTGTCTAACACTATTTTTTTATCTTCTTAGTCTGAATTAGTGATGTTTATCATCTGTGAAATTATCAACGATCATGGTTTAACAATAATGTTTATTGATAAACGTGGATATTAAAGCTGTGAAAATTATATATTCTTTTTAAAAATGTTTTATCTACTGTCTCTGTCACAGAGTCTTTATTTTGATCACTGTGTATATAATATTCTTGTTTTCTTCTTCAGCACAAAAATTATATTGACAACACTGAAATTTTTTAAATTCTGTAAAATCAAGTGTTACGTCTTACTGGATGTTGAAGTAAGTTTTTCACTAACAACAATAAATTTCTTTTGTATGAAAATAGGGAAAACGCGTTATCGATATCAAAGTTTACGATTTCTTAATAGCAATGATAACCTTAATACTTTTTATTATCCAATCAGGTGTATATTTTAATGCTAACGAATTTGCACGAACTGAAATACCAGTAGTGTATATTCAAAGAAGAAAAAAAAAATGTACCAAAAATCGAAAACAGAAATTGAGAAATTGTTTTTCATCTTATCTATAATTTATTACTTATTGTATCGAGAGAATGTTTAAGTTATCACAAATTTTCAATGTTTTCGGTTGACATTGTCTGATACTGTTAAGGTATAGACAGACACATGCACTAAAGTACGTGTTTTTGTTAATCTATATACCCTAACTACTGCTCTGGTATAGTGGTGCGAGTAGTCGCCTTAAACATCGAAGCTCGAAGGTTTGCGGGTTCGATTCCCGCTCGGGATGGCTATTTGTATCTGTACAAATATTTTTTTTCCGTGTTGTTTTATTATTTATTTACTAGCTTCTGCGCGCGACTTCGTCGGCGTGGACTCCGCTCCTATTGGTCTTAGCGTGATGATATATAGCCTATAGCCTTCCTCGATAAATGGGCTATCTAACACTGAAAGAATTTTTCAAATCGGTCCAGTAGATCCTGAGATTAGCGCGTTCAAACAAACAAACAAACAAACAAACAAACAAACAATCAAACAAACTCTTCAGCTTTATTATATTAGTATAGATATTTATGTATAATGAATTATTTAGTTATTTAACAGGATCATATCAAAATAACTTTGCTAATTATGTGAAAATAAGGTGTATTTTTTATAGAAAAATCTTATTAAGTACCTATTCTTGAAAACCATGATTTTTTTTAAATAATCAAAAGCCTCACACTCAACGGCCTCACAAGAATTTACTCCGGCCCGTTAGACCGACGATCTACGTAAGATTGCCGGCGTAGGCTGGATGAGGATTGCGGAAAACCGGGATGTCTGGTGCGAACTTGTGGAGGCCTATGTCCAGCAGTGGACTACGATAGGCTGATGTGATGATGTGATGAGGGTCCGGAAACAAAATACACAAGCACAAACACCCCGACCACGGCAAGTTTCTCTATGGCCATAAGCAATGCTGTGACTGTTGCGCTAATGAGTCGTTTTAAAAAAATGTAAAATAAAGAAAATAAGTTATCAATTTTGTATCATAAATAAGCTATATTTTTTTTTGCGTCACATTTTATTACTTTATGTAAATTGGTGACGTCATACGAAAAGTATTATACTATTGACTTATACCCATTAGCAGTTTGCATCTTATTTAAGTAATAAATGTTAGACTCAAACCCTGGCATCATAACGTCCTTTTGTAATTTCACATTCTTACAGAAGTGAAGATAGCAGACTGTTAATAAAACGAGACAGTGTTAACAAATGATGAAAATAATGTGTGCGTGAAAATAGAGGTACAGTTTAAGTATTTAGATATTAATTAATTGTAAATGATTTTATTAATTTCGTCTAAATGAATTCCAGTTTATTTTTAAGTTACCTACTTCGTCAGTCTAAAATAGAAAATATACTTTGAAATTAATTTTGAAGATTCATTTATATATAGGTACGTATAGGTAAATAAAATTGAAGTGTCTGTCTTTGATTTTAATAGCTGTCTTTTCTCAAGTGCTTATTTACACAATACTACAACCCAACCAAACGATTTTAAAATTTGTGTCTGTTTGTCTGTCTTTCTATTCTTCGGAACGGCTGAACCAATTTTTATGTGACTTTCACTGGTAGGTAGAGAAGGTTGTAGAGCAACATATATGTTACTTTTTATCTCAGAATTCCAGCAAAATCGGGATTTACGCGGAAAAAACCACGTAATCCCGACTTTGATAACAGACGATGTATATGTTAAATAAAATACTCAATGCATTTATTTAATTTTGCTCTTCTTATTTAATATATTTTAATATAATGAATAAGAAGAGCAAAATTTAAAATTAAAAATATATAGAAACTCATAAAAGTTGCATTTCTCCCTCGACGACACGTGAAAGATGCGCGACCTAAATAAAATTAATTAAAAATAGTGAGTTCTTTTGTATTTTAATATTAAAAAAAACTGATATTATGATGTTTTTAATTAACCTTGTCACTTTTTAAAATGGTTTAACAAATAGATACTACAATGTAACCCACTGTGGGTTAGATTGTAGAGTCTATTGGTTCATCGATTTAGGTATAGGTTACTATAGTTACCAATTTTTGTAATCCAATCTATTAATGTTTGATAGTATTTTAGTATTTGTATTTTTGATTTAACTCGAGCTTGAGGACAGTGTTGTGATATTTTAAACGAAATTTAACATAATTATGGACGTGTTTATTCAAGAAAATTGGTTGTCTGTAAAGTTGGTTTACGGACTATAGTTTATGTGACAACGTTAAAACAAAACATCTCCTCGGACGCATAGTCCAATCGAGTGGAACAGAGATAGATGCGGCGCAAGCGTACAATGAGCGTAACGCTACAATGAGCGTAACGCTACAATGAGCGTAACGCTACAATCAGTCATCCTTTTTCGTGCGTGCCGCCGGCTTTCATCGATTTATTAGAGGTAGTCACGTCAAAAAAAAAAATGTTTGATGTATTTTAAGTAATGAAAAGTCTCATTTTTAAAATTATTCATTTTAGCTTAACATTAATTTCTTTTCACAGATTTTACGTTATGCAAGAAAACATCAACAAGCAAACACATTATCATTCGTTATTCAACTACTACAAGACAGAAACCTAGTAGCATTTTTGTAGTTATGTATTTCTAAACACAAATAATTTATGGCATAATGCACGTCAGTCTAAACCTTACCAAGGTCAAGCAAACAATTTTTTATTTATTTTGAGCTATTCCCATGACTTTGTCTATCAGACTTTGAACTATCTGTTATCTTACAAATTTTTGGAAAACATTAAAGGTAGAATTGTTAAGAAGAATGTGATGAATGACGAAGGTTAGAAATAATACATTGAATGTTTTTAAAAGTATTCAGCAAACCCCGTGGGTGTAGTAAAACTGTAGAATCGGTAAAACTAACAAGCAATATTTTCAAAATTAATGACTTACTTTGTATACCTATAATATCAACTGCACACCCTCGCCTTGCAATATTTTATTTTTAAATTTTCTACATGTAGACGTAATCCCATTACAGTTTTTTTATGTATGTATAAATAAATTTTCGTGCCGTCTTGAAATAAATTGTATCTATTGATTTCAAATTTATTAGAGAACTGCCATGTAATGTGCGTCATAGGTTTTAATAGAAAAGCATCGTGATTGCTTCCTTTGACGATTTTAGATTTAGTTTAATGGTTATTTATAAAACATATCTTGTTACGAAGCGAACTGTTTGTTAGATCGTGTCATACATTAATATGTAAATACCTTATTTTGCAAGATATCATTATCTAATAGTACGATGACTGATATGAATATTAAATATAACATGTAAAATTTCGCATATCATTTTATCTATAAGGGCGCACTTTACGGTTTTTAACAGGAATTCACTTAGTTAGTAGCTATTGGAGATACGCGTGAAAAAATATCCACTAATCATTTCTATAAATTATTTAAAAAAAAGTATCATTTTGTATTGCGACAATAACTGTTAATTTTATTTTTTTTTGTTATAAATACATAGATAAAAAAAGCGAAATATTTTATATGTATTTGCGTAAATACTATTTGAATATGTAATGTGTATATACTAAATCCTTACTTAGCAATAACAAAATAACATGACGTAGATATTTTATATGTCAAAAATTATGTTGGAATGTGAACGAGATTTCCTATTTGAATAGAAATGTTGTATTGTAAAATATGTCAATTTCAGTGCTGAATACTTGTCATCAGCAATCGTTGACATTCCATGACTGTTTGCTTGTCTTATATTCAAGTATAAGGTATATTTATTTCTATTCAGTTGTATTATTCTTAATATTATATAATATTTTAAACAATAATAAGTTATGATAAAGGCTCGTGCTCAGTAAATCCCAAAAGAAAAATGTATTGTACGAAGGCTCGAAAATAAAAATACAAAACAGACACAAATTGCTACTACGCGACAAACAAATATCTTTAAATATTTGTCACGAATGAGAATCTCAACTTACTACCGTTACGGTTAGCACAACAGTTTTCTATGATCACTACACTACATCGTCTTAGACATAAGGTATACCTACACCTGAATCGTAAATTTTAAGGCTTCATGGGCGTTACCTTTTAAGACAAATTTCTCTCAACAGTATTCCTCTGTTTTTTTAAATTCATTCTATAGTGTGCAAGTGTTTAATATCAAGTAACACTACTGTCTTAATTACGAGAGTACGTAGAAAATTCACGCTACTAGCCAAAGATAATTATAATGAAATCACAATATTGTAAAATTTTGTTTTGTAAATTGTCTGTGTGTTTCATTAAATTCCCAAAAATTGAGTAAATTGTGTTATTTTGTACTATTAGTAATAATTTTAACGATATATAAAAAATAAACAATAAATAGGCTGGATATTTTTTTTTAATATGTCGACAAAGTCATCGTGTAGTACTAGTTAAAGAGAATTTTGTTTCACAACATTGCTATCACCGCACGTGAATGACGAGTTTGAATGGACGGCCGAGCGAATTTGGCGGAAGTCCAACCGCACTGATTATTTTTCTCTCATAAAATATGAACCACTACCTTCACTAATACATTTTGTACAGAATGTTTTTTTTTTTTCGGAAAATAATAAATCACTAAGCCGTTCGCCATTAAAATGGTTTTAGGATATTACACGGTTTTCATGTGGTTCGAGAAATTGCTGCGAATACGCATACGTTAAAATGTATTATGAAATTGAACATAGAAGTATCGTCATAATTATGTTCCACGCGAATAAACGTCTTATTTATATGTTTTACGAGTCATCAAACATGATGTTAAGATAGATATTTTGATTTCTTTTTCTTTTCTTTCATATCATGATATGATCTAATTTTATCTATATTTTGCGGAAACAAACAATATTTTATTGATATTGAGAAATTACAAAACTGTTGACATTCGTTTTACGAGATTTTGATTTACTTTAAAGAACAAAATTTTTGTTTTTATTGAAACATATCGATTCTGTTAGAGTAATTTAAGATAAATAGTCTAGTCGATAGTATATGTCACATTGTGAATTTTATTACAACATAAAAATAACAATAAAAATAGCAACGTATTTTACATTTTAGTTTTTATTCTCTTTTAAACTGGTTTTGTGCCTCCTTAATTACCGTCTCCGTGATTAGGTATGTTATTCTATTGTAATGGGCCCACTAGATCTTCTTAGGTGTGGTCTCAGTTCAATTATCACTAGATTTATATGGAATAAAATAAATCGTTACGCTGCTAAAGCTGCGGGTGTCGATGGGTTGTTAGTTCATGATTTATCGTTCTCTAGTGGTGTAATCACAATGTATAATTTGTAAAATATTTAATAGTTTAATCATTATGGTAATATTAGATCGATTTTAGTACAGATTGATCTAAATTATTTGAATAAATTAACAGTATCAATGCTATGATGCTATGATATATGTGAATACGGAACAAGAATATTATACGCTATATCGTGTGACAATAAAGAATTTATACGGGTATTTCGTTAATGAGTTATCACCTTGGAATTCGCAATGTTTGCCTAAAGAACACGGCATAAGCAATTTTCCGGTGCTTCACTACAAGTATGTTTTTATACGGTGAAAAATATTAGTACATTGAACCTTCATATTGGCCAATTACTACCTGCTGACTGCTGTTATTCTTTAGCGTTCTCTTAAGCGTAAGTAGGTATAAACAGTTAAATCACTATCTTCGATTTACTAGAGAATCTGTTTTTATAAAATAGGTACCTATTAGTGGTTCATTCAACCTTCACAAAGGTAAACTACCTTTAACAATAACTACGTGTTTCCTCTACTCTTTTAATAAAACTGTAATAGGTCTAATTCTGAATAAAGATATTTAGATTTTTTTATATGCTCATAATATCAATGCTGAATACAAAGCTATAACTTTTTCAATGTCGGTAAGTCTGTCTGTCTGTATCTTGGTCGCATATTACGACGTAACTAATTAAATTAATTAAAATGAAAGTTGACATAACTTGAATAATAATACGAGCTAGGACCAATATTTTTATCATTTGGCATTGTTTCTTATGAAATTAAATGCAAAACGTACTTTGAAATGGCAAAAGTTAGGGGTACAATTACTATGACATAAAATACATTTTAAAACATTTGTAAACATTAAATAAAGCAATAATAAATTATTTTAATAACAAATCTCAACCAGTATAAAGCGATTACGCCGATATTCGTATATAAGCTCAAGGATCGTCATAAATTAGCATCTATTATGAACATGACGCGAGCAGAAGCTGCAAAATTGGCTTAGGAGATAAAATTCGGTCCCTTTTTCGAATCAGGGCGAGTAAACTGTTTTGCTAGGGCATCGAAGACGAGGAGGCCTTTGTAATATTTATTATATTTAGCAATTGGCCCATTTTATCGTTGTTATCTTGTCTTTCGTAATTTCAATTTGGTGATATCTCGCGCTATCAAAATTTTAATCATTTTAAAGTAGACTATGCGCTCCTCTCACCTTTGTCTGCATCTACTGCTCCGCTTTTGTATTATTTTAAGACGCACAAAATTATCCATAAAATTCTATAAGTACTTTTATGGACTAAGCCGTTACGACAAAATAAATAATTTCTACATATCAATTAAATTAGAATAATAAATAAATATAACATACACACACGGTCGTCTGTTCCTATGGTAAGCAAGTTATAATGCTTGTGTTACAGCTAACAGCCGACTATTATATATAATTTTTTTTTGGGAATTAGTATACACATCAAATCAAAAACATCTCTATTCTAGTAACAAGCTTCAAATGCACGTTTATAAATCTTTTTATATTTTGTACGAAATACTGCGCTATTGTACCTACACGTCTTTACCATTAATAAAATCTCAAGCCTAAAAATATGCTTTAGCTCTAACATACTTTAATTCGTTTTATTTTTTATTTTTGTGTTACCCACACATGAGGAAATTATAAACATTTTTAAAATCATATCAAAATTTATTTTTTTGATATGATTTTAAAAATGTTTCTAACATACTTTTTTAATATAAACTTTTGATTTATTTTCTGATAATTTATGGTATTATTCGTTTAGTAGTTGCAGGCTTAGAGTATGTAAGTAATAATATTTATGTATTCAATCAGATAAATAATTCACCTGTAATAACCTCCCTATCTTATGTCATCGATGATATAAAATTAGTTGTAGATTGCATTAATTCGTCGAGCCGATGTTATCATAAAGACCGCTTGTCAGTATGTTTCGTTAGCAAAAATGACAGTATTCAATCAAAGTTTATACTTCGTACGTGCGTTGGTTTTATGGGACATCAAAATGTATAATGTATAGGCTCTTAACCAATTAAAATGTTACAAATTAATTGATTGAGTTTCTATGGTGAGTAAGGTGGCCAGGGCTCTTGTGGAGGATCAGAGATGGTGGCAACGCGCTGGCCATGATTCAGGTATTGAAGGCGTCTATAGGCTACAGTAATCGCTAACGATCAGGGGGATGTATGCTTGTTGCCAACCTAGTAGAAAAAAATAAAAACAAATCGAATGCCGTGTTCAAATTGAGCAGATGAAATAAGTTAAGATGTGCTAATTTACTAGGATTTAATTGGTCAAAGGACGTAGCTAAGCTAAGTGAAGGCGATAAGTCACTATTTTCTTAACGTGAATGGACTGCAATATGTGAAATATGAAAGTAGCACGCTATAAAATTACTATAAATTTTGTATGAACGATCACTTAGTACTATTTTCATAAAATTGGTTCCTCTAAGTTAAAAGATGACACGATGATGATTAATTGTAGTATTTTATAATAAGTAGATAAAATATATTTAGCTTAATCGATAAGATTGAAGACTTAATATATTATTAAATATTCAACGTATTTAATAAAAATTTAATGTTAGAAAAACTTCGAAATTATTTTTTTTTCTTATAATTTTTTTTTTAAATATAAGCTGGCCAATTTACCTTTTTTTTACTGAATAATGGTATGTGGTATAAAATAACATTGCAAATTTGATTACTATCTATCTAGACCAACGTTATAAAGTTGAGAAGTTTGCTTATATAAACTCGCTAATCTTAGGATGTACTGGTCCTATATTGAATTTTTTAAAATTAAAAATCTGCTTATTAAAAAAAGTTATGAGGCAATAAATAAACGACTGAGAGGCGCGGCCGGTAAACGTAAAATCAAAATAGATACATTTTTATAAATAATATTTTTTCATTAAAAAAAACCGGCTAGGTGCGAGTCGAACTTGCGCACCGAGGGTTCCGTACAAACAAAATTATTAAAAATATTTTTTTTTATAAGATGTAAATAAAAATTTATGCTTTTCGCCATTTTTCCTTTATCTGTGCTATAAGACGTTGCGTCGTACCAATTTTCACGATTCTGAGTTTAGAGGAAGTGTCCTGTAGGCTTTGATTCCCTTGCGAGTATCGATAATGTGCAAAATAAACGGCTGTGTCTTTTGATTGTGTTGGTTTAGAAGTTTGATATTTTCACAGCTCCAAGGGACAGTAGCCTTGAGTATTTGATATGAATTTCAGCTTGACACCTTTACGCGTTCCTAAGAAAAAGGGTCTTGACAGACAGACGGACAACAAATTGATCCTATAAGGGTTCCGTTTTTTTGAGGTACGGAACCCTAAAACATGACGAAATCGTCGTAATTAACAAATCGTAATTATTTTAGCCCTTAGTAAATTAGTTATGGTAATGTGAAGCTACCACCGCTTCGGAATGTCGATTATGCCAAGAGGAATCGACAAGAACCTCAGCAGCTACTCTTGTAATAAATCTTATAAACGCCTGGTTAACGCAGGTGAAACCGTGCAGAATAACTAGCGAATGATTATTATGATTTATGGTTTTAAAACTGATATCATAGATAAATAAACCTTTAGAATATAAAGTTTTATAAAGGGTCTTTAAACGAGGAATGAGTTCGTACCTCGTGTAACCTAGTTAGTGAGTTGATAACAAAAATTTTGGTAGATAAGGTGATAACAGCCTCACACATAATGACATTGAAGCCTATTTGACCTTCAGGTACAGATTTATGTTAGTAAATTATATCTAATGCATTTTTATATTATGTCAATTAATCCACGAATCGATATGTTTTTCATATCTATTGATAATCTGTATTTATTTTTTTACTTCTTTATTTCATAAATATTGGCGCAGATAACGTTAGCAATAGTGCTACATAAATTAAAAAGTTTGATGAAAAATTACGGTCATTATACATGGAGTAATTTATTCATGAAAAGGCATGGAATAATGTTGTCACCTGCGACATTTTAAAATTTAGTACATTTAATTTATGACAAAATAATTAATTACAAAAACGTGTACCAGTATATTAGTGAAATAATAATTTTATTCAAATAGTTAGTCATTAATCATATTCATAAAAAAAAACTTTTTAAACCTTACTTTACTTACGTGTTGTGAATGTGTATTACCACAAAAAAAAAATTGGAGCAGTTTTTTTATAAGTTTTGCATGCGATTCAGTTTTATCATAATTGTTTACTTAGCTATATAGATATGGCCCGCTTTATTTAAATATTACCATTTCTGTATTACTTTTACCGAAAATTTGTTATTTGAGGTTTTAGGTAGGTATAGTTTTAGTGACTATTTTAGACCTTCTGCTTTTTTAAAAATGTTTTTACAATTAAATTTTTGTTCTTTTATCTATAGCACAAAAAGCCATTTGTATTTGTTAATCACAGATCATAAATAAAAGTGTATTAGGAACTTCATATTAAATTATTATTTCGTACTTAATAATTTGTACAACTAAGTATTTTAAATAGGAAAAAACTATGTACAAAAATATAAGTAGATAAAATTTCATTAAAATATGTTTTTTTTTTAAATTATTATTTCACAGATGATATGCATGCAATTAACACTTCACATAAATTTACCAAATCACGTTAAAAAAAATATCAATCGAACGATTTGACATTACGCATTTTCACGCCAATCTCCCGAAGAGCGCGTAAAAATGTTCGTTCGACGACGTTGGCGCGCTCGCGCTCTCAATCTAAACTGTGAGGCAGACCATCTCGCTACCTTACGATTTACGAGCGTGACGCAGAAATAAATAACATATTAGAGCGTTGTTACGGGATATATCACGTGACATATACTCGTATATATTAAGCCCATGAGGCTTAGCTGAAAAATATTACGAGTAATAGGCTAGGGGTTAATTTTAATTACAAAACGAGGACATTTTTCATAATTATAACGTTTTACGACTCTTAACATGAACCTAGGTGTATTTTTTAATTATTATCAATTCAAATGTGTGTTAGTTTTAATTTATAAAATATATTATTTTTAAATTCATCATTTAAATGGTAATTTGTCTTTAAAGCTATCGACACTACTGTTCTGTTTATATATATCTATATAATATAAATAATTTTATTAGTAACGTCAATTAAAATGCAATAATATAAACAGCAAGAGTTCTTTTCGCCACCCCGTGATGATTAATAGCCTATATTACTTCTGGATAAAGTAGCTTTCTAACTGAATTTAAAATAGGTTCCGAAGTTTCAGAATTTAGAATCAAAAGCTTAAGCAAATATAAAACGTAGATACAGTCTAAATCACCCTGAAATGTTTTTTACCAATAGAAATAATTTTTAAACAGTACTTATAAATATGAGACGCCACGTTGGCGCAGCGGTCATAGCACTGGCTGTTGCGCGGGCGGTTGCGGGTTCGATCCCCGCACACGAAAACATTTGTATTGGCCATACAGATGTTTGCCGTGGTCTGGGTGTTTGTGCAGTCTTTGTGGGTCTCCGCACCGTGCCTCGGAGAGCACGTTAAGCCGTCGGTCCCAGTTATTATCATGTACACATGATATTATGGATCGTTACTCATAGTAGGGAATATATCCTCCAACCCGCATTGGAATAGCGTGGTGGATTAAGCTCTGATCCTTTTCCTACAAAGGGAAAGAGGCCTATGGCCAATAGTGGGATATTACAGGCTGAAGCGTAGTATCTACTTATAAATCCTTAAATAAATGCGTTTAAACAAACAAAGAACACACTTTAAAATATTTAAGGACATAAATTAATTGCGTAACCTAGTTTATAACATACTTTAAAAAGACATTATTCAAAATTCAAATTAGAATTATTATCTGCAACAAAGGCTTAAGAATGAAAATAATTATAATATGAGTATTTGATTAAAACATTGAAATTACTTAATAATATGAAGATAACCATTACGTTATTCTAGTTATGAAATCTTGTTAAGTCTCGATAATCAAATCTTACGTTATTCTGCAATATCGATTTCCTCTTAATTATATACAGGGTAATCCCGTTAAGGAGAGGCTCTCAAATGAAAGAAAAATACTTTATATTCATCTATCACATCGCAGCGTAAATAAAAAATGAAAAAAGAAAATCTGACCTGAATTTCGTGAAAATTCTAACGGGAAGTGTTCTTTAATTTTTAATGATGATATTTTATATTTTTGTAGGGAAGTTTTAAAATAATTTCATATCAAGATAAAGGTTTCTATTTGCAAAAAATTACCTACTTTATATGTATTTGTTGTTACGCTTGTTTAAATTTTTTGTAAGAGGAATAATATGTAATGTAATAATTTATTGTATTGATGCCTAAATGTTTCAAGGCATCTTTATACAATGTTTGAATGGAGTAATTGCTTGTGTGTGTGTAAAATGTATATAAAAATTGTTAAATGTGTTTTATTGACTGAGTATTGAAAAGTTTTTCGGACGACAACTGCATCAACTCTGTCGTACAAACCGACTTTGTGAGTTTGGTAATATATGCACACACATACCTACAGACTCAAATGATCTGTAATAGGCAACTGACCAACTCCTGATAAAAAACCTTTCTTTATTAAGAAAAAGAATGGGAGATTAATTTGACAAACTTTTCCAGCACTATAACACATCGCTCCTTGAATACAAAAGGGCCACAAATAAGAAAATATTTAAAATCGTTTTATTGCATAAAATGATAAATAATCTACTATATTTTATGGTAAAAAAAACTCCCATAATTTTTGCTTATAATTTATGGTAACAGTGACACACCATCCTTTTTGCACTAGAGCACTTTGACAGGTAAAGTCAGTACAAAACCGCCACATTGTCATTTGCGACCCGAGATTCAACGTGAACGCACGTCGGTTTTCGTGAAAAAGTGCCACAATCCAATATACGTCTGTGTTGCATTCAAACTTCAGGTAAGTGTGGTTATGTTTTATAATACAAAAGTGCCATATTTTGTAAAACGTCCTCTTTGCATTCTAACATCAGTATTTGTGATCATATTTTATGACACAAAAGGGCCATATTTTGTTAAACGTCCGTTTTGAATTCTACAATCAGTATTTGTGATCGCTTTATTTTGTAAAACGTCCGTTTTGCATTATAAAATCAGTATTTGTGATCATATTACATAATCTAAAAGTGCCATATTTGAAATGCGTAGTGATAATACTTATAAAATAATGGGTAGATATTCCAAAATTATTTCTTTATTTAACAATTTATGTACAACTAGAAAACAATATACAACAAATAGCACTTATAAACAATGCTGGTACAAAGGCACTACCCCCATGATGGAATCTCTCTTGAAAAGCATACATACATAAAAAGTATACACACATAGATAAAAATAACATAATACATACGATAATATATTCTAATACGCATAAAGATAATTAAATTGATTTTAGGTTATGATTGATATAGGTAGAATTCTCTCACTCTTTTCTTAAATAGTGATAATGTTTCGCAATCGCGAATTTCGTATGGTAGGAAATTCCAAAGTCTAACGGAATGTGCAGTAAAGGAGCAGGAATAAAAGTCGGTACGGTGAGTGGGTATCTGAAGAAGAGAACGTTTATGAGATCTACACAGAGAATCATAAGCGTGAGAGAAAAAGAAGCGGTCCCGTAGATACGAAGGAGAGCAAGAATCATAAAGTCTTAAAAAGGAAACAAAGTATTCTAAAGTTTCTACGATAACAGATACTTAAAGTAACTGAAACTAAAAAACAGGGTATCCTTAAACTTATTGACAAAAATATCCTACCAAAGTATTACCAAAGCTTTTACGAAAATTTGTAATATAATAGGTACTTAATAGTGATAATATTTAGAAAAGTAAACTTTGAATGTTCCTTTTAATTAAGAAAGACTTATAAAAATAATGTTACATAATTAATAACAATATTAAATAACTACGATTTTAAATAACTTTTCTTATTTGTAACTTAGTATAGTAAACGTAAAAACTGCCATAAATTGTTTGAAACTGTGATTTTCTGAGACTGTGATATTTTTACTGTGTAATAATATTTTTATAAGCTGTAGTATTTTGCTACCTACTGAATTCTGTGCATTTATAACTGATCTCGTATTTAGTTTATGTTACTTGAAATAATTAACGTAAAAAGTGCCTTAAATTGTTTAAAACTTGAAAAATTGTTATTGTGTAATAATATTATTGTAATATTTTGCTATTTTATTATACTGAATTCTGTGCCTTTAGAACTGCTCTCGTATTTTGTATTAGTTAGTTTTGTTGTACTAAGAGCTTTCTCTTTAACATTAATAAGTAATACAAAATATGAGAAAATAAATAGAGAGAAATGAGTGTCGGCGGTTGATTTTTAGAGGATTTATTGATTTTGTTTTTTATGAATATTTTGATATGATTATTATAGTGTTATCTATTGTTTTTTTATAGTTCTAAAAACATAATGTAAATGTTTTAGAGAGATGTTTAATTTGAATGAATAAAAGTCACGTACAAAGTTGATATTATTTCTATTAATAATAAGTTAAGATTTTATTAGTTTGTAATTTTTAAATCATTATTTTCTTGGTGTTCATTCACTTCAGTTATTACCTAGTAATAAGATTAAACTTTTTGATTAATGTTTTTAACAATAAGGTACAATAAACCATTTTTATTAGCAAAATTGTGTTTACTTTTAGACATAATTTTTAAGATATTGATTCAAATTTTGAATGCAAAAGGGACTTTTGTGCTATTTTATCTTATTAGGTAACAGCTATTACCAAGTTCATATTGTACATAGATACAGCTAAAAAATACGCATCTATTGATATATCAACATCTTATATTTAATTAATAAATATATGAAATATTTAAAAAAAACAGTTTAAAAATTTTGTTTTGGCCGTCCTGTAAAATTTATGAATTTCGATTTGTGTCCGTTTTGTATTCAAGGAGCGACATATTAAATTACGTATATAACTCAGAATTTTTATCAAGACATGTAGTTTTCATAGTATTTCATGCTACGCGTAAATTTATATTATTGCTTGAATATTTTAATACAATTTTAGTGCATTAAACATTATGAAAGGCAAGGCAAAATCCTTAATTTTTAAGAAATAATTTACCATTTCGTACCGTTTACCGCCTCCCTCCTTAGATTAAAGTAGCTTCCCTCGACTAGTTGTCTGTGGTCATTTTTACTTTTTAACTGACTTAAATTTTTTTATGTGTGTTACTTTTCACTGGGTGGACCGATTTTAGTGATTCTTTTTTTAATCGAAACTTTTAGCACTAGTCACGTGGTCCAGTGGAAATTTAATCGAGATCTGACGAGAACTTTTCGAGCTATCTCTAATAATGCGTATTTAACTGATTATTAATTCGTATTATTTTTATTTTTGTGTTTCCCACACATAACTGATTATATTTCGATTACCTACGTTTTACTCCTTGTCGATGTTAATTGACGTCGGTTTTGTTTCGTTTGCGAGCAATCAGAAATCAGAACTATGTTATATATAAAACTGACAGAAGCGCAGAAATATCTGTTAACAAATCTAGCCATTGTATTTTATTTCTTATATATGGTTATTTATAATTATTTTGTAGTGTATACGACACTGAACGGTTTGACCACTTAATTTTAAAAATTTTAATTAATTATGTCTCTATTATGACTGTGTAAGTTAATTACCTATGTCTTTAAGAAGGTTTAGACTTAGTACCGTCAGTTAGTCCCGAAATCGGATTGTATAGGTTTTGGAGAGCATCTGCCAGTTCTACAGATTAGGAATACAAAGGCTTGTGTGAAAGTATGTTTATAAATTTTTTACGCTAAAGCTTCTGAATTACTTTTCACGAAATTATTATGACATTATTGAAGACATGTAAAGTTTGAAGACAATTATCTAAAATTTGTTTGTAGGTAGATAGCACCGTGCCTCTCTGTATATATCCATAGGTACATAGTACGGTGATGCACAGACCGGCAGATCGGTGTAAATACATAGTACGGCAACAGTATTTACTGAATGATGGTGGATTATGGCTGATTGCTCATCTGCTTTCTATCGGATATAAAATGTGCGATGTAGTTACCCAGCAATTTTAGTTTCAATAAAATTCACCGTCATTACGAGTACTTAAAAAAATTACAAACATTTGCTTTAACAACTACGTTCAAGACCACGTCCTAGATGTTATAAATCCATAAAAATTATCCCTATTTAGATATTTTAAGATACGTCAGCTAATTTTGAAATTGTCGAGAAATGTTGTAATTGCTTGCTTACTTTATAGTTTATAGCGTGGTTAGTATGAACTTTTAAGTTTTTTTTTTTTGCGATATTTTTTGTTATATGTACATATAAACTAATTTACAAGAACGTTGTTAATTAGCGTTAAAATAAAAATACATGTATACGCTCGCGTTAAAAGATTGACTAGAGATAAAGTTTAAGATACCAAGAAATAATTAAGTACCGAAACATATTAATCTAATTACGAATAAAAACTAAAATTAGCCTTTACTTTTTGAATAACTGTAAGTTCAAGACCGCTAAAAATTGGGTGTGACGAAACATTGAAAAAATGTAAATTTCAGCTGTTTGATGACATTGCAACGGAAGCACGTGTAAGAAATCGATCAACTAACATAATATTTGGTCTAGTCACAGTCTAGCCTTAACATAGCCGGGTAAATGTACGATAAAGCCTTTCAGATAACTGTAATTTGACGGACAGGTGTAATTAGCCGCTACCCGCTACCGGCAAATGGAAGCTTGATGATAAGGTGGCTTATTCTATCGCTCGGATGTATTGATTCAGGTAATGCGTACTCAAGTAATTCTATTATACGTTACGAAAATACGCACATTAATCATAAATTTTACATTATTTACTGGTTTGCGTAGTAATAATATTTTTAAATTGTTTTTACTTTAAATATTGTTATTTATGTTTTGAATATAGTTACGTAGTCGCAATAAGGTGTGCTGTTAGGGAGTTTGTAATACACTAAATTCTACATTTAATATTTTATAAACGGTCATACAGAATACTCAGTAAAATTAATGTTAAATAACTTTAGACTAAAAGGACATTGATATACTTTTGTTCTTATTTAGTTAGTTCTCTAAAATGGTGAATTATTTTGAAACTTAGCATATTTAAGGATCACTTACTTTATTCTTTCTTTGGTTTGATTGAGATTGCCTAGTAGGTATTATTTTGAAAATTCTTATTGCTTTCGAAGGTATCTTTACTAAGAAATGTTATAGGTTGTAAAATTTCTTTTTACGTCACGCAGAAATGGAGTTATAAAATATATAAAGAAGTGGCAAAATGAAAAATAGCACGGGAAGTTAATATTCATTATACTAAATGTAATTTCAGGAATACGTATATCGTTTGATTGCGAAATAAGGCATCAAGAAAGACGCATAGTTAACAGCAAATGTAAACAACGATGCCCTTCGAGATAACTATTGATATATTAACGTTAATGCTTCATTGCGGAACATTACGTATATAATATTGTCCAGCTGTTGCATTAGTGTGGACGATAATAGACGAATTTATCACAAGCACCGCGGCATTGTGGGTGTAGAAATTTGGTGTAGCCGGCACTTAGCAAGAGGGTATTCGTAAATAAACTTCGAATTTTAACTCTTCACGTGTAGTGTAATTTATCCAAAAAATATACGTGAAGACGAACTTTTTATCGCGTTTTTCTTTTGTCCTGTTATATTTATGTTATTTTAATCATAGTTTTAAAAGTGCTCTTTGTTTTAAATTGTATTTCAGAATTACGAAAGTATGTAAATAGTGTGTCTATGATATAGAATGTCGTAAAGTAAATTATGAACTATCGAGAATGATTCATATTAAAATTTACTAACTTATATTTTTTTAACAAAAACTTTATTTTCCAATGAACACAAAATCGTGTTTTTTTTGTCACCAAATTGAAATAATTTAAGTAATAAAGCAGTGGCGTAGCGTGCCTTGGAGGGGCCCCGTATCAAAATTAGTTGGGGGGCCCAAATGAAGGGTAACGATTTCTCACAAAATAAACAAAAATGCTTGCATTTAATTAAAATAAATATTTATTTAATATAAGTTATCACTTCCTCCTAGAATAGACAATAGTGACAAGTCTGATAGCCGTTCCTGTCCCGTCGAAGTCCTTAGGTAATTTTTGTTCAGTTTAGTTTTCAAAAACTTCTTTCAGCTGTTGCGGTTATAACTGGAATGGTCAATAATAGAAAGCATGATGTAATTACCAAACGTAAAACTGGATGCAAGACTATTGAATTTTATCAGCAACAATTCCAGGAGTTCCTTAATGGAATGAATTTTTTGAATTTCGGATTTTACATATTAAGCATGTTTTCAGAGCAATTGATTGTTAATGAAGATTAACTGAATCCTGCAATAACCGATGAAGGATGTTGCTAACTTTTGGGCGCACGCTTAACTCGGGAAAAAGGGGATTCCTTTTTTTTTACTTTAGTCATTTCTGAAGTGAAAACTCTATAGGCACGTTTGACAGTTATTTTGTATGTTTTTAAACGGTTTTATTTAGCTTGACCTGTTTATTTATTTGTTTGGGTCAAATTTAGTAATTGGAATTGTACCCCCTTCCTGATGACAGATTGATCTGATATTTGGCACACACTCTTAATCTTGATGACAATACAACTTAATATATTTTTTATTTGGTTGTAAATCTAATATGGCTGCCAATATAAAATGGCGGATTACATATAACTTCACAACAACCTCAATATTGGTATCAAATGAAAGGGCTTGATTGGTAAAATATGGCTCACTATGAAAAATCCAAGATGGCCGCTGCCACAAAATGCGGATTACACATTTTCCACAAATATCTCAATATGGGTATCGAATGAAAGGGCTTGATTGGTAGAATAGGGCTCACTATGAAAAATCCAAGATGGCTGCCGCCACAAAATGGTGGATTACATATTTTCCACAAATACCTCAATTTGGGAATCAAATGAAAGGGCTTGATTGGTATAATATAGTTTATTAGACTGTGTAGGTATATTTATTATTAATCTCAAAACTACTCAACAAAACTAAAAACTTGAAAATAAAATAAAGTAAAAAATGTTTTATGTTCAACGGTTTTATTGCAATAAAAATGATGTAGGTAGTTAGGTTATGGAATAAAAGCTACAAAATAATTCGGTAAGTCCTAGCTACCAGATCGCACCAATCTTCTCATCAATCTGGGGTATTGATCAGACAAATATAAAATCGTTGGGCACGTGAAATTTCTATCGTAATGTTTACTCTGGATACACTATACGCCCAACGATTTTATATTTGTCTGATCAATACCCCAGGTTGATGAGAAGATTGGTGCGATCTGGTAGCTAGGACTTACCGAATTATTTTTTAGCTTTTAGTCCATAACCTAACTACATCATTTTTATTGCAATAAAACCGTTTAACATAAAACATTTTTTACTTCATTTTATTTTACCGGAAAGCACGAGATTAAGTGACATCATGGATAACATTTTACTAAGTTTGCTTAAACACATTAGGGGCCTCTGTAGCCCGGGGCATCCGTACCATTGATACGTCTGATACGGTGGTAGCTACGCCCCTGCATTGCAATCTAAATCACTCACAGAAGCTGACTGCTGAAAAAACGAAGAAATTGTGGATATTTTTTTTATAACCTACTCTCTTTTCTGTCTACTTTTTCTTTTCATAGCTCCACTGGGATAATCTCTTTTCCTTTCACTCATTCTTTTCACAAACCACAGTAATTAACCAATAAGTAATGAGAAGTACCTACAAGATTGTATTGTATTAAAATGTAATAACGTAACGGCGTTTGGCAGGCTTCGTCGAGTCTTCACTTCGAAGATTCCGCAATGTTTGAAAACAAAAGTCTTCGAGCAATGCGTCCTGCCTGTGTTAACATGTGGATTGAGACGTGGACACTGACAAAGGGACTGGTACACAAGTTCAAAGTCGCTCAACGTGCAATGGAATGGGCTATGCTTGGGGTTTCTCTCAAAGATAGAATTAGAAATGAGGCTATCCGCGAGAGAACGAAAGTAACCGACATAGCCCACATAATTAGCAAGTTGAAGTGGCAGTGGGCTAGTCATCTGTGTCGCAGGACCGATGGCCGTTGCAGCAGACGTGTCTTGGAGTGGAGACCGCGTCTTGGCAAACGCAATGTAGGACGTCCTCCGGCCCGCTGGAGCGACGATCTACGTAATGGGCCCCGTAAACGATCAAACTTGTTTGTCAAACTTGTTTGATCAAACTTTATGTTTTCATATAACAAACACATCAAAAAAGCCCGCAGCCCCGCACACGATCAAATAATTTGACAAACACGTTTGTCAAACAGAAATTTAATATGAAGTTTGATCAAATATTTGATCGTCTACGGGGCCCTTAAGATTGTCGGTGTAGGCTGGATGAGGATTGCGGAAAACCGGGATATCTGGCGCGAACGTGGCGAGGCCTATGTGCGCTTGTGCACTATCCGGAAATTTACCGTCCGGCGGTCCGATTTTTTACGGTCCGATATGGCATCCTATATAAATGTATGGTAGCTTGTGCACTACAATGAATTTTACCGTCCGGCGGTCCGATTTTTTACGGTCCGATGTGGCATGGAAAAAAACGGATGGGCGTTTGTGCACTACAATGAATTTTACTGTCCGGCATTCCGATTTTCTCCACTTGTCCGTCTTTACTCAGATGACAGATCGGTGCGGCGCAGTTCAGTTTCAACTCTCTTTGAAACTACACGCCTCACACGCGTAATTACACGCTAGGAACGATGAGTTTCTTGGAACGTCGGCAGTTGCTTGCTTTATTACTCTACGTGCGGAGACGTAGAAGACAAAAAGGATTTTGGGTTCATCCCCTTATAAGTGAAAGGTACCTGACAGGGTCATTCTACATAAGTCCTGCAGTTTACTGCAATGGGCTGAACTGACTGTCTGACTGACTGACTGTGATAACGTATGAACCGGAATGAAATAAAACACGTAAATATTCTTCTCGTAATATGCATCTGTTATTGCGGGATTCCCCCGTTTAAGTCACTCACTGATGTAGGATGTTGCCAACTTTTGGGCGCACGCTTAACTCGAAAAAAAAGAGATTACTTTTTGATTTTGTCATTTCTGAAGTGAAAACTCTATAGGCACGTATGACAGTTTTTTTATATGCTTTTTCCCGGGAAGCATGAATTTAAGTAACATCGTGGATAATATTTTACGATTTTTTTTGCTTATAGACGTTGGGGGCCCCTGTAGCCCGGGGGCCCCGTATCATTGATACGGCTGATACGGCGGTAGCTACGCCCCTGTAATAAAGAAATGTATATTATTTGAAGCAATGTAGGGTACGAAAAGTCATTGAGTAGGTATATAATAAAATTACAATAATAATAAAATTACAAATAAAAATAAAATATTATAATTAATATCAAGCAAAGCAAATATACTACTTACCTACTACTCTATAAAAATATATATTATCGTCGAGAATGTTTTACTCTAAAGTAAATAAAATAGTGAGAGCCTTTGTTTTATGTACTCAGTATATCATTTATATATTACATCGTAAAAAACATTACGGAGGAAGAAAATAGAAGTATGATGTACAACGAATTTATAAATATAGGTAATAAAGTGAAAAAAAAATAGAACAATATAACATTGACATTACACTTAAAGACAAAAATGAGTTGTCAAAAACTGCCAATAGAATATGAATTCCACTACGCCAAAAGAAACACAAATAACAAGAATGCTAAAGAAGGACACTTAGCACCTTATAAAAAATAATAAAAAATTACATAACATACAAGACATTTAAATTTGCGAAAATTTTAGCGGCGTAGGTATTATGCAATTACGCTGTGATATGATAAAAATGTTTACTCGCTGCATTCCAACTTTTAAGTCGCGATGATTAACGTCTAAATATACTATAATTTAGTGCGAGCATTCTCGGTAGAAATGAAAAAATATTTACACAAATTTTAAGTATCATTATTCGTCGCAATCGTTTTCGTTGAAGTTTAAAAGTCGCCTACGTGGCGTGGCTACGATTTGTGCGTCTTTATCTATAACTAGCTCAAACAGCGAATCACGTATCAATTTACCTTTATACAAAACTATGCCAGAACATTAAAGAACACAAAAAAAGGATTATTCAATTTGGTGTCGTCGTTCGGAAGTCTTTTAGTTCTATACAAACACACACACACAAACTGTGTTCTATTCCATTGCTGTCACTCTCACTGTATTTTATAGGCCTGGACCTCGCACCAGCCCTTAACTCTTGAGCCACCGACATGTCGCGCTTGCCCCTTTTCAGAATGTACTCCAAGATGGTCTTCGTCGTTCCTCCAAGATTAGTCGTTCGAAACTTATGAGCACACGTTCATATAGGTAGATATAGATATAAATTGTAATACTATCATTATAGACGAAATTAATATACATCGCAGTATAAGTTTAGGTAAGAACTTATTAATTGAAAAGTTTTCGCAAAATCGTCATTTTACGCAATGCTCACTCAAATAAACGACTAAATGAAGGTTGTTAAAATTTTATAATAAAAAAAAATTGACATGTTAATAAATGATAGTGTACCTGTATGGTTAACGTCAATGTTTATTGAAGTCAAGAAGTGTTGCGTAAAATCATTGTTGCGGTATCACAAAGTAAAGATTTCCCATAAAAGGTTCAACAAAATGACAGTCGCTTGTATCATAAATCATCCTACGATGGTAACGTAATTCGTCCGTTTTCATGGTGTTGTTACATCCATAAAGCAATGCTAGAAGCGCCGTTATAGTGATTAATTTTCTGAATATTTAAATTAATCTTAGGCTACTATCGATTCAGTATTTAAATGGTATAATTTTCAACTTTTCTTAGTAACAAATTACGAACAGACAGATTTATTTCTAATATAATTTATAAGATAATTTCCTTGTCTAAAATATTTTAAAATACTATTCTGTACTTTATAAAATATTCAACGATTAAATAATTAAGTTGTAAAGGTAGCGAAAAATATTTTCTTTGATAAATATAGTGTTGAGCAATATTTAAAGTTATCAGCGGTGCTATTTACATAATTCTATGATTTTCTTCAATTAACACTAATAATAGTCCAGCGTCGAAACTATTCTTGGCACATGTCAATTGAACAAGACTACATAGTGTCTTAGTGATAGGCATATTGTCCGGAAATTAATAAGTATGTACTACCTACCATTTATTTCTTATGAGTTCTACTACCTTTTTATTTAGCGTCTTATGTTATTATGTTTAGTATTTAAATAAAAATATTTTGACTACGATAAAAAATAAAATTAATAAAAGAAAATAGAGAAAGTAATATCAGTAATATGATATGTAAGTAAAATAATATAAATGTACATAAATTTTTGTTATTTGTATATGTTCCTTTTGTCTAGTTATTTTGTATTTAAAAATTACAACCGAAAAGATAGATGATGCAATTATAAACTTTGACATATTCTATTGTAAAAAATTGTAAGTCATTCTAACATTTATTTAAAAATACGACACCATACAATTTTATGGTAGCAATTGAGTGGCCTCACGTCCATATAAGAAGATTCCCTATTCGGCGCGTTGAACTCACGACCTTGGCCAGAAATAGTCTAAAGAATTCACCAAATTCACGCCACTCAAAACAAATCTGTTTAGAGCTTATCTAAGTTCATGTACGGGTACATTGTGTATTTGAAAATTATTCCATTGTTATTTGAATATTTTCGTTTCAGCAGTAGATGAATAATTGAAAGATGTACCCTATCCAATGGCAACCCCTTGAGTCTTGACTCTAATTTTCCGTATTATATTTTGACCAACCGAACCGTAGAATAAAGCAAACTTATTATAAATTATTTTAAGTAGGTACAACATAATTATGTGTAGTCTTTCAATCCTAATAACATTGCATCTGGTTAAAGTAACTAACTAAACTAAGAACTTAGAAAGGGTGAAAAATATGAAAATAGCTTCCTTTTCTCGTTTAAATGGTTCAGTTTTATTTATTGCTCATTTTTATGCACGTTATCAGGTCAACTCGTCGATGAATGGTTGAGACTTGTGAGTAGTCTTTTAAGTGGAATGTGGAGCGGAAAATCTGCAAATATTATATTTATATGCACTTTTAACCTGTTACTCACTATATATATGAATTTTGGATTCACACGCGGACTACAGTACGCATGAACTGAGAATCTTCACGGACGGCTCCAAGACAAAAACAGGCTCAGGAAGTGGCATCTTCTCCGAAGACCTAAATATTAATATATCACTACCCATAGGCGCCCATAATACAGTGTTTCAAGCAGAGTGTTTGGGCATACTTGAGGCAGCCAGAGCAATCGGGAGAAGGAACGTACAGGACTCCAACATCCGGATACTATCAGATAGCATGTCAGTACTACAGGCACTAAACAGTAACTCAACTACCTCAGGTATCATCTTTGAGTGCCATAACACCTTGATGCAGGTAAGTGCATACAACGACATCACACTGCAATGGATCAAAGGTCACAACAACACACGCGGTAACGATATAGCTGACGAGCTAGCAAGAAGGGGGTCGAGCATGAGGGCCATAGGAGCCGAACCCACTATACCATTACCCTCTTGCTGGCTCAAAGGCCAAATTCGACAGCGCATGAAACACAAACATGTCACTCTTTGGTCCGAACTTGAGGACTGTAGGCAGGCCAAGTTGGCGCTGCCAGTAGTTGACGCCAAACTGGCAAACACCCTAATAAATATGAACAGACGCCAACTAAGACAAATAACTGCGGCACTAACTGGACACGGTCCGTATAATAAACATCTATTTAATTTAGGCATCACCGACAGTCCCCTGTGCAGAGCTTGCATGGGAACAGAGGAAACGGCTATGCATGTACTTCTTCACTGTCCAGGTGTAGCGGCTTACCGGGCACAGCACCTTGGCACCCCGAGGACACTTCCGGAGATCTTCAAGAAGCCAAAAAGACTTCTGAAGTTTCTGGAGGAGCTTGGGTGGCAAGAGTGAATTAGCATGTCCCCACTCACGCAAAATAGGCGCCTGGTCGTCGACTTGCGGAAACCAGCCCGTGATACCATACCATGAATTTTTCACATTCCTCTTTTTAACTGGTTTTGTAAATAATCAAACAAATTTCATAATTTCGTTTATATATTTTAGCGAATACACTTTCTAGTATTTTATATATTGCAAACTCCGATTTCTAAAATTTAATATTTTGTGACATACCTATGTTTTATAATGTACCTAAATAATTTACCCAAATTATAAAGCGGAAGTTTGTTTGTTTTGACGAGCTATTCTCATGATCCACTAATCCAATTAGGTATCAAAATTCTTTTCGTCTTAGAAAGCCTATTGCTGTTGTTCGTGGAAGTTTGTTGTCTGTAGTCTTAAGAAAATGGAGTATGATGAATGATGAATTCTAAAGTAAAACTGCGTGGTTTGTTTAGGTAGATACTATATATTTATATCACAACATAATATTCTACAATATAACGTTGATATTATTACTGATTCAACAATAAGTGCTAGTCATAAGTTCATAATATGAATGTTTAATAATTGTATGAAATCGAAACATTTCGTATTTTAGTATCCAAATATTATTGTAAAATTAAAAAAATTGCACTTAGTCAGTTACAGATAATATACGGCTATAATAATAACATACAATACATTGAAGTAAAACAAACAAAGTTTAAAGATATATTTATTCTCTTTACTAATCCAATCTTCGAGTTTCCATTGAGTCATTGGGTTAGGGTTGAGAACCGTACAAGGTTTCATATTCATTTGTTATAAGCTACTTTCTAAAATAGATATCACCATAAAATTGTTGACGTTAGTTTGGATGGAAATAGGCTCAAATGCTCATCAGACACATCTGAAAAATTTGTTAATTAAATTAATAATAGTAGATCAATTTGGAGATTAGGTACCACTATTGAAACATATTATTTAATTTGTGCTCTGTTGTACGAGTACGAGAACGAGATTTGTAGATATAAATTTATTATATTACAGTTTATTTAATGTGTTTGAATGTAGCAGAAAAAATGAAATTTAAAAAGTTTAATAGGTTAAATTTTTGGTTTATTGTGGTAATTATTATTTTAATAAACTAAATTAATAAATTGTTTAGACGTTTGCTAAATTCACACTCATCAAACAGCTTTCTTATCAGATTTCAGTTTCAGTTGCGAGTTGCCACTCACAACCAACGGCTTGTTGAAAAAAGTTTTATGATTGATAACCCTGAATTCAGTGCGTAGATATGTATTTATAGGGACCACGCCAAACCGTTTTATCCTAGAGTATTAATAATAGCTCATACGTACACGAATCGATTTATTTCATTACTGAAATGTACATGAATATCGTTCAAGAATGTTAAGCAATCATGTGATTATGCCTCAGACGACCGAATGAACTAATACACTAGACAGTAGACACGTTGTAACTATTCTTTTAATTAAATTTTAATTTGCAAAGATGTATTCGTTGGAACTGTTTTACAGTTATTTATAGTTACTACGCCATCTATTTTCATAATTAAATATCTAGTTCTTTAGTTGTACGCGATTACGCATAATAAAGTTGTGATTTGGTTGTTTGTATGTAATGTTTTTAAGATGTTTGATCGATTTTGATTGTTAATAATATCCCACCAAAAACATAAATGTGAAAAATGACAGCCAAGTTCAATAATAAGAATATGTTGTTTGTGGACTTCACCGAAAAAAGTATTGAGATCTAAATGAGCGCCAAGTCCTACAGAAAATATTAAATTAAGCTAAAGAAATATAATATAATAAGCAGAAAATATTAATTCATCTTTTATTTGGCTAATAGCTTTTTAATGTTGTTTTTAAGTAAAAACTAGCCAAGTGAAATCTTTAGCTTAATTTAATATTTTCTGTAGAACTTGGCGCTCATTTAGATCTCAATACTTTTTTCGGTGAAGTCCACAAACAACATATTCTTATTATTGAACTTGACTGTCATTTTTCACATTTATGTTTTTGGTGGGATATCATTACTTTTTGTAGAGATATTTATTTGAAATTTATTCTTTTTTCTTGCTCATTCTGTTAACGGATTCGATGTCGGAGACCAACCGGATCCTCAGATATCGATTTTGAAAGCAATCGGTCAAATAACTAAAAAGTTCAAGATGGCGGCTACTTTTTCTCATTCTGTTAACGGATTAGATGTCATAGACCAACCGGATCCTCATATATCGATTTTGAAAGCAATCGGTCGAAAAACTAAAAAGTTCAAGATGGCGGCTACTTTTTCTCATTCTGTTATCATATTCGTTTTTTGAGACCAACCATGTCCCCAGATATCGATTTTGAAAGCAATCGGATGAATAATTACAAGTTTTTTGTATGGGGCATCCTTTATTTTTTGACTTCATTTTATTTTTATACTTGTTTTATATAGTAAATGTTTCAATTCATATTTTGTGCAAGTTTCAAATACTTATAACGGTTCAGACGCTACAATTAAAAAAAGTTTTTTTTTTTGTATGGGGACCCCCTCTATTTTTTAACTTTCTTTTGTTTTCAGATTTTTTCCTGCGCTTACACGTAATAACCTAGCTAGGTGCCAAATTTCGACCTCCTAGGTCATCTGGAAGTGGGTTAGGTTTTTGATCTGTCAGTCAGTGGAAAATTGGCGACTTTTGAACCTTCATATTTTTGGAACCGTTTCAACTAGGTTAATGAAATTTGGGGTTCTAGTTGTCCTTATGGATATAAATAAATATACGTAATTTGATCTGTTTCTGTTGAATAGGTTTTGAGTTATGGAGGGGTCAAAAGTCGCTTGAAATGGTTCGTGTAAATATACACACGGCGCTGAGTCGCCAGTTCTTTTGCTTGAACTTGGCGTGACACGCTGCCGCGTGTCTCGATTAATAACCAACCTTTATTTCGG
The DNA here is from genome assembly GCA_905220545.2 of Melitaea athalia. Classification (NCBI taxonomy): domain Eukaryota; kingdom Metazoa; phylum Arthropoda; class Insecta; order Lepidoptera; family Nymphalidae; genus Melitaea; species Melitaea athalia. The sequence goes on along the minus strand of HG992194.1, from coordinate 10,012,436 downwards.
GACACGCTCATATTGTATTAGTAAGAAATTAGAATGTTTCCTAAATCTAAAATTAGCATGATAAGAAATTAAAAAATAATTTTTCAATTTAAGTAGAATTGACACAATTAACTATTTCACATGGTTGAGTTTCACCTAATGTCGCAGCATTAGGCTATCCCATTTAATAAATGCTTTCAGAATTATTAACAAACATTTTGAAATGTAATTCTTAGGAGGTTTTATTAAGACTATGATATAAGATTTTTAAATGAATATTTATAGCTGCGTACGAAGTTCCAACAAATTAATTATTCTTTTTCTTTCTAGTTTTCGATTTAACCCTCAACGTTCATTAAAAAAAATACTCTCTGCATTATAATAGTATCGCAAAACTAAACAAACGAAGTCATAAGCACAAGCTTGTATTACAATTGAAATGATTTATTAAAATAATTATGTGAATATCGAATAGGAATGTTAAGTAACAGATGCGATGATTCAAATAATTATATTCGGTCAATGCGTTAACACTCGGCTACCATGTATCTCTTGATTACGAATCTATGAACATTATGAATGTTTTAAATGCACTGCTTGTGTGTTCGTCCGATTGTAAGTGGGACGCGAAAGCGAATGGTATTAACTTAGCTTATACAATTAATTAGATATCCGTTCGGTTTTATCATATTTATTACATTTGGTTACCGGTCTTTTAAATCTATACTAATATATAAAGCTGAAGAGTTTGTTTGTTTAATTGTTTGTTTGTTTGTTTGTTTGAACGCGGTAATCTCTGGAACTACTGGGCCGATTTGAAAAATTCTTTCAGTGTTAGATAGCCCATTTATCGAGGAAGGTTATAGGCTATGTATCATCACGCTAAGACCAATAGGAGCGGAGTCCACGCCGACGAAGTCGCGCGCAGAAGCTAGTCATTTGATAATAGTGTTTTACACCCATTTATACACCTTTGCTTAATACTGATTGATCCGTATGCGCAGTTTGCAGTGACCTTACTTATTATTCCAGGATCGTGTGTTAAAATCCTAATCCTAGTCTGGATGTCATAGCTCTGGCTTGACTCATTAGAAGAAATATTAAAAGTTGCCTACCCGAGAAACTTGTACTCTCGGCTCTGTGTATATGCTGAACATAATTATTTATTTTGATATAATTATTTATAATTCTATCTGAAAGAATGTTTTTAAATAAGGGTGGATTTTTGACCAAACGAACAAATAGCTAGAGCTAGAACAAGAGCATTCTTTCTTGATCTTCGAACACTCTTATTCATATATATAACAACGAAAAAATGCTCTACGCCTGTTTACACTAAAATAATTTGATAAGAATTTGATGTAGTGGGGATAGAATGAGCATTCGCTCGTCTGATGTAAATCGACCATAAGGTAACTTGTAAAACTGTTGAGTGTGGTTGGTTAGTTGATTAGCGCGTATTTACAACAAGTCTTAATGTCTTTATTATAGTGGAAATTTGTAAGATTTTGTCTTTATACCTACTTATCCTATTAACGAAAGGGAAAACCGATTTTTTTAGGTACCTATCTTATTAACTAAAATGCAAAAATAACAATAAACAAACAATTTACTTGTTTTTGCTATCATGTAGACATAGGAACTATATTCACTGCATTATTTTGATAAAATCCACTTTTTATAATATACTCGTATATAGGTATCTAGGTAGTTATTAATACATGAAGCAAAAACTTTGTACCCGTTTTTACGAAAATTGTGAGGACGGAGGAGTATGCAATTTCGCATGTGCTTATAGTTTATATAGAGAAATGCAGAATGCTATGTTTTGTCATTTTGCATAAAAATACATTAAATCAATAAAATAAACATTACTCTCACTACCATGTATTTGACACACACACGCATATATGTATACTCTTTTGTTTATTAGGTATTATAGTATTTGACAACGGAACCTTAATAATGGTCAAACTTATAATTTAAATTAATTACGGTTAAATATTCGATCACTTATATATATGTCGATCTATCATTCTCCTATATAGGGAAAGAGGCCTACGCCCAACAGTGGGATTATTACAGGTTGAACCGCAAGCTCATTCGATCAATGGGCGTTTGGCGTCTTCGTAAAAAAGAAGCAAAGATCATAAAAATCTTTCATACATAAAAATAGGTATCACATAAAATTTATGATCTACAAAAACAAAGAAAACACGGAAATCGATACATCACTAGTGAGATCATGTTACTGTTTTGAGCAAATGTGCAAAAACGAATTCCTTGTTTCCTAATTTTTAATCCAAACTCAAGCCGTGAATATACGTTTCAATTAACCCGATATTTAGTGGGTAATCTTGGTGAATCAGGCGAAATAGAGCACTATTATGTCGTAAGAATACCGTAATGCCTGTTGGAATCTGAGTATACATGAATGGTTTTATTTAATTTTATAGTATTTTATTCTATGTATTTATCAAAAATAATAATAATTAGCTATATCAGCCGGCTGTTACCTTTAACACAAGCATAAAGTTGACCGTTACCGGAGGAACAGACAACCGTGTGTGTGTGTTTTAGATATTCATTTATTAATTATTACTATTTAAACAAACAAACACGGTGACGTTCGATTGATGGAATGCGTATGTCATTGACAGTGCGTAATATTGTGTAAGATTAATTTACTAATTTTCTGTGGTAAGTACATAAGAACGGCGAGATCCATTAAAGCCGACTTTTCGTAATCGTAAATATTTCTAACACTTTGTGTAAGAAAATTGTGTAGGGAATTGCAAAATTACAGAAATTATAGTGAATATTTAAACTTCATGCGTTAGAACGGTTAGACAGTTCGCATAACAGGACCTAGCTTGTGTCGGTTCAGCTATTTACAAAACCTTGTCCTTGTATGAAAGACGCAATGACATATTTTGTATGAGTAGTCTCATTCCATTTCCAGGACATTAAGCTTTGATCGAACTTGACTTATTCTCTATTTAGTGCTTATAATGCGATTATTCGACTACACTATACATTTTGAATCTATATATAATGTGAGAAATAATTAACAGTTGTGAAACTACACTGTATTTATCAAACGAATTTAATTATAAACGCACGAAAAATAACACTTTAGACTTATATATGTACTAGCTTCTGCGCGCGACTTCGTCGGCGTGGACTCCGCTCCTATTGGTCTTAGCGTGATGATACATAGCCTATAGCCTTCCTCGATAAATGGGCTATCTAACACTGAAAGAATTTTTCAAATCGGCCCAGTAGAACCAGAGATTACCGCGTTCAAACAAACAAACAAACAAACAAACAATCAAACAAACTCTTTAGCTTTATATATTAGTATAGATTTGCTAGCGATTGTTCAAATTATTAATGAAGGGTTGTGGAATGTAGAGTTTCAAGATCATTTTAGAATATTTTAGATTACATTATTTACTTCTACTCATAATTATTTATTAGTGAAGTAGTTGAACCAAGTAAACTATAGTCCTTTTTTAGGGTTCCGTACCCAAAGGGTAAAAACGGGACCCTATTACTAAGACTTCGCTGTCCGTCCGTCCGTCCGTCCGTCCGTCCGTCCGTCCGTGTGTCTGTCACCAGGCTGTATCTCAAGAACGGCTATAGCTAGAGAGTTGAAATTTTCACAAATTATGTATTTCTGTTGCCGCTATAACAACAAATACTAAAAACAAAATAAAATAAATATTTAAGGGGGGCTCCCATACAACAAACGCGATTTTCTTGCCTTTTTTTGCTCGATATCAATAATGGCAACAGGTAGGCACTTGAAATATTCACAAAATACTCAGTTCTATTTTTTACTTTAATAATAAATAATAAAATTAAAATAAAATTAATATTTAAGGGGGGCTCCCATACAAAAAAAACGTCATTTTTGCCTATTTTTGCTCTCATACAACAAAAGTGATTTTTTTAGCCGCTTTTTGGCCGATATTAAAATCAATGTACCTAGTCAATGGTACGGAACCCTTCGTGCGCGAGTCCGACTCGCACTTGGCCGATTTTTTTTATAAACACAATACCTCAATTACGGTACTGGTATACATATTAAAACACTACATGACAGTAAAATTACATATTTAATGATGTTTTCTGCTCTTGTAAAATTGTAGCTATTTAACTCTTCATGAGTTCTGTGGAATATTTTAGATGTATACTAATATAATGCTCTTACAAAGCACTGTGTATTTATTAGAACATTCATTTCAGAAGTTACTAATCCTAGTTGAAACTGTGTTCCACAAGATGATTATATAAGGCTATAATTATATGTATAAAACATCATATATGCTGTAGCTTTGTAGTGAGTTAGTGACTATGATTTTTACCAATCTGATAATTATTGAAATTTTGTTTTTTTGAAATGACGTTTGATGTTTATTTCTATACTAGCTTCTGCGCGCGACTTCGTCGGCGTGGACTCCACTCCTATTGGTCTTAGCGTGATGATACATAGCCTATAGCCTTCCTCGATAAATGGGCTATCTAACACTGAAAGAATTTTTCAAATCGGCCCAGTAGAACCAGAGATTACCGCGTTCAAACAAACAAACAAACAAACAAACAAACAAACAAACAAACAATCAAACAAACTCTTCAGCTTTATATATTAGTATAGATATCAGACTAGCTTCTGCCTGCGACTTCGTCCGCGTAGAATAGTTACTTTGGGCTAACGCCAACTTTAACCCGCGACTTTGTTTACGTAGAACTTACGAAACTTTAACCGTTTACGCAGCGGAAGCTCACAAAAGGAAAAAAACCCAATTTTGAAACATTCTGCATTGGTGCTCCGCTCCTATTGGTCTTAGCGTGATGATATATAGCCTATAGCCTTCCTCGGTAAATGGGTTATCTAACACTGAAAGAATTTTTCAAATCGGACCAATACTTCCTGAGATTAACGCGTTAAAACAAACAAACAAACAAACTCGTCAGCTTTATAATATTAGTATAGATTTATATCAGAATTTCTAAGAAGTGTTACTTTTCAAATTATACTTGATATTTCCTTATTTATTCAGAACGCAATGACATTTTTATATACGAATTAACATATTCTCATGACCATTTTTTTTGTAATAAGTATCAAAATATAAACTAAAATAAAAAAGATATGTAATTAAAATATAACCGCATGCATGCTTAAGAATTTATCATTTTTCAATTAATTACATATGGTTTTTTTTTAATAAATATTTTAAGGTTAAATAGTCAAAAAAATAAGGACAAAAAATGTATTTGGTATACATACACGGTTCGCTAAATAACTCCTTTATATTTTTTGGAATAACTTTAAAAACATTTCTGTCACTTGATCTAAAAAAAAAAACTTGCAACTTGAAAGAGTAGTGATAAAAATACTAATTTAGTTCCACGCCCTGTACTCCTGCTAACATCAAAAGGAATAATTGAATGAAGTACTTTCCAATGGAAGGAATGTTATTTATTCGCCCAGAGCTGGAATTGTGAATCAAATGAAAACCTGCAATTATTGAAATCAACATTTCACATATTTTTTAGCATGCTAATTAAGCGTAATTATTTTAGATATTTTTTTATATATAACTATTTTCGAAAATGTGTATTTAAAAATTGTATTAAAATATATATTGTGTACATTATGTACCTAATATCTGTGTACTATTAACATTACACGTTTTTGAAGACACTTTTTTTGACTGTGATTGACTGGAAGAAAAAGACTTCTGGAAATTAGACCACCTTTGCACATAAAAATTCTAATCTTTGTATTTGTTTGTACGTATTTTTATTTTAGATCATTATAAATTTTTAAATAAAAATTCTAATTATATTAATTATACAATTTACCCAAAATTATGTTGACTGTCACAGATACAGCAAAAACATTTAATTGGCTCATTATCTGTCACACTTATCTTATCACATTTACGTTTGTCTTGTGTGCAAAAGTGACACATTTCTGTGACATCGTAGGAATGTCGAAGGTAAACATTTTGATTGGCTCTGTTAATACAGAGCTAGGCTGAAATTCGCTAACAATAGCGATGTATACGAGTATAAACTTGTAATGAAATGATATAACAATTTACTACAATTTCATTTCTTCCTCTTTGATATGATCTCATTGTTTTTATTCAAGACGTATACAAAATTATATTATTAAAAATATCTTGCTCATGGATTTTACGAAAAAGTGAAATAAGCGCCGTAATGAAACCACTCATAGAACAAAATTAGCGTAAAATTTGAGACAAAACTGTGAGAAGTTATCTAATCTACGAAATACTCGGTATATATTTGTTTAAATTATTTGTGATTCGTGAAAAACTACTTTTGTTAATTTGTATTAATAAAATCATCATATATCAATAACATAAAATAACAATTTAGTTCGCAAGCCTTGTACTTAGTTAAAAAAATGTTCGATAACAATGTAAAAGACTAGAAGATATTACCTACTACTGAGATGAAACTGTATTAAACTTATCTATAATAATACAATTAGGTTTTTTCGATCAAAAAAGCTTTCATTACAAAGTTATGAATTTTTATACTATAGAACTTCTGTTTCATCCCTTTCAGAATCTCGGTTTAAGCGGCTTGTGTATGAAATTTTAATATTGCACACAAAAACAATGTATAGGTAACGTAGTCACGCATCGTAAACTTGAATGTTATACTTTACTAGCTTCTGCGCGCGACATCGTCTGCGTGGAATAGGACCAATTCTGTCATACATAATTTGTGCGAAACTTTAACCGTTTACGCAGCGGAAGCTCTCAAGAGGAAAAAAACCCCCAATTTTGAAAAATTCTTTATTGGTGCTACGCTCCTATTGGTCTTAGCGTGATGATATATAGCCTATAGCCTTCCTCGATAAATGAGCTATCTAACACTGAAACAATTTTTCAAATCGGACCAGTAGATCCTGAGATTAGCGCGTTCAAACAAACAAACAAACAATCAAACAAACAAACTCTTCAGCTTTATTATATTAATATAGATAATATAGATTGGATTCCGAAATCGAAATATGTTTAAAGTCAAATTTAAAAATGGACTAAGTTTTTTTCTCATATAATTTTATGAATATAAATATTTTTTATTGTTGAAATATTGCATTATCAATACATATTATAAAACAAAGTCGCTTCCCGCTGTCTGTCCCTATATTATGTGATCTCAGATCTCAGATCTTTAAAACTACGAAACGGATTTTGATGTGGTTTTTTTTTTTAAATAGATAGAGTGATTCAAGAGGAAGGTTTATATGTATAACACATGCATAATATAGTGGAGAAACACTGATAAAATTTTTGAGGTTTCTAATGTGATGTCGTAAATAATCACATTTTTTTTGCCGTGCGAAGCCGGGGCGGGTCGCTAGTTTATTATAAAATGCCGGCAAAATATACGCTTAATATTTACAAATAATTTTACTTATCAAAAATTTCAAGCGCAATTTTTCAAACAATATTAAAAAAAGTACATAATAATTATATTCTAATTTTTATCAAGCACATTCTCAAAAATAGCTACCATCTCTCGAAATATAGTCATGTGTTATATTCTGTTTTATGAAACAACACAAAGAACTTCTGGGCGAAACATTTCGTAAAATATTGACTGGCGCCTACATGTCAGATATTTTCAGGACCAAAATTCCTTATTAGCGATGTTATTTATGCCCTTTTCAAATACCCTTCAACGTCAACTTGAACAAAGGTTCTCAGACTAACAAAGTACTTCCATCAGTTTATCTCTTTGTGTTTCAGTTCTAAATTTTAATATGTAATAAATTCTTCAAAAGAAGGAGTCAAATAAGAGCAAGACTGTTTTTTAAGGATGAATCTTGGAGACAATCAAAATTATGTGTCACCATTACTTACTTGTATTTACGAAGGAAAAACGTGATATTACTGAATCTTATGTATTTTAGTATATATATATATATATATATATATATATATATATATATATATATATATATATATATATATATATATATATACAAAATAAATGGTTATTTAGTTTAGGTTAGTTAGTAAATGTTGATTGTCTGTAATATTCCATTACCGAGCAAAGGCCTATTTCTCAATATAGAAGTAGTGATTTGAGCCTAATATTTCATTCTTGATTATGGGGGTATTTTCCTACCACGAGTAACGATCGAAGACAAAGCCAAAAGCTTTACATGCTTACCGAGGGACGGAGTAATTAATAACCGGACCGAACATTTTACGTTCTATCCGAGGCTAGCGGGAAATTGATGAATGATTAAAATAGACTAATAATAATTAAGAGATATAAAATACATACATACATACATATAATCACGCCTCTTTCCCGTAGGGGTAGGCAGAGACCACTTCTTTCCACTTGCTACGATCCTTACATACTTGTTTCGCTTCGTCCACTTTCATTATTCCTTTCATACATGCTCTTCGGTTTAGGGTACTCTTGACCTGGCCTTTTTTCAAGACGTCACCGATTTGGTATTGAAATGTCCGCCTAGGTCTACCCCTTCCAACACTCCCATTCACACTTGCCTTATACACTTTTTTCGTCAATCGCTCTTCATTCATTCTCTCAACATGGCCAAACCATCTCAGCATACCCTTCTCAATTTTTGTCACTACATCTTCTTTCAGACCACAACGTTTCCGTATCTCACTATTTCTAATCCTGTCACTCAGTTTAACTCCTATCATACTTCTTAACGCTCTCATCTCAACTGCATTTATTCTGCTTTCATGTTTCTTCTGCCATACCCAACTTTCAGATATAAAATTGGTACGACAAAATTAATGTACAATAATAAACTAATATTCTAGCAATCGGAATATATCATCAAAAGACAAAAAAACTGCATCAACAATTGTTAAGTTGCAGACATAGAGATTGATTGTCGTTGTTAAGCAAATGCGTTCGGTTAAATTGTCGTCAATGATAATGTTTACGATCTAAATTACGCGTTACTTAAGAAATATCGATTGATTTCAAATAATATGTCAATATTGATAAAATAACATAGGATTAAAATTATTTTAAATTCTTATAAAATAGTTATTAAAAATGTATATAGACGTTTTTTTCATTTTCAGCTATGTTATTTTGTTTATTCGTCTCTTATAAATCTTTAATACTTATTTATTATAAGCCTGTGCATACAATGAAACCATTTTTCCTTATTTTACAGGGCGTACTGTTTATTATTATTATTAAATTAATTATATACAGGGTTACTTGTAATTCGATACATTCCTTTAAGGGCATGATAGTACATACCATAAGCTATGAATTTAACCCTATATTGCCTTATACAAATGTTGACGGTTACTGAGAAATTTTGAAATTTTGTAATTTTCAAAAAAATCCAGAATTTCGACTTTAAAGTCAGTTTTGAAAAAATGTCGTGAAATATTACTCTTTTTTTTGCTTTTGGTACTGAGGCCACATGCCAATTCATTTTTAAAACAAATAAAACGGTGAAATTTTGCAATAGTTTCGCCACAATATCTTAAAACTCGCGACTCTTTGAATTATTTCTTAATTTTCTTGTTTTTTAGAAAGCCAATTTAAAAAAAAGTAACACATTAAGAAGTGTACAAAATCTAACAAAAATTCCTCATCTATCTAGCTATCTAATGAGGTAAAAACGTCACAAAAAATCTCAACACATGTGGAGAATAAGTCTTAGAAACGGGACAAGTCGCAATTTGTTAAAATAACATTTAAAATTATTTTTACACAAAACGTGCCTATGCACCGGTAATGCTTATAATGAGAGGTCGGCAAGTTGCGGTAGGGCTCGGGAATGATCGTGACAGACTTCGCTGCTAAATTTCGGGTTCGCTGGCGTCTCACGTCAGTTCGTTTACTGACTGCGCGTGCGTTAAAGTATTGTTATCCGAGCTACGTAAATTTTCGCGAGTATTAAAATTTACAAAATGGTGGCGGTTCCTCCAAGGGGACGCGGTAGTTCCCAGCAATCATTTACGAACGCTGAGTATACCGACATCTTGTTTGTGTATGGATTTTGTGACGGAGATTCTTCGAAAGCCCGTGCGAATACATACGTCGATTCCCGAATCGGCGACCACCAAACTTGAGAGTATTTAGTGATACGTACAGACGAATGCATTCAGCGACGCCAACGTGATGCGGGTCGACCTCTGCGTTACGCTCCAGAAGACATAGTTTCACATTTTTTTGAAGATCCTACGATATCCACAAACACTGTAGTTAATCGGTTAGGTATCAGTCAATGGAAAGTGTGGTTTTACAGTGCACTCTAATGGAGGGTACCCCTACCATTTTACGCCTGTCCAAGTTTTGCAGGAAGGAGATCCGATACGGTGCGTAGATTTTTGTAGATTTATTCTCCATAGAGATGCCGAGGACCCATATTTTTTGTAAAGTATTTTGTGGACGGATGAATCGAAATTCGACTAAGATGCTCTAGATAACTACCATAACATCCATTACTGGGCTCCTAAAGTGGATGGAAATCTCTATAAAAAGAAAGAAACAGGGTCTCAAAGGCGATTCGGATTAATGTATGGATGGGTATTGTTGAAGACTGTCTAATTGGGCCACTCTTGTTCCCAAATATGTTAAACAGCGGAAAATTATGAGAACTTTCAACGAGAGGAAATGTATTCTCTGTTAGAGGATATTCCGCTACAGACAAGGCGACAAATGATATATCAGCACAATGGACGTCCAGCGCACTTCCGAAGATCTGTGGGACAGTGGCAAGACGAGTCTTTTCCAAACAGATGGATTGGCAGATGTGATCCGATCCCGTTTCCGGCAAGAAGCCCAGATATTACACCCGTAGACTTTTACGTCTTGGGGCACATAAAGGCCTTGGTATACGATAATCTGACAGGCCCTGTATCCTCGCAAGAAGATTTAAGGCAGCGAATAATCGATGCAACCAGCGTTATGAGGAATAATCTTACACCAAGAGTCACTTAAAGTGAAATCCGGCGTAGATGTAGAAAATGCATAAGAAATAGGGGGGCACAATTTGAACAACATGTGTATAAATAATAAATGTGTTTTTAAAACCAATTCCAATTTTTATTTTTAAGCTTATACGTGTTTTTGTAAAAAATAATTTTAAATGTTATTTTAACAAATTGCGACTTGTCCCGTTTCTAAGACTTATTCTCCACATGTGTTGAGATTTTTTGTGACGTTTTTACCTCATTAGATAGCTAGAAAGATGAGAAATTTTTGTTAGATTTTGTACACTTCTTAATGTTATACTTTTTTTTAAATTGGCTTTCTAAAAAACACGAAAATTAAGAAATAATTCAAAGAGTCGCGAGTTTTAAGATATTGTGGCGAAACCATTGCAAAATTTCACCGTTTTATTTGTTTTAAAAATGAATTGGCATGTGGCCTCAGTACCAAAAGCAAAAAAAAGAATAAAATATCACGAAATTTTTTCAAAACTGACTTTAAAGTCGAAATTTTGGATTTTTTTGAAAATTACAAAATTTCAAAATTTCTCAGTAACCGTCAACATTTGTATAAGGCAATATAGGGTTAAATTCATAGCTTATGGTATGTACTATCATGCCCTTAAAGGAATGTATCGAATTACAAGTAACCCTGTATAGTTATTGTGAAGCCATAACCGATTCGGAATGTTAATTCTATTCAACCAGCGTTAATCTTTAAAAAATATTAGTAACCTATCCTGCATGAAAGATGACGCCACTAAACTCACTCTCCACTAAACTACATCTTTATTGTTTAAATAATCTAGTTGTAATAGTGTTTTTTCTTAAATTAAGCCAAGGTAGTAACGTTATAGCACTTTCGTTCTTAATATTATTACAGTTTTTTTAAATTACACCGCTTACTTGTAAATTCTTACACTACTATAGGATAATATAAATTTTAGATAAATCCGTAACTACAATATACTTAATGATATTTAGAAAAAATAAACTAAAGTTTTGGTAAAAGTCTATTATGAATATTTTATTTGGGGTTTAAATGTGTCTATTCCAAAACAATCAAAGTTCATATGCTTTATTACTTTCAAATGTAATAGGCAATCATTTTTCTGTCGAAAATGATACCTACTATAAATTTTAAATCAATAAAGAGCAACAAATAACGAATTTAAAACAAATGACGACGAATTTATTATTTTTATTTTAAATAGTTTGTTTTCGACCTAACTTCGATGGGGTCCATCTCTGATCACAATCGCAGATAGACACGTTTAGGAACTAACGTTTTCATTGTCTTTACAAGTCCCGTTATAACTAGTATAAATTTACTTCCTAGAGGGGAGAATGGCAATAGGCAATAAATTTAGGACTTAAAACTCTCAAAACAATAAATATATAAAAACTGGTTGTCTGTAAAGTTGGTTTACGGACGATAGTTTAACGTGACAACGTCATAACAAAACATCTCCTCGGACGCATAGGCCAATCGAGCGTAACGCTAAAATGAGCGTAACGCTACAATTAGTCATCCTTTTTCGTGCATGCCGCCGGCGTTCATCGATTTATTAGACGTTGTCACGTCAATAAATATTTGATAATTTAAAAAGTGTGCGTAACAGCTCCGACACGTGACTAGTGTTTACTCCTTAAGAATGGTTAACACGTTATCTAAAAATAAAATGATCAATCAATAAATCAAATTATAAATAATTAATCAAAACAATAAAACTCTAAAATAATAACATAAATTGAGGAAAGGATGGCGTACCAAGTTTGTGGGAACGGTTTTTTTTCATTTTATTATTAGTTAATCGCATTACAGTCTAACAGTTAAAATATAAATATATCATGAACAACTAATATTTTAACTCGTGATCGTGATCGCTTACGATTCATCTAATCTTTTAGTTGTTCTACTAACGCACGTGTCGGAGATCGCGCCGACGACGCCAAATTGTTGATGTAATTTACCAATTAGTCACTCTGATCGAGCACTCACGCTTCACGCTCGTGCCCTTTAGATCATATGCGTTAAAATATTTATTACATTAACGATACACAATTTTGTACTATCAAAGTTATATGTAATACTCTTAATACCCTAGGGTAAATTAATAAAAATGATTTAGTTGTAGGGTAATAAAAATAAAAACCCCCGGGTTTTCTTGTAATTTAACGTTGCATATCCAGTTCTAAAAACACAAAAGAATTAATGCAAAATTATTTATGCACACAGCAAATATATCTTAATCAAAATGCTATGAATCGTATAAAATAACTAGATCTGGTATTGTTTTTATATACGCCAGTATGACACGTTCATAATTGTACTCTATTATAAGACAATTGGGTCAAATAAGAATCAACAAGATTTAGGAAGTTTTATGTTCATCATTATAAAAATACAATGAATTACAAAACTTACTTATTGTGAATATAAATCTCTATATCTCTATCTCTTATATATAAAAATGAATCGCTGAATGTGTTGCTAAGCGCAAATCTCGAGAACAGCTAAACCGATTTTGCTAATTCTTGTTGTATAATATTCCTTGAAGTACGAGAATGGTTATTACGGAGAGAAAAATTTAAAAAATTTGCCTGAAAAGTCTAAAAACAACACTTTTCTATATTTCCATACAAAAGATTCGTAATAATACTTAAAAGTCAATTTGAACTTTAATACCATACCATAAGGTTTAAATGTTAGTAAAGGAGTTCCGGGAAGGATAAGTATTTAAAAAATTTAAAGAATCGACTGTTAGGCGGTACGAAGTTCGCCGGGACAGCTAGTATATAATAAAAATAAAATAAATGCTAGCTCTACAATTTCTTATATTATTATTTTTTTTTTTTTTGTTATGATACAGGTATGACACGTTATTAATAATTCTACCTTGTTATAAGATCATTGGATCAAGTGAAGATCAACGATTCTGCTCATTAACGGTTTGTATTAAATATGTATAGGTATATCTTAATTAAAATGGGATAAATTGTATAAATTAATCTACAATTGTTATTATTTATTGTTCATTTTTTTTTGTTACGATGTAAGTATGACACGTTTGTAATTCTACCTCGTTATAGATCAGTGGATCGACTGAGGATCAACGAGGTGCTCAGTAACGGTTGGTATTAGTAATGAAACGTACAGATTCCGCAGATGCGACCGTTAGCCTCCGTATCAATTGCGGTACTACACAGTACACAGATACTTATAATTTTGCATAGATAAATATTGACGCCGTTGCGAAGTACCGCTTTGACGGATGAGAGAGCTTAAACGAAGCTTTCAACTTTCTTTATAAAATACGACATCATAAAATACATCGTAATAAATCAACTTTTTGCAACGTGTAATTGAATTTTGTTTTTATTTACCTGTCCGTTGCCACTGCGATAATCACTTTACGCTTAGCATAAAATTTAATTTACTGCATTATTAAATTAAATTTAATATATGGCTACTTACATTACAATAAGTAAAGAATAGGTGACCTCTTGAATTACTAGCTATTAAGCAATTTTACGATATTTTCTAAAACGACGCACTTCTATTTTATTTATACTTCATCATAAATATTTACAAATAAATGAAAGCTTCTACTTAGAAAGTGAGGCATCACTGATATTGACCCTTTTATTACAACTCCTAGTCGCGGCCTGAATTACCTAAGAACATAGCATTAGAGGTATAAAGACAGTACTAAGACGACAATCAGCCTCTAATAAGCAGGCGATAGACAACTAACAAGGCAGCTACATCAAGAGTGCCGCTTTGTGATTAGCTACAATTAATTTGTCGCCCACAAACAGCTGCCCTTTCATTATGCGACTCGATACATTTCAATTTCAAATCCATTGCTATTATGTCGTAATGAGAACATTCTTTCATTCGCTCTGGGAAAGGGATATACTTTTTTATAACTCGGCAACTAACTACATACTGTTTTTTTGTTAGGCATATGTTCCTTAATTGGGACGCGAATTTTTTTAAATATAAACAAGTAAAGTTAAAAATAGTAAAGCTGGTTAACTATGTTAACAATGCGTACGTGAATATGAGCACGATTACAATGAAGCGTTGAACTTGAGATAATTTTTTTGTATAAGTATATAAAAATAGAAGATTTGTGGAATCAATAACAGGAATCGGGAATGTAAGTTAATATTGTATTTAGTTTATTTCTTTGAACTAAATGTTAACTTTTTAATTACAAAATAAAAAAAGAATTAGGTACTCATTACAAGAAACTTCGTAAAGAGAATCTTTATAGTATAAATAATGTTTAAAATATCTGTTGCTTCCGATATTTTATGAACAATGTTAAAAATAAAATAAAGCTCGATTGAAACACAGGAAGTGCTTCAAAACGTTGAGAGAAAGGAAGTTATCTATAATACTGAAGGAAGTACATGTATTAATGAGTTATATAAATTGTTATGTTTATTATAACTACATTTCTCTATGATCTTTGTACCGCCAAAGGTTGATTTCATGATTTCTGATTGTTCTATAGGATAAATGAAATAATAGTTATTTTATACGTTAAATAGATTTTATCTTAATCTTAGAACGCAATAATTTTTAATTGATTCAGAGGAAGCATAATTACGCGAAGAAAACAAGATTGGTAACTGTGATATTGTTAAATAAAATGCCAACGGAACTAATTCCTTGTTCATTTTAACGTGAAATTCTTTATGTAAAAGATAACTGTTGCAAGTTTTGTTGTTAGCAATAAATTTGCATTTGTTAAATATTCATGTATATTTTCTATACTAACTACAGTAACTGGTTGTTATTAGATCACTAGATCAAATCGACTTTTCCCCTTAAAAAACATAACTCTCTTTTTAAGCTTTACTAATGAAGGTATGTGTTTGCAAAAATAATTATACTTATTAATATTTAGCTTAAATATATTATAATGAATAGTTATAATTATAGTTAATAATTAAACGATCGCATTAAATTTTTAAGTGAAGAGAAATAAATCTACAAGATTTGTATTAAAGTATGATTTTTTTTTAATTTGAAAACTATATTTTCAATTTTTTTTTTAATTTTTTTTTAATAAATTTACGTCTTTTTAAGACGAGAATTCTTTTAACAATTCTAAATTCTTAAAAAATAATATTTAATTTTATGTCAAGAATATATTATCAACAATATTTCGCATGCGCCATAATTATTTTATCAAAACGAAAGTACTTAGTAGTTTACAATATTTATAGGCTCACAATACCAATGTTCTGATGCATTTTACAGTAGAAATGTGCGCTATCATGAAACAGTGATATCTCACTGGTAGATATCTAGTCGTTGTGAGTCGACCATTGGAAGCAGATATCCCATCTGCGGCCCATTACCGCACAAGAAATGTTATTTGTGTGAAATCCACTATCACCTTCTCTTGTTTTTACTAATACCTACTACTCGTATAAAGATATTGTTTTTTTTTTTTGTTGTAAAAATGTAATTAATTTGAAAAGTACCGAATTGATTTTGATACTTTAATATTTAGACCAGAGTAGATTTAAAGTCAACGCGGAAAAAGGTATATTTATACATTATATATTATTTATTTATATTGTATATTATATTAGTTAGCATTTTTTTTCAGCGTCAGAAACACTGGCAGTTTACAAAGAAGGTATATACTCGTATACTAAAAACGTAAAACAAAAACGGTTTATTTGTTCCTTTTTTAAATAAAATATCTAAAGTATTAATTAAAAACATTACGTTATTTTTGTAATATTTGTGACTGGCGGTTTTCAATAAGTCATCTTTCTCTAAAAAAAATATGATTTTGGAATGTGTTACAGATGTGTTATTTATCAATCTCATTTAGAACATTAACGATCTTCGTTCCTTCACACATAAAGATCAAAGATGTACTTCGGAAGTCATGGTATGGAAGTATGGTATGTAACTATGTACTTGTATAGTACCTATTAGTAGTATGTGAAGTAGTAGTTACTAAACATTTAAAAATTTGAAAAATTTTATAAGTCTAAAGTTAAAAAAGTACCTACTACACATGTCTCCTACATTTTATATATAATTTTTTTTATATATTTATAATATTTAGTACATAAAAAATATCCATGGAAGCCCAATAGTATAAACATTGGCTTTATGTACACACACACTACAGCCTATCACAGTCCACTGTTGGACATAGGCCTCCACAAGTTCGCGCCCGACATTATGACGCGAACTCATGTGTTTTGCCCATACCTAGTCACCACGCTGGGCAGTCGTGTTGGTGACCGCAGGGCTGGCTTTGTCGCACCGAAGACGCTGCTGCCCGTCTTCGGCCTGTGTATTTCAAAGCCAGCATGGATGGTTATCCCGCCATCCCTCGGCTTTTTAAGTTCCAAGGTGGTAGTGCAACTGTGTTATCCCTTAGTCGCCTCTTACGACACCCACGGGAAGAGCGGGGGTGGCTACATTCTTTAGTGCCGTAACCACACAGCACGGCTTTATGTACATTCATATGTTATTGTGATTCAGCCTGTAATATCCCACTTCTGGGCATATCTCCAATCTTTCTCCCTGTAGGAGAAGGATTGGAGCTTAATACAACCCGTACAAATACAAATATCCATCCCGAGCGGAAATCGAACCCGCAAACGGTCGGTTGTTTTAGGTGACTACACGCACTGCTACACCAGAGCGGTAGTTTGATACATACATATAATTATATTATATACATTTTCACGCAAAATAGGCGCCTGGTCGTCGACTTGCGGAAACCAGCCCGTGATACCATACCATTATATACATTTCAAATAAATAAATAAAATAATGGAATGAGTCATTAAATCAACAATCGTTACTACGTCAACAACTTCAATTCTGGACGCTGCGCTGTATCAGAATAACATGCATAGGTACATATTATATCTCATATCATATAACTTTCACATAAACATTTTAACTGATATAAACTTTTTCCATAAATATCTCTCAGTGTCCAGTCACAGGCAAGCTACGTATGTTATTTATTCATATAGGTATATTATATGCATTTACATATTGATCACACTGTACAGGATCGGTATCGGATCACTTTGTCCATCACACACACAAGGTCGCAAGTAGAAAATAATTTTGTTTACTACAAAAAAAAATGTAAAAGTATTTACAGTCAACATCAAATCAATTCGGAGATATATACATAATACGTAATAAAATAGATTATCTACACATACAACAAAGACACACACACACAAACACACACGCACGCACACACACACAAACACACACATACACACATACAAATACCTATACCTATCTATACTAGTCCATATGTGCTTATGTGTGATGCATAGTAAAAATTAGTGGAGTTTATTGTATTAACTGTTTATTATTATTTATTAAATGTCTTGTTCCAGATATTGCCACTCATATGTATTTATTATAGTTTTATTGTATTATTTTAAAGTGTACGGGGACGTACAGGTTATTGTAATAACCCAAATACGTCATACTCAGGATAACAGGTCAAATAATATTTTAGGCAACTGAAATAATAAAAACAATACATGTTATTCCACTGATTTAGATTTTTTGTAATTTTCCTTGTGACATTTTTTATGCGATTTTTTTTAATTTTATTGAGTTATAAATGAACATAGATTTGCTTAGTCTAATTGCTTAGTGTCCAGATTTTCAAAAACTAACAATAATAATAAAAAATCGGCCATTTACGAGTCGCGCACGAAGGGTTCCGTACTATTGACTAGGTAAACAACATTAGGTACATTGATTTTAAAATCGGGCAAAAAGCGGCAAAAAAGTCAATTTTGTTGTACGGGCCAAATAAACCTTTAAGTATTTTGTGAATATTTCAAGTGCCTACCTGTTACCATTTATTGATATCGAGCAAAAATAGGAAAAAAATCGCGTTTGTTGTATGGGAGACCGCTTAAATATTTATTTTATTTTGTTTTTAGTATTTGTTGTTATAGCGGCAACAGAAATACATAATTTGTGAAAATTTCAACAGTCTAGCTATCGCCGTTCTTGAGATACAGCCTGCTGACAGACGGACGGACAGCGAAGTGTTAGTAATAGGGTTCCGTTTTTACCCTTTGGGTACGGAACCCTAATAAATAAGAATGAAAATCTTTACGAAAGGAGAAATCCAGGAATGAATATGCCAGGAATCCGAGTAGTCAGCTGATATGATTATCGTGCCAACCTGTCATCAAATCATGATGTAGCATCACGATAAAACATGCAACGAATTTTATCATAGACCTACAGAAATACAACTGAGTAATTCATTTTAAATTCCATGTCAATTTTAATACCTTACTATTATATACACCTATGTACCTACACTACTATAGGTAACTAATATATTGTAATTTTGGAGAATTTGTTTGATAGAAAACAATAATCCCAGGTAGTTCGAATTGAAAAATAATTTTATTTTTGGTTATCCCTTTTATCGAAGATACGCCTAGACTATATTATAATATCAGAATACTAGTAAAAGGAGCGAAGCATGAAGATATATTTTAAGTAGCGGTGCATATCGGGTTATATGGATATTTGGGTTGTCTGGAAGAAATGGCTAATTAGCCATAAGTCCGCCCATTGTACTTCACTGTATGTACTTATCATTAAGCTTTAATTGTAGGTATATCTATTTATCTTGTACAATAAAGTATAAAGAAAATAAAAAATATGAAAATACTCATGCGAAGGACGTTGTAGGAAACAGTTAGTGCCAAATATGAAGGAAAATGAGACTTGTAACTATAAAAAAATACCATGATTCTTTATTTCTCATACCTACGTATTTTTCACGCACAGGCACAAGTTAGAATTATACGTAAAAATACGTGGTTTCGAATGACGCCTATTATCGTAAGTGTGGCAATTGTATTGTTACTTCCAATTTGGAATCGAAGTGTGCATTTAGAACAGTTTCGTTCAGTTAATTTCGTGAGTCAGTTGACAATTTTACACAGCAATAAATAAACACAAATAACAGCACCAATGACGACGGTTTAAAATAATTCTTAACAATTCTGCCACTCTTATAGACCTGTGAGACTTATTGCGTTTCTTCGTTTTCTTAGATAAATGGCAGATCTGTGTACAATGGTTAAGGATTCCATGGCGATCTATAGCAATTCACAACAATTACTGTCAAATACTACTGATATATTTTACCGTTAGAACCTGAGGCTATTGTGAATGTGGTCTATTTTATACTTAAATTAAGGTATTCTGTTTCTGTTATTTAAGCTTTATCTAAATAGAGCCTAGAATGTTAGCGACATTGAGTATATACTTATATAGTACATACAGTACCTGGGTGACCGAGCCTTGCTCGGTATTTTCATTTTATTTTTTGTTTTTTTTTTTCTCGGTATTTTTATATTTTAATCTTATTTAAATAATAAATCACGTGTGAAATTAAAAAAAAAAGAAAAAAATTAATCTGGAAACTGAGATTCGAACCCGGGTCAACACGATTTGACACACGCCGATTTCCTAATTACGCTATTACCGCTATGATGGCAGTAGTGAAATTAAGCTTCGTATTCTAATGATATTTTTTCATTGCCTAAAAACAGGGATAAAACGACATTTTTTTTTAATGAATCCTAGCTAGATCAATTTTTTGCCCCCGAAATCCCCTGTATACTGAATTTCACGAAAATCGTTGGAGCCGATTCCGCGATTCAAATTCTATATATATATATATACAAGAATTGCTCGTTTAATAGTTTAAGATATGTCATAAATACAGAACGATCAATTTTGGTATCGTAACTTTTTTGTGTTTGCTTTTTGTGATATTCGGTTAAGATAAATATCATATTAAGATACTACACGAATTTCTTAGGCATATATCGATGTACCAGTTTTTAAATAATCTATAATGTAAGTAGGGGGCATTAAAGCTTATGAAGTTAATAAAAATAAAAGAATTCAATAATTTATTTTGTTAGTTCTTACAATAAGACTGGCATGTGCTGCCACCGCGTTCCATCTACGTTGTTAACTGATGATATACTGTAGATGGAGTTTGCGTTTCTGACACTTATAAAATAGTCGATGAACGAAAATTATATAAGTAAATACAGTAACGATCTTTTTATGATTAATAAACCAATGACTGCGTATTATTTTAAAATGTTCGAATGAACAAAAAAACAACTATTCTTGTTTATAATTAAAAGATATGTTCCCTATCCTATATAGAATTATAGATTTATTAAAGGTATTTAAGCGTAGTGAACATGATCTGTGCTATTATTAGAAAGAAAGTGTTTATCTTATCATCAATAAAGAAATAGAGTCAATGACCTCGTGAATAGATCACGTAAATCTCAAACTAAGGTCACAGGTTCAAATCCGTGCAAGCACTTCTGTATTTTTGAACTCTTGGATTTTTATCCGTAGGTATTTCTTATTACGTTCTGTAGATAGAACTGGAACATTTACAGGATGTTTCTCTAATTATTTTATAAAGAAAATATTAAATGAAATCTTTCAATTTTCAAGAACTTCAAATATTCTTAAATATATGAAGATAATAATATACAAGATATATGTACTTCTTGTTTTGTATTTCTTTTTGTATACTAAGCAAGAAAATTAATGAGTAGAGGAATTTCTAGAACATAATATGTTTAGCTGATTTATTATTTAGTATTTCATATTTTTATATGCATAAGCGATAGATGGTGTTATTATATTTTGGTATTATGAAGCGTCAAAATAAATGTTAAAGTTTTTTTTAACTAATTTAAAAACATAACATAAAATGATTAGGCCATGTTAAACCTCATGTAGTGAGTTGCGAAGCTAATGGAAAAATTGGCTTTCAATACTTTGTTGCTCAGTCTAAAAAACATAAAGGTAGGGAAAGGAAAATATGAGAAATATACAAGGATATTCAAGTATTTCAAGTTATTAATATAAATTGTGGGGTCTCACACGATGTATTGCTGTAGGCTACAGCGCGCTGCGGGTATACGTGCGAATCTAGACAGCTCAGTCACGCCCGCACCACTACAAATCAGATCTAATGTCATGAAAGTAAGAAATATTATATTTTATCATAAATTATTACAATATGAAATAATTTTTGAAGAGGATTGTTTATGGGAAATAAACGAGTTAAAGTTAAACTGCTGAACGTGAACGACAAAATTAAATATTAAGAGGGCGCATAAGGCGAGCAAAAAATCAGATTTCACCCGCACGCCCGTGACTAATTGAAGAAACAAAATATACACAAAGCCTCGTGTCAGAGTGCGATAGACGATATAGTTTTGAGCGCATTACGAATGTAAAAAACGACAAATATGTTTTATATTATATATAATTCCAAAACTAAAAGTAATTACATTAAATGCCTAAGCATAGCCTTTACTCATATTTAAATGTAATTAATTATCAATTTTTTGTCTTAATGGTCATAACTCATAACTATATCGAGTATAAAAAGAAAAAATATAAAAATTAGAGGTTACTTCGTGATTATATTTTATCGAGGAAATTTCCTTATTTTATGTTTTTGATAAAGGTTAACCCTTGCAAATATCACGTAGTTTGTCATATATTTTTATTTTAAGATTTGGTCTGGCATTTTTCATGTCAAAAAAAATAGAAGATTGGTATTTTTGCATTATGCGCGCTCTTAATTTAATCATGAAATTGTATATGTTGCCTTAATAGTATAAGGCTCAAGTGTTTAGTCGGACACGTTCGTCTCAGTAAGTACTAAGTTCGGGTGTTTCTCGATTAGAGCTGCGAAATTTTGAGAAAGATATTTCCTATTGCCAAGATATATATTTTGTCTTTTGTTGCATAATTTATGTTATATATATATATTGTTTATGGTTGTACAATAAAGTATATTTGTATTTGTATTTAGGGTATATAGTGACACAAAAATGCATACTATGAAAACCAAACCTGTAAGTAAGCACAAAGATGATAGGTAGGGATCCCTAGTACATTTTTTTCACCTGATCAGTATCAAGCTAATTTTTTGGGAGTGGCTACATTTTGATGAGGCGAACAAAAAATTCCTCTTCGAAAACTCTCGATTGTGGTAGCTAACAGAGATAGTAGGGGGTAGAGCAGCAGTGAGCGTAGGACTGGGATAACGTACCACTCAATTTGTAGGACATTATTACTTTTAAATTATATAGATAATCACTAACTAAAAGAAAAAAAATCAGCTGGTTAGTAATAATTTTGATGACCTTACGAGGTCATCAAGTTGATGACCTCGTAAGGTCATCAAAAATTAATTTTTTTCTGATTTTTTTTTGCTTTTAGTTAGTTAATATCTATATAATTTAATAGTAATATTGTCCTACAAATTGCGTGGTACGTTATCCCAGTCCTACGCTCACTGGTGCTCTACCCCCTACTATCTCTGTTAGCTACCACAATCGAGAGTTTTCGAAGAGGAATTTTTTGTTCGCCTCATCAAAATGTAGCCACTCCCAAAAAATTAGCTTGATACTGATCAGGTGAAAAAAATGTACTAGGGATCCCTACCTATGACGTATATGTAACGACAAACTCACTATCCACAATTTTTCCAGATAATTTGTCTTTTCAATTATTTCTTTATTTACTTTCCTTATTATTATATACTTTATTGTTAATATTATAATAAAATAAACCAAATACCTGTATAATAGCATACCAAAATACCACTTACCTGCTACCTTAATAAACAAAATATCAATAGTTAAAAAAATGTCCCGTATGGATCACAGGGATATTATCTTTCCCATAAAACGATTCATCATTTTTAAGCATTTCGTTTATTATACACAAATAGTTTTTATTTTTAAACGAATTTTTACCATATTGTTAAAAACAAGTGACAAAAAACTTGACTGAAACACTGCTGCTCTATCTCCTGCTAACTCTATTATCTACCACAATCGAGAGTTTTCGAAGAGAAACTTTTTGTTCGTCTCATCAAAATGAAGCTACTCCCGGAAAATTAGCTTGAATGTAGCGCGCGAAAATTTTTTCATTTGCGTCAATTAATTTGACAAATATTTTAATTTTCTCAACATTTCTATTATTGCAAATGGATTTGGTATAAGTTCTTTTAGGATATTTTGTTTAAGGAATAAAATTAAATTTGTAATTAAATACAATTATTGACATTTTTTAAACGGGGAAAATGTTTTCACCAGTCGTGATAGGGTTAAAAGAAAATCATTGGATACGTATAATTAAATTTTCATGTAAATGCATACTAAAAATTAAAATTCTTAGTAATTTTCAACTATTAAGTATATTATATTTTTTAATACTTGTAACTTATTTTTTTACGCAAAATTACTGTACGTTTCAGTCAGGAAATAAATTAATATAATTCCCGATATTATGCTATACCTACTTGTAATTTTCATAACGAATGCAACGGCTTATTATTTTTAAGAGCCGTGCCTCAGCTAAGAGTTATTTATTTTAAATGCTAATATCAAGTGAGTGAAAAGGTAAATTGTATGTTGTTTATCTAACTAAGTATATAATTTATGTGTTACCGACCAGCGCATTGACCAACAGATTGCTACTGTCCTGATAAGAGCCTTTGCAACAATTACTAATCATTGACTACTAATGTTGAAGTCGTTTGGAAAGCCGTAGTATTTAAATTATAAGTTTTTAGACTCACAATGTTATTAGGACAACCATTATGATATAAGATGGTAACATTTTAATGATTGCTAGCTGTGTTTACCCGATAAGCACGTAAAATTAAGAGCTTGTGTGTTGTTTTGAAAATCCAGATGACTAAGTACCTAATCAACTGTCATTAAAAAATTTGTACTATAATTATAGGTAGGGATCCCTGGTACATTTTTTTCATCTGATTAGTATCAAGCTAATTTTCCGGGAGTAGCTTCATTTTGATGAGACGAACAAAAAACTCCTCTACGAAAACTCTCGATTGTGGTAGCTAACAGAGATAGCAGGAGATAGAGCAGCAGTGGGCGTAGGAGCGGCATAACGTATTAACGGCATAATCAGGTAAAAAAATGTACTAGGGGTCCCTACCTATTAGCACATGAATTTTAATTAACAAATATGTTTGACAAGGGTCAAGGATGTATTGTAAATCCTATCTAAGTATTTATAAGTACACCTCTACTACGTTTGTCGTATCAGCCGAGCACTTATTACGGATGCGAATAGTGGTGGTAGCCAATTCCAGTGAGAATCAATCAGAATAGAAAAACAGTAAAATCTAATTAATATTGGATTAAAACAACCATAAATTTTTAATAAATTAATAGGAATATAAGCTAGTCGATTTCAAAAAATAACACGTCTTATTGCACCATTTGATAGAGCAATATCAAACAACTTCTGTTATATTACACAGTCATAATCTTTTAATTGATTTAATATTTTTTTGTATATAATTATGTTTGAATATTATGGTACTTACATTTATATGTTGTTATACGAGTAATAATCCGTGTAATTTGCTTCAATACAATATTTAAATATAATTTTTTTAAATAGATTTTAATATTAGTATTGAAATTATTGACTTATATGTAATATATTATTTTATTTTATCTATTTTTTCCCAGTCACTAAGTAATAATAAGCAGCATAATTTATTTCTATCACCTATTAACAGTACTGAAAAACTAAACGAATAGTTTCGCTAGTCACCGCTAGATGGCACTGATTCATATAAATTGAAAGCAGTCTGAGGTAGACAAAAATTGTACTAAAGGATATAGATTAAAATGTACTCACCTTGCAGGAACCTTGTACACATATCGCGCGATATCCAGGCTTCGTGCAAGGAGTGCCGTCGGCGACGAGCGCTAACGAGGCGTAGAACTGCTGGCCGCGCGGTCGACAGTTCAGTATACACGGAGCATCACCTTATTGAAAAATAATCGTAGTCATTTAGTACATTTTGTATTTTATACATTGACATTTCTTATCATGAACATGATTTAGGAGAGATTAGTATATTATCTTTAGTGAGGTTGAGATGCAAAATATTATTAATGTATAATTAATAATGTAATTCTACGAACGTTACCACGTTGCTTGATTTTTGTTTTAATTACAATGAAATTCGAATTATGCCACTTTGTAAAAATCAAATGTGTTGACTTTTTTGGTTAAAAGCTCCATTCATGTTAGCTTCGTAATTCCTAAACTATAAAAATCGACGGATAGTAAACCCGTTCTAGGATTAGGATAGCATCATAGCAGCTTAGGAAGCAGCATGAGTGTCAAATATTTTTGAATTATAAAATAGTTAATATTGCTAAAGAAAAGGACTTGAAATATGCTTAACAGAAATAAATCATAATTAATGTACTTACCGTCTACATACGGTACCCAAGTGAAAAATCTCCCACGGAAGGGCCTGCGATCGTAAACCGCACACTGCTCCGTTCGTGGATCCTGAGATGGACCAGGGCAGGGCTGTTGCAAAGAAATAATTATTATAAACAAGAGTTGAAACTGAATTGAGCTAAATAGGCATGTAAACGTTCTACTGAGCAAAGAAGATAGAGCTAACTTTCCCACCATAAGAAAAGATTGCTTTCGGGTTTATTTTGAAATAATTTAGATTGATCGCTTTACATGATTTCTGCTCTGTGGGTAGATCTTTATGGTTATAATTATGTACATCTAGACAAACAAATATTTGTTCAAGTTCGAATGTCTGCTGAAAAGTCCACCGCTCAAGAGATTACTCGTATTATTACACCAGAATGGTACCAATTTTGTATAAATACTGACTGTACATTGTGGCTTTACTCGCGTAACTTGCGATCCCGTGGGAATGTCAAGATAAATAATAAACAATAAACGCATCACACTCAACAGCCCGGAACAACAAGTAGTCAACAGTAGGATTTCTCCTGGGTTGGTGATTCGAAAACACATAGAATAGGTACACAAGCACAAACGCTCAGGTCCTGTTTGCCATGATCCAGAATCAGACCCGCGACCATTAGCGCAACAGCCTATGCTGTTACCTATAACCGCTGCGCCAACGCGTTGTTAACGACTTTTTGTATAGCAAACATACATTCATCCGTTCTCACAAACTTTTGCACTTGATCGCAATATTACTTGGACTGACTTAAAGTCTACTTACCATTGTGTTGCACTCGTGGTAGCGTCGCGCCAGTCCGGGACAATCCGGGACGCTGTTTGTATTCGCATTACGAGTTCGTCTCATCCTATCCGTGCTGCGAACCAGCTTTCTTCTTTTTCTGCTGCGTCGCCATCTGAAAATAAAAAAAAATAAAATTCAACTATAAGCGATAATGCTATTTGTTACAGTTTTCTGTTTTACCAACTAATAGGTGTAACGAAGAGAAAATGTTTAATTTTTTGTTTGATTATAAAGGATAAACTAAAAATCTACTGGACCGCTTTTTAAATTTCTTCCATTAAAATAATCGTACCTCTGTTATTACTTAGTGACATAGGCTATATTTTATCGAGAGGACACGAAACAGTCAAATCTTGTAGTCCTCGCTTTTAAAGCGAAATGGTAAGGTTTAATTATACAGGTATACCTACTACCAATTTTATATATGTAATTAAGCGTTTTCATTTTACAGCCTTACGATCACATGGATTAATCCCTAAAAAATAACACAAAAATCCTTGAAAAACCAATTAAGTAAGGATAACACATAAAAAAATAAAAGCAAAACAAGCGCCAGGTAATTAAAAATTTGTTATATCTCTCGAACGCTTTTATTTACGGCGTTAAGTACGAGTCACGGTCGTCATTGCATTTAAATTTTAATTTAAATTGTTACCAAGCGCCCTTATGAGGTACAGACACAAGTTAATGAAAGAAACATTACGTATGGAATACGACCCTGCATGTACATTTGAATCGAAATTTAATGTTTTCATTAAATGACTTTTTATGTTTTAGTTGATTGTCAATTATGTGTTTAAAATAAGAGAAACTTTTCTATTTAAATCGAACGCAAAGGTATTTCTTTAAAAACAGTATTAATAAGTAATCTCTATCTCTATATATATAAAAATGAATCGCTGAATTTGTTGCTAAGCGCAAATCTCGAGAGCGGCTAAACCGATTTCACTAATTCTTTTTTTATAATATTCCTTGAAGTACGAGGATGGTTCTTACTTGGAGAAAAATTAAAAAAATTGCCTTAAAGTTCAAAAACAACACTTTTCTATATTCCCATACAAAAGATTAGTAATAAAAGTCAATTTGAACTTTAATACCATACCAAGTGTTAGTGGAGGGGTTCTGGGAAGGATAAGTAAAAAATTAAAGAATCGACTATTAGGCGGTACGAAGTTCGCCGGGTCAGCTAGTATATTATAAGTCAGCGACGCCGCGTTGGCGCAACGGTTACAGCGCTGGATTGCGATAGGCTGTTGTGCGGGCGGTTGTGGGTTCGATTCCCGCACACGACAGCATTTGTATTGGCCATACAGATGTTTGCCGTGGTCTAGGTGTTTGTGCAGTCCTTGTGGGTTACCCCACCGTGCCTCGGAGAGCATGTTAAGCTGCGGTCCCGGTTGTTATCATATACACCTGATAGCGATCGTTACTCATAGTTGGGAATATATCCGCTAACCCGCATTGGAGCAGCGTGGTGGATTAAGCTCCGATCCTTCTCCTACATGGAGAAGAGGTCTATGCCCAACAGTGGGATATTACAGGCTGAATCGTGATATTATAAGTATATAAAAAAAGTTTTAATACATTTGTCATTGAAGTAGTGCTGTTTTCCTCTTTTTATATTATTTATGTATTTAATACTATACACATACAATTAATATATAAATTGAATATATACATATTAATCTAATATGGCTACACTACAAAATGTAAGATGAAAAATAAAGTAATAATATAATCATATCAATATACAATTGTCACAACGCAAAATCAAAAATCAATCATTGCACAACGCCATTGACGAAATCTATTAGAAGTGTTTTTTTCATATCACTGTACAATGGCATTAAATTATAAGTTTCAAGTAGTATTGTATTGTTTCAGCTCATCAGTCGGGCACACGGCAGGGCGCCACCTTTGTACCGTAATTAATATTACGATTCTAAATCTGTTACATCATTGAGACGCCTACAGTAATTACACGTACTATGATACGATTTTTAATAAAATAACAATCTATTGTTACATTCGGTTTTCTTAGAAGCGATTATCCTATAAAAGTTTTTCCTCTTGTGAATGATTAAATCGATAGGCTTTTTGACTATAAAATAACGTTTTCTTGTGACTCTGATGAAAGTTTCATATTTCATTAGTATCTACCTGAATTATATAAAAAAATCTGTTTGTAAACTTGTGATAGAAATGAAAATTTATATAAAATATAATTCCGATAGACATTTGACTACATAGGTTTACCTCTCACATAATAGAAACGTAGGCTATTGGAAATTTGGCAGTAAATGTCCCTAGGGAAATTAGAGCATATTTCACCTCAACAAATAAACCTCACTTTAGGTTTGCAGGTTGCAAATAGAAATAGTTGGCAGACAAAGAGAAATTTGATAACGAAAAAGGAAAATTTATTATAACTTTTATTGTTAGATAACTATCGGAGATTTTATTAGTAACTAGTGAAATTACTTCTACAACTTTTATTTTTTATTCCTAAGTTCAAGTTCAATGTCCTTATTGTTTGTTTTTTAAATCGTTTAATTTGCAGAAACAGTCATATAGGAGTATCTACCTATAGTCATATTTCTTAAATTGATATTATAAAGGTACATAATACATAACTTGAATACCCATTCATTAAAATTTAAAAGACACATAAAACACTTCCTTTACAAAATTCAATTATACGATCCTATTGACGTGATCAAAGGGAATAAATACATGTACAGATTATTTTATACGTATTTTACAGCGCATGACGCAAAACCTCAGTTCGCATAATCGTAAAATTACGGTTAAAGCATTTGGTTCCGCACATAAAACGATTGTTAAAACAAATCTTGATTTCGGTTGGATCAGTCCACTGTAATATTCTGCGGTTAATTGTTTTTCATATCCAGCTGTTGCAAGCTTATTTCATAGCTATATTCAAATATAGCTAAATACATATTTGTCCGTGCGGCATTGTACAACGTCAACCGTACACTTTTGAAGTTATACTTCTTTTAGCGCGTTAGGGAAAATTATGAGAGTAAATTTTTACAATGTGCGCGCACACTGTCACGAAAACAAACTGACACCCTGAGGCCTGAAGTTAGCTAGTCAACGAAAAATAATTTAGCAACGTGAAGTTCTCTAGCCAATGAAGTACCTATAACTTCTTACGTGCATACATAAGTATTTTTTAGACTTCGAGGTTTTAATGAGAATATTTTTACCTATACTAACATTTAAATAGAACTTTGATTTCTCTTCATTGTTTGTAACGACTTAATGAGTAACATTTCAAACTACCTACTTAATCGATTTTGAAAATCTTTTTCACCAGAAGAATGCTACGTTATCACCAAGTGAGAAAGTCTATAATAAATATTATAGGCATATAATGGAACAAAACGGAACGGCCAAAATCGTCTAATTTATACGAGCGAAGTTGCGGAAGGCAAGCTTGTAACCTATATAATAAGTGGCAATATATATTTAGAAAATGTACTTATAATATAAAGGATTTTATTTTAATGTTTACATTAATATTTTTTTTCTCACGTAGTTGTATGTTCCAAGCAAGTCAAGATCAATGTTAAAGAAAATTTCCTATCGATTTATTACCACACTATTTGTTATCTTGTTAACATACACACATGAAAAGCTCAACACGATGCACACTGACTCAGCGCTATCTCTAATGATCCTACAACACTCGCATAGAAATTCTAAAACCGGTGCAAACAATGAGATAACAATCATACATTAGCGAAAGGGTCTTAAATTATTGTGCGTCAATCAAAAGCACTGTCGAAAATAGTTGTAACGTGTATACGAAGGCTTGTTCCTCTTTCGTTCAATATTACCTTAATTTGGTATGTTGGACGTAAAAAGGGCGGTCAGGGTCACCGTATGTAGCCTTTGACTCAATGATTGGTTTTGATGGCGAAAGAGCTTAATGATTATAATATGTTCCTAGTAAATGTAGGGAACTGGGCGACGTCTCTCAATGCTTGTGTCGATAGACTGAAATTCCTTCGCTTTGTTGTAAGATTCTGTTTGTATATTGTTGTATTGCACCGTGTGAGTTTACGTTTGAAGTTGTGCTCCGGGGCTACGATGTTTATGATGCGAATATAAATGAAATTTTGGTGCAATTATTATGGTTATAAAATACTATTTTAACCAGATTATTTTTGTAGTTACTTTATTGTTACTTTTCCATGTCGAATGGCGACCATTGTTATAATTTTTACTTTTATTACTAACTTTTATTTTACAAGCTTTTATTTAACTTGCAATGTATGTATGTATCTTTAATGTAAGTTCAGGTGAAATTTTGCAACTCAATTTTGAAGCAGATATCTTCAACCAAACGAGCTGAAATTTTGTATACAAGTTCAATTTGGATGACATGCATGGTTAACTAGCGCATTCACATAAAAGCTTGTTTTTTTTCAAAAGTTTTTTTTACTTTTTAATTATCTCTCTGAGGTTGTATATGAAACACCATCGTTTTATAAATTTTTTTAGTTCACTTCTTTTATTTCATTCACTATAATTTGAAGTAACTTATTAGTTTTCTTCTCTATTAAAATACGACAACAAGCACATTTTTTATCCTTAAACATATTTTAAGAGGGTAAAGCAAGGGTATAAATAATAATTTAAAGAATTATCACTTTTTAAATTTATAAACGTTGAATTGGTTGATACTTTTAACAATGCGGGATGTAAAGAGTAAATTATGATATCTCCGGCACAAAGCGAGCGCCGGGACTAACTGTTTCGTTACCCCTACTACGGTGATACGAACTAGATCTTTTTAAAACTTTATTTGAAAGCTTAATATTTATTTTACTAAGTTTTAGTTATTTTATTTATTTAATAAAAAAGTTTTATTGTATATATCCATAAAAAATATTTTACAATAGAATATTTTTTCCTCAAATTAACGCGGGTGGAACCGCGGGGCACTGCTAGTTTTCTATAAAGAGACCTTACTTTGACTTACTTTTCTTTTAGACTTTTTGTCTACAAAGTATTTTAACAGTTTGAAAAAGGCAATTTTTAAATCTATACTAATATATAAAGCTGAAGAGTTTGTTTGATTGTTTGTTTGTTTGTTTGTTTGTTTGAACGCGGTAATCTCTGGAACTACTGGGCCGATTTGAAAAATTCTTTCAGTGTTAGATAGCCCATTTATCGAGGAAGGCTATAGGGTATGTGTCATCACGCTAAGGCCAATAGGAGCGGAGTCCACGCCGACGAAGTCGCGCGCAGAAGCTAGTAAATAAATAAAATAGGTATTTATTTATTGAATTCAAAACCGATAGTAAAATATCTCTATAAGGTTCACCGCGGTGGGCAGATATCCTTTAGAGATTACGCGGCGTATCATTAGACATCATTGTGATCTATGATCAGAGTCGAGCAACGCTGCTGACCGTATCAACTTGTACTAAACGTTGTTTTTTAATGATCTTGTAATAAAATTGTATTTATTTTGTATCAATTTGATGAAAGCTGTGTTTAGTTAAGCCATTACTATATTTATTTATTTTTGATACCTTATTAACGCCTATTGATCATTATTATTATTAATTTGATTTATATTTTATAATTGTTATTTAAGAGTTATTATTAAATTGGTCAAAATACTCAACACCGGTTAAATTTAAAATTTATCAGAAAGCTTATAGACAGTTTTATTGTTTGTATGAACAAACGGTAGTTTTATCGCGGAATAATATTTATATTTTTAGATTATTATGAAGGTTATATTTTTCCAAAAAAAAAAAATAATAATTAAAGTTACGCGAAAACATAAAAAATCTATAAATTATGGAGCTTTCTTAATTTTTTTTAACTATAAATTAGAAAACATTTACAGTAGGTACCAATCTTAATTAAACAACTTATTTTGTTCAAATAGTTCAAAATATAGTTTTCGTTTGTTAATTTTAAATATACTTAACTAAGTATGAAAACTATGTCTAAAATTAATAAAACGAAAAAAATCAGGTGTCAAGCTAAGCCGCCTCCAGGTAATAATGTAAATATTAAGACAGAAAGGAACCAAAAATAGATAGAGACAAAAAAAAAATCATTAATCTTCTTCAGGCGTTGACTTGTTTGTTTTCCTATCGTTGTCAAACACGAGTTTGGTTTTTAAGAGGGCTCAGTAAAGGATATATTTTAATTTTATCTATTCTATCTGGTGAAATCGATGTTATAGATAGTTAATACGTTGTATGGATAAACTGATTGTTCTTGGTTCATTATATTGTGTTAATGCTTTTTTTGGTTGTCGGTTTGACAGTTTTAAAAATAGAATTGAGTTATACTTTGATGAATTTCTATTGTTATTTTTTTTGTACCTATTGCTTTTTAATAAAACAAGTTTTATTGTCTATGATATACTATTTAGGATGTGGCACAAAAATATTTTAATATTTTTTAAACTTGTCTTTGTTTTTAGTAAAATAAGCCAATATTTATATTTAAGCAATTTAATATCTTTACTTTATATTGCAATTATATCTTCATTTAAAAAGGTTTTAATAAAAAGAAATTTTCTCAAAACCAAAACGAGATAACTTATTAATTTTTACTGCATAGTACTGTATTTACAAGTTTAAATGGAAAAACATATCACCTAGTGGGGTCTCTCGGAAGGCAATGCCTCTCCTGAACCGAGACGCCGCCTCCGCAGGTCCTGGAGCAAGCGCTCCATGTGCCCCACGAACTCCATGCGTATATCGTTATGTTCGTTCGAGATTGCGCCGATTGAGGTAGCTGAAACGTTTAAATAAATCAATTAAACAAATGATTAATTTTAACGTAAACGTGTGCGTAAAGGTGTACGTAACACCTGTTCCTGAGGTCTTTTTCGTTTCCTGAGGACTTAATGTCTGTCTTTTAGGTAACAGCTTATTGAAATATTTAGATTTTTTAAATGCATGTACACATAAAATACGTATATAAAGAAATGTATACTTTACCCTGACAGAGTGGGAATCGAACCCGTAAACAGTGCAAGTGGAGAAAAAAACAGTGACGCAAGGGTCATGGCACTGGCTGTTGAGCTGGCGGTTGTGGGTTTAATTTACGCACATGGAAAATGTACATAACATTGACCATACAGGTGTTTGCCGCGGTCTAGACGATCGTGCTACATACTGTGTGTGTGTTAGTAGATAGCCTTGTAGGGGTCGTTGGGTGTGCGAAGTTTATTGTAAAAAAAAAATATATATGACTGCGTTCAATCAAATATATATATATATATATATATTTTTTTCGTTCTGTATGTAAATCTTTATAATTTGTAAAAAATAAGGAAAATTTGAGTTATCGTTTTTCAAAGTATAACAGATATAGAAAGGAAGAACCCAATTGTTAATCGAGGGTTAATATTATTCTATGACGTAAGTTCCTGTATGCATTTAATTACATAGCATTATGAAATTAATGCTCATTCACACGTGTTTCAATGGAATGTATAAATGAATTAGTTTGTGATTGTAATTATGTGATATAAGGTATCACGTTTCCCGTATTAGGCACACCACGTGTTACACAAATTAATATACTACAAGTTAACTGACTTTAAAACAGGAGGAGATTTTCATTTCGACTGTATCTTTTTATGTGTTCTACCTCATTAATTTTTACTGAGTATACCGATTTTGACGATTCTTTTTTTAATCGAATGCTGGTGTTTGTGATGTGGTTCAATTTAAATTTGCACCAATCAAACCCACAAGGACTGCATAAATACCCAGACCACGGCAAATATGTGTATGGTCAATACAAATGTTTGTCATGTGCGGGGATCGAACCCGCAACCGCCAGCGCAACAGCCACAAACCAGTGTTGTGAACTTGTGACCATTGCACCAACGCGGCGTCTAAGGTAAATCAAAGTGTTATTAAATTTTTTGTGTATGGTACAATTAATAACTTTTGATACCTCACACAATATGCCAATAGCTTTCTGTGATACGTCCAAAACAGAATGGATACGTTTTAAAAACTTTCAGACTGACAAACTCCATACTAAAATCTGTAAGGTTTTCATATTTAACACACACACGCAATCACTAGAGTCATTGACATACAAAACAGTTCGCTATCATTGTACTAGTCGGTCGTATAATAATTAAAACGATCGGTTCATATAAAAGCAATATCAACACATCACTTTGGTCACATATACCTTACACTTTGATTGTCCACGCTATTTCTATTGGGGACATTATTGATTCTTCATTGACGTAACTAAAATATTCCACTTAGCAAATCAAACAGGCATCATTAGACAATGAGGCCACAACTCAAGTAATACTAATGGCCCAAACGAAGGGTAAATACCGAATAGTTATTAATTTTAAATATATTTAAAATGTCATGGCGATTACAAATCATGTAGTTGCAATGCTGCCACATTCATTGTACGTTTCAATTACATGTTGGTGTTGGGAACTTAATCGACACGAAACAAAGATTTACAAAAGCGGCTTAATTGCTAAAATATTAAAGAAAACAATAACATTCGTTTATAATTATAATTGACGGCATTTAAGAAACATTTTACACTCGCCTTTTGAATGTAAAGAATATGAGAAGTAATTAAAACTCCAATTTTAATACTACAATCACTAAGGGGCTGCAGTAATTATAATTTGACATGAACAAATTGTACATACCTACATTTATTATCAATATGTTGTACATTCTTTATTTATTAAATTTTATTACCTTCAGCTAAGTAGATAACTAGATAGGTAGTAAAAGCGTAAAATACATATAAAATAAGCAATACTCACTGGTAAACCGACCTCGGTACTCGAGTTTTGTGCATATGTTACTGGTATTCTCAGGCATACTACAATGAATCTGAAACAACAAAGATTTTTACAGTTTATCTCTTATAGACTAATTAATTTTAATTGATTGTGCATGTAATATACGTAATGTATTATCTATTTTTAAAAGAAAGTAAACAATTAAAAAATTGCATCGGGTAGATACACGTTTAAGTTTGCGTTAATTTTAGTTAGAGTTTTATTGTAAATCAACTTTTGATTATGTCTGTTGCAGTCCCCTGTAAATTATATATGAGTTTATGGTTGTTCGAAATAAATGAGATTGAACCGTAATTAACAGACAAAGCTAAAAAGCTATATTCTCGGTATGACCTTAGTCTAATAAAGTGAGATTGTAGATTCACTCTCCATCGTACATACGGATTATATGACGCCGCGACTGTATCAAGACCGAAAGTTCACTATGACCTATATTGTGAATGCAGTCATTGTTTCACACATAAAGAAGATTTTACCGGAAAAGACCATGATCGAACCATTTATTTACATATTTATTACGTTTGACGACGCGTTAGCGCAGTGGTCACAGCACTGACTGTTGCGCTGCCGGTCGCGGATTCGATCCCCGCTCACGACAGACATTTGTATTGGCCATAATATAGATGTTTGCCGTGGTCTGGGCGTTTGTGCTTGTGTATTGTGTGTTTCCGGACCCCAGACACAGGAGAGAATCCTACTGGGGGCCATTGAGTGTGAAGCATTTATTTATTTATAATTAAGGAAGTGTAAAACAATAAAATACTAAGGATAAAACAATAAATCTCGCTTAATATCATAATGTGAATCGAACCTAAATTTACAGAGAGCTTTAAATAAACACAAAAGTTATTTATTTAAACTAGACATATCATGTTAGTCGATTAATTGAATTCCGGGCAGCACGTAGAGCAGATAATGACGAGGATGCGAGCTTCATCTCACTACCATCTGGAGCGAACGGACCTAATTCAGCTTCCGATATCGTTGTTTACGTTGGACAATTTGCTGTAAACAAACTTGATATTTTAGATCCTCTTAATATAAACATTTCAACGTTAATCTAAAGGACATTAATAGAAAACAAAACGTAAATGTAAAATAAAACGCAAGAACTAACCGATTTCGGTTGAAAATTAAGCGTTAGTCGATGCTCAACAACTTTATAGCGTTAAATATAATTTTGTAACCAAGATAATAATTAAAAAGAAATAGTAGTATTTTTATAAGTAAATTATAATAAGTAAATAGTAATTTGTATTACACTTAGTATAATAAGTAAATTAAATAAATAAACATGTAAGAGATTCTTTTATTTGGTTAATTGCTCTTACCGATAAAAATACCTACACCGAATTCATTTCATATTTAGTTACTCCTTCGCATTCCATCTTTTTTAATTTATAGCGCTTGTCATGATTAGCATTACATCAATTCGAAATTCGATATTTACAAAAAGACGAAACTGAGACTCTTAAACTTTAACGAGCAGTAAATTTGCAGCAGCAGTAATTTTATATTGCACAATGTTTTATTAGTGATTTTTTTTCTAACGACATACGTTGTAATTAACCTAGTATTAAACCATATACTAATTCCATTTAAATTTATATAAATTCTTCAACACCGTTGTAGATTTGTCATACGAGTATCATATTTTTACTCTACTTTTATTACAAACACGAATAAATGTATCTATCTAATGGAGGTAAAGTAAAAATATATGTAAAATGTAGGTACGTTAGCAATTTTAGCTCCTTCTTACAAAAAATAATAAAAATAACAAAATACATCGATTATAATAACATTTACTATGTAAATATAATTCATAGGAATATGTTGCCTAATTTTATTTTGAAACTCCTTTACGATCAAGTTAGACCAGGGTTTGCATCCCTTCGAAAATTAAAGGATTTGTGTGGTCAAAGAGAATAATCTCATTGAATTGTGTTCATGAGTCATATTTACCTTCTGTCAATCAAACCAAGTTGGTATTACGTTTCAGGATATGAACATCGAGAGCTAAGTATTACGGCATTTAATTTTAGCCGCAATAAGGCCTTGTTACTGAAGCTAAGAGATCGCATGTGGTAATTGTAACGTGTGCTGTCGATCATGTGGCTTAATATTTATCCTTAACAATGATTTATTATCATTGTGATGGATTTGGTATATTACCAAACAGTAATACCTTATTAATACATTTATTTCTAGCACAAAAACTCTTTATATTATGGTTGGTTTTATAAATTATAATTAATCCTCGAAATATGTGTACGAGCATAACTTCCGAATGACAGAAACAAGTTGGACATTTTTTTCGTATACGATTACGATTCAGCCTGTAATATCCCACTGTTGGGCATAGGCCTCTTTCCCATGTAGGAGAAGGATCGGAGCTTAATCCACCACGCTGCTCCAAATGCGGGTTGGCGGATATATTCCCTACTATGAGTAACGATCGAGGCACGGTGGGGAGACCCACAAGGACTGCACAAACACCCAGACCACGGCAAACATCTGTATGTCCAATACAAATGTTGTCGTGTGCGGGGATCGAACCCGCAACCGCCTGCGTAAAAGCCAATCGCAATCCAGTGCTGTGACCGCTGCGCCAACGCGGCGTCACACGCGGCGGCGTTTTTCGTATTAGAGAAACTTAAAAATATGGCGGTACGAAATTTGTCGAGTTTGCTAGATAAGTTATAACCAATTAAAAAAAGTAAATATTAAAAAAAATTCTGAATAACAGTATATTTTTTGTCAATAGCTTATTTTTAACCAAATTGAGAACTATTAGACAATGATAGGTACTTAGTTATGTTTATAGAATTAATCAAATGTGGGCAAACAACCAATATGTTTACCTTATACGAAAATCATTGTTCACCTGATGCTAAACCATAGCATAATATTATACTCTTAAGTCTTAATATTGTGACAGTGGATGCTATTTACCTGGTTCCAGGCTTATACGCGCTTGTATCTGCTTATATACTATGGGATCTTTATCTACTAAGTCAGTAATTTAGGGAGAGCATCCAAGAAAATAAATATTAAAAATATCGTCACCTTAAATAAAACTTTTCCGTAACCCTTTAATTAGACATACCTTATTTCATTCGAATGAGTCAGGCTATAAATTTTACCTGCAAATTTTTATTGTGGCTACCATTAGCTTGCCACAAATATATTCCACAATGAATATGCGTATAAATACATCATACCCATTTAAACGGAAAAGCTGTCAACACATCGTTTAGACAGGGAATATTAAATGATTAGCAACAAAGGGCTCGACTAATTCGTGTCATAGACCATATGTACTTTAATAACAATTATAATTTCCGTCACAGCTTCGCGTGTTCTTTATATCGCCGATCGGTGGCGCTTTGAATATAAAGCGTGCGATAAGATCGCAAAGGGCTTGCTAGTGTTAGCTGTTCACTACACATATACGATATAAATCTATAGCACAGTACATTACACGTATATTGTAACAAAATATTGGCGTTATATGGCAAAAATAACGCAATATGAATCATTATAAGTTCGAAAAAATGTTGTAAACAGAACAAAAGTAAAGTAACAAGTAAATAATATCAAGCATTTAGAAACAAAACAAAAAATAATAATAAAAAAACTGTTTTTTCATGTTACGTAAAGTCTTTATATTTTGTATAGTAATTCTATCAAATAACTCTTTGCGAATAGCAAAATAAAATCTAATATCAAACAATCGCGTAACAATAGCATAGGATCACGTAAAGCTACAGCCTTACTACTTACTATGTGTGTCGAAGGTATGAATAAATGCAATAAATCAATTAACTTTCCGATTTGTGTAATGTATTCTAGTTACATGATAAGCGTTTTGATTTTTTCGGTTATGGACATGCCATTGATTTCTGTTTAAAACACAATTCTAAGAAGACTACCTTGGAATTAATTAGTAAATACTTTCCATTATAAAAAAATTGCGTGCGTACAAAGTACACATATCAGAAGTGAAACTTCTTTGGCAAACTAATTTAAAAAAAATCTAATTAAAACAAAACGAATTTAAAGTAAAAAAAAAACTGCTTAAAAAGACCAAAAGCCAACGTCACGCGGTGTTCGCAGGCGGTCACCCATCCAAGTCGCTCAAATTTTACCCCCCATGCCCCTAAAGAAGTTTCACTTCAAAAATTATGTCTAACATATTGACAAATCCTCTTTAGTAATTACTCTTTAAAATATTAATTCTCTTTTTCTTTTCTTTGTTTATTCTATTATATGTTATTTTTTCTTTTTACGACAAACATTTTTAGTACACAATCCCAACAAATAAATATAGTACATTTTTACACAATCAAAGTTCTTATTTAGATTCTAAATATATGTATGAGTATCAAATAAGCTGTTTCGATCACACTTAAACAGTGTTGACATTGGACACACTGAAAACGGGATCATGTATACAACGACGGCGTTTTTCAGTTGGCACTGGCATATTTAAAAATAGGACGTGTTGACATATTCTTTATATCAAACGATAAGTCATTTAATCGTAAGGGAGGAGGAGATAGATGGTTTACTAATAAAATTAATGTTTGGAAAAATAACAGACTTCAATTTTCATACTTACTACAATGTAGGTAGTCGAAGAAAATAGTCAATTGAACACGTTTTTTATAATGAAACAACTTTTCGGATTTTATCGCGGTTTATTAGTTTTTTTTTTTTTTACATGAACGACGTTTCGGATACTTTACAGCAACTATGGTCACAGGAGGACCAAAAAAGTTATTATATATAATGAAATTCGAGTCGCATTATCAGGGTATTCTCAGGGACGATCCTTCTCCTACATGGGGAAGAGGCCTATGCCCAACAGTGGGATATTACAGGCTAAATCGTGAATCGTAACAACTCGTTAGATCTCGATCCAATTTAAGTCGGAACATATGACAAGCACCGGCTTTCGATTAAAAAAAATTAACATTATCGGTACTCATGGTAAAAAGTTATGAGGTAAGACACAAAAAATATACAGCCCAATTAAGAACTTCTCAATTTTTTTAGATCTTTGCCCTAAAATAAAGTTATGTATACTTTGCCAAATCAAGCAAGAGCAGAGAAGAAAGAGAATCGGGGCAACAGATATGATCTCTTAAAATAAACGTAACTAATTTAATTTAAACGTAACTAATAGAGGTAGAGAGCAGAAATGTTGATTGTGGTAAAAGCTCTTTTAATGGTTCCATGGACGGATTGAGAGAAAGCCTACTTGAGCCCTTGTTGCCTGAAACTCCGTGTAGCCTGAAATCAACCTTCAAAGAGATATTAAATAAAATATAAGGATAATAAATAAAATCTTATATATATTAGATGATTATATGTACTAGCGTTTCCTTGGTAAAAAATATGGTCTCTTTAGGTAATTCAGGGGGAGGGGATTCCATACCAATTACACCTTCCTGATGTGATCTAAAAAGGGAAATTATAGAAGGGTTTCACACATGAAAATCGTATTAGGTTAATTTTTTCTCATTTACTTGGCTTTTTTTCAAAAATATATTATACTGCATGTTTCAGTATCATTAGGAAAATTATTTTATCTTCCAGTTCGAAAAATATTTAAAAAAAATATGAAAATCGAACACATAGTGGTCCATAGATAAAAACAGAAATACAATACTGAAATTAACATAAATATAGAAAATCGTGGGTCTCCTCACCGTGCCTCGGAGAGCACGTTAAGCCGTCGGTCCCGGTTGTTATCATGTACACCTGATAGCGATCGTTACTCATAGTAGGGAATATATTCGCCAACCCGCATTGAAGCAGCATGGTGGATTAAGCTCCGATCCTTCTCCTACATGGGGAAGAGGCCTATGCCCAACAGTGGGATATTATAGGCTGAACCGTGATCGTGATCGTGATAGAAAATCGGAAGCACTAAACACAATCGCCAGTAGAAAATCCAGTTAAAGTAATTAAATATTTACCAAAAAAACATAATTGAGAAAATTTAACAATCGTAACGTATAAAATGAAGTGTGCAAAGAATGTATCGTTTATCCTATGGGGAATTAGGTAGCTCGCATCATCGAGGAGTGTCGGCAGTCATGGACGGGTGGTCGCTTGCGTCACTTACACAGTAATCTGTCGATAAATCACCGCTTCTGGTTCGATGAGATCACGGATTTAAATCGCGCACCAATGAAAGATGGACCTAATTCGATTCACGGATTTATGCAGCGTTGAAAACTAATTTCGATTTGTATTTGAAAATTTTACGTGTTGTAACGTTTATGATATGCTTATATTCGATTTGTAATGCCATAAATGATGATTCTTGGTCATAAAACTATAAATATACTATTTAAAAACTAACAATATGACAAAAAGTATAAAAAAAATTTTTTCTATTCTTAGCATACATTTTATAACAATAGCCTAATAATCGAAATTAATATTACGAAATTTTTGTCTGTTAATGTAACTCGTATGTAATAATTTTGAAATTTGGTCATAACTTCCAATTTTTTTATATGAAATGGTTTTGCTTTAAAAGTTTTAAAATCTTTCCAAATTTAAAAATTTCAATCAAGCATAACAAACAACTAAAATAAATAATTTTTACTATATGCACTTATTTCGTACGTTTTACAATTATGGCCATGAAATTATTATGTAATAGTACGAAGTACATAATAATTCCATGATTATGGCTCAATTTAGTGGCTTAATTAATCATATTTGAATTTGGAACGCTATTCATGCCAATTTTTGAAATGTTTGCTGTCGTAATGCGTATTATCTTAAGCTTATATCGGCAGTA
Organism: Melitaea athalia; assembly: GCA_905220545.2. Taxonomy (NCBI): domain Eukaryota; kingdom Metazoa; phylum Arthropoda; class Insecta; order Lepidoptera; family Nymphalidae; genus Melitaea; species Melitaea athalia. The sequence goes on along the minus strand of HG992194.1, from coordinate 9,969,584 downwards.
CATTTTCTTGTCGGAAGAGATGAAATGTCGATGCGTCATGATCTAAATATTTTAGCCTCGATTAGTCTCGTAAGTTTATATTATATTACATAATTAGGTCCACATTAACATATTAGGATTCAATATTTTTTCATTTAAGTTAATTTCAATAACAAAAAATAGAGTTCGAGATCCCTTCCTGTTAAAGACGCCTTCAAATTTATAAATACTTAAACGTTAATGTAATAAATATTACTTACAAAAAATTAAGTGACTTTTTATATGGTTCATATTATCGATGTGGGAAAAAATTAATTAACAAGAAAATGTCATCCTAATTTAATAGCAAACCACGCAGAACTCGGCAAAAGTCAAGCTAGTATCACCATGTTCACGAGGAGTTGATTCTGGGCACTAATCTATACCTATCCGTATATATATAAGATAGATGAATAAGTAATTTATTTGTTCAACGATATTATCTTAATAGTAAAAAGTCAATTAAAAAAACGTATCTCTTTTAACTGTGAAAATCCGAATAAAATTAGCGACAACACTCAAATAAATATTGCAATAACTTTTAACTTTAATATAAGCAATCGAAAATAAAATATAGTTTAAAACGAGTAAAACCGCGATATACGTCTAGTTCTAAATAAAAGACAAGTTCAAGTCCAACACATTAGTTCAAAGGTCCGGTGATATCAACCTCTTAAGTACCGTGCATGATTCTATCAGGCTCTTATGTAACTAGGATTACATCTAATATTCATTGTAACTCTTGAAGGTATCTTGACTTGACATAGACAAAAAGAAAACTCCGTTTCTCTTGTTTGCTTTATTCAAGTAGACTTCGAAATCAATATTAAATCTTCATTTTACAATTTTTTAACGTAGTTTTGAGGAAAAACCGCATGAAATAAAAGACGGTGCCACTAAACCTTTTTTATTTGCATAATCCAGAGCGGAATAATATTATTTGGCTTTTAAAAAAATTACGTAGCATTAAGAGTACTTCGCAAAATTAAAAAAAAAGGTTTTATTAGGTTTTTCAATAACATTGATCATGCAATTTTTATTCGACAAATTGAATTCCCGAAATATCAAAATGAAGATCCATATTGTAAATTCTTAGAATTTAATACTCTTCGATCAAGTCAACATTATTGAATCTTGGTTATATTGTTACAAAATTAGAGAATAAACCACGTTTCACACGATATTTCCATACTAAGCAGACATTAAGTTATATTTTATGACATAAATACTTTCTAAATGCATCATTAAATTCAAATAATTTAAACGTAAAATTGTTTTATTCTTTTTTGAAACCAATTAATTATAAGAAAACAAATTTGTAAGACATAAATTGATTAAAATCGCATTTTAAGAGATGTATATTTTTAAAGGTAGATAATTCGTTATGTCAAAAAATTTTTAAAGACAATCGACATTATAAAGCTTCGATTCCCTTATATTCATTTACTATATTTAAATAGGTCATACTGTTAAGATATTAAAATCGTTGTGATTGGATTTATTTATTTATACTTTATTGCACAAAACATAACAGAATTGTACAAAAAGCGGGCTTAATGCTAAAAGCATTCTCTTCCAGCCAACCTTAGAACGTATAAGAGCGGGCGTTTGTAGGTATGCAAAAATTGAGTATGAAAGTATGGGTACAGTTACAAACATACATAAATACATAATATATTTAATAGTTTTGGTAATATAATTATAAGATTCATATGTCACATTGGTGATGCAGTATTGACACCATAATCACGCTATACGGCAATCATTGAATGAATCGGTCTAGTTTATTAGTATTGTTTGTTGTTAATAATTTTGATACCTACTTGATAATTTGAAATATTGTGCTATTTTTAAATGTTACCAGGTGACCCGATTATCCGACGCGAAGTATCAAACGCGCGAAGGTTTTTCCATTTTTCTGCGCGATTTTCTTAGCTTTTTATTCTAAAACTTAAAGAAAAAGTGATAAAATTAATAAAAACGTTCTCAAGTTATAGTGTGAACAAGGGAAATATTAATTTATTTTAACATAAGTATATTAAAAAAAAATATCGGCGTAAGCTTCGAAGAGAAGTCTTTCACTGTCAGTTTTATTAAGTAGATTCTACAGTACAAATTTATTTGATTTCAACAGTAACAGAAGCTTTTATTGCGACAACTTATTAATTTGTATACTTAAAAGATAACATCGAACCTTTTGTGTTCGCCCATAAAACTAATTGTTGTAATTCGTCTCAATCGGTTATAAGATTGGGGTCTGAGTAACCAAGCCGTGTATTAACTCTTCACGGTCACCGCACGCTGACGGGGATGCGGTTACGGTTTGTTATAACCATTAAATTTATCTGGCTTATTAATGTCAACTTATTTTAACCCGTTCTAAGAGGTTACGGTTTTAATTATAAGTAGATTAAGCATTTGATACTGTATGATAAGTACGTAGGGATAGGTACATGATTATATTTTTGTACCTTTGGGTTTCGGTACAGACAAATAAATATTTTATATTTTTATTTATTGCTTTATTGCATAACTATACATATTATATACAAGAAAAGGCGAACTTAAAGTTAATATAGAAATCAATTAACGTTAAGACGTGCAAGAAAAAAAATAGTTAGGATCGAGGATTTAGTAAAGTAAGATTTTTGTATTAAAAAGAATAAATGTGTACTATAGGCCAAGACCATGTCTTTAATAGAAGAGAATAAATAAGAAATAGAAGATATTTATGAAGCCAAAAACTATAAAGATTATTTGATACGTATAAAGTCGACGTATAATTGTAGGCGAAAAAGTTCTTAATGGCCTATTCTACTTCTTGATGGTAATGTCTATTCGTAACTTATGTGCAGGATAAACTTTATCCAGAACCGATGTAACCAGCCGTTATAGTAGAATATAACGTTCAGCCTGTATCATCCCACAGCTGGGCATAGAACTCTTTATCCGTGTAGGAGAAGGTTTGGAACTGCGGGTTGGCGGATATATTGCCTTCTATGAGTGAAGATAGCCATCAAGTGTCTGATGATGATAACAACCGGAACAGACATCTTAGTAGAATATGGATCATTCAAATAAGTACATGCAAAGCATGTAGTAAAATCACGACAGTGAACTTCCGTGCACTAGGGACTTTAATATAAATTAATAATGATACCAATAAAAATACATATAATACCTAACTGTAATGCACTCGCACTACACATGTACAGTATGACATCATGATTGACTTGCGTGTAGCGAATATCAGACCACTCCTAAGGAACAATAACGGTTAGCAAATTCTTTGTACGGACGCCATGTCTATTATTAATTACTGTAAATATTAAATGTTTGATTGTTGAACTTTATACCTTTTTTGCTTAACAATTATTATTAAATATCGGATGTCTCTTACGATTTTAGCTGTAGTAAAATTTATGACTATGTCTACTACTAAACATGTGCAATGTTTAAACAAATTCTTATAATACCGTTATAAATAGATATTTTATTTTTAAGATTACTGAGTCAGGTTCTTAATTAGTGTAATGATTTGATATCGGCGCCATAATAATTAATCCTAGACGATCCGTAGACAGACTGTCTATTATTTTCAGGAGATTTAATACTTGAATTGTAATGATAGAATAGAGAAATAGACTTCAGTAAATAAATTTATTATTAATTCTAGATAAGTTTTTTTACAAGCCATATATGGTTTAATGCATAATAGATTAAAAAGTGTGCGCTTTCGTCTTCCATTTCAGAATGAATAAAAAATAAATACGAGTATCTTTGACTTAACTTTAATGTCACTTAAACTTTATTTTTATGTTGTTAATGAGTATTTTTTAATTTTATATTATGTTTGGGACTATTTTAGTTGTCTTTACTCTTTAATTAAATCAAGTAAGACATCATAAAGTTTGGTACAGATTTTGAATATTGTTGACAAATAAAAAAATATAGATAAAAAATTAGTACAACAAATTCCGCGAAATGAAAATGATCTTAATTATTAACGTCTCACGTTGTGTATTGGTTCAAAGCTATAAACCATCGATGGCATAAAGTATTTAAATTTCTATAAAAAAAGAAGTAAAGTATGTAATTTTTTTTGTTTTTGTTTTCCAATACTTCGTAAAAGGAACCTAACGGAAATAAATTAAGAAAATTGTGCAGAAAAGTGAAACATTTCAGTAAAAGTTAACGCTTATTTGAACTTCACGCGTTTGATAGTTCGCAAGTATCGGGTCAGCTATTTACCAAGTAAATAAATTAATATTGACCGCTTCGCACTCAACGATCTTAAGTACATATTGATTTATTTATTATTAAGTAATGTTAGAAACACCCAAAACTCAACAAATATCTGTCAAATTATCAGCTTGAACTATATAGTATTTAGTGCAATAAAAAATATAGTCCTATACAAATTTCTCATCACGCATTTAGCCAGTTGCATTGGCCAATGCACCAACAAATCGTGTTCAAATCTACACAATATTATGGATCAAAATCAATAAAATAAAAAAATACTTTATTCAAGTAGGTTTAAATTTTTTTTTTGTTCCGTTATAATTAATTAAGTCAAAAAAGCTACCACCGAACCAAGAATCGGAAATGAATACCGCAGCTACTCTTTAAAAAACTGTGTTTTATTATAAACTGAATTGCAACTATATTTAAACTAGCGACCCGCCTCGACTTCGCACGTTTGCAAAAACTATCAGTGTTCCTCTACACTTATGCATGTATTATACATATAAACCTTCCTCTGGAATCACGCAATTTACTAAAGAAAACCGCATCAAAACCCGTTGCGTAGTTTTGAAGATCTAAGCATATATAGGGACAGACAGACAGCGGGAAGCGACTTTGTTTTATGCTATGTAGTGATAACCTAACGTTTTACTGTAGTGTGTACGATCTAGCTACATTTGTTTTAATTCCGCAACGAATCCCTCTCATCACTTGTTATTCTGTGTCTCCATCTCAAGATGACGATTTATCCCAGAGCGTGACTTCACAAGCGAGTAACGGAGCTAGACTCACAATTAACGAGGTCCAGCCTAGGTTCATAGTCAAGTACTGAGTAGTAAATACCTCGCATAGATGGGAAAAACTTTAGAACAGACATCGGTAGCTAAAAAACCTAAAAATTTTAAGCTATATAGGATTGGTGATTGGTGAGGTCGTTACTGATCGCTATTATTATCCAGCTATTGATAAATGTATAAGTACTATGCTAACGTGAGTTTTATCACTATTCGAAGTTTTCATTTTATATTTTACTAGCTGACCTGGCGAACTTCGTACCGCTTTATTTTTTTCTTAAATATAATAATTACCTATATCAAAATAAAATATAGCCTATCTTTCAAGTTGGCTCAAACTGCACACGGTGTGCAAATTTCATTAAAATCGGTTAAGTGGTTTAGGAGTCCATTGAAGACAAACATTGTGACACGAGATTTATATATTATATTTTATAGCAGAGCGTCCGCTAAGAATTCTGTACGGTTTACTATGCATTTACTATGCTATGCAGTCCGTACATAAATGTTACTTACTTAGCATTTAAATTAAATAAATAAATAAATGTGCTAATATAATTATGTCACTGTAAAAAACAAAATGATAGTCACTTGTTCTAAACAAGCCCTATAATGTTTAAAAAAAAAAACTTTTACATACAATTTCTACGTTATTTTATTCTAAGGAAAGCAGGTAGGCACTTAGAATTATTATTATTATGCACGCTTCCAAGCTTGTAACAGATTGCTACTTGATTGCGGGTCTTTTTTATTTGTTGATATGGTCCTGAATATATAAAATGTATAATTTGTGCTAAACCTAATTGAACTAATATTTAAATGCTTAAAACATATTTTGGTTTCAATTAGAGCAATTAGATCGCATTATGGAATTTGGTTTTACAATGTTAGAAAATAGCAGTCATTTAGATATTTAAATAATTAATAGCTTAGGAATTATAAATACATATCAACAGGACATTAAAATAATTATACTTACGGCATTAATTCACTTATGTTACATTGTTTCATATTTGTTTGTTTAAACGCACTAATCTCAGGACCTAATGGTTCGAATTTAAAAATTATTTTTGTTTGGATAGCCCATTTACCGAGAAAAGGCAATTTTTTCCTCAAATTAATTGGCACAGCTAGTATAATAATATAACAGTTCAGAAATGAATCGAAATGTAAGAAAAACAATAAACTTAGTGTATACCTACCTATTTATTTATTACCAAATATAAGTATATAATATTCAAGTACCTACAACTTATGCATAATTATACAACATTTTTTCCCATAAAAATCACTAAAAATATATTTGATACCTTTACTTTAATTTTTTCGCATAAAATATTTTGAAATGTCAAATAAAATTATACGCTTCGCTATTTCAATATCAATAAAATTACGATCAAATTATATTTTTCCACTAAACCAATCAATCAATCAATCAAATTATATTTTAGCATGCTTTATCTATGAATCTTGTTTACATAAGATAATTACTATGAATTTTACCTACGTTCCTTAAGATAAATAATTTATTAAATTAGTTAACTATTACTTAGTGCATTTAAAATTTAACTTGTGGCTTATATTCAACGTAAAAATACATCACATAATCCTGGTATATTAAACGATATCTCTAATATACGCAATTTATCATTCTTCAGGCATAACGATATTATAATATTAGATAGCTATAATTTATTGTGTTTGTCATCAAATAAAGAAATCCAATTAAAATTACTCACTTCACTTCAGCCTATCTCAGTCCATTGCTGGACATAGGCCTCCCCAAGTTCGCGCCAAAAATGGCGTGAACTCATGTGTTTTGCCCATAGTCACCACGCTGGGTAGGCGGATTGGTGACCGCAGGGCTGGCTTTGTCGCACCGAAGACGCTGCTGCCGTCATCCGTCAACAGTGGGATATTATCATATTACAGGCTGAAGCATGATATTATGCATGACGTGTGTACCTAAATGAGTTGTGCACTTAGATTAAGCATAACGTATGTTCCGTTTTGTAATGAATGTTTGTGTCATAACTGCTGGTAAACCAATAAATAAATAAATATACTTAGTTAGTATATACTACACATAAAAAATACAGTTGGATTGAGGATCTAATCTTTTTTTAAGGTCGCTTAAAATTTTCATTATCCACGTAACATTCTAAATTTGTGATAAAACCAAAACAATTCCAAATAAAATAGCCTCAAAACATCACTGTAAATTCCAACAACTGTCAAATGATAAATAGGTACTTATCCACCGGTATAAATACTAATAAGTTGAATGCAATTATTGCAGTTATTGTATGAATAGAATATAAACCATATATCAATGGATTCCTATAACTTTAAGCATGCGAGGCGCCACGCCGCTAGGAATCTACAATAACATGACATAGATACGGCTGTTTTGCACCCAGGCCGCTAGTTTAACTGATATTAAGTTAAATATACGACCGCTCTGGTGTAATGGTGCGTGTGCCGTGTCGGCGGCGCCTAAACATCGACGGTCGCGGGTTCGATTCGCGCTCGAACTGGATATTTGTGTTTATACAAATATTTATTTCCAGTCTGGTTGTTAGCCCATGTGGATCTCCCCACCGTGCCTCGGAGAGCACGTTAAGCTGTCGGTCCCGGTTGTATCGTGTACACATGATAGCGATCGTTATTCATAGTAGCGAATATATCCGCCAACCCGCATCGGAGCAGCGTGGTGGATTAATCTCTGATCCTTCTCCTACATGAGGAAACAGGCTTATGCCCAGCAGAGGGATATTACAGGCTCAAGCGTAAGTTAAATAGAAGTGGATCGTAACATACATTAACATCTAAAATGATTATATACTCTAACTGTACGTGTAAGACTGTAATAAAATGTTACAACCGATGTGTAATGTAATTATTACACGTACATCGATATAAACAGAAAATTGTACGTTAAATTTTATTAAGGTTGTTTATAAAAATATAAAAAGAAAGGTATTGGGTAAACTTTAATCACGAGAATAGCGTAACAGAGGTGTAACTTTAGTTGGGAGCAGGAAGATATGGAAGTAAATAGGTCACACTGTGATTTATTATCATGCACAAATATTATAGTGTATTCGCGTTAAAAAATAGAAACTCATCGCTGTCACTTTAGTCTTGCTTGAAGGGCTTACTTTAACTGGTTAATTCAAATGGATCAGAATGAATGTGGTTTTCTAGTTATAACTACATATTAAAGATAATACCTTCTGGAAGACGTACGATAACCGTGTTATGGTGTAAATCTGTGTTGTTGTTTAATCTATATTTACAGCAACCTAATATAGTTTTATTTAAATAATAATGTAAGTAAAATATACCCACCAAATTTCGAAGAAGTATTTCTACAGTAAAATATATAGGTAAATAAACTATTAAACGTTTGTTTGCTCTCATAATAATTTTACTTGCACTCTATACATGTATGCTATAGGCATATATACAATCATCCAACGGGCAATAAATGCTTAAAAGTTTGTACGAAATGAATTATACTTAAATATTCAAGACCTACGCAATATGAATAAAAGTCTGGCGCCTCGAGTAGAAAAGTCAGTTAGCATAATTGATTACTCGTTTTATTAGAAAGGACAGGAAATATTAGTTAGTCAACTAGTAGAGAAGATGAGAAGAACAAATAATTAATTAAAATAGAAATCAACGTTATTAAAGCTCTTACAACTAAGTTTTAACTAGGTTTCTTATTAGGATATCCTGAATTGAAGGATAAAGATCAAGATCAATTTTAATTAAAAAAAAGTTTAGTAAAACCTCATTAAACCAAACGCAAAAATTCGAATCGAAATTTAAATTATATTGTTATTCCTTATATAATAAAACCTTAGAAACATCATGCTTGTTAATAATTAAACAAGTACCAAATATTTCAGATATTTTCGTAACATGTGAACTCAGGTCGTAAATTATTTACATAAAGGGCTTCAGATGATCAAAACATTCCATGTTACTTTTAATTGGAGTGTTATTAATAAATCACGACCGTGTTCTGAATACGCGTAATTAAAACAATACATTTTTTTAAAACAATGACGACATTGTTGATAATTTAGTTATGATTTTAAAGTGATAGAATTGTTTTTCATTTTTATTTTTTATTTTTGTAGCGTAATTTTCTGTAGGTATATATTATTTAGCAAACATATAACTTTTACGAAATTGGTTAAATTGCTAGTCCAAAATACCTTTGTGTATAATTATATTTTTAAAATTATAAATGTAGAGTTTACCTACAAGTGATTTACCTACACTGTAATCAGAATAGTAATAAAGTATATTGTATAACTTATTCTTACAGGTGTAAACAATTGTTAGTGAACCTTAAAAAATTAAAAATAGAAAAAAAAAATATTCATTTATATTGGGTATTAAGTATTTTTTTAAATTTCTAGTTAACTATTTTACAACAATTCCCTACAATTCTAAGAAGATAGCTATTAATTCATAATCAAATAGAGTATATAAACTGTATTTAAAGTTCTCTAACACCATGACGAAGTCAATTCGCAAACATTTCACAATGCAAAAGACACCGTTATGTACCGTGAGGTAACTTTTGTACTATCACCAGATACGGAAGATAAGACTCGTAGATAACTTTAGAAAATAGATCACGGGGTAAACGACTGCATACATTTTGGTATAATTACTTATGCATGCAACGCCGATACTAAAAATATTCAATCAAGTTGATTTTTGCTAATTTTTCTAAGTTTTACATAAAGATGTTATTTATCAACAAAATAGCAATAAGCATCATTCCAAATTTGAATATAGAATACACTACGATTTTCCAAAAGATTAAAAAATAAAAATTTATGAGATACTCCAGGTATTTTTTTTCTTTAACATGAATATGCCAGCCGCCAGGATTGGATAGAGCAATTATTTTAATGAAAAATATAATTATGTCACCACATTATTTATCGTTAATAACACATCTAATTATTTCTGTTCATACAGCACATTGTGATGTTAATTAAAAGTATGAAAATACAAAGTAAACATGTGTTCATACTTTCATAGAAACGATTTTATTCCTACGCAACCATTCATAAATTAAACAATCGCTTCGGTAACAAAGTGATGTTTCATATTACAACCTCTTCGCACGTTTGCACAGTTATGATCAAATAACTCACTTCTGGTAACTCGATGACGACAAACATCGGTCCTCTGTTTACATTGGGGACGATAAAAGTCTTAAAACAGGAAGATATAAAAATCTATTTGAAAACTTCCTTTACTATGTACTGAGAGTAAAGACAATATTTTGACATTGCCCTTTGAATTTATCTTTGTAAAGTGCATTACAAAAATTTTAAGTGTATCCGTACAAAGACGAAATATTATAATTTAATAAATAACATATTTGTAATTTCGAAAGACATCAGATGACTTGTTTGCGACCAAATTCGGTATTAAACTAAATTTTTTTAGTGCGCTAATGTGTAATGTAAATTGCAAAGTAACCTCCCGATTCGGAACCTAAATTTTATTCAAATAAATAAGCAAGAAACTCTACTTTTTACACTTTTAAAACCGTCAGTCGTTTTCAATATTAATTGATATGTCTTATTTTTATTTTTATTTTTATTTTTATTATACCTTAGTGTAGAGCATATACGCACTATTACATATTATGAAATATAAATATGTATTTGCAAAGAAACTTTGATATTCGTAAAATAAGTAAGAGCTTTTAAATTAATTGGGATTGCATAAAAAACTTTTATTTAGGGATATATAAGTATAGCTAACTTTGTCTAAGTTAAAGATTCTATATTATAGAGTTTAGTAAATCGTCTTTTATTCTCGAATTGAATGTTTATTTATTTCCACAAATCTTCGACAAGCGGTCGAGGGGGACAGAATCGACACATTTCCGACATGCCCTCGCCGTGTTAGTTCAGTGTTAACGTAAGAAATCGCAGAAACTCCAGAGTTATTTGCTGAGAAAACTATTGTGACATGAGCGTTTATTTTGTATAAATTTGCATTTACATAAATGCACAGATAGTATAACTTTAACTAATAAATAAAAAATTATAAATTCAGACCGTACCTATAATGTATATTTATGTAGGTCGTACCTATAGAAATAGATTTTTTCACTTTATAGAATACAAATATTTTCTTGTAAATATTTTTAAGATTAAGAACGATGTTTTAGTAGTAAATTTAAATATAGTTGGTACACGTACCCGGGAAATGCTATTTTTTTAAGCATAAAATATGCAAAACATATACGTTAGAAAAGTTGTAAATAGCCAACATTAAAGTAATCACTTTCTTAATTAAGTTTACATGAAGTTTCGTAAAAGGAAAGAGAATATAGTAAATATTGCTATAACAACAGAGGTCAGTACACTACACTGTGATGCGGACAGCGGCGACACGCTGCGCCCGACTGAACCGTGTAATGACTGTTTACTTAAACCGCTAAACAATGCAGATAACTCAGAACAAGTGTTCCGTTTTATAAGAATAACGCACAAAAATTGCTAATTAATATACCTAGAGGATAATATCTGTTTTTATAAGATTGTTCATTGATAAAAAAAATTTTAATTTATTTTATAATTTAAATTTTTATTTTAGAAACTTTTTTTATTGTACGAATAAGCTAATGTAATCATTATATTAATAAACTAGCTTCTGCGCGCGACTTCGTCGGCGTGGACTCCGCTCCTATCGGTCTTAGCGTGATGATACATAGCCTATAGCCTTCCTCGATAAATGGGCTATCTAACACTGAAAGAATTTTTCAAATCGGCCCAGTAGTTCCAGAGATTACCGCGTTCAAACAAACAAACAAACAAAAAACTCTTCAGCTTTATATATTAGTATAGATAAATAGAAATATATTTTTCAGATTTATAAAAAAAACTTAATTTTATCACATAATATTTAAAAAAATATATTTGTTATTACGTTTGTTAATATATTCTAAAATATAGTCAATACTGAAACTTCTGAACTGATATTGCAGAAATAAAAATCCGCGCTACCGCGCCTTATCGTTCTTCTTTCATTAATTTATTTTCAAGACAGTAAGTCCAGCTAAGCTAAGGGGACTTCAGATCTTGGCCCACATTGTGTATTGTTTTAAATTGGCGTATTATTTACTTACATTCACTCGTTCATCCGGTATCATACAAAAAAACAACATCAATTACCGAGACTTCGCTGAGACAAATTGTCAGCGGATGTCTAAATGGTTTTAGGGTTCATTAGCATTAGAGAAACATTATGCCCACTTCGCAGTTAATCTTTACGTTGGTGTGAAATGTACCATTAACAGTTATTAATTAGATCTATTTACTAAAGACAGTGATGAGTACGATTCTCGTCAATTTCGGAGCGATTTAGAAAGCAAATTAAAAAATAAACTAAACTAAAATTTATTTTACTTTGACGTATATACCAATTACCAATGTATTTGCAGAAAGTCCTGATCTATACTAATATATAAAGCTGAAGAGTTTGTTTGTTTGTTTGTTTGTTTGTTTGTTTGTTTGTTTGTTTGTTTGTTTGTTTGAACGCGGTAATCTCTGGAACTACTGGGCCGATTTGAAAAATTCTTTCAGTGTTAGATAGCCCATTTATCGAGGAAGGCTATAGGCTATGTATCATCACGCTAAGACCAAAAGGAGTGGAGTCCACGCCGACGAAGTCGCGCGCAGAAGCTAGTAGTGTATATACAAGCATTGCTCGTTTAATAGTATAAGATATATACATACCTAGTTAGTATAAGATCTGTTACTGTTGAAGGAGAATAAATAGTACGATGCAAAGGACGAAGAAGGAAGAGTCTCGTTTTCCGGCTCTGCCTATCGGCGTACAAAATACTTGTATAGCAGACACTTCAGGTACATAGTACTATTTACTAATCTGTGCTTCAGGCTTATTATCAGCGATACTGTGATCCCGACCTGGGTTTCATCGACACAATACGAGTCAATCTATAATGGTTTTGAGTTCACTCCATGCTAACGGCTAATAGCCGTACAGGAGATGTGTATTGTATAATGCTTTAATTTTTATTGCTAAGATACCTATATTTATATAAAGAACTAGCTTCTGCGCTCGACTTCGTCGGCGTGGGCTCCGCTCCTATTGGTCTTAGCGTGATGATACATAGCCTATAGCCTTCCTCGATAAATGGGCTATCTAACACTGAAAGAATTTTTCAAATCGGCCCAGTAGTTCCAGAGATTACCGCGTTTAAACTAACAAACAAACAAACAATCAAACAAAGAAACTCTTCAGCTTTATATACCTATTAGTATAGATTTATCATGTAATTATTTGGAGATATTACTTACGTAAAAAATAAATTAATTATTATTACTCTGTACAAGTTTATGAATGCTAGGGATGGTTATAAATAGTCTAGTTATTGAACGGAATCTTGTACATTACTCCGGCTCGCACTTCACACGTTTGTTCCTCTCGTATGGTTATCTAGCCATATTAATTTTCTTTAAGCAGATTATGAGTAAAGAAACAACGCGTGCGAGTTGAGATGTTTAATCCGTAACTAGTAATATTTTCTATGTCTTTAAGAATAATACGACGCCTTTGTGTCTTCGTTTGGACGTATACATCATTATTAACATACTGATTCTGTTTTTTTTTTTGTATTTATTATTATGAAAGTTAAGTTGTAAATTTTGGTATAAGGTTTTAGAATGATGATAAGGAAATGTTTATATCAGTATAACAATAATCATTGAATATTCGAATGGTTTATTATAAATGCTTTGTAATTTTATATTACCTTCAATTAATTATCACCATTCGTCAAAAGTTCACTTATTTAGTCTCATTTTTTTGTTCTTACTAATTTTTTAGTATTGAATTACAATTATATTTTCGTAATTTTAGTCATTTTTAATTAATGTATTAAGTTCAACCGTGCTATTATTTATTATTATATTATAATTTTACTCGTTGCGGAAAACCGGGATGTCTGGCGCGAACTTGAGGAGGCCTATGTCCAGTAGTGGCCTGCAATAGGCTGAACTGACTGACGGACTGACTTTACTATTATTCTTTCTATACTAATCTATAATTATGTGTATTGCTGTTTCTCAATATATAAAAATTCTTGTTCGTATCTACGCAGTCTATAATTATTCTTATTCTGTCTTCTCTATATGAAAACACTTTTAAAAACTTTTAACTGTAGGTAACAAAAAATATTGTTAAGGAGTAACTCTTTTGATTATTTCTTAAATCCTTAAACTGTTCGAATTTTTACAAAGCATGTATAATTTAATGTTACTTTACAACAAAAAAGTAAACAATTGTGTGATAACGACATCCACCTAAGGTTACATTGAACTTTTAATATGTTCACAATATGAAAATCTTCAAAAATACATTTCGTTATTAATAATTCGCATTGAACTAATTTTGTTGCTTTCAAACGAATCGAATTGTAAGCAGTTATACCGAGTGTTATATGGGAAAATCGATTGATTTAAGATTTATAGTTACAATTAATATGGATACGAGTATCATATAAATCGATTAATGCTTTTTCAGGAATCTTTAATGGATCAATTTCATCACAAAATTGCTGCGTCTGAATAACGCTTAAAACACGTTTTAATTAAAGAGAAATCTCTTTATATCGATGCAGTTCTACAATTAATTTATATTATTTAATATGTAAATTAAAGCTTTAAAAGACATTCTATGAGAAATAAAAGAAAAATAGCAAAAGTAAATAAAAAAGCCCTTGAGTTATGTATAAATTAATTCTGTCAAATTGTCTTTTTTATGTCTGTTAACACATCATTTATTAAAGCTTAGCTAGCTTTTTTAAAGTAACAGATCTTATACGAACTAGCTATATATCTTATACTATTAAACGAGCAATTCTTGTATATATATATGTACCTATATATAGAATCTGAATCTCGAAATCGGCTACAACGATTTTCGTGAAATTTAGCATGCAGGGTATTTCGGGGGCGATAAATTGATCTAGCTAGGTTTCATTTTTAGAAAATGTCATTTTATACCTACCTGTTTTTAGGCAATGAAAAAATAGCTATAATATCATTGGAATACGAAGGTAAATTTCTCAATTGTCAATAAAGTTGTAATAGCTCAGGTGGGAAATCTGCCGCTCGGGATCAACTAGAAGACCACAGTTCAAATCCACGTCTCCAATCGATTTTTTTTTCTTTCTTTTTCTAATTGCACTCGTTATTTTTTATTTAAATAAAAAAAATATATAAAAATACTGAGAACAAAACAACAAAAATACTAAAAATACGGAGCTAAGCTCGGTCACCCAGGTACTAGTAGATGATGTGAAAAAAATCTCGTGAGAAAAAATAATAATTTGAAGCATGTTACAATTACGACAATTGCTCAACCAGTAAAGTGATATTTGCTCGTGAATATTGATTTCATATTATTATTGTGTGAAATGTGAAGCTAATGCCTCTTTTAAATACTAGTATTTTTTTATTTACAAAACATATTAAACAGCTACTTTAAAGCACTACTCGTGTAATTACGTATAAAACTGACAGAGACAAAATGAAGAAATGTATATAGGTATGTTCATATTACAGTGTGTCTGTCATACAAATACGCGCCAAAAGTCGTGAGCATTAGCTACTTAAATCATAAATACCAGACACAGACACGACCTCGTTATAATTTTCTATGTATAAGTATATGTATATAACACTCTACGGACGATTTTGTCTCACCGTCGATCAGCGATAATTTCTTAAACTTTTGTACCCTTTATGTTGTTACACTATACTTGGGTTACTCAATTAAATAAACTATGTCACATTACTGACAATCACGACAAACGTACAACCGAATGCAGTGTGAATGTATGTCCTATATCTGCGAGCGATGATCCGAAACGTCGCACCCGTGTTACGAAAACATACCGACAGCAACAGAGAGCTACTGTTTCTTTGTTACGACGATTTTAAATTGTAACAAATCACTACGCTGTGTTTTCGCGTTATATTCATTGAGTATTTTTATATGAAGTGATTTGCAGTTTAGCGTTATTGTGTGTTAATGAAACAGTAAAAAGAATTTATGTTATATTAATCTAAAATATGATATAACAATTTTTATTATATTCGATTAATAAGAAAATTAAAACAAATATTATACTTGAAATAAGAAAGTCAGATTAATTTATTAAGTAGTAAACTATTTTCAAGTGTTGTTTTGTTAAATTTTTGTAAAACATTTAATCATTAATCTTATATCTTTAATAATATAGATACCGTTAATTGTTATGTTAAAACTACCAAAATGTCATGTAGACTAATTCAATCTGCCTAAATGAAAAAAATGTAAACGATATCCTTCTTTTTGTGGTAGATAAATATAAACAAAGCTTTAAATAAGTTTGATGGCCAGAACTAAAATTCCAAGAAGATTATCTTTTTTCCCATTATCTGAGGACAAAGGATATAAATAAGAACAAATTGTATTATTTATATAAGACATTGACGCCGCGTTGGCGTAGCGGTCACAGCACTAGATTGCGATTGGCTGTTGCGCGGGCGGTTGCGGGTTCGATCCCCGCACACGACAACATTTGTATTGGCCATACAGATATTTGCCGTGGTCTGGGTGTTTGTGCAGTCCTTGTGGGTCTCCCCACCGTGCCTCGGAGAGCACGTTAAGCCGTCGCTCGGTCCCGGTTGTTATCATGTACACCTGATAGCAATCGTTACTCATAGTAGGGAATATATCCGCCAACCCGCATTGGAGCAGCGTGGTGGATTAAGCTCCGATCCTTCTCCTACATGGGGAAGAGGCCTATGCCCAGCAGTGGGATATTACAGGCTGAATCGTGATATAAGACACTGTAACGTGTGACACTGACCTGACTGACTGACTGACTAGCAAGTAAATTCGTCTCTTGAATTGTGTTATAGCGACTACGTAGCAATATTTTTTTATATTTATTAGATCAAAACTTTCCTAAATATATGGGTAATTTGCAAAATTATTCAAGTTCATTTTTGAAAATATATTTTTTTTGTAGTATAAACATTATAATTATATAAAATAATTATTATTATATCAGTTTGTTTTAAAGGGATTAAATATTAAAAAACAATAAAAAGTTTGTCACGTCATATCGCACTCATCAGTTTTAACGTTTTAAGTTCCACGCAGGTAGTATTAATTGTTGCGTATAGTAAACATATTTTCAAGTGACTGAATTTAATTTAAATTTTTTTGTGTAAACACTATATATTATATATTTAGACAGCATGGTGGTTTCATGGTTATTTCACACGTCATTCACTGTCGTTACTAATTCTAATGGTGTCAAACTGTTCCATATAAAGACCTCGTTACATAATGTTATAGTTTATATTGTGTTACAAAATTAGAAACAGTATTATCTATCTAGTAAAATTAATTATCAAATATTTGGCAAAAGACTTTTTCAAGGACTTTTGATTTGTAAAATCCATTTGTATCATCTCTATATATATAAAAATGAATCCCTGAATGTGTTGCTAAGCGAAAATCTCGAGAGCGACTGAACCGATTTTGCTAATTCTTTTTTTATAATATTTCTTGAAGTACGACGATGGTTGTTACGAAATTTTACGAAAATTTTAAAAAATTCTCTGGCTTAGACTTTTCTAAAAACAACACTTTTCTATATTCCCATACAAAATGTTCGAAATAATAATTAAAAATCAATTTGAACTTTAATACTATAATATAAGGTTTTAGTGTTAGTGTAGGGGTTCCGAGAAGGATAAGTATTAAAAAAAGTAAAAAATTAAAGAATCGACTTTTAGGCGGTACGAAGTTCGCCTGGTCAGCTAGTAACAAATAAAACTATTAAAAACTATCTTAAAAATAATATTATCCTAAAAATTATTTTCGAAATAATTATATAAAATGTTAAACCAAGATAACCGTTTATTTTATTTTATTGTTATTTTTTTTTTAATATCATGTTATTACGACCTTTATAATTCTATTAGGTACCTATAAAATTGTGCTCAAAAGCTCAATGGAGAAAAACCAAAACTTATTATTAGACGGAACTAAGGGCTGCGGAGAGGAACTGTATTTTAACGCTGAGTCTTCAAGTGCTAAATAATTACTATCTCTCACTCAGATAAAGAGAAAATCTTAAGAAATTGCTCAAGGAAAAAATTAAGATACATATATCCACCAACTTTTAATAAGCCTTAGTAAGACAGTGGAATCAGAAACATCTTCAATATTAAAAAAGCATAGTTAATGAAGTATTTATGCTTGATATAGTAATAGCCGACCTCAATGAATTTGATATTATTAATTTTGAAATAAAAATATCGAACCCATTATTACTTTATGCCTTAGTTTTTCCCTTATTTTGGTAGATTTTTTTTTTGTTTTTATCCAAAGAGAAAGTATGCTCTCACATAACAAAATAACATTACCTATCGATAAATAAAACACTAAATCCTCAGTTGAAAATATACAAAAATACAAGCGAATCGAGGACTTCCTACATTTTTAGAGATGGCTAAAAATAGTTCAGACATGGATGGTGCATCGCGTCAATCAGCTACGCTATTTGCTCTGAGGTCCTGCATGTATCTGCATCGTTACGCTCAGGGAACTTGGACTATAATTAACCTTGCACGGAATTCATTTCGTTTTACTGACCTCTTCTCTATATAGATTAACCGCCAGCCGCCTGGAGCGTTAACTGTTATACTTTAATCGTAAATTTCCTGTTCAGTGTATCCCCTTTTGTTGAAAATTTGTTTTAAAGCTAAGCTAAACATTGAAGTACAAAAGGAAGTAGGTACTCCACTTTTTCCAGGTTTAAACGAAAGATAGAAAAGGTGTAAAATTTTACCAATGAGTCGTCATTTCTCAAACTAGTCTAATAATAAAACTGTAATAGATTTATGTCTCTCTATCTTTCATAATCTGATCAGCGTCATAGAACTGATTATAGTTTTGTTTTTAAATTACAAAGGAAATATTTTAAGCATCATCCAGTAAACATTACGTAGTCTTTAGTTTAACAGTTCAGAAATTACAAACAATGAAACACTCAGTATTAGGTCCAAACGTCGGTACGTACAGAAATATTTGAATATATCTATCCTCTTGAATTAGCTTACGTACTTTACATACTATAGTCTAATGAAAGTTGAAAGAAAGGAAGAAAGAAAACTTTCTTATTGGCCATTCACAGTTTACAAGCGCAGAAATTAAAACATATTTTATAATAAAACAATGCAATAAAAAGAGAAAAATAAGGACGAGGAATACAAAGATAGAAATAAGAAAGAAAGGGCCAACCAGATTACTGCCTCAGCAAAAAATTTCTGCCAAAGCAAAGTTGCGTGTATCACATTATTTGTCTATGCTAATACCTATTGTAAAACTTTTGTTGCTGCTCTTTTGTTTGCTTGACAATTTGC
Source organism: Melitaea athalia (assembly GCA_905220545.2). Classification (NCBI taxonomy): domain Eukaryota; kingdom Metazoa; phylum Arthropoda; class Insecta; order Lepidoptera; family Nymphalidae; genus Melitaea; species Melitaea athalia. The sequence continues at coordinate 9,950,023 of HG992194.1, read as the reverse complement.
TATTCAAATTTTCTTCTGCTTGTCGTTTTGCTAAAAACTCCTTTTTTAAATTAAAAAGCTTAATTTTTGATTAAAAGTTATGGACTATAAAACGTCACTCTACAAGTTATTGAAAAATTAACAACGCACATGTAAATGTCTATTATATGCTTTTCTAACTCGGAACGAAGAAAAGTTAAACAAAGTAGGCAATATTAAAGTCTATTCAAGTATTACCTTAACAACACTCGCGGCAAAAGACAGACGATTCGTCATACAATGTTTGTAGGCGTATTGAGGTTAAACTTGAAGTTAGTTTAACACTCCTAATGAATTTTAAATAACTATATTTTACACGTTTACCACAGAAGAATTGTTACAAAATTCTTTCAAAAATATCTGTTCGGTTACAAGGAAGTTATCAATATTGAAAAAAATGTATTTAGTTTTGTTAATTATGATTTACATTTTATTTCAGAATATGATTACGATTAGTGTAAAGAAAACGGTATCGGCGATTAATTTAAATGTTTAGTACGGATTATCACGCGAACGCTGGAAGCAACTACCTACTTGATTTATAAACATGTCTTGAAATAGAAGTTTAACTAAAGCATGGACATTAATTATATGCTTTTATAGCTGAACTCAACAAATGTATACAAAAAAGACATTAATTCATCTGAAGTAAGTAGAGTAGTGCCACGGTAATATCAGAACAATCGCGTACATTGCTGATAATAATAGTAAACGATGGAAAAAAAATAAAATGTTGTGAAAAATTAAATGTTTTTCCTTACAATTTTGTGTGATTAGGTACTATTTTTGACTTAGGTATTATTTTTGACTCACATTAGTTATTTTTGTTACTATAAGTGGCTTTTTAACTTCTTTTAATTAAATTATACCTAATAAGACAGGAATACATGCAATTACGGTACGAAAAGCTATAAAAACATTATAAATATTACTAAAATTACACAAAAAGTTTCGAAAATCGATTGGAGGCGTTCAATCGAAATTTTATCGTGAATTTGAACGAGTTAGACTTTATTGTTCACATAATTATTTTATATTCGTATTTTGGTGTGCCTTTTTAATTTATGTACAAATGAACAAAATTTTGTTTGTATGGTACAGGTATCAAAAACTTATCAATATTTATTTAATTTATTATTTATTTATTAGGTTAGCCAACAGTTGTTTACATCGATACATAAATGTTTAGCATTGAGAAATAATACATCACACATAAATGCAACAACCACTTATAGGCTAACACCGCATGCAAGAATCACAGTTGCACTTAGTAAAACCAAGTACAAAATTAAAATTTTATAAAAAAAGACATTATATAAATCAAATAAAAGAATGCCTAGAGTTGTTTTACATTAAAAACATTAAATGAATCCAACACCTCGTAGTTTAAGCTTATACCTACTTACACAATTTATGGTTGCATCAGATAATACAATAAATAAGTAATAACAACGTATATAGGGTAATATATGTATTTTTGTCTTAAAGAGCTTATGTACCAAGTAGTAGACACTAACGATGAGTCTTGTATATAATTTTGTAAAACATTAACATTTAATTGTAAATAAGAAGTACAAAAAAATATGTTTTAGGAGAATTCAGATGACAGAATTAAAAAGATATTTAAATTTAATAAAAATAACAATAAAAAAGAAAATAAACATACCTTTAATATCCTGTTTTTAGTCTTGCCCTCATGTATCAACTTCTGGTTATATAAAGTGTTACTGATTTGAATTATAAATCCCAAAATATTAATGTTTTTTTGCTTTTTCGAAACAAGAAGAAAGCTGGTTATTATTGATAAAACTCCTTATAAATTTAAATAACTAAACATTTCAAGACATTAAAAGCATAATGATGTATAGGCTTGTCTCTATTTAACAATAAAAAAATTAAATATGCAAAATCTATGCAAAACGACGAATCTCATCTTTATGAATACGACCTTGATGTACGCGAAGTTGACAAGACGTTGACCGACCACTCGTTAATTTACCACATTCAGATTTTTTAGACCAAACTCGTTAGCATTTCATTTAAGATAGAAGTTGTTTTATAATTCGTATAAGAAATTCGACACGAGGTGTGCTGACGTTGATGTATTAAACAGTGATGAAACGGATAGCAGTTTGGCCGGATACCGGATAGCCGGATATCCGGCCAACCATGTGGCCGGATAGCCGGATATCCGGCCGCCGGATATCCGGTGGGACTTAGCTGTTTGGTAAAATTTAACAAAGTTTGCCAAAATCTATCTTTCAGCACCTTGCAGCAGTGTGTACAGCGAAAGACTTTTTTCTGAAGCCGGCCTCATTTATGAAAAGAAGCAAAACCGATTGCTACCTTTCAATGCAGAGAAATTAGTATTTATTCACCATAATTTGCCCTTAGTGCAGTATGAGTATATACTAATTAATTCATTTTCTTTCTATTACATTCATTTACTATTGTGTGATTAAAAATTTACAACTAAAACTAATTATATTTCTTAATTGATACAAAGACTAAATTCATTTTCTTTCCATTAGGTACATTCATTTACTATTGTGTGATTAAAAATTTACAACTAAAACTAATTATGTTTCTTAGGTGATAATAAGACTAACTAAATAAAGCAAATAATTAGTTAAAATTATATATTTTTTATCCAGGTTACAGGTATCGGATAACCGTTTCATCTTTACTTAAAATATATGTGACGTATATTGAACAACGCCGCGTTGGCGCAACGGTCACAGCACTGGATTGTGCTTGTTGCGCTGGCGGTTGCGGGTTCGATCCCCACACATGACAAACATTTGTATTGGCCATGCAGATGCTTGCCGTGGTCTGAGTGTTTGTGCAGTCCTTGTGGGTCTCCCCATCGTGCCTCGGAAAGCACGTTAAGCCGTCGGTCCCGGTTGTTATCATGTACACCTGATAGCGATCGTTACTCATAGTAGGGAAAATAACCGTCAACCCGCATTGGAGCAGCGTGGTGGATTAAGCTCCGATCCTTCTCCTACATAGGGGAAGAGGCCTATGCCCAACAGTGGGATATTACAGGCTGAAAAAAAAAACAATTACTATCCGGTATCCGGCCGGATACTGACTTACTATCCGGTATCCGGCCGGATAGTGAAAACAAGGCCGGATAGGCCGGATACCGGATAGTTACCGGATATCCGTTTCATCTCTACTATTAAATACTTTTGTTAGTAAAAATAATGGTTAAAATATTTAACATAGTTACAGGTATCGTAAGGGAAAAATTATTTTTGTGTTTGATAGTCCACTTACCAAGAAATTCTAAAGGCTCTATAATATTTTAGTAAGTATTTTCCTCAAATTAACGCGGGTGAAACAGCGGGGCATAGCTAGCGTAACAATAAATTTAACAAATTTTGTTTTAGCATTTATTAAACAATAGATACAAATGGTCACCCACCACGTCTCGATCGTGTGCCTTGAGTCAATCGTGACGACTTGTTCACACGCCTCGCTTATTATTTCTCACAACATTTCACTCAATATCTTCACTCTTCCTAGTGTTGTGAATGTTAGGTATTCTTGGTGTTATAGGTTATACTGTGTAAGAAAAAACTGATCGTTCTGGTTTAGTGGAGACTGAAATTCTTTTAACCCCGACTATTGTGGTTTCGAGACTTTTTTTTTAATGTAACTAGGTCGCCAAACAAGCGTACGGCTCACCTGATGGTAAGACCGCAGCCTATAGACGCCTGCAACACCAGAAGCATCGCAAACGCGTTGCCGACCCTTTCCCCAGTCCCCCCCAGGAGCTCTGGTGACCTTACTCGCCGACAGGAACACAATACTGCTTGAAAACACTATTATTTAGCTGTGGTCTTCTGTAAGGTCGAGGTACTACCCCAGTCGGGCTGCTCCATATTTTGAGCAGGAAATTTTCTGCTGTGCCCTACCTCAGTAGTTCGTTCGCGCTCGGTGCATGTATGTGTATTTAGAAAAAATATGATTTGTTTCTTGTCTGTGTTTGTCCTAGTGAGTCTTACCACTGTGCATCGGTACGATGCTCCACCACAGGTCCGACTATAATCATAACGATAAGATAGCGATTGTGGTTCTCTTAGTAGGAAAATCATGCGCTAGTCAACAGTAGTAGTTAGATGGATCAAACTTGAACTCTTCTCATCATAGGACAATAGACAACTGGCCAGCATTAATAGGTAGTTAGCGTATATACTTTATTTCAGTTCAATAGCGATGTTTTATTTATTTTAATTTTTTATTATATCTTCTAGATTGTTATCTTTGTTCCATCCCAATGTTATGTCGTAGATATTTAATTAACAGTAACTCATTTTCTATAACAAATAAACGCTTCAAAAACTTCAAAACTGCCTGTAGTAGGATTAAATATTTTGTTGGTATCCAGAAACTCACGTAATATTTCACTGAGATAGGGCACAGCAGGAAATATCCTGAGCAAAATCTGGAGCAGCCCAACTAGGGAAGTATCTCGAGCTTACAGAAGATCATAGCTAAATAATACTGCTTTCAAGCAATGTTGTGTTTCTGTGGTGAGTAAGGTGAACACGCTTGCGATGGTTTTGGTGTTGCAGGCGTCTATATGCTATGGTGATCGCTTACCGTCAGGTGAGCCGTGCGCTTGTTTGCCGACTTCAATCATCTCCCTGCCTTTATCCCACTTATGTAGGGTCGGCACAACATGTTTTCCTCTTCATGGAACTCATGTTGTAAAAGATTTGCCATGGAGTATTTTACGACCGGCCGTCTGCCTGACATCAACTCTCCTTGGGAATTCGTGGCTAAGAAGAAGGATAGGTGGGAAGGATTTATGTGAGAAAAGGATCTGGGATTAGGGATACCAGTACCACGGATTACGGGGAGGAGTGTGTGACACTAGCAGCAATCCGGGGTCGCGTACCCGTAGCGGTTCCAACCATTTGCAGCTATCGGATAGATAGATATCTAGTGGTCCCACCCTCTGGACTACCTTGGCTTGTTTGCCAACCTAGTTGTATTAAAAAATACAAATTCACCCAGACCAATATAAATGACTAGCTTCTGCGCGCGACTTCGTCCCCGTGGAATAGGACCAATTCTCTAGGAAGCTCTCAAAAGGAGAAAAAACCCCGATTTTGAAACATTCTTCATTGTTGCTACGCTTCTATTGGTCTTAGCGTGATGATATATAGCCTATAGCCTTCCTCGATAAATGGGCTATCTAACACTGAAAAAAATCTGAGATCCTGAGATTAGCGCGTTCAAACAAACAAACAAACAAACAAACTCTTCAGCTTTATTATATTAAGTATAGATCTATACAAATACGTAATCGAACCCACAACCCTTATCACAACAGCTCATTGACGTGACCTTTGCCTCAAACTAATAAAATAAATAACTAATATAATAAATTTGCTATATATTTTCACATATATATTTATTTATAAAGACGTAGGCGAAACGATTTCATTTTAGACTTATTTATTTATTACATACAATTAGTTCAGTTGATATATTGTCGCGGAAATATTTTTATTACCTTAAAAAGCAGCATATAAATATTTACGCTATAAAGTGTCAAGTCAAATATTCAATGTTAATATTGATCACATACTGACACTCAATATCGTATTTGCATACATAAGCATCTATGTTGATATGTTTGTAAATAGATAAATAATATAAAATTGACCTAAATCGATTAGACGTAGTGCCACCCATGGCGCTTAAACTCCCAACACATCTTTTAAATTAAAAATACATAATCTCGCTTTTAAAAACAATTTAAAATCAAACCATTGAGTTTTTTATGTCACGTAGGAAAATAAATTGAATTAACAGTTATTTTAAAACGGTATTATTAATATACGATTTGTATAACTTTTTTACGTTACGTGAATGTTTTTATGTTAATATTTGAACACCAAGACGAGAGATAAGCATAAAATAGTAACTAAGTATTAAATATTTAAGCTATAATAAATTATTTAATTTTTTACCTTTATGTATAGGAATAAATTCTATTTTGTAATATTTCTTATAATGAATAAAACGTATCGTTCAAACATTTAAGAAAATAGAGGCTGGTGATTTAAATTAGTTAACATTGCCAGCCAAAACTTTTTTATTTAATTTTTCGTAACTAAGGTTTTTACAATAATAGAATATTTATTTAAACATATTTTTGTATCTAAAAGAATCAAGTAACTTACTTAAGAGATCTCTAGTCGTATAAGCGTGCTTATAGGCAGAATTAATCAATGAGTAATTTAAACGATTATTAAAATCACTATAGGTATGCATAAATAAAGAAGCAACATTAAAAAAGATAAATTTAAAATTATTTAAAATTAGAACATTATTTAAATTTATGTTCACTTTGAAATAAAATGTATAGTCTCAATTAGCATATATACCCAATTAGTATGTATCTAATTATTTTACTCTTCAATCAAAATTGTTGAATATTCAGCGCTACCCATACTTGTCATTTGACGAAGTGATCTTGAAGGTGACTAGAGTTATTTTTATTTTATAATTATTCGATATATTTTTATTTATATAATAGGCTTTAGTAAATTTCAGTTTGAAACGCTTAACCATGCAAATGTACCATGTTTTGTAATACATACTAGCTGCGCCTCGCGGTGCCCCGAATATCCGATACTTCATTACAGTCAGTTCAGTAGTTTTTTTGGGTTAAGAGGAAAGGGTACCAAACACACTTTTGAAAAATAGGTATTTGAATAAAATGTTCCTGTCTCCACTGACTTTTACTGTAGGCCGCCCCGCACACCCGCCAACCCCGCACCGCTTTGTCTATGTGTAAGTGCCGTGGTGTTAGTGTGCGTGTGCCGCTTCTCGAAACACTGTAGCCAACCCTACAGTTTTAACTGTAGATCTACAGTTTTTTGAACATTCCCTCAGTTTTCAGTTTAGGCCTCGAAATCTACAGTTTTTTTGCTTAAAATGCGCGCCATCTATTTTATTTGCTAACTAGTAGTCCACTAAGTCAGCTTCAGCCTTCAGTAAAACCTACTATCATCGAACTGGAGGTAATGGTCATCAATCGATTTAATAGATGACGTTAGTAGTGGACACTCGTACATTTGTTTCGGTCGATGTCCGTTTTACCAACATTTTGTTTTCTTACTGGGGAATCCCCGCGATGCCTTGACTATCAGATACATGTACTTGACCGTACATTCCGTTATTCCGTCTGATTAGATTCTTTTTTGTTCTGTCAACGTTGTGAGTTGAGCAAAAAGTTACGAATATCCATAGCTGTAGTACCTATATAGTGATGGTGAGTCAGATATTGACAAAATATATCAAATACCCAGCACGAAAGAAGAAAAATAATTTCTAATGATCAGCTGCTGACTGGCTACTATTTCATTGTTATGGATGGATCCTGAAGTGTTGCAATACTAGCTTTTAAATATTACTAATTTGATTTGATGTACATATCTTTATGACATTTGATTAAAACTATTATAATCACATGATTTTTCTTTTTTTTAATTCCCTCTCTAAAATGTATTCTATGTTTTGCCATCATTACATAATAAAAAGATAAACCTGTTATAGATTTACTGTTTCTTAATTTGGTATTTACAGTTTTCTACAGTTTTTTTCTGGCAAATCTACAGTTTAGCTCTATGCGGGGGTTGGCAACACTGTCTCGAAATCTCGAATGCTATTTTTCTGTATTTTGCTTGTTTTATTTCATTAGCCCGTTGGCGCAGTTTGTGGTGGCCCTGCTTTCTGTTCCGCGGGTTGCGGGTTCGTTTCCTGCCCGAGCCTGGGTGTAATATTTGTATTTATATACATATTATTTCTATGTATATTTATAAAAAATATTCATATATAAGTACATATAGTTATAGGAGTCGGCTGTTACCTGTAACACAAGCATTAAGTTGCTTACCATAGGAACAGACGACAGTGTCTGTATGTTATATGATATTTATATTTACATATTTATTAAAAATTTTCTGCTTCGTTCTTCTGTAACTCGGCTTACTTTTATTGGATTTCGTAAACTACTTAGTACATACTTATTATTTTGAATTATTGTTTGTTAATTCATTGGATTGTTATCTACATAACTGTATTTTGGTAAGTAATAATTATTGAAATACTTAGGTATTTTATTTATGAATTAGGTATGTAATTACGTGGTTGAGGTGTATGTAAGAATGGGTGTTGAGATACATACATATAGTGTACATGATAAATGTATTGTAGCCATACAACATAGTAATTAATATGTTTGTCTTAGTATAATAATAATAATATACTTTGTTGCACATTTAAATAAAGAACAAAATTTACATTACCAGCAATTATATAGTCACAAATTGTACAACCAGGCGATCTTATTGCTAATAATTGTGTTTGTTCGCAAACGAAAAAAAAACCGACTTCAATTAAGTACCTACATCGGCAAGTAGGTAATACGTAAGCCGACGAAAAAAAGTAACAAACGCACTAGTCACTACGATTTTTGAGGGTTCTCCTCGATTTCTCTGGGATCCCATCATCAGATCCTGGTTTCCTTATCATGGTACCTAAGTTGGGATATCTCCCTTCCAACAAAAAAGAATTATCAAAATCGGTTCATAAACGACGAAGTTATCCCCGAACATACATAAAAAAAAACAAAAAAAATATATAAGTACGGTCGATTTGAGTAACCTCCTCCTTTTTTGAAGTCGGTTAAAAAGCAATCTCTTCCAGACAACCTGCTAATGAAAGGGATATTGCTTTTCAGATGGGCAGGTGGTATGTAAATATAAATATACAAAAAAATAATATATAACAAACATACATAGGTACATACACACATACGTACGCAATAAAATAATAATAATAATAGTATACATATAAGTTGTAATGTCTCATGTTTGTCGCGGTTATTAATACGCGGTTATATTACATAATTGGGACGATATAAAAATGTTTAAAAATAGTAATAAAAAAAAAACAAATGAGATTCTGGTGACATAATATACAAAGAGAGACTGGTTGACTAATCCTAAAATTTTATGCCTCCGACTGCATATTATGTAGGTACGGTGTTGCATAAAATTTCAAAGAACTACCGTATTGATATTTTTAAGTGTACAGTTGTACATAATGTTTGATATTGTTCTAATTTATAAATTATTATTTTATTTATGTCTTTTTCGTTAGGCAAATTACGCAATAATACCTAACAATAAGCGCTTTATTTGCGAAATACAATGAAATATAAACGATGAACATAAGATAAAAATTAGTACATTTCAAAAAAAAAAAAATTCAAAATAAATGTGGAAGAACAAACTATAAATAAAAAGAAATAATAATAATTATTAAAAAAAAATTGAAACAACTGAACTCAGAATTAACAATAAAATAAAGATATTTAAAATAATAGTCACTAATAAAGGTGGCAGTGTGTCTCACAAAAAGATAAGTCCTCGGCTTCAGTTAGGGATAAACCCTAACACAGATTTTCAGGACCACCTATTGATTTTTTATTTAATTATTTTGTGGTTGATTAAGAATTTTTTACCGACGAAGAAAAACAGAGGAGGTTCTAAAATCGCCACGTATATTTTTTTAATATTTGACCATGCATATCTCTTTACAGAGTAGTCCGAATTTGATTTTAAAAAAATATTGGAAAGACTACGAAGTTACTGCTATTCTATTTTGTGGAGCCCTAAAGGAATCATTTACTAAAAAATTGGTAATTGTGTTTGCTCACAAACGAAAAAAAAACTACTTAAATTACATCGACAAATAATACATGATAAGACGAAACAATAGTCAATACACGCTATTAAACATTACTCAAAAAGTTGTAATCAGATCTCAATCTAATTTAAACAAGACTACATGACAAGTATTAGCTTTCGATTAAAATAAGAATCATCAAAATCGGTAAACCGAGTAAGAAGTTATACGGTATAATACAACGTAGGTCGACGAAAAAGTAGTCAAGTAAATACGCATTATTAGATTAGATATAACTCTAAAAGTACTTGTTAGATCTCAATTAAATTTAAATGGGACCACATGACACCTTTCAATTAAAACAAAATTGATCGAAATCGGTCCACCCAGTCAAAAGTTCTGAGAACATACATTAAAAAAATACAGTCGAATTGAGAACCTCCTCCTTTTTTAAAAGTCGGTTAAAAAGAACGATGCTTTCTGGAATTCAATAGAACCAATATTAGAAAAATTTTACTATGATTGCCATATGAGAAAGGAAAGGAAATAATTAAATAACTCTTTACCTACTTGAACTGAATAAATCCTTATTTTGAAATTTTGTATCTTTATTTAGTTAACCTACTTTTCCTAGTGTCTGTCCGTCAGTCTTTCTACAGTATCCTTCTTTTGTCTCTGTAATAAGACTACCGTTAGCCAAAATTATAGTCAAACCAAAAACATAAACAACATAATTATTTAAATTATTTACCATAATTATCATTTTTATTTGTTAGAGAAACCCTTCTTTAGCCCAGGTTTGCACAATGTTACAGTGAAAACCGCATCCAAATAAGGTTTTATTGTAGTTTATGAAAAGAGAGATTATTTAATTTTGTTTACACGAATTTTTGAAAATATCGACAAAATATTACATCACTAGTGTATCTATATAATTATCGACTATGAGGCATCACTTCGCTGGCGTGTATACGTACTGCTTTGACCCTTCCCTCCCCCAGACCTATCCCACAAACAGCAAGAAAGGGACAACTGAAGCTCAGACCACTTTAGGTAGATAATTTTTGACCAAAACAGCATTTCGTATTCGACTGTTTTCTCCCCGAAACATGCCAATTTTTTTTTTATTTTTTTTTACGTAAATAAACAAAGCCTTCAGCTATGCCGCTCCGTTTTCTTTTTTTTGTAAATATGAATTATTATTTTTTTATGAGTGTCTGAAAATGTACAAAAAATTAGGCAATATTTCTAGTTTTTGAAGACTCCTACTACCTAATATAATAAAAATTTGAAAAAAAACAAAACGTAGGGGCATGGTCATGGCAGGTAAAAGTGTTATGTTACAAAAATATTTGATCTAGTGTCATTATCCAGGGAGAAAACAGTCGAATACGTTTGTATGGAGAAAGAGCCGGTATCCTTTCCTCTTAAATTTATATCCACCTAACCATCCTTACTTAACTTTCGCATTTATAATATTAGAAGTTTTTTTATTATAAAAACGTAAACTCTACATTATTTTTAACTTTGCCAAGTACCTACGCATTTCGATTAAAAATAATAATTTTAAGGGTAGGGAAGATTAATATTCTCTCTAAATAAAGAATTTAAAAAAGAGACTAATGTTCTCTATAAGTAGTATTGTGGAAAGTCCCAAAAAAAAATGTTCGTAATATGACATCATGGTAAATTTGTCAATTCTTATTCCTCCTAATATTTCATCATTAACTAATTGTTAAAGTTTAGAAATTACTTTTAGTTAGTATATTTTACAATTAAAGGTAGTCCTAAAGATATAAGGTAGTAGTAGGTTAGAATATTTTACTTAGACATATCATTGCTTTTGTTATTTACCCAAAATCACATAATTTTACAAATTAAGCCTTAAGTAAAGTTGTATACTCGCATTGTATTTTAGATTACCTTTAGCATTGCATCATATTGTAATGAAATAAGAAACTATTACAAACGCTCGGTTTGTATAAAGTAACTAAAAGAAATGACTAAGGTATTTTTTGAAAGCTAATTGATTGTCGTTGAATGACGTATAACATATTAGTACCTGGGTGACCGAGCCTAGCTCGGTATTTTCATTTTATTTTTTGTTTTTTTTTCTCGGTATTTTTATATTTTAATTTTATTTAAATAATAAATCACGAGTGAAATTAAAAAAAAAAGAAAAACAATTTATCTGGAGACTGAGATTCGAACCCAGGTCAACACGATTTGACACCCGCCGATTTTCTAATTACGCCATTACAGCTATGTTGACGCGTAGTGAAATTAAGCTTCGTATTCTAATGATATTTTTTCATTGCCTAAAAACAGGGATAAAACGACATTTTTTTTAAATGAATCCTAGCTAGATCAATTTTTCGCCCCCGAAATCCCCTGCATACTAAATTTCACGAAAATCGTTGGAGCCGATTCCGAGATTCAGAATATATATATATATATATTTATTTATTTATTTATTTATTTATTTATTTATTTATTTATTTATTTATTTATTAGGAATGGTACACAGCACAGAAAAAGTTATAAATAAAAATAAGAATTAAATATAATCATAAAGGCCAATTACGACCATCCATCCGTTTAAAATTAAACTAAAAAACGTGAAAATTAGAGAAGAAAAAACTAAACAAATAAGACTTAATACATTAAAACTTATTTACATATTAAACTAATAAAACCCATGGGAAGTACAAATTACAAGCAATTAACTATTTATTAATTAATTTTTTTTAATTTTTATATTTGAAAGGAAATATAACACATATAAAAAATGATAATAATAATAGTAGTAAAGATTATATAAATATCTATGAAACATATACAAATACTATTGATTTTATTTGTTAGTTTGATTATTTTCCTTAAATAATTGTCGTTTGATTTTATTTTGAAATATATTTTTGGAACCATTTAAAATATCTACGTCTTGAAATTTCAAATTGTAGGTGTTAGGTAATCTTGTAAGTGTAGAATTCTGTACATAGTTGGTGGAGCAGTTCGGGACATAAAATAAGGGAGTGTGTTTAGTGTGTCTTGTACGCCGTGAAGGGTTGTTCAGCATAATGCATAAAAAAATAAATGCATAAATATATACATATATACAAGAATTGCTCGTTTAATAGTATAAGATTAGGGAATTTTAGTTTTGTATTTCTGTGAATAATAAATAGTGTAATACTAGTACACTAAATGGAATGGTTCCGTTTATATTTTGAATAACATAAAATCAAATTAAAATAAAAAGTAACTTGATTCAAATAGCCTTCAATAGCATCTTTTCGAATCGTCATTTTACAAAACAAATTATTAACTATGATTAAAAGTGTAGCTACGACTTATATTGAAAGTAGATTTTACAGAGAAAAATTTGCAAGAAACTCCGCAATTACTCATTAAAAAAAAATTTAATTTAAAATTGGTACCTTGAAAAACATCACAAAATCCAAACCACTTTATCATTAATATAATCCCGCACCGAATAATAAGCTTTAGCTATTAATTTCTTTTTAAAACATAATTGTACCTACATCAAATTATTAATTATTATGTATAAAAAAAACAATGTATATTGATACAGTTAAACTCAATGGTGTCTTTACTTGAATATAATATCTTAGGATCTATATCACCGTTATAATCTTGAATAATCTTGATATTATGAATGTCCTTATATAAGTTAGTTTAGAGACTAACTAAATTCTATAATGATCTTAAACCCTCTTGGTTTTGTGTCGGCTAAACTTTGTAAGTAAAATAACGTTATACTATAAAATAGTTTGTTTAAAATATGTAACATTGTACTATTAAAAGCATGTAAAGCATAAGTGCCTATGAAGCTTATGGGTAATCAGCTCAATAGAGAATGACTCCCTTGTTTATACTACGGCTTACGAAATTAACACTACCATTACTGCTAGGTACTTACTATTTTAGGTCAATATTATCCTATGGAGTACTGTATAGGTACGTATGAAAAATAACCGTACATATAGCTTTTGAAATTTAATTTAAAGCCCTCAAGGAACATAATTGTATTTTTTTTAAAATAGAATTTGAGGTACCTACTCCTATTTTTAAAGTGAGATTAATTTATAAAATTATTTTAACATTTACTTAATGGTCTAAGATCCGAGAAAGTAAATCTTCCCTCATCTGTTAATTAGATGAAACAATTTTTTATAGGCAGATTTCAATATTGTGAATTTATAAAAAAAACCTCTGCCACCCTACGCCTGCTACAATTGACAATACTTAATTAGTTAATCAGTATTTTTTTATGATCTTTTCCCTCTCATGTTAATTACATGTAGTAAGCTAAAACCGGCAATATTTTATATTATATACCTTACTGTAGTAGGCACCCATCTCTATGATTGCTATACTTACCTGCAGCCAGGTCAGAAAAGGTAGATAAATGTAGATTATTACCCTCACATGTTAATTAAAAAATCCAAGTACAATAATAAACGGCGGCGAATTCTAAACATAATAATGTTTGGCTGCCGTATTAAAAGCTGATGCAGCCAAAGATAAATATGGTCTAAGACCCGAGATAGCTAAATATTCCCTCATCTGTTAATTAGATGAAACAATTTTTTATAGGCTGATTTCAATATTGTGAATTTATAAAAACAACTTCTGCCACCTTAAGCCTGCTACAATTAATAATACTTGATTAGTTAATCAGTATTTTTTTATGATCTTTTCCCTCTCATGTTAATTACATGTAGTAAGCTAAAACCGTTAATATTTTACATTACATACCTAACTGTAGTAGGCACCCATCTCTATGATTGCTATACTTACCTGCAGCCAGGTCAGAAAAGGTAGATAAATGTAGATTATTACCCTCACATGTTAATTAAAAAATCCAAGTGCAATAATAAACGGCGTCGAATTCTAAACATAATAATGTTTGGCTGCCGTATTAAAAGCTGGTGCAGCCAAAGATAAATAGTAAAAAGATACAATTTACGATGACTGTGGGAGCTCATTGCGAAGAATGAGACAGAATAATACTAATTCCTTCAACGAAAAGAGACAGCGTAAAATTCTTGCGCGCGCATCACAGGCTCATTTAAACATACTAGAAAATTCGAAATTTTCGAAATCCCTAGTACATTTTTTTCACCTGATTAGTATCAAGCTAATTTTCCGGGAGTAGATTCATTTTGATGAGATGAACAAAAAATTCCAAAAAATGTATACTAGAATAGAGAGAGAGAAGATGAGAATTGGAGTAAGTATAAGAAAGATAAAGACAAAAAAATTGCTCCAAATTTTTAAGATTTTTTTTTATTTACGGAATAATGTGCTATATTAAAAAATGTATATGCTTTTGAGTTACCCTTACCGTGAAATTTTCTTGATGGTTTAATTATTAATTGTTTTTATATAGTTCTTTAATTATAATTCTGATACGGTGAAATTAATGTTTTTTTTAAACAAACAAAAATATTTGTTTTATTTATTATTATACATACCATTATTATAAACATATTACAAACAGAAAATTAGTGAAATCAAATTTTGTTGGAAATAATTGTAAGGCGAAAATCAATTATTTTAGTCCGGGATCCCTAGTACATTTTTTTCACCTGATTAGAATCAAGCTAATTTTCCGGGAGTAGCTTCATTTTGATGAGACGAACAAAAAATTGTCCTACAAATTGCGTGGTACGTTATCCCGGTCCTACGGTCACTGCTGCTCTATCTCCTGCTAACTCTATTACCTACCACAATCGAGAGTTTTCGTAGAGGAATTTTTTGTTCATCTCATCAAAATGAACCTACTCCCGGAAAATTAGCTTGATACTAATCAGGTGAAAAAAATGTACTAGGGATTTCGAAAATTTCGAATTTTCTAGTATGTTTAAATGAGCCTGTGATGCGCGCGCATGAATTTTACGCTGTCTCTTTTCGTTGAAGGAATTAGTATTATTCTGTCTTACTCTTCGCAATGAGCTCCCATAGTCATCATAAATTTTTTTTTTACTATTTATCTTTGGCTGCGTCATAGAGCAAGATCCCAGGGCCACCAGACGTCACGTATTTTCTGACGAAGGAAATGTGGACGATTGAGTAGTCTTAGTATGTACTAAGAACGCATGCCTACCAGCTAGCTTGCTCAGACGGCCAATTTTCAGGTATCAGGTAATCAAGGTACATAAAAACCTCACGTAAATTCTCCAAGCTGATTTTTACGTATATTTTAGGCAATATCCTTAAAAATAACTCGCCAATACTCCCAGACACTTTCCGTCGGCCGTATTGCTTTGCAGACGCTTTAAAGCTCCCAAAATAATTACTTAACTTGACGTAAATCCTGATGCTCTATTTTTATATATGTCTACCAGACAACTATTTTAAAATCTTTTATAAGAAGACCAACCGATCCAAGGGTCCAATCACCCCCTAAGCTCAATTTTAATGCCTCTGTGGGTAGGAGCGCGAGGGCGAGGAAAATTGGCCGTCTGAGCAAGCTAGCAGGTAGGCATGCGTTCTTAGTACATACTAACACTACTCAATCGTCCACATTTCCTTCGTCAGAAAATACGTGACGTCTGGTGGCCCTGGGATCTTGGACTATCAGCTTTTAATACGGCAGCCAAACATTATTATGTTTAGAATTCGCCGCCGTTTATTATTGTACTTGGATTTTTTAATTAACATGTGAGGGTAATAATCTACATTTATCAACCTTTTCTGACATGGCTGCAGGTAAGTATAGCAATCATAGAGATGGGTGCCTACTACAGTCAGGTATATAATGTAAAATATTGCCGGTTTTAGCTTACTACATGTAATTAACATGAGAGGGAAAAGATCACAAAAAAATACTGATTAACTAATTAAGTATTATCAATTGTAGCAGGCGTAGGGTGGCAGAGGTTTTTTTTATAAATTCACAATATTAAAATAAGCCTATAAAAAATTGTTTCATCTAATTAACAGATGAGGTAAGATTTTGTTATATTCCGGATCTTAGACCATAAGTATCACGTAATGTTGTTATTTGCATTGTTCTCTCTTCTAACCCACTGTACATACATTTATGACTAGCTTCGGAGCGCGACTTCGTCGGCGTGGACTCCGCTCCTATTGGTCTATTGGTCTTAGCGTGATGACACATAGCCTATAGCCTTCCTCGATAAATGGGCTATCTAACACTGAAAGAATTTTTCAAATCGGCTCAGTAAATAGTTCCAGAGATTACCACGTTCAAACAAAGAAACAAACAAACAACCAAACAAACAAACAAACTCTACAGCTTTATATATTAGTATAGATACTGATACAACGACGCTTATTACGATATATTCGAAAGGAAAACTTAATTTAATGTATGAAAATTTTAACAGGTGCGAGGTTTTTTCCAGTATTACAATAAATACAATTTCAGTGACAAAAATTTCAAATTGGTTACTGCGCGCTTAGATTCTAAAATACGGATAGATAGGTAAGAAAATGTAAATGTGATCAGTTTTCTTTAACTCCTTAGGCGACATTGGAACCTGAATTAGAGAACAATATTGTCTAATTGTTTAATGAGAAAACCAGGCGAAAGTAACCACTGCCCTTTTTCATCATCTTCCTTTTAAGCCTATCGTTTAGACTTATAATTTATTCAAATTAAAAAAAAGCATTACATGTGTGCCTTACACACTATGAATGTGAATAGATGATGGTGATCAACTGATCAGTATCAAAATGTTATGACGGTGACTTGCTATCACGTGACTTAAGTAGATACCTAATTTGTTCTTGAAAAACATAAGTATAACAATCTCCCGCGATAAACAGATTTAAACATTAAACTAAATTTCTATATCTTGCAATTAATACTACTAGCTGTGCTCCGCGGTTTTACAAGCGTTCATTTGAGAAATAAAAATAACCTCTAGCCTTTCTTGGTAAATAGGCTATCTAACACAAAAATAATTATTCAATTCAAACCAGTAGTTTGTGAAATTAGCGCATTTATAGGGGCAAACAAACTAACCATCTTTTCAGCTTTGTAATGTTGGTTTATTACATTTATTAGTAAGTGTTCAAAATATTCGATCAAATTTTTTTTGTTATTTATTTGTTAGGTTTATCGATCACAAACATCTAAACGGAACGTAACAGAATAACTATAGTTAACCCGCCGTGTTATCAAACAACCATTAATCAGAACTTACATTTAAACATTTGTAATTACAATTAATAACTTTATCACCTGTTCAAGCGGCGCCTGAACTCGCCAGTACCCGCCGTTACCACTTGAGCTATGAAGTCAGACATTGTAATAAGTGTTCATTCATCATTGTTCAAGGACTTGTTTTCGAGGACTATAAAAATAATTTATAATTAGATTCGTATTGCGTCGAAATTCCTGCGTGTTGTAGTACATCGTTTGATAGATTTATTAACAATATGTTAAATGTTTACTTTTGTTTATTAATCTTTACTCGTGATTATAAAAAGAGAAACAGAAACAGTTTCGTAAATTTCTTACAGCATAGCGCAGTTGCTATTAGTTTTTCATAATTTCAATCCAGATAATGGATGATAAATCCGGAGGGATACTCGTACGTAAGCTTACACTTAAATTATTTTTAGATACAAAATATAATGCGCAGGGTTTAGACATTATGAATAACTTAGGAAATTCAAGCTCCAAATAAAAATCTTGACCAATTATGTGATCGTCGATTAACAAATAGGAAATAGAATACATTAGTGAAAAGTTTTAAAATACGTTTCTAAATCATTTTATAGTTAGTTTTTATGTTTATTATTTTAAATATTTTCTTTGTTTTTCCGCCAAACGTCAAATCTAGGTAGTAATCGTTTGTAAAATGTATTATTTATTACCATTTATTTGTGCATTATAAAATTGGTAACTAAAACTAGTTCCTCTTAAAACTGTTGCCGTGACAGTAAAGAATGAATGAGTAAAGTTAGCTAAAGTGATGGACTCAAAAGAGGTCTTACTATCAAATGCGCTGTTGTTGGCTAAAACGAAGAATATTGGAAAAGCTAAAAATTTCAATAACTTTCCGGAAGCTAACTTTATTATTATACCTCGTTTCCTAATTTAAAATAAAAAAAACGTCGTCAATTTTTACTTAACAAAAAATAAACAAAAAGTAGTCTGCGTTATTAGTGGAAATTATGTGACGCTCGTAGCAGACCACAAGCGTAGTTGACATAAATTGAATGCGTCGATCTGATTCAAAATAATTGAGTAAATTCTGCTGGTTGGCCAAAGTGAGTCGTGATTGGATGTCACAATTTAGTTGAAACGATAGCTACAATTGTGACTATCATATCACTTCAACGTCATTTTAAAATTAATCGTATACGACGTAAACGCGTCTGTATACAATAAAACTGACAGTAATTTGCACAAAATTACACGACGTCTAATATACTTAGTACATTAATTTAATTTTCGAACGTGATTATGCTAATACATATATATTTTCTTAAATACAAATAATAGAACTTTTTTTTCACTAAAATAGCAAGGCTGTTAATTTTTTAAATGTAAAATAGAACCTTATTGGTTAGAAGGAATCAATATTGTCAATTTTTATCTATTTAAAGTGTTAATTTGTTACTCTAATTTTACTTATTAGTTAATTTAAAATAGTTTACGATGTTATACAAAGGTAACAAATAAGTAGGCCTCTATCTTGGCGGATATTAAAACGTTCTTTGCAATCGAATAAATTAATTTGCTTATCGTTTATAAGTTAATCAATCAAGTTTTTTTTTCTCAGTTCACCAACCCGAACGACATTGATGGCATAATCTGATTTATTCAACTATCTACTCTAGTTCATCTACATACGAATAATTTGTATTAACATGGGTATATTTACTAGTTCACATTATGTATAGTAATTATAATTGTCCTTTTGTGAATTTTGTGAATAGGTTTGGCGAATTAGATCATTCCTACAGTGCACCTATTCTAGTAATATTGATTTTAAAGTTAGTTTAAATTTGAATTGTCAACTAAACGTAGGCTTGTAAATCTCTTAAACAGGTGAAAAATCGATTACAAATTCACAACTTCCTACACAGTTTATACAAAAGTCAGACATAGCTTTTCTTTACATCACACAAAAACATAATTTTGTAACATTATTTCAAATATGATAGAAAAGGTTTTTATCTAAATCTATCTATATAAATCAAAAATTGGCAATGGCTGGACTCTGGAATTCAACTATTTTTAACCGACTTCCAAAAAAGGTTCCAATTCAATTGTATTTTTTTTATCAGAACTTTTGACTAAGTAGACCGATTTCGATGAATTTTGTTTTAATTTAAAAGTGTTGCGTGTCATGTGGTCCCATTTAAATTTCATTCAGATCTGACAAGAACTTTTAGAGTCATATCTAATAACGCGTATTTACTTGACTATTTTTTCGTCTACCTACGTTATGTGTTACTTGTCGATGTAATTGAAGTCGGTTTTTTTTTTCGTTTGCGAGCAAAGACAATTATTTAACACATGAGTTCGCGCCATTAAGGTCTAATCAGATATAATTAACTCTTCTTAGGCAGAACCACACGATGTTGTGGGTGAAGCTAGTCCGAAAATATTATTGCTATTTTTTTAAATGATAAATATACCTATGTTGGTATAACTTTTTGTACATAACATGTACAACCAAATAGAAATACACAAATAAACGAATATCTAATGTCCTGCAACTATAAATCTCATCCAGTCGCGATTTCTAGAATGTGTCCACTGTTTCAATGGACAGGTAATAAATAAGGACAACTATTTTGACACCCCACAGCATTTCTCTAAGGAATGTTGACCATATCATTGAGGTGTTTCTTATTTTTTTCGATTTCTTGTGCCCAAAGTGCTAAACGTTATTCCCTTATATCGAAAACACTGAATTATTTTATTGTTAGTATTTTAATGAGCAATTAAGTTGTTAATTTAATTTAAATAGAGTTGCTTATAATATAGTTTCCTAATTTCCTTTATTATTAATTATTGATATTCGTGTATAGAGTAGGTACTATGGTACCGAGGTTTTAATGTACTAGGTTTTTAGGGTACTAGGTTTAGTAACATTAGTTATCTTAGTAGATTACTATAATCATATAATGTGGCGCATACAATAAAAGTGAAAAAACGTTTGCAATGTCGATTTCATATGTTATTTAAAGTGCAATTGGCATCGATGCGATGGGCCACTAGATATTCGTAAGGCGTTCGATTCTGCGTATCGAAAATCTATTCGAGAGTTCAATGAACGTGTTGATGAAAATCGATACATTTTACGGCGTTTGATAGATTGTGTGGTATTTTGTAGTGCATTTCAAGTTGCTTTACGGGGACATACTATGACGTATGACTCCAGTCGTACGTCGGAGCTGACACCCACAGACTTTTATTTTTTTTGTGAACCCCCATCAAAAAATGTCACGAGCCGCCTCTGCTATAATGTAACGAAATGTTTCACTTTGAAATTGTATTCTAAAACTGAAATTTTCTAAAATTTATTCAAACAATATCGTGTAGGTACAAGACAAGTACAAAGTATATTAAATACCCAAGGTCATTCACATTTTTTATGATACCTACTTGTTTCGTAAATACTCTATATTTTTTTACTAATCAGTAATTAACAGAAATATTTATGTGAATGTAACACACGAAATAGACAAGAGCTATATCGCACTTTTGATATAACTTTATTGTTATAATATGAACATTTTCAAACAACTAATTTTATTTGTCTCCATAAATTTGGCCAGTAAAAGACAAAAAAGAAAAGAAAAGGAGTACAAAAAAGGAAAATAAAAATATCGTGACATAATAGTAGTGTGTGTTTTAATACACTACAACACATATACATGTTATAAAAAGTTATTCTATACTATACTATAATATAATTTATGACACCTACACAGTCGTTCACGTCAATCTAATGACACATATTTGTTGAACTATTTTTATTTATTTTAAAGAAGTAATTACACAGGAAATTGGCATATATTTTAATTAAAGGTTTGATGCAGAAAATATAACAGAGGCAGTTCTATTTTTACGATCCATAAAAAGAGCGTTTTATTGCATTGTGAGTGTTTACAAATTAGAGAGAACTTTGTACCATATAAAAGTTACAGAATTCGTAATTTGGATCAGGATCGCCCACGAAAATGCTCGTTCAATAAATATCGACCACTCTGTTATGCAATTCAAAACTTAGAAACGAAAGTTGTCAGATTAATAACGAAATGCTAAATAACTGAGAATGCTCGTTTTTGGTGAGCTTTGATTTAAACACGAAATGTTAGGCTTGTTTCCTTGACTTAACATTCAATATTATTTTCAATTTTAACGGTATAGATATTTCAATTATATAATTATGTTACGATTAAAGTCTAGTTTCTTCAATATGTAAGTACTTACAACAAAAAAAAACAATGAGTTTATGTCAAAGAAATCGTAAGTCAATTATTCCATACACGTCACTAGTCATGTTGTAAATCTATATAAATATCATATAAATCTCAATTTTAACTACCACATCGATGGTTAACCGTATAACTGTCGCACCGTGTTAACATCACTAAATCACTGCACCGGTTCAATTCTATTTTACGACCATATAATTTGTTTTACTTCGTACTTATGAGTTGTAAACGTCAATTTATATCGGATATCGTAAAACTGATGGATATAATAAGACGTTTCAAGATGAGCTATTGTTTATACGATTATACGAGTAACAAGACGCTACTGTTTTCCTTAACGTTGTTATGTAATTGTTTTGTGATTATCTAAGGTTTGTAGTATTTCTAACTTCCGAAAATTTTTATGAAGGTTTTTTCTTCAACGCACGCCAAAAAGAAACAAATTTCGCGGTGAACAAAAATGGCACGGCAGCGCAAGAGCCCGTGGTTGATGTGTCACGTTATAAAAAATGCTTTTTCATTCTTGAACAAAAATATACATGCAATTTTCTTTCATTTTCTAGGATATATAATTATATTAGATGATTATTTAAATAAAATTTAATCAACCAGTCATATCCAGTTTTTTTGACTATTCGCAATTTGATTTATTTCCGTGCAAAAAATTATAAAAACAAAAATAATTCCAAAATACAATCATAAAAACACTACAAGCAATGATATAACGTTGTAAACACACAAAATATAGTACGTAATTAAGAACCTTCTTTTAGTACACAGTTAAAATGCCTGTCTTCGCTAGTAACTTGATAAGAATAAGTATTTAATACGACATTCATGAAAATATTACAATCTAATTAATTGGTACTTACATCGATAGGTGTAACAGGAGACGCCGCTGGTGATCCATGATGAAATTAATCTATTACCCGATGACTCAACTTCATAGAGTTTTCGCAATAAATAACAACACTATAGATAAACTCTATTACTATTTAGTTATTTCTCTAACTATTTAGTTATTTCTCTAACTATTTAGTTATTTAAAAGTTGTATTTCACTGTTTCTGTTGTATTGTAGTCACGTGACACCGTCTTCTGTCATTTTCTTGGTTTGTTTTCACCACATTGTATTCGGATCTGCAAAAAAAAGTACTATTAATACAGGCTTCAAAATTATAATGATCCTTACCCAAACGTGTAGGACTATAATTATACAATTGTGGGGATAGAATGTAGATTATTTTGTACTTTTGTGCGATTTGTATTAAAAATCTAAATATGTATCTCGTTTTAACTATCACTGTTCTGGTAGGTATAGTAAAGCGAGAGCTTGCCTCAATGCTGAATGAATATCGCGGCCGCGGGTTCGATTCTCGGTCGAAGCAGATTTGTGATTGCAGATATACCGGTTTCTGATATGGTGTTTATCCTTGAATTCCTTGAGGATGCCATGTAATGCCACATCGTTATCATAGATACCTGACAGGTTACTCATCTTAGGCCAATTGGCTTGAACCCGAGTTTGTGAATAACTGTAACTCTTCTCAAACGACGGATGTGTCCATCAATGGAACGTTTACAGGTTGATTTAGGTAGTTCATTTCATTCGAAGTGTTAAAAGTATAGCTAACTCGCGAATCAAACTTTAAATTGTGAACGTTACAAAATCGCATTTATGAAAGGAACCAAAAAATAGCGATAAAAACGTTACTACAAGATAGTAATACAATTTAATATCAATAAACACCGTGCCTTTGAAGATTCCTGAAATTCTTTAGTACTACACGCGTGTCGGAAAGTAAAAATAGACAAAACTTCAATCCCATCAATATCTGACGTAAAACAAATAACTCACTGAACGAATCGTGTAGCGATAGCCGCGAGATCGACTTCCCACACGATTTAATAGTTTACACTCAATAAAATTATACGCGTGTGTGTTAGTTTATTGGGACTTTTAATTTTTTCATTAATATTTTTAAAGGTTCTCAGGAATTTGGACATAAGGTGCCAATCAAACCACCAATTGTAAATTCATGCAACGTTTCAATCCTTTATTGGACCATCATCAGGCATCTAAAATTTGTAAATATATAAAAAAAGCTGTACAAACATTACTTAATTTTCAACATTACTTAATTCAAACATTACAATTACTTAATTTAAATTAATACCTTTACACGCAGCAGTCAATCGACATCTCTTCATTAAAATTCTTTTATTATGTGAGATTCTAAATCCAAATGCATTATAATTATATTATTATTTTTAAGTTACGTTTAAAGCTATATGAATTTTGAAAATTTTTCTACTACAACATTTAAATTTAAATAGTTAACAATATGCACAATTTTAAGTTCTTAAGTTTTTGGGTTATAGGTACATTTTCAAAGCATCAGACTCCCAGAATTTGACTAATAAACTGCATCTTTACATATGTTTTATCTTTTATAAAGATGCAGTTTATTAGTCAAATTCTGGGAGTCTGATGTTTTTTAAGTTATAACCAATGGACACAACCTTAAATAATGAAATTTTTTCATTAATGTTCTATTGTTATTTGTCATATAAAATAGAGTTAGTGTGTTTTGAATTGACTAAACGTCTTTTATAAATATTAATAGTGATTTTGAATAGATAATTCTTATTTATTACTTTTGAATAAACGTAAAATTAAGCAGATTTATAAGTTATCGTGTATTTAATTTCACTTAATAAAACTGAATGTAGAAAAAAATATTGCAGGTTTAGATTAAAATATAATGTAATATTCAAAGAGGTAGAGATATAATTATCATAATTTCTAAACAATTCCTATTAAAGTCAAATGACAAAACTCCCGTTTCTCTTCTTGAGCCGTGGTCTCAAAAGTCTAGATCGTGGTTAACAAAGAGACAAAGACAAAGAAGAATTGTAACAATATCATAATATCAATTATTTAATTAATTATTTTCATCAATTTGCAGTCAGAAATTTTGAAACGTATTTTTTAATTAATTATCAGTTACGATTTATAGCAAGTCAAATCGCAGCCATAACATAACTATATTTTTTTCTTCTTAAAACGATGCTATTAAATGTTTTATGGTGGTCTACCAGTTCAGTTAATTGCTTTAGATTTGACGAATGTATAATTGCTTGTTATATTCAAATACCCATGAGTTAGTGTGCGTTAAAAATTTAATTTATTTAAATTTTAACACTTTTGTACAACAACACATCGTGGAAAACTAAGAGAATACAAAGAGGTACATAAAAGTTAAAACATACCATGCTATATCATATTATATTTTTTGTTGAACAAAAAAAAGTGTGCGTGTCGACACGACTGGAGTTTACTCCTTCAGATTGACTGTCTAAATAGGCACATAAAAGGCATACTAGTCTAAGAAAAAATTAATACCATATCAAATGGTAAATAAACAAATCAAATAACGCTATCTCCGATATCCGATAAATGGTGTTAAGAAATGTAACGAGGTCATTCGTTAAGTAGATTTTACTTCTCATATTTTTTTCATACCGGGGGCGTTATATGAAAATCGATTCTCAAGGAGTAAACTCCAAAAATAAAGATACTACTACTACACTACACACACACACATATATATATATAATATATATTGAAGTTAAACCTGTAATCGACTAGGAGATCTTAAAATAATTGCAGTTATTATCTGTCCATGTTAAGCGATAGAAGACGACAAGAAGAGACGCGCTGCTAAAATACACTTTAAAATCTGGTAATTAATACAGATAAAATTTTTAATTATACGGTGTTATTTTTATTGAATTTAATATGTAATAATATAGTATCCATAGTAAATGCCTACTCCTGGTGAAGCCCGAACCGCTTTTTTTCTTTAAATTTCGTATACTTATGTAATTTGTAAAAAAACTGTGAAAAATTGATAAAAAAATCATTTTTCACAGGTTTTTCTACGCTATCATAATAAATATTGATCTTAGAGAATAATGTTTCCCATAGAAGTTGTAGATTAAAAAAACAAAACCTGACCTAACCTAGTATTGAAAAAAAAACTGAACAAAAAAGGAACCTAAACGCACTTTGAAGCTCACTTTGTAGACTCCAACCTTCCCGCTGTGACAACCGTTTTTCCCATTTTTCTCGAAAAAAAAATGGTTTTAGACGAAAAATTTATAAGATATAAAACGCGTATTGTTTGATAATAATCTACCCACAACTTCTATGGGAAACATTTTTCTCTAAGATTAATATTTATTGAGATAGCGTAGAAAAACCTGTGAAAAATGAGTTTTTTGTCAATTTTTTAGAGTTTTGACCTTGAAAATGACATTTGCGTCAATTTTAAGCATCATATTCGTAATCAGCTAGTCAAAATACATAAGTATACGAAATTTCAAGAAAAAAAGCGGTACGGGCTTATCGGAACTTTATCTCCTACTCCAATTATTATTAGAAATAATTCATTTGGTGAACAATTCAACTATCGTATATTTTACACACTAATGAATATAAATTAATACGGCATAGTCAAAGTACAGTACTTATTCAATAAAAAAAAACATGATTTCAATATGATACATAATCTAAAGTTAATCGTGGTTGAATTAAAATTTAACAAGTACCAAATCCAGTAAGTCCTACCTATCAATGTGACCTATCAATCATTCGTAACTAATTCTCTTATGTACACTTGTGTTCTTCTAAATTATTTCAGATCAAGCAACGTTATTAAAATAGGTGTGAAATAAAAAATAAGTATATAATAAGTTCCTTTAACTGTTTTATTAAAGGAATGTGAATTGTCTAAGCCGGAGATCTCTGAACAAAAATACACCTAGCAGACATAACATTTAGGGTCTATGCAAACCACATTTTTTAAACTTTTATCCTACAGAGCAGTTTCTTGTCGTTTGTATCGATACAAACGCGCGGCACCGCCACCGGCGCGTCTGTATCGATACACACGCGCGTTTAATCACGTCTGTATTGCTATACCTCGCGTCATGTAAAAAGAACGCTGAAAGAAACTGTTTGCGTATTAAAAAAAAATCAGCTGGTTAGTAATAATTTTTGATGACCTTACGAGGTCATCAACTTGATGACCTCGTAAGGTCATCAAAAATTGATTTTTTTTCTGATTTTTTTTTTCTTTTATTTAGTTAATATTTATATAATTTGATAGTAATATTGTCAATTATCTACCACAATCGAGAGTTTTCGAAGAGGAACTTTTTGTTCGTCTCATCAAAATGAAGCTACTCACGGAAAATTAGCTTGATACAGATCAGGTTAAAAAAATGTACTAGGGATCCCTACCTATACCTATATGTAATCTCGCACACTGAAGTACTAGGTCTATTGTTTTATTTTTGAATTAAACTTTTGCTCGCGGCTTCGTATAATGGTTATTGGTAGGTACATTAAAATATAGATAGACCTTATACCACCATATAGACCGATAAATCGCCTTTGTGCAGCTTGAAGGCCAGCGTTCTTTTTACGTGGGGCGAACTATAGGTACACACGCGCGTCAACGGCGCGTTTTAAAAACGCGTGTCGACGGCGCGCTTTTATCCTACAGAGCAATTTGTTGTCGTTTGTATCGATTAAAACGCGCGTCACCGGCGCGTCTGTATCGATACACACGCGCGTTTGCATTGCGTCTGTATCGCTACACACGCTCGTCAACGGCGCGTTTTAAAAACGCGCGTCGACGGTGCGCTTTTATTATACAGGTGTGCAAAGGTCTACAGGCTGCGTCTGACTCGCGTGTATATGCGTTTAAAAAACGTGGTTTGCATAGGCCTTTCATTTCGTCAAATAATTTGTACCTATGTAGTTAATTAGTTTGTGAACGATTAATTTTATTGTCTTACACTTAGTTTTTTTTTCTTATTTCTAATTTATATCACAATAATTGTTATTCATAGGAATATTATTTAGTATTTCTTTGTATCACCTAAATTGTAAAATTGTGAATTGTACCTATTTATTTGTAACCAATAAAGGACTTATTTTTTTTCTCATGAAATGTTCTTTTATTTTTAGTAAATTCTTTTTTTATTTTAAGAACATACTTAAATTTCTTAGAAAAAAGTTTGTACGTACCGAGCGTAAGCGAGTGCTAGAGGATTGAGGAAGCTAAGTAATCAGTTTAAAACTCTTTCAAATATAATTCTAAAAAATTTATTACTACAAAAGATACAATAAGTACCTACTTCTTTAACAAGATCTTCCTAAAAAATTTGTTTTTTGCTGATGATGATCACTGTACGCACAAACGATATTCAACCACTTATCACATGTTACTTAACAAAGTAAGCGATTAATACACATAATAAAGATTAATCTCCATTTCTTAAATTACAATAATATATATTAATAGCAATTTATAAGTTCGTTAAGGCAATAACAAGTTGGTGGGATTATAAAGTTGATTTAAATATAAGCGTGTAACTGTAACAAATTCATAGTTAATCTAAAATTCTAAATGATTAATGCACGTATTATGATGCCGTATTGATATTCATATCTAAACAAAAAGAAATGATAATCGGTCTATGATTTATTATTATTACGACACCCGACAAGCGCTAACATTTTGTCAGTTTACTAAAACTATGTGGATATGTAAGGACGCTGTTACACGTGTTTGATAGCTTTCAATAGTACTATATCGCTACAATTGCTTAGTATGTAATCTTTGAAAAATGCTAAACTGAGGCAAACTTTGTTTTGAAAAAAATGTTATATAAGGAATGCATGGTAATATAATTTTTGATATAGTTTTGTGCTATTATTTTATAACAAGCATAATTCATAAAGATTTTGAATTATATACTTACATTTTCATTTTTTATTACACTCAATATGTTTTTCTTCAAATAGAGTTCTATATAGGTTTATTTTTGTATGTTTTTTATTATCTAATGTCACGGTGGAGGTAACTAAACACCGTTAAATATTTGAAGCACCTTTTTAACGAGTTATTAAACTTCCAAATGCAATGGAGATAAAGCCTTAGACTAGACGCTGCAGCTTCCGAACGTATAAACAATGGAATAATATTAAAAACGTGTCAATATACAAATTGAAACGTCAGGTATATTGATTTGTTGTTGTCGGTGCAGCGTTACGAAAGTAACAAGTTGTTGTGTTGATGTATTTAATGTAATTGAGTTACGGCTTCCTACGTGTTTACTCTTGGGCCTATGGTGTTATTAATTATACCATAGTACATTGGTCCAGAGCGGTTGTTAGGGCGCCTTCAAATTAGCCGCGCGGCGGAAGCGCGTCTGCAGCGCTGCTGACGCGCGACGTTGTAAATGTATGTAAATAACAACGCGCGACAGCAGCGCGGCGCCTTCAAATTTGTCGCGCTGCTGTCGCGCGTTGTTATTTACATACATTTACAACGTCGCGCGTCAGCAGCGCTGCAGACGCGCTTCCGCCGCGCGGCTAATTTGAAGGCGCCCTTACTTATCCTACGTGGAGAAAGAGGCCTATGCCCAGCAGTGTGATATTACAGGTAACAGGATGAATCGTAACATTGGTAGTCTGTACTGAAAATACTTTGATATTAAAGTTATATCCTACTCTATTAATAGGGTATTATTGTCTTTTTTTTATAAATGTGTATTCAAAATACACACGTGATCCACTGTTCAAAAATTTGTTTATATAAAAGTAGGTACTTGTAATATTTATGTAGGACCTTTTTTACTTTATTCTCAAAGTATTATAATTATATTATTTATAAAGAAAATATTTGCGATTTAAAAATATATCTTTCTTAATGAATACCTACTTAGAACAACAGTTATAATTATGTATATATAGAGACATTTATAAAATTATGATAAATAAAACAATGACAGATATTTTAATTTTATTATGAATATAAAGTTATTTTGTAGGCGTTTTGTATTAATAATATTCAATAACTCGTTATTTTTATGATTTTAACGTTCAATAATAGACAGAGAAATGCGAAAATATTCAATAGATATTCTAATGTTACAATTTAAATAATTTATTGGACATTTATTATTGCAATTTAGGTTAAGATGTATATTCTAGTTTAGCTGATAAAAAAATGAAAACCACATTTATAACCGCAGAATCAAACAACATGTTTATTTAGTGATTCGCATTTATTATAAAGGTTTTAGTAAGCTAAGAAATCAAGCTTGTGTCTAGGAATGTCATATTTTAACAGAAAGTATAATTATACAAATTGAAGCAAAAATGAAAGTTACTATATTTTTTGATCTATTTCATTAAATAGTAATAATAAACAGTAAGTATCTATATACTTGATTGCGAAATTAAAAATATGATATATATAATCATTACATATAATAAAAATGTAAATGTAATATGTTTGTGCACGGTGTCCAATCGGTTCATAAATAAAAAAAATTATGCCAATTTAAAGAATCACGTTGAACACGTAAATACCCAAACGACGGTGTTTATAATCCACGGATTATGTGGTCTGTGTTATAATCCAGAATAAGCCAAAATATAAAAATTGCTGTCCAAAGACACTATTCCACGCGGACGAAGTCTTGGACACACCTAGTACCTATAGTAATAAAGATACAGATCTTAAATTAGAGTAATTTCTTAATTTTTAATATTTGTAGAAACATTTTTATATAGGTAAATTAATTATGAATTATTTCAGACACATGTTATAGATTCCTATAGCAGTACAATAGAGAGAGAAAGTGATTGAGTTATTGTAAAAGACAAACATTGACCTATCCTTAGCTTCCTGTTATAGCTACTTGTGAGCTTTCTAGTTCGGGTGCGTTTAAATGACTATGACCGCTTAAAATAAAGTTATTGATGGCAAACTGTTTCTCGAATATTTTAAAGGCATTTTGTAAAAAAAATTCAAATAAAATAAAAATCTACACATTTATAACATACAAAAAAGTAAAAACGGTACCTACAACTATGTAAGCAGTAATATGATGTTATGCCCCTTAAACCTAATTTTAACATTAATTAAGTGACATGAACAGAAATGACATTTCAAACATAAATAGAAAGTACCTTCCACAATTAATTCGAAGTCGCATACGATGTCAAGTTTGTTTAGACCACATCCGTGTTTCGCGTCAGTGAAGCGACGAGTGCGACGTACCTGCTACTTAATGATTATCAGATGTACAGGCATTCGTTTCGGAATCACTGATCAAGTCATCTTGGTGACATGTCAGTGTAACTTGTGCAAATTTGTACAAAATTGTGCGGATTGTGAGGATTATGTTTAGAGGTACAATTTTCTGGTGAATACTTACAAGGTTTCATATGGATCTAGGGATATACTTATTTTATAAATTACTAGCTTCTGCGCGCGACTTCGTCGGCGTGGACTCCGCTCCTATTGGTCTTAGCGTAATGATACATAGCCTATAGCCTTCCTCGATAAATGGGCTATCTAACACTGAAAGAATTTTTCAAATCGGCCCAGTAGTTCCAGAGATTACCGCGTTCAAACAAACAAACAAACAAACAACCAAACAAACAAACTCTTCAGCTTTATATATTAGCATAGATGTATTATACATATATTAATGGTTGTATTTGCTTGTCCCTTAAACTGTAAAATAACAGAATTTATCAAGTTAAATAAAAAAAATTGCATGTGTACAAAGTACACAATTATATTACACATGTGAGAAGTGTTCTTTGGCAAACTAATTAAACAAAAACTCATTCAAAAAAAAAAAAAAAAATTAAAAAAAAAATTTAAAATACAAAAAAGGAGTTGAAAAAAAAAAACAAAAATACCACGTCGCAGTGTTCCCAGGCGGTCACCCATCCAAATACTGATCGTCATGACGCTGCCGCGTTACCGGTCGCTCAATTTTTACCCCCCATGCGCCTAAAGAAGTTTCACTTCAAAAATATTTAACGAAGTATGTTTATTCAGGAAGCTTATTACAGGCTCTAAGACGACACACTACGACTTAACCATTAAGGTGAGGAGGAGGAGTCCGGAGGAGTTAATGGATGGATTGACTTTATGTAGCCCCTGATTGCCACTTGCCCTTTGGACGAGTGGTCGTATTTAGTCAGCGTAAATAATTTATAACAAAATCTTGAATAAAAATACATTTATATTCAGACACGAAATGAAGATGAATTTTTAAGATTTATCTTCATTCTTTAATCTTTTGCCTTTTTAAAAAATAAAGGTTAAGAATATATTCGTAGAAGAAAGTCAAATTACAGAAAAAAAAGATTTCTAAATAAAGCCTCACTGAGTTTTCAAATATTTAATTTGCTTATACAATTAGCATAATATTCTGCGACAAAAATAACCTCGTTAGGAGTTTAAAAGATCCAACTTGTTACGTTTGCACAAGGAACTTTCATCTCTTATTTGTGAAAATATTTTCTTTTCTGTATTAATATTTATGATGGGATTTATGTCTTGTTGGTTAAACATGACATAATGTTTGAGAATCGTATACTGAGGTAGTTCAGTGGACAACAACATCTAAGTTTCCAGGCTCGAAAACACACAAGTAAAAATAAATACGAATACATTTATATTTTCATCCGAAGTAAAATCCAGAAGGAAAGTAACCTAAGTATGGCAATCAGTGAAAACGTAGAATTCTATTGTTAAAAGAAAATTTTCAAATCGATACAATAGCATTTGTGTATATCCAACACAACTTACACAACCAAACAATCCGTAAAACTATTCCTTCTAATTTTATTAGTACAGATGTATAGATACAAATTGTATATATAGATCACTTGTACAGTACACAGTATTCCATATAAAGTTAATTCAGCGAACGTCTTGTCAAGAGGCAGTATTGACATCGGTACTTGATGTCAACAGTGGCAGCGACATGCATCCGGTATTTGGTTATCTGTAGATCTATACATTACTTAACTTAACCATTGAATTGTAAGCCAAAACCGGATAATTAATATATATTATTATAAAACATTGAATAGTAGGTAAACGTATCCCTACTAATATTATAATGTGAATGCAGGTTTGTTTGTTACGCTTTCACGCGAAAACTACATCACCGATCATCATGAAACAATATAGGACAAATGTACACATTTTTTGGAGGTATTAGAAGTAACATAGGGTACTTTATAATTAGAAAAAAATCAATGCGAATGAAGCCGCGGGAAAAGCTAGTAGTCAATAAAAATAACATGTCTTGATTGATTAACTGAATGACTGATTGACAGATTGAGCGACAAAAGTAGATTCTGCAAATGGATACTAGAGTCTAAAAAAAAGTCCAGAAAGCTCGTTTATTAAATCCTTTTTACTTGATTAAAATGTTGATTTTTTTTACTTCAGTCTACATCTTGTGATTTTTTTTTTGTCTCCATATAATTTTTTATTCAAAACCACCCCAAATTAAATAAATAAATTAAAACAGAAATGTAAAAATTTGCGTAAATAATATTTTAATTGACAACATTAAATTAACAACCGTTTCTTTATTGCTTCATAAAATTAAGTTATAAGTAGATTTTTCAAAATGATTCTTAACGTTATTCGAACAAAAGATCACCCGCAGGCTTATTTATACCGGAAAAACAAAATTCGTTGTTATTAACAATACCATTAACACAGATATGATAATCGAACTTGTTTTATTTATTATATTTTAGAGTTAAATGAAAAATATAAAAAAAAAACTTTTTTTTAAATTTTATATTTAAATAAAGTTAAACAGTATAATATTTAAACCGAATGATAAAGTACACTCAAATAGAGACATGTCAATTACAAGAAACTTAAGACAGACATGATTAAACAATCAAATACGAATACCTTAATTGACAAATCATTTGTCGGCAAGTCGATTTGTATAAAAGCGACAAAGTTCTCTAATGGTTAGGTTCATGTGCTTTGACTTTATAAGTACGTTTTTGATTCTATACGTTTGTAGAGATCGTACAAAATTATAAATATGATGCACTAACAGATTACTACTAGAACATTTGCAAATATTGTTATATTGTTTTTAATATAACACTAAGCAGAAACGCCAAGAGATACTTACATCGGGTTACACTTACAAGACAAAAATTAAATTTTATTACATTCTTATTATTAGTTTGCTGGGTTTTTGATGTAGCGGCAGTAACAAAAATATACATAATTTTTTTTGTCTACAGAACCACATGAAACGTATTTAGAGAGACACTAGTAAGCCCTTGACGATTTAATTTACAAAAGAAGCCGCCTACTAGCCATGGACCAGTCCATAAAATATTTTTAACAAGACCATCACATGCAAATTTGTCACTCTTTAGAAATAAGTCATAAAAACGCCCACGGACGAAACATTCTTTGTTTACAATGATTTATTATATTTCTATGATTAATATACTTTAATTACGAATCTGGTAGGTTAAGTTTAATAATTTCAAAAAGTATAACCAATACTAAATTTAAAATTTTATTGTTTCTGCTGTTTGTTTCCCAAAAAAATAAAAATAAATAAAAAAAGGTAGAGGGGCCTTCTATAAAAAAAATATATATTTCGATTTGAAAAAGATTATATATATTTGACATACATTTAATAAATAAATAATCTACCTTATTGATAACGTATATTGTTTTAATAACGAATTGGATTTGGATTATTCGTATTGTATAATAAGTACCTATCAATTTTTTTTAAATCCCATTAAATTATAACTGAACAATAATATAAATCTAAAGCTTTGATAGATATTGAAAGTAGGTACACTCAAATTCACTAATACAATTATAAAACAAAGGTTAAAAGTGACAATAGCTGATAGTGGTTTTTTAGGTCAACATCGTATAAAATCAATGGAATAGCTAAATTAATAATGAGATGCAGATAAAATATAATAATGAAGAATGAAAATAGATATTCCATTGTGTGTTTTACATAAAATACATTCATATCTAGCTGACCCCACAGATGTCTGTCTGTCTCAAGCACGTGTAGGTGAAATAATCATTACGTTTTGAGATCTTTCTAATGTTCTATGCAGTTTTCCAGATTTTGATTCCGTAAAAGTGTAACTAGAACGTATTATAAAAAATAGCCGAATTAGCAGCTGCGGAATTAACGGCTGAACCGCGATTCATTTCAATAGATATAACTTACAATTTATAAATTTTAAAGCATATTTGTTCATATTTAAGTTTGTATGACTACTATTGCTTACCCAAAATATTATTTAGAGACTAAAATTTAATGTTTTCCTGTTAATTTTTTTCATTAAAAGTAGTCTAAATTTATACTCGTGCCTCCAAGTACAAAAGAAATTTAAAAAAAAAAACAGAGAACACTTAAAAATAATTGAATAAATATTTAAAACATGACCCAACGATATTCTGACACGGTATATCAATCTGTGGTGTACTTATGTCAATACAAACATACGCTAATTTACTATTCAAACAGGTGAGTTTGCTGTCGTGTTTTTGTTATTTACACTATAAACGAGGATATATTAATAAATATTTATTCATCCAAATTGGATTAAGCGTTAATACCAATTAAGGATGTATTCTTAATAGTGATCCAAAACACGTGCTAAAATTAATAAGATACTGTAATATTTTGTATGCATAAGTAATATTAAAATGTATTAGTGTTAATTAGGTACTTGTTTCAATAACCTAAACGTTTCCGTATCAAAATAGTATAACGAATAAATTCTTTTTTTTAAATATTATTATTAATTAATTGTAGGAGTTACAATAGGCCCGTCGTGCCTATATGTAGGACAAATGTCGCTTAATTTAATAAAAGAATAATATAAAGATTTTATTTATTTAAGAAGCACCATGGTTTCTTTTCATTATATAAAATAGGAATTGCTATGAAAAGGGAGTTTATTAACTAAGAAAAATTTAAAATGATAATATAGAACTGTAAAAACTGTTAAAAGTAAGGTACCTATGTAAATTTCGTAGATACTCTGTGTAAACATATCGCACCATTATAAATCTTATTATTGAAAATTACATAATATAATTTCATGAACGTTTTAGATGTAAAGTCTAGTAAAATAGGCTCTTTTTTATTTACAGAAACAAATAACTTTAGTTGTAATATAATAAAAATAAGCTGTTTTGTAAGAATATTAAAAAGCATTGTAACAACACAACAATGAATTTTTTTTTAACGGAATAGTAACGATAATGACCTACTACTTAGTTGACCTCACGTTGACCTAATAATAATTGTAAAGTAGAAAGTACATACATGAAACGTTAATCCCGTATTTTTTTTTATGTCACGCATCACAGCTTAAAATCGCATCTTTTAATTAACTTGATGAATTGTCTCACATCGTCGCCGAACTGGCGGAGGATGGAAGAATTGTCATAATTGGAGAGCCCATAAAATTACTTGTGCAATTAAACTGTAGACTGACATCAAAATTCTTCGATACCTTAGAACTCATGCAACTGTAACACTTATAGTTCCTATTAGTCAATTTTATGTCCGTTCCACATTCTATATATCTATATAAATGGACATGAATCGCCGAAGTGTATACTGTACCTTATACACGAATAACTTCTGAACGACTGCACAAAATAAGATACTTTTTTTTGTTTTCGTTATTGTCAGGAAAAAGTTTGTGTACAATCGAAAAAAAAAAAATTTTTGGTGCGAAGTTCTCTAGGAGAGCAGGTTTTTATACCTTTTTAGAATGTTGCCTTTCTGATAGCCGGTAGCCGTTTACTGATGACGATTATAAGCTGTAAAATATCTAGTTGCAAACCATGGATACATAGATCGTCTACTATATCTCTATCTCTATATCTATACTAATATAATAAAGCTGAAAAGTTTGTTTGATTGTTTGTTTGTTTGTTTGTTTGTTTGTTTGTTTGTTTGAACGCGCTAATCTCAGGATCTACTGGACCGATTTGAAAAATTCTTTCGGTGTTAGATAGCCCATTTATCGAGGAAGGCTATAGGCTATATATCATCACGCTAAGACCAATAGGAGCGTAGCACTAATGAAGAATGTTTCAAAATCGGGTGGTCCTATTCCACGGGGACGAAGTCGCGCGCACAAGCTAGTATTATATAAAAATGAATCGCTGAATGTGTTGCTAAGCGCAAATCTCGAGATCTGCTGAACAGATTTCGCTAATTCTTTTTTTATAATATTCGTTGAAGTACGAGGATGGTTCTTACGGAGAGAAAAATTTAAAAAATTCCCTCAAAAAGTCTAAAAACTACACTTTTCTATATTCCTATACAAAAGATTCGTAATATATAATAGGTACTTAAAAGTCAATTTGAACTTTAATACCATATCATAAAGTTTAAGTGTTAGTTAGTGGAGGGGTTCTGGGAAGGATAAGTATTAAAAAAAAATTCAACTGTTAGGCGATACGAAGTTCGCCGAGTCAGCTAGTTGTATTATAATTATCTCCATCACCTTTTTTTATTAGATCTAATTATGTGACAAAAAAATTTTTATATGACCTACTTAGGACATAATTATAAAAAAAATACTATAATGATGACAGTGAGGGGTTAATATTAAATTGCAGTAAAAATTTGGAAATTTAAATTGATTCAAAAGAAAAATAGCACAGTGTCGTTAAAATTCTCTAAAGATGCAGCATTTCTATTTATTTATTTTATAATTGAATGTTATTTTAAATCCTCCCATAAAAAATACATAATAATAATTATGTATTTTTTATGAGGAGTGCGTTAATGACTGCGACACAGTTTTATACTAATGCAGTTATTTTCGTTACAGATTGTTTATGGTATGTACCAAATTTTTGAAATAAATAAATATTATTATTATTATTATTGAATTTTTTTAAGGTTTCGTTGTGTTTTTTTTTTTCTTTTTTTTTTTTTTAAATATCACTAAGTCGGCAAACAAGCGTACGGCTCACCTGATGGTAAGCAATTACCGTAACCTATAACTAGACGCCTGCAACACCAGAAGTATCGCAAGCGCGTTGCCGACCCTACCCCTAATTCCCCCCCAGGAGCTGTTGTCTAAAAATTCCAGAAACATGTAAATAAAATATACCATAAAACTACAAACAATATTTTAAATACTTTTAATCTATAAAAAACTAGTAGAAACTATTTCTTTACAAAATTCAAATATCTATTTCTAAGTGCTTTTGTACTTTGAGACTAGAAAAACTTGGAAAACAAGTCTTAGCTTACATAATGATTTAACAAAAACACGTAAAAAGATATAATCGAATTATAAAAAAAGCTATTTTATGTCTAATAAAAGTTTTCGAATAAAAGCTAAGCAATAATTACCGTGCGACGAATATATTACTCAATAATGTCTTTAAAAAAAACGTAATTTAGAATGTATTTTTTTTCAATTTTTTAAACGTTTTTACCTTTTTGTAGATAATTTTTTATAGATAGTAATATTTTTTTAATTAGTATTCATTTGTTGCGTGTACAATTTGTCTCTTGGGAACAAATTTTAATCTAATATATAAAATTCTCGTATCACGTGTTAGGAGCCAAATTCCTCCGAAACGGCTTGACCGATTCTTATGAAAATTTTTGTGCGTATTTAGTAGGTCAGAGCTATTTTTAAACCCCTAAGTTATAAGGGTGGCCCACTCCAAAGTATTTTTTTTTAATTTGTTTGCGATTTTTCATTATTTTTATGTTGTTATGATTCGGCATTGAAAAATACTTCTAACCCTAAATTTTTACCTTTCTATCACCAACCCCTATTTTTTGATATCGTGTAGCAGCAAAACAACGTTTCCGGGTCACCTAGAATTATACACATATATATATTTTTATTAATATTTTATCTAGAGTTTTGCACCATAAATGGTGTGAGAAAATTAAATACTTATCTGTTAAAAATCGGATCATTGAAGTATGTTTTTATAATGGAAATTTTTTCAACTCATGTTTCAGTATCTCATTAAATTAAAAACATTATTGTGTACTGTAGGGATAATGTTTCATGCGATGCAAAGCAAGTGATAATGCACGAGAATATCTATAGAAATAAAAATAAATTGACGAAATGTATGCACGCGCACGATTACCACTGTACCAAATTGGATAATTCATTTGTTTGTACTCATTATTGTCACTGCAAGGTTTGTATGAAATAATATTTGAAAAAAATCAATACATTTACGAGTAAATATGGCATTTATGAATATTTATTGCATAAAATATGGCAGTAAAAGTTATAATAATATTTTGAATGTCCATGCCTACGTTAGTTAGCTTAGAAACTTATTAAACTCACTTGTATTACTCACTTAGTACTTATTTTTTAATATTTGTCTTGTATGCGAGAAATGACATTCCGATGGTTATAAAAAGAAGAGGTCGTAAAAATTTTACAATTTTCTCTAATGAATTCTATCATTTTATTTGTTATCCGTTATAACAAAGAACAAACTACTAGCTGCGTTTATTTAGTATTCGTTTCTTTAAGAAACTATAAAAGTTCTCAGGACAATATATTATAATTTTTCAGTTTTATTTGGTGACGAGATGACCGATTGCTGAAATTATTTTGGAACTTTCTTTACACCTAAATACTTTATATTAACATACTTCCTTGTATTTTTCTCTTCTTTTTTTGTAATTTAGGCAACAAATGT
The DNA here is from genome assembly GCA_905220545.2 of Melitaea athalia. NCBI lineage: Eukaryota > Metazoa > Arthropoda > Insecta > Lepidoptera > Nymphalidae > Melitaea > Melitaea athalia. Next base: position 9,910,197 of record HG992194.1, on the reverse strand, counting down.
GTGACAGACTGACACAGTTACTGTCACATGTGTAATTAATACAACTTTGTTGATATATTGAGTAATAAGTAAAATTTTTAGTTCAAAACTTTGAGTGCTTTCGTCACCGTGACCGGAATTAAGAGAAATTGTGTCACATCATTGTTCCAATACTTAATTGTAAAATACGACCAACAACTGTGCAAATAACCGCTGCCATGAACCAAATTACTTTATAAATAAACATATGTGAAAAAGACAAACAATATGCCTCAGAAGGCCTGTCTTTTCCTAATATGACGAACAATACACATACCTACTATATAACAATTCTTTATATTACAACAAAATGCAATTATTTAGTGCTTAAGTTTATTCTTTAAATATTACGATTGTTTCTAATGACACATGTAGTGATTATGAAATTTTTTTTTACACAAGACTTACTGTGATGTAATTGTAACGGAGTTTGTGTTTTTATCTAGAAGACTAGAAGAAAAATTAAGATTCGTATTAAAACTCGCTTAAGTATATTACTTACCTCATTAAAATGAAAGATTAAAACAATAATAATACATTTTATCTTAAACTTCAAATAAATCAGTCACTTATATATACTCATGCAAATTATTTATGCAATAAATATAATCACACAATAAAGAAAATCACACCCGACGAATATTTGAATAGTTCCTCGACCATATACAATAAAAGATTTTTCTCATACAAAAAGAAAATAATCTATATTACCAAAAACGTTGTGCTTAAAATAACGATATATATTTGAAACAAAACCTTATTTATATATAAATACAGTTCATAGTTCATGAATATCTCGTACATTACGAGATACAGCGTTATCGGGCTCTGATTATAAAGATTAGGTTGTATTAGGTAACCGTTTGTCTTCAGTCGTTCTATTTTCCTAAACATTATATATTTTCGTTTTGTACACATCTGCATGTTAAATCTGAATATATATCTGAATATATTCACAAAACTGAGTTTAAAAAAATGTGGTGGTAACTTTTGAATGTATCTGTCCGTGCACTGTCTTATCGTTCAAGTACCTTCCGAACAAAACGTGTCACAAAATACTAAAGCCGGGACTTTTGAAATAAATGTTTTCTTTTCACAAATATTATCAGAGAAATAAAAACGAATGAATTTTATATAACAATTTTTAGCCTAAAAATCTATTTATTAATTGCTCGTCTTTCATATACATAATTAGTTATACCCCGACACAAATAGAAACTTGTGTTTCGGGCACGTGACTATATTAATAGTCATAAAATATTGTATTTTTTGAAGTGAAACTTCTTTAGGCGCATGAGGGGTAAAATTTGAGTGACCGCTAACGCAGCAACGTCAGGGACGGTGTGTACTTGGATGGGTGACCGCATGGGAACACCGCGTGACGTTGGCTTTTTGTTTTTTTTCAATTAGTTTTTTTTTTGTATTTTAAATTCGTTTTTTGTAATAAGTTTTTTTTTTAAATTCTTTTTTTTAAATATGTTTTAAATTAGTTTGCCAAAGAATTTTCACTTCTGACATGTGTACTTTGTACGCACGCAATTTTTTTTTATTATAAATGGAACATAGTATTCTTCCATGTTGGTTTTGACTGTTATTAAATAATATATAGACTTTGTTGTAATATAATAATTAAACTATACGCAATTATACACATTCAACTAAATCGAAGACCGGGAACTTATTTTGTAGTGCATTAGTCGTTTAGTGATTATACATCTCATATTATCGCACATATAAGAAATACTTATCTGTAGAAATTTAATCTTGTTTATTTGCCTGTGATTTCTTTAATATATAAAATTAGAACTAAAATATTGTCATCTGCACTTCCACAATAAAATCGTTTCAATAATTTATAGACAAACCAATTTTTTTAATTTCATTTACTTATTTTTATTTATTTTATACTTTATTGTGCACCACGAATATATTACAAATAAAACTTAAAGATAAGTACAGACAGTGAAGTACAATGGGCGGACTTATGGCTAATTAACCATTTCTTCCAGACAACCCAGTTTAATCAAATACAAGCTTAAAACGTTACCATGTATAATAAATACAACCAAACTATTTCAATAAACAATAAACAAGCTGAAATTAGGTTTCAGATAAGTTTAGTCTAAGTTTACCGAACAATGTGTGTTTAGCATAGGAATTATATTCAAACGATTTTACTGTTAAGATAGTTGCATTAAATGCAACGTTAGTACTCAATACAGAAAATACGGAACCGATTCAGCATAGCTTTGAATATCTGTACCTATATGGTATAAAATTGCATGCCTACATTAAGTGTACATTGAGAGATTCCTTTACTCGTAGTTCTAGTCTGAATTATTAAGATGTAAAACAATCTCGCCCTCTTATGAATCAACGTTTAAATTACAGTTTGAATTAATTCTTACGTTTCTACTCGTTGTAATATCTCTCTAACGTTGCCTGTTGTATAGATTTGAATGTATGTTACATGCTTTCTTGCAGTTTTAATTTTTTTGTTATACCAAAAAATATATAGGTAAATAGATTTCGTAACATTCATTTTATTGGTCTTCGATCTTTTTACTTTGATAAGGAGATATTTCGTTTAGATATTAAATTAGGAGTAATACCTTTATATTTTTCGAATTATTTTTTTAAATATGTACACGTTATATATATTCTTTATTGTACTTCAAAATTTTGTACAGTTATTATAATACAAATTTAGTTAGCAACGGTGGACTTATCTCTAGAAGAGATCTCTTCCAAGTTCCAGCCAACCTGTGATAGTGAGAACTAATGTAATATAGCAGGCTAAGAGAGTGCAGTAATGCAGACAATATACAGGTTCTTGAAAATAAAAAGATAATTAAATAATATTCATAGCACGTTTATATGGACGAAAAAGTTTTTCGGGTTATCACTGTATTGCTTATCTAATTAGAAAGTAGTTTTCTAATAAACACAATCGTAATGTAGGTAATCACAATTAGACCAATTAAAAGTAACGTAAAACAAAAACAAGTCACCTATAAGATTACTCACTACGGCAAACAACACTAACTGGAAAGCCAAGTTTACAATATGGTTTATTTATTTTTATTTTACTTAGTGATAGATATACATAATTGGGTATATTATCTTATCATTGCATTATTATACAGCGGATACGCCATTTTGGAATTGTTATGTGGTGTTATATGGCTGGTATGGGTGAGCTTAGACTTAGGAACGTCTAGCACTGTTTCTAGCAATGTTAATGGGTTATAAGTAGGTACTTCTAAGTGATCATTTTGAAACTAACATCAGGTGGCCCATCCGTGCGTCTGTACCACCTATTCTACGTATATTTACAAAACTGTTACATTGTTTCACTAAAAAGGGACGAGTCGTAAGTTTGTAATCAATGAACTCTGATAAATATTTATTAATAGCGAAAAAAGAAAAGCGGCTGAAGGCTCCCGCAGGGGTTTAGTGCGGTAGTGGCACCGATAGTGGCAGCCAAAAGCTGAGTCCGACATACGGTCTAGGACTGCCTACCCGGGCGTCCTGGATATCACCCGTAAATGGGTTACCCTGCGATATCAAAGAAAAAAAAATTTAAAAATTAAAGATGTATATAATTATACAAAATATCTTATTTCAGTAAGTCTTTGTGAAGCAAAACTAACACTGAATCCGGCACGCACTTAGCTGTTTTATCCGATAAAAAAAATAAAACTTTCTGGATAGATAATAATGTATTACATAGATTTTGCAGATAAATATAAAACAGTACCTATACGTATTCTCGTACCGTTGTGTTTGAATGCAACAAATCTTACTTAGCTACTATGTCATAGAAACGGCATTCATACCAGTTTGCATCCCGCGGCTTCTATTTTAAGCGTAGCACCTTTACATACAGATAACTAAAATGACATAAATATACTTATTATACATGTAGATTGTAGGTATTAATTTTTTATGATTCTTTAGTGATTTTTTGATTTGTATAAATTGAATATAATACGCATATAATTTTAATAAACTAATTGAAAGATGTGTCTTAAAGATTTTACTTTATTTCAATAATCGCTTCAGTCAGTCAGTCAGTCACTCAGTCAGTTCAGCCTATTGCAGTCCATTGCTGGACATAGGCCTCCCCAAGTTCACGCCAGATAAAAAAGTTTCCTGAAATTCTCATCCAGCCTACACCGGCAATCTTACGTAAATCGTTGGTCCAGCAGGACGGAGGACGTCCCACACTGCGTTTGCCAAGACGCGGTCTCCACTCCAGGACACGTCTGTTCCAACGGCTATCGGTCCTGCGACACAGATGACCAGCCCACTGCCACTTCAACTTGCTAATTCTGTGGGCTATGTCGGTTACTTTCGTTCTCTCGCGGATGGTCTCATTTCTAATCATATCATTGAGAGAACCCCCAAGCTTAGCCCGTTCCATTGCACGTTGAGTGACTTTAACGAAATTATAAAGATTTTAAATCATATCAAAATTTTCGACCCAGCGGGATTTGAACCTGCGCCCTCTGACGTGCCGTGTCAGCGCTCTGCCAACTGAGCTATGGGTCCTCATCTAGCCGCGTCGAAATTCTTGATATGATGATTTTAGGTTTTTAAGCAAACCTTGGCGTCGTCTATAGCGAGTTCGTTATAGATCCCGGCGACAAGAGACGATACCCTATCAATACCCTTCAAATCCCGCTGGGTCGAAAATTTTGATATGATTTAAAATCTTTACAATCTTTTGTAGTACAAATTGTTGTAATTACTCGTATAATCAAAGCTTTTAAAACTTTCCACACATGACAATCAATTCAACTGATATTAACCGGTATTTTGATACGAAAACGACGTTTGAACCAAATTTCACACTCACTTTAAACATGATCTCGTAAAACAAAGATTCTGCAAATATACCTTACCTATACTTACGCATGCGCGTGCTCAGTAAACATTTAAATCAGAATAATATTGACATTTCTTATATTGATGTAACCTAAAATCAATACATACAGTTTGATTATCTTTCTAATTACTATTGACTTTTTAATTATTCGTTTATTTTTATGTAATGATAGTTTTGGTCTTGTAACTTATTTCTTTTTTTTTTCAAATAGTACTTCACACTTTTCCTATAGATATTTAATTACGATTCAGCCTGTAATATCCTAATATCTCACTGTTGGCCATATGCCTATTCCCCATGTAGGAAAGGATCGGAGCCTAATTCACCACGCTGCTCCAATGCGGGTTGGCGGATATATTCCCTACTATGAGTAACGATCGCTATCAGGTGTACATGATAACGACCAGGGCCGACGGCTTAACGTGCTCTCCGAGGCACGGTGGGGAGACCCATAAGGACTGCACAAACACCCAGACCACGGCAAACATCTGTATGGCCAATACAAATGTTGTCGTGTGCGGGAATCGAACCCGCAACCGCCCGCGCAACAGCCAATCGCAATCCAGTGCTGTGACCGCTGCGCCAACGCGGCGTAAATATTTAATCAAATCTATACTAATATATAAAGCTGAAGAGTTTGTTTGTTTGTTTGTTTGTTTGTTTGAACGCGGTAATCTCTGGAACTACTGGGCCGATTTGAAAAATTCTTTCACTGTTAGATAGCCCATATATCGAGGAAGGCTATAAGGCTATGTATCATCACGCTAAGACCAATAGGAAATAAGTCCACGCCGACGAAGTCGCACGCAGAAGCTAGTTACTTTATAATGAAACATATTTCCGTTTCTCTTTTCAAATACCTACTGATTCATTAATAAAATTTAAAATAAAATGTTTCTTTACTTTACTTGTTTTCAATTAAAAATCGTCGTATAGTTATCTCAGTTTGTCAACAAACAAACGTGTTATTATGACATTAATAAATAAACCAACTAGACAAATGTCGTAAGAACACAATAATTTAATAGAATTTTTTCTACTCACTGTCACGATAAGCTTAATTGGGTTATCGGAGCTACTTAAAATTATAAAAATAGAGTACTGTATGTCATGGGACGCAGTCTGTTTTAATTACAACGAAGACTCGATTAAGCGGACTCATTGAATCGCTAATTCCATCCATAGGCGCTGTGATTTCAGCAATTGGCTTTTGTTCTTACTAGCGATCGCGGGTTTGGTTACAAATCGTGCTTTTGACAAATATTCGTATAGTTAGCTCAAAAGATGTACATACATTGCTTGCACACATGCTTATTGCTAGAGCGTTTTTGTTGCTGTTGAGTGTTATTCCAGTATTAGAAATTGAATGATTTTTCATTTCACGATGATCATTGATTGAACAAAGCATTGAATGTGTATTAGCATTTAAAAGAGTTTATAATAATACAAAAGTAGGCCCTCCTTATGTTTCGCAATTAACTTTAAATACAAACACGTAGACACAACTACGGAAAAACTAATTTTTATAATTCCCTCTAAAGTCTAAAGTCTAAAAAATGGTGCAGTGGTACTTTCCTACTCTCTAATAGTAAAGTAACATAAATATACTTTAAAAATTTATAATTGAAATCATTAAAAGAGGATGTAATTATTAACATTGCGTCAATAAGAAACTCTAACAGTCAAGGCAAAAGTGTATGATTGCATGAAAGTGGACTTGAAATCGGTGTATTAATAAAAAAATGTCATTTTATTAAGATCGACATTAAATTGCGACAAGTATGGTTTATAATGACAAAACAATTTTTCAATTATAAAGCCAGTTTGACGGTTCCATCGGTAAATTACAATTTTTAACGTGTTTTCAATTCCATCAAACTATAGTAGGTAGATTTTATAAATGAATTTTGAAATAAAAACTAAAATGTTCTTGTGCTCTAATATAAAAAATATTATTATTGAAAAAACGAATTTGAGAATCAGAACTTTATTTTTTGCATGGCTAGTGACATACTTCAATATTATTGTTTCTGATTCGTTTTTCTTTCGAAAATTTTTACCAAGCATACAAAGTAAATATCAGAAACAATTTAGACATTATTAACGAATAAAAAAATAACTTTCGCAATTTAAATATGGTTTCCAATATTGAAAATTATCGAAAATTATACAAGTCTTTAAAGGTAAGTCTGCGAAAATTGTGTTTTACGTCAATTAATTGATTTTAACCATACACTGTAATCCGTGACTGTAATTAATCATCACGACCACATCACGACACTTAAGGTGCGACTTTTGATGAAAAAATCATTAATTCTTACATAACATTGATTTAAAAAGGTCTTATTTGTATAATATTAATTTAAAACACATTAAAAATGCCTAAAGAAATAAAAATATCAATGTAAAATTTTAAAAGGTTGATGTACAAATTGATTGCTAGTAATCATTGATACTGATGTGTCAATCATATCAATTTGATGACTCTTGGTTAGCATGCTAAAACAATATAACAACACTTATCTATATATATATATATATATATATATATATATATATATATATATATATATATATATATATATATATATATATATATAAAAGAGATTTCCACCCATTGACTCATCACGATATCTCTGGAACCATAAGGCCTAGAGACTTGAAATTTGGTAGGAATATTCGTTTCGCCAAGTAGAGGTCAGTTAAGAACGGATTTTACAAAATTCCACCCACAACAGGGGGTTGCGGGGGTTAATAACATAAATGGCAAAACAACGTTTGCGGGGTTGTTTCTTATAACACTGGTTGTTACTAGATAATAATGCGAAGGCTCTGAGGTCGGCCGTTTTGTTTTCACGATTTATTTAAAAAAAAATACTTTATTACTTTATATTACTTACTAGCTTCTGCGCGCGACTTCGTCGGCGTGGACTCCGCTCCTATTGGTCTTAGCATGATGATACATAGCCTATAGCCTTCCTCGATAAATGGGCTATCTAACACTGAAAGAATTTTTCAAATCGGCCCAGTAGTTCCAGAGATTACCGCGTTCAAACAAACAAACAAACAAACAAACTCTTCAGCTTTATATATTATTATAGATTAGTAACACATTTTATTTAAGCGATAGTATGGTTTAAATTGTGCCGTTTTCATCGTAATATATGTTTACGAAATTGCAATTTATTTTGGTAATTTATACAAAATCTAAACTTTAATCTATATTCTATACTAATATAATAAAGCTGAAGAGTTTGTTTGTTTGTTTGATTGAACGCGCTAATCTCAGGATCTACTGGTCCGATTTGAAAAATTATTTCAGTGTTAGATAGCCCATTTATCGAGGAAGGCTATAGGCTATATATCATCACGCTAAGACCAATAGGAGCGTAGCACCAATGAAGAATGTTTCAAAATCGAGGTTATTTTTCCTTTTGAGAGCTTCCGCTGCGTAAACGGTTAGAGTTTCGCACAAATCATGTAAGACAGAATTGGTCCTATTCGACGCGGACGAAGTTGCGCGCAGAAGCTAGTAATTATTATAAAGAGAAAATATTTTTTACTAGCTTCTGCGCGCGACTTCGTCGGCGTGGACTCCACTCCTATTGGTCTTAGCGTGATGATACATAGCCTATAGCCTTCCTCGATAAATGGGCTATCTAACACTGAAAGAATTTTTCAAATCGGTCCAGTAGATCCTGAGATTAGCGCGTTCAAACAAACAAACAAACAAACAAACAATCAAACAAACTCTTCAGCTTTATTATATTAGTATAGATTTCTTTGTATTTGATAAACTCAAAAACAATTTTACTGATTTTTAAATTCTTTGTCCAGGAGAATGGTATGCTATCACTGATTGATACAGATAAAGAAAGAGAAAATAGAACATCCAAAATCCTGTTATTTACAGAGGTGAACCTGCGAGCGGAGACCTAGTAGGTATTCAATAAAATAGATCAATTAGTTTCAAAATATTTAGTCTGGTGCAAATATACATATATATCAATAATTCGTCCTTCTAATGGATGACTGCTAATTAATTATTTATAAAATAATGATAAAAAATATTGTTTTGCTGTGAAACGTAACCTTCATATAGTAAAAATGATAATAAAATACATAAAACTAAAGTTAATATCAAATAACTCAAAATTCTGCGCATATTGTACGAGCAGGAATTTTTTATACCACTCTTTTCAAAAATTCAAGTTTTTATTCCGCTGAAGCCCGGCAGGCTATAACGAAGTATAATTAAATTTTTTTACAGGTACTTCAGTTTGTCTAAAAGGTTTCTTTCCTGTATTCCTTCTATTTTAATAAAGAAGATTTTTAATAAAGCAAAAAAGAGGATTGTCAAATAGCAAGATTGTTATTTATTTATTACTTATGTTGAAATCGTGTCATTATAAAGAAAACTGATTAAAAATTCAGATTATTTAATTTGCTTTAATCACGTGTAGGGGAGGAAGGGGAGCATTGGGCACCTTTTTACATAAATGCTAATAAAACTGTTAGTTTTTATCATAATAAAAATTTTATTCCAAATATAACGAGCACACTTATTTGGCAGTAATTATTGCTAGGAAAAGTTTTGGTATTATAATTAGTCTCAAAGTTACAAGAGATCTTCGAACACATGTCCAAAGTGCCCAAACCTCCCGGTGGGAGGGAGGTTTGGGCACCCCTGTAGGGAGGTTTGGGCACTATATTTAATATGCACGATATTGCTTTACTTTACTACTATGCTTAAGAATTATATAACATTGCTATAAAATATTGTAATACAAACATTTTTTCTTATCATAGACTTTAGAAAAATTAAACAATGTGACTTAGAATCAATACTGCACGATGTTGAAATTAATTAAATTTATCTTATATTTGGTATGATCCAGAGAGGCTTGTCAAATTTATATTTTATGCTGCCACGTTTCATCCATGTCGTTGGTGTAGGCAATTTTGTCTTAATATCCTCCAGGGGGACGCTGGCTACGTCTTCGATGTCAGGAAATATAAACGTATTTCTTATTTTACTCGCTCTCATGAATTTGACAGTTGCCATGGAGTGATTAACCTCTTCGATTATTCCAACATAATGATAGACAGTTTTTTTGGTATCAAATTTAACCAACACAAAGTTATTGATAAATAATAATAATAACAGAATATAAATATAATAAATAATAATAACAGAGGGAGCATTGGGCATGCCCAAACCTCCCTCATACCTGTGTGCCCAATGCTCCCCATAACCTCACCTTTCAAATAGATTTGAATAAGTTTATTTTTATCAAATGTTGAATCCTAATTGACAGGTAAATATAATCTTCATTAAACACATTAGAAGAAGTTAGCACAGATACTTACACTTTCTTGCAGATTTCTTTGTTATGTTTCTTGAAATCACAATTAAAATATTTACTTTTGTACGCAACAAACCGTTAAGCGCATGTAACTTGACAACCAAGTGAAATGACAGCTGACACTTTTGATAAGCGGTGTTGCCAGTTATTAAACTATAGTGCTGTGGTAGAAAACAAAAAATATCTAGAATAGATTTTGAGGAATGAGGGGGTGCCCAAACCTCCCGACTGCCCAATGCTCCCCTTCCTCCCCTACATATTATAACCTACATCCGAACATATCACCAAGAATTAAAAATAACCAAAATATAAAAGGAAATGATTGACAAGTATCTAACAATCGTCTTTCTCAATAATAATATATTTTTTTACAAGTTTCCGGAATTAAATCTGACCTTTGTTTAAATGATGCGCAAATGATAGCAGATGTGATAAATACTACATAATACAATCAACCTTGATATAGTAATTCCATGACCTCTTGATCAAATGAAAAAAAAGCTGGGCTCAAATTGGTAAAAGAAGAAAGGCGGTTAACGATTTCATTGAAGAAGAAGAACTAAATAAAATAATGCATGAAGAGGAAAAGAAAAACACGAACAGCAAAGTTGTAGCCTACTCTAACCGGATGGGCTATAGTCAAGATAAAAAAGAGAGGATCCCATAAAAACGCAGTTTGTCTCAACTCGTAATAGAAGAAAAGATTTTCACTCAACATAGGATTCGTATTAAGTAGATGTTGCTGTTTACAAAATGAGGAGCAACGAGCAGCACAAGCTGATGTTAAGTGGTTACTGCTGACAATGGACATGCAAATAAACAAAATTGCTGTTGCGTTGCCGGTCATGTCAATTGGTCTTGTCTTGCAGATAAGTAAAAACCAAAAAAAGTAACTATTTTACATACAAACATAAAGTAGGAATAAGGAAAAAACCATTAAATTCTATAATTTTCATTACCATTTGCAATAATAACAATATTAAATTGCTTACAATACATATTTACATACACATTTTCACATAATATATGTATATTAAGAGAAAAATCAAATTATTTAACTCGTACGATCTGATTCGGTCCATATCCTTCAAAACGTTTACGTTATCGGTATAAATCATAGAACTGCCAGTAACCTACATCCAACAAGTCCAATAGTAAAATCACACGATCGACGTTAAGCCATCCGCCGATAATGTTATCGTATGGCCCCATAACGCCGGATCCACACATGGTTCACAACTTCACATCGAGTTAGTTGACCACACTTTTTGATAAACCGTAGTATTATGGATGTGAGTAAACAACTACCAAATATTTTACTATTTAATGAACTATCTGATAACCCAAATAGTTCGTTTCAATTCATAGTTTTCTGTCGAGTCAAAATAGCACGGATGATTTTGCCAATGTCATCTAGGCATCGAAGTACTTGTGATTAAGCTATTATAATGTATCTAGTGTCAGAAAATTAGTACTAACATGGCAGTTACAGCGCCTAGTGAAAGTTTTTAATGTTAATGGTTGCCTTGTAATATAGTAACCTATTTACTATTCAACTATAAATAAATAATATATGTCAGGTGCCTATGTTCAGGAACCATTCATACACTAAAATACATATACTAACTTACTACCGAACTGTTAAATTTCCAAAAAAAAATTGCGACTTCACGTCATTTTTTATTTTAAATTCTAATACCTACATATTGAACTATCGTGGATCTGCAATGTCTCAAAGATAGTCTGATATTTAAAGCAACATAATGAAGTTGATTCTTTAATTTGCTAAGGACGTCAGTTAATTGAAGGATCACCTTTACAATTAATTGGCAGGAACAAGGTGACACTTTTAGTTCAATAGTAACGTAATATTAATTGACACACCACTGCTAATTGCGTGTTATCCTTACTAATATCTTCATAAATGTTAATCATACCTAGTGTCAAAAACAAACAGTGGCAATTCATCACACAAACGATTAAGACATGGCTACGTTTTAATTGTCACATTGAATCTGTTTTTCCATTGGGATTTAACAGTTTGGACTATACTACCTGTGTTTTTACATCTTTGAAACATTTTACTATTCTAGAGGTGCCCTAATAGTAGAGTATTAATAATAACAATCTAATTAACTAATTAAAAAGGGTAAGCTACAATCGGATTAGTTATTTTTTTTTACTACTAGACTATTTCTATTAAAATTTATATATTTTTACAACTTATTCCTCTGTTTTGTTTATTGTTTATCGTCAATCGAATTTCGATTGTATAGAGTATATACTACAGAATGTCCTCTTATCACATTGTTATAAAGCGTTTTTAAACAATTACTTTTTCATACACCAAAATAAAAAAAAATAACGACAAATAATTTAAAAGAATATATTTTTTTTAAAAGTACTTAAGTACTTTTAGGCAAGTACTGGAGTAACTGATAGGCAATTATGAATAAAAAATTAAATCTGATAAATGTCCATCACCTCGACCACGGTCGCAGATGCCCATCTTTTGTCAAAGTTACTAATCAGTTTTTTTTTTACAAAATGGTAAATTTTGTTAGACACTTCAAGAATTTCAAGTGCCAAATTGTCGTATTTGAGCTTCTGAAAATCCAAGACAGATTGTCGAGAAGCCTTTACATGGCGAACTTGTCACTGTATGGTGCACTATGTGGTCAAGAGGAGTGATTAGGGCGTTTTTTTTTTTTTAAAGTAAAACTTCTTTATGCACGCTTGACTTGGGGAGTAACCTGGCAAATGAGTGATGAGAGCGTTACGAAAAGTGTGATCGGGTGAGGCGAACGGAAGTTGAGAGGGAGATATAAGTTAGTGACGATAGAAAGAGAGAGAGTTACGTTTCGTAAGTTTTACTTCAGTCGTGCGGTCTAAACACGCGTACACACGTTTTTTTACGAAAATTGTACTAGAGATGCAGCGGCTATGTTATAGTTAATGGATTACGCTATCGAGAGATGGTAATAACTCGATTTAGTACTATTGTTGATGATATAGATAACACCAGCATGAGGTTTCAATAAGACGGTGGCATAAGTCTGACAGCCACCAAAACAATGATATTATTGCATTCCAAACCCGATGGCATAACTTCACGTAATTCAGCTGTTAAGTGGCCATCATGTTATTTAATAATCGAATCGATTGCAGCGTTAGCAAATATATCCGATTAAAATATGAAATATGACGCTATAACCATCAGAATATAATATTAAAAATATTATAATGTCAATTATTGATACTCAACTTAGGTAAAACCGCAAGGACCGTCTTGTTTAACTACTGATTGTACTGATTGTATTAATAATCACGAACAAGCTCACGCTCGTTTATATAAAGTTTATGCTTCTTTATTATTTTGTAACAAAATAACATTTTATCTCCTAAGCAATTGGTTATATTTTTAGTATGGTTTGTTTGAATTCCGGATTGGTTTAGAGCTTAGAGGCTTACTTTTTAGTAGGTATTTCATGTAACATTGGGTTCGTTTACGAAATGTAATTATTTCTTTCGCAAAATACTCACTACCACATCTCTTGCAGGATCTAATTAAAATACTTCATTCTTCAATAGTAGATAATTTGTTTAATTTTACAAGCATTCGCTTCGCTTCAGCCTATCGCAGTCCACTGCTGGACGTAGGTCTGCCAAATTCGTGCCAAATCTCCCGGTTCTCCGCAGTCCTCATCAACTCCCCACCGGCGAAATAAGATCGCCATCTTACGAAGATCAATGGTCCGGTGGGCCAGAGGTCTTCCCACACTTCGTTTACCAACACGCGGTCTCTACTCCAGGACACGTCTGCTCCAAGTTCCAACGGCCATCGGTCCTGCGACAGAGATGACCAGCCCGCTGCTACTTCAAGACATGAACAGGCTATGTGACACGCATTATAATATCATTTTAAAAAAAGGTAAAAAAAATATTCTATTCTAATACACAAATGAGTAGATAACGAGCGTATGTAGAACGACACAGCTATATCTCGAAATGGTAAGCTTAAAAGGTTGAATGCTAATAAAAAAAATATTATAGCACGATCATGTTCCACCGTCAACGTTTTCGCAAAAAAAAAATCGTAATCCATTGTAAATTATTACGCGTGACTTAGGGCCTATGCAAACCACGTTTTTTAAACGCGCCGTCGACGCGCGTTTTAAAAGCGCGCGTTGACGGCGCGTTTTTATCCTACAGAGCAGTTTGTTGGCGTTTGTATCGATACACACGCGCGTTTGCATCGCGTTTGTATCGCGTTTGCATCGCGTGACACGCGCGTTTGCATCGCGTCTGTATCAGTACATACGGCACATACGCGCGTTAACGGCGCGTTTTAAAAACGCGCGTCGACGGCGCGCTTTTATTATACAGGTGTGCAAAGGTCTACAGGCTGCGTCTAACTCGCGTGTGTATCGCGTTTGTATCGCTACAAACTAGTCGTGTGTCGTTCACGAATGAATCCTTCAAATGAAATACTTCAGTTAGTTTGTGTCCTTCATTCTGTACTTCAGTTACAATTCAACCATATCTTTAGTTCAGTTGTTTAGTTCACCAATCATCGGCCGCGAACTGCCTCGTTCGTGAAACGAACGAGACACGAGCAGTGCCGATTGATAATTTGCTGTCACGCTCTGTTGTACGTACCATAATAATGTTCTATTTCTTTCACTCAAACTTTCGCTCGGTATGTATCCGTCGGGTCCTCTAACAATTTGCACGTACAGTGTACATTGCTTGTCATATTAAAAAACTAATTTAGAACTGTCAAGAAAAATGGCAATGTATGAATGTACAGTAATACAGTTGACAATACGTTTGTTCGAGTTTAATAGCTAGCTACATAATTATATACTAATCTGTGTTTAATAAAACTAGCTGCTGTGTCCGCAACTTCGTCCGCGTGGAATTTAACAAAAAAGTTATTGTTCAGTTTGCAGCTATAAAAAAAAATATTCTAAAATAAAAGTAGCCTAAGTTACACCTTATTACATCAGCTATATGCCAGTGAAAGTCCCGGCAAAATCGGTCCAGCCGTTTCAGATATTAGCCGAAACAAACAGACAGACAGACAAAAATTGTAAAGAATGTTATTTTGGTTTATGTGCCGTGTATAGATCTATATGCATTTAGTAAAATGCGTTTATTTTAATATTACAAACAGACTGCAATTTTATTTATTTTTATAGATATGTGTCGAATGTTGTAAAATTTTTACGAACAATTTCTCTGAACAGATATACGTACTAACTTCAATTACCTATTTAACTATTCGATACGAGCTCATGTCTCAACTCGTCGAACTAATATTTAAGTTTGCGATAAGATGATTCATTGAACTCTTCTTTTAACAACCTTTCATATCTCTTGATAAACTAGTGAAAGAAAACCGATCTACAAAGACAACTGAACTATACTGAACTACTGAACTAAAAGATGGATATAGTTCAAAGTAATGAAAAGACACATTTGTATCTTTTCATTTCAGTGACACATTTTTCGCAAGGCTACTACAAACGCGCGTCGACGGCGCGTTTAAAAAACGTGGTTTGCATAGGCCCTTAGTATCACTTATGTAATATACCACAGGCCGTTGACCTCGTATTTAACATATGATTTTATTCGATTAGATGCTAAGTACGAAACTACAAATCTTTGATATCTGAACAAACAAACCGGGCTCGAAGTTTTTATCGTGATGTGCTAATTGACCCAAAAGTGTTACAATTATGACTCAACGCAAACAGTGACGTCACTTCTTAAACTATCGCCATTTATTAAAATGGAGATTAAGATAATAAATATAATACGTCTTCGGTTTTATTTTAATACTTATTTATAAGATTTAGAATAAGTTTGTTTTTTTTTTTAAGAAAAATTCAACATACGAGGATTTTATTTGTGGAATTTATTACATGAAATATATTTTATTTTAACTGAATTTTCTATTTTAACTGTATTACAGTTAGCTTTAATTTAAATACATTTTGGTGTTTTACATAAATTAAATAATATGAAAAGTGTCGATAGAAAACTGGAACAGTACATTAAGTCATTAACAAAAGTAAAAGAAGCAACACTAGATATTCACTTGCATTTTCACCAGGGTTATACTTATTTAGCTACCCATTAGATTAACTGGCATTCACTGCTGTGCTACTACTCCGCCGCTATAAGGTCCAGCGTGAACTGCATCAAAAATCATCTCGTGCGATCACGCGCCGCTTGCGTCCAGCGGCTGCCAGGGACCCGTTTAATATCATTTGTCCACCTAGTGGGGGGTCTTCCAACGGTGCTAGGCCGCTATTCTAACACCTTGGGAACCCAAGTCCATCAGTCAATTGATATATGTGCCCCACTCATTGCCATTTCAGCTTTAGCTTTTCAGCATAGCTCTCTTCATCGCCCGCTGAGTGATCCTGAGCCTTCTTATGAGCTTCATAGTTAGTGACCAAGTTTCTGCTCCGTATGTCATCACATTCATCACTCATTGTTAAAATACCTTGGTCTTCACCTGTGGTCTTCACGCACTGAGGGAGACTGGACGAAAAGACATCTCGGAGTTTCCCGAAAGCTGCCCAGCCGAGCTGGATTCGGTGGCTGACCTCTTTCTCGAAATAAGAACTTACCTAGCTCAATAGTGTGTTCTAAATAAGTTTTTTAAAAATTGTTATGGTATTATAATAAAATAAAAAACACATTCCTGTGGTAAACCCTCAATTAAAGTGTTCAAGCAAATAGTCAATCAACACTTCGTTATCGTAATAGAAAAAGAGATTAAAAATAACGGTCAACAGAAGATGTGCGAAAAGATTAATTATGTATTTATAGGATTTATCAAGTAAAACAACAATTAAACGTTTGTTTGAGATTGCATTGAGATAGTTTTAGACTTTTAATAGCTACTAATACACTGTTACAGCGTACAAAACTATTAGGAGTATGTAATTGTAACTTAGCGTCTGAAACTGTAATAGGTAATCTTATACTATTAAACGAGCAATTCTTGTATATATATATATATTTTCTGAATCTCGGAATCGGCTCCAACGATTTTCGTGAAATTTAGTATGCAGGGGATTTCGGAGGCGAAAAATTGATCTAGCTAGGATTCATTTAAAAAAAATGTCGTTTTATCCCTGTTTTTAAGCAATGAAAAAATATTATTATAATACGAAGCTTAATTTCACTACGCGTCAACATAGCTTTAATGGCGTAATTAGGAAATCGGCGGGTGTCAAATCGTGTTGACCCGGGTTCGAATCTCAGTCTCCAGATAAATTTTTTTCTTTTTTAATTTCACTCGTGATTTATTATTTAAATAAAATTAAAATATAAAATACCGAGAAAAAAAAAATTAAAATACCGAGCTAGGCTCGGTCACCCAGGTACTCTATATTAATACGTGAAGCAAAAACTTTGTACCCCTTTTAACGAAAATGGCGCGGAGGAGTTTGAAATTTCGCACACTTATCTATATATATAAAAGAGTTACCCACCCATTGACTCATCACGATATCTCTGGAACCATAAGGCGTAGAGACTTGAATTTTGGTAGGAATATTCCTTTCGCCGAGTAGAGGTCAGCTAAGAACGGGTTTTACGATATTCCACCCCTAAGGGGGTTAAACGGGGGTTGGAAGTTTGTATGAAAGTCCTATGTTTTTGAAGTAAGAGACTTGAAATTCAAAATGTATGCTCTATAGATGGTGTTGAGGTGTACTAATAATGTACTTTGCGAAATCAACCCCCTTTTGGGGTTAAAACAGGGGATGATAGTTTGTATGAAAGTCCAATAAAAAATACACGTACAAACTTGAAATTAGGAAAGGCTATAGCTATGATTTTCCTCAAATTAACGCGGGTGTAACCGCGGGGCACAGCTAGTAGTTTATATACCTACAGAAAGAGTGCAAAATGTTATTATTTTTTAGGTGAAGTTCCGATAAGCCCGTACCGCTTTTTGTCTTGTAATTTCGTATACTTATGTATTTTTGTTACTTTTTTGTTCGTTTTCTGTATTTTTTTTACTTTTTGTTTTAATTTAGATATGTCTGGTGTATAGCGTTTCGAAATTAATATTTAATAAATATTTTTTTTGGGAATTTTTTCGAGTTTTGACCTTGAAAATGAAATTTGCGCCTATTTTAACTATCATATTCGTGATCAGCGAGTCAAAATACATAAGTATACGAAATTTCAAGAAAAAAAGTGGTACGGGCTTATCATAACTTTATCCATTGATTAATTACGTAAAGCGCAATGCGCGGCAAAGAATCTAATAACGAGAAAAAAAATCATTGTGAGTTTTTTTTTGTACTTACTCAACTCAGCACTAAAATCGGTGAATGAACAATCTATCATCCCCTGTTTTCCTACCCTTATGGTTGGATTTTTATTTTAAAATTTATATGGGACCAACTTCGGGGTCTTTCCTCTTCCAATTCTTTCTAATAAAAAAAGAATTATCAATATCTGGCTACGCTGTAAAAAGTTATGCGTGGTCATACATAAAAAAATATACGCGTCGAAACGTTATGTTTTCCTAATAAAAAATAAAACATTGTCCCAAAATAGCTAGCTTATCGAAGTGATTCTTTACAAAAGTAACTTTTTGTCTTGGAAATTAAAAAATACTTTTAAACAAATACATGCTCAGTCAGTTTTCCACATTTAACGCCAGCGAAGCCGCAGAGCCGCAGATTACGCCCTATAAATTGCAGACCCACTAGAAACAACTGCACGATACGCAAATCTCAATTTATTCTCCCGTTGTATATGCTCCATTCCCGTTATAAGCCTCGCTTAGGTGAGAAAACGTGCACCTGTGGTTGGGAATGGAATAAAAAAAAATCTATTACTATCATCAAAATCGTTACTAAGATAATATGCAGTTCTCTTTATTAGTATTAAATAAAGATTTTTAGCATGCATATATGTACATACTAGCTGCCCGTACAGACTTCGTTGTCTGTTAGGTTTTTTTTTTTTTTTTTGTATAATAACCTTCCGTGGGATTTAAGAAACATACAAAAACAAATTAGCCGAATTGGTCAAGCCATTCTCCAGTTATGCGCTTAGCAACATTCATTTTTATTATATAGATATACGATCGTCTGTTCCTAAGAAAGACATTTTATATTTACTAATCTAAAGTCTACTAAGCCTACTAAAATGCCTGTATTTTAAGTAAGCTGAAACGACTTATGTGTGCATTATTATTTAACTAAGTAGGTAAGTGATTCTTTGTAAAAAAGGTAATTTTAATACACAATTCCATTTCTCTTTTGACAGTGTACAATAAGTACCTACTTAACATTTTTTTCTTCACATAATTATGTAGTTTCAATTATACGATTTGAAATAAACATAGGTACATACAACTCGAAACACATTATAAACCTTTTTTGAAATAGTTAAATAAAAATAAGTATATAGCTTAATAAAACATATCTTAGACAAATTGTAATTACCTTCGATAGGTGGTAAATAGACTGTTTTGCTCAGACTCCGATTCCATTTTCGTTTAAAACAACCGCAAGACGAAGCAAGCGTCATCACCGCATTGACCTTCATAATCATTGTTCCTTCCATAATACATAGCCTGATTTGTCCACGCTCTAACCTCCCTCGATAAACAACCCTCCGTACTAAAAAGTGGTTTTCAAATCGGTCTAGCAGATTCCGAGATTAGCGCAATACCGAACACTTCCGCTTTATTGTATTACTATTTACTATAGATTATAGAAGAATAAGTTCGTTTGCTTTGATATTCTTATAACTCACGGTACCCTAGTTTTTAACTTTTTATACCCCTTCCGATATTGAGGAGGTTAAAATATTTTTAGCAAAATATGTTTTCTAAAGTGTATATTATTTTTTGTTTAAAATATTATCGTAGAATGCGATGCTTTTTTTGGATTTTTTTAATGTTAATAATACCATGTAAAAAGTTTACGTTAGCGTAACAAAAGCAGACACTGTTGAAAACTTGTTTGCACTAATTGGGCACGAACCAACATTGATAGGAATAATGGGAATTCGCGTTAACTATTAATTATTATTTTTTTATGTAGAGAAGCCGTTGGAAAGTTATGTTCGGTAATAAAATGGATACTTTAATATGATATTTGATATTTATCGATATTCGCGCGTTTATGATTTAATATGAGGCTTTTAATTTTTATGTATATAATTTTCCAGACTTACGAGTATATTAGAATGTTGTTTATTTGCTTATAAATATCTTTAAAATACAACATAAATATTCCTACTTTTACTTATTCAGGACTTAACTCTATGATCACGGTGAATAAAAACGTCTGCAACGTCGCGGAAATATCGGAACTCTCAAATTAAAATCACAGTACGTCCCGTATAAGTTTAGTGAAAAAAGCTTAAAAACTTATATAATCTTTTCTCGGTAGAAACGAACACGACTCATTAGCATCTAAACAAATGATTGTCATCGTAATGATTGAACCGATAACTGCATGCCCATCACTACTGACCATTGAGCCAACGTGTCTTCAAATTTAAATTTCCATAACGTTAGGCAAATTACGAGTACTAAGGTTTAAAATGTCACGACATGATTTTTTTATAGACTTCACTTTGAAGATACAATTTGACAAACATTTTTTAATATGGACAAAATCTCGCGAAAATTCTAGCATGTTACAATTGTTGTATTTGATTAGTCCTTGTGGGTCTCCCCACCGTGCCTCGGAAAGCACGTTAAGCCGTCGGTCCCGGTTGTTATCATTTACACCTGATAGCGATCGTTACTCATAGTAGGGAATATATCCGCCAACCCGCATTGGAGCAGCGTGGTGGATTAAGCTCCGATCCTTCTCCTACATGGGGAAGAGGCCTATGCCCAACAGTGGGATATTACAGGCTGAATCGTGATCGTGATTTGATTTCATATCAATAATTTTTTATTATGTATTGCGTTACCTAAATTAATTTATAAGGCCTTTGATTTATGTCGAATAGTAAATTAAAATAGATTTAAGCAGGATCTAACATTAATATTTTCATTAATATTGTTGACACCAAATTGCCCAAAATAAATTTTAAATTATATTGAATAGAAATATTATACCATACACACTGCAAATTTATTCATCAAAATATAGCATTTTGAAAGAAATAGTTTATTTCTACATTTTTAATGTACTATTTTAAACTTTTAAACTTGAGTAATTCTACTCAAGTTCAATATACATATACGATGATTGCAGGTACAAATCCTTGTCATGAAGGAAAACTTTATATATAAACTTATGTATTAAGAAATAAATTTTTTGGCATTATTAATTTACAGTAAAGCCTCGTGACGAATTTCGCTCTTTTACTTCTCCTTGATTAAAGTGGAAGCCTTAGTCAAGAAGTGACGTATTAAAGGCTGTCAAAATTTAATAAAATGATTGCATTCATAATTGTTATAAAGTATTACATGATATATTACACTAGGCTAAATTTCGGTCATGCCTAGAACGTGCCTTAGATTTATTACTACTCCTGTACTTTATTATGATTTCTTTCACATTAGACTATGCTGCTACCATATATACACCTAACGTCACCCAAATATTTGCGTCTGTTATTTTTCAGCCACATCCCATGATCTCAGCCCGGATCTGTCAGGGTGTAAAATAACGATTCAAAAGTGCTTATAAGTCTACTTGAATAAAGTAATATTTAATTTGATTTTGATTTAGTAATATATAGTATATACATACCTATATCATACTTGAGAATAGCCACCATTTAGTTATGCACAATTTTATACTTTCATACAGTTTTAAATTTAATCTTAGTTAAATCTACCATTCGTAAAACATTTTTACACAAAGAAAAAAAAACATTTTCGTGGAAACTTTACCTAATTATCGTTTATACCACTAGACAACCCGCATGTGATAGAGCTCTTGTGAGTAATTCTAAAAAACTTAGCCTAAAACCATTCAATAGACAGGCGTTCTAAATCACTTTTAAAATTGGCGTATAAAACTTAAAATTAACTTAACTAAAAAACTAAACTTCTGAACTTATTATATAAAGTCTACAAAATCTCTAGATATTAAACACTTCATTAATAAATAAATTAAAGCTATTTGACTTATCACTAAATAGGTAATATATAGCTGCTTGCTTTATTATAATGGGTTCCATTTATCAATTTTACTTGTGAAACTTTCTCATTGAAGATATTGTTCAAAATTGTATCAGAGCGAGACCAGAACCTACACCCCTTGGGTGTGATGCCCGGATGTTCTGCCCATTGTAAAATATGTTGACAATAAAAAATGACTAAATATAATTATCGTAACAATATAAAATAAATAGGAAGTAACTAACGAGCAATTTATTAAAAATATATATTCCTAAATCCGTTCATCTATAATATTTAAAATATAAAGCAATAAAATCAAGGTGCGTAAAATATTCGCGAAGAATTTTTAAATATGCAACTTCCTACTTTAATAGAGTTATGCAAAAAAATTAATATCCACAGCTGATTTATCATTTCATTGATTTTTTAATAACACACAAGACTTCAAAATATGCGAGAATTATTTTTTGAGGTTTAATTACTATTATAATATATATATAGAGTTTCGGCGCTATATTCAAATGACTGTGCGCTGTGTTAAGGTTAACTCATTGAACTACGTATCCGGCTAATCAAATTAATGTGATTACAATAATCGATACGTATCGTACTACAATCGTTAAATTATATCATGTTCCATGTTTTTTTATCAGATACTAACCTCGATATCACGAATCACTGAAAATCATTCACTCTCATTCACTAACAACGGAATTTCAATTAATTTGAATGTATACTGTTAAATAGTTTTTTTTTTACACAAACTTTTTTGTTAGTCTAGTCAGAGTGCGAAAGCCGCGTGATAAAGGCCTCGTGGAAGCGAGCGGTCCGTCTCAAACGCGTCCGCTCACAAACGCGTGGTATTGTCGACTATGGAGTACGGAATACGGATGGTGGTATGGACTTCGTAGCGTACATCTTACTAGTATCTATTTACTTTTCTATATTGTACATGATATAGTCTCATTCCATGTCTTCATTTAACTGAAAACTTCGATACTTCATTTATATCGGACAACTCCAAGTTCATATAATTATGTAGATGTCAGTGTACTTAAAGATTGTGTTGTGTTTTCATAACAAAATATCGAATTTGAATAAGATTACAAAATTCCATACACGCAAATAAATATTAGCAAAAACCCGGTCAAGTTCTAATCAAAACTATTGACATTTCTGGTTCAACTTTTGAAAAACTTGACTTAAGAAAAAAACTTCACTAACTTTTATGGTTTCAAAGATACCTCACGAAAGACCGAAACGACAGTTGAGTCTTAATAATAAGGTCCTACTTACTAAAAGTTTTCGGTTCGTTCGATCGTTTGTGAGGTGTTCTTACTGTAGCTTAATTACTTAATGGTATTATCTGGAGAGTGGAGCCGCATATCCTATATTATGCGAGGATTATGTTCTAATGTTCATTGCACTTGGTTTCGTTCCAAGTTCTTATCTAGAACTTTGATATATTACTTAAGTTTTGCTTTTTATCAACACTTTTTTACTTACTTACTTACTTACCTATGTAAAATTTACAAAAGCTTGCGATGAAGTTTTAGTTTACCATATTTAGTTTTACATTACTAATAAGTAACAATGTGATGTTTTATGACCTATAAATTATTTAATAGAAGGGTTTTTCCAAATTAAGTTCTGACATTTTACGTTAACACTTTTTCTTTCTTATACCAAACACACATGGCGAATGGCATGAATCACGATTTGATGTCAAATTGAAGTTAATAATTTCCCTTTCATCTGTCAATGTATCATATTGAGAAGGCATTAGACATGGTTACTCTCAAAACGCTAAGAAAGCCTGTCCAATTGATTTTGATATCATAATTCAATGCGTTTGCAACTTTATCAAGGTATTGTTATATCCATAGCACAAATGCGTTTATTAAAACATTTTTTTTATTCAGCCTGTAACATCCCACTGCTGGGCATAGGCCCCTTACTCCACTTAGGAGAAGAGTCTGAGTAATAAGTATATAATAATAACAATTAATAATTATATCAAAAATGTCTTTATTTGAGCAGTCTTCAAGTGTACTTACAAGTTTGTCGTTATTTTTAGTAGAATATTTTACATTTATTAATTTTATAATAATCGTGAAATTACCACAGGTACCACAGCTAGTCTGTGCCCCTTTCTGCTACCGCAGCTAGCCTGGCTCTGCTTTCTGCTGCTACAGTCATGTATTATTTACATGTATGTGCATCGAAAAAAAAACCATCTATATCAGTCGGCTGTTACCTATAACACAAGTATTAAGTTGATTACCGTAGGAAGACGACCGTGTGTGTATGTTATAATAATTAAAAAAAGATTCGAAGTACATATTGTGCTAAGAAGAAGCGACAAGAAACTTTAAAAAAAAACACCTGTTTTCTGTTTTAGGATTGTGTTTTTAATATATGTATATATGTTTGAGCCAGTTGTTACCGAAAACACAAGCATAATTACGTAAGAAACTGTCGACAATGCGTGGATGTTAAATTAACGTCTACACTGTAATGTTAGTACTCAATATATTATAATATACATAACTAACGACCCGCTCCGGCTTCGCACGGGTGCAACGCTGATACTAAATATACAAATATTTGCAATCTAAGCGCAAAAAATGTGTTTATTTACGACATCACATTAGAAAACTCTAAAACTATTAGTGTTCCTCTACTATATTATGCATGTATTATACATATAAACCTTCCTCTGGAATCACTCTATTTATTAAAGAAAACCGCATCAAAATCCGTTCAGTAGTTTTAAAGATCTATGCATATATAGGGACAGACAGACAGCGGGAAGAGACTTTGTTTTATAATATGTAGTGATAGTGATTTATTCATATATGTATAAAAAATCAATCATCTAATTATACCTAAACTTAAATTATGCATCTAATTATGTATGTTTAATGTATAAAATAAACGAAAATAAAGTTTTTGTGCGTAAAAACCATTTATTTATTTAAAACTAGAAATATTTACTCTTTACTTCAACTAAAAAACCATTTTTTTAATTTTATCTATCTGTCGATCACTCTATTTTTTTCTGGGTGAACACCGATATCTTTAGACCAAATTTGGAATTCATTTGTACAAACAAGGATAGACTTAAAGATAATAATTATGTATTGTAAATGTGTTGTGCAGTAGCTTAGACTATTTTTTTCAAAACATTTTAAGAAATTACAAGTAAAATTTGGGTCCTTAGTCAGTTTAATGAAAATATATATTGGAACACAGAACCCAATATTGTACAAGATATAATTAAGAAAATATCACCACTCTTAAAAATTATAGATCCAAAAGCCTGTTCTCGTTTATTGTACCAACCCCGAGTTTTATTAGTTTTTCTATTCAAACAAAGCATCGCTACATACTTCACGACTATCCACTATTCCTTTGATTACTATTATAACGCGTTGTAAATTTACTCTACTATATAATGAGAAATTTATCTACAAATGAAGTCGTATATATTGAATTTGTTTATACAATCGAGTTCATTTTACCCTTTATGAAGGAATCACAATTTTAAAATTTAATGATGTGGCATTTGTTAACCGACAAAAAAATGGAGGAGGTTATCAATTCGACGCGTATATTTTTTTTATGTATGACCACGCATAACTTTTTACAGAGTAGTCCGATTTTGATAATTCTTTTTTAATTGGAAAGAGTATACTCCGAAGTTAGTCTCATATAAATCTGAAAATAAAAATCCAACCCTAAGGGTAGGAAAACAGGGGATGATTGATTGTTCACTCACTAATTGTGAGGTATGACCACGCATAACTTTTTACAGAGTAGTCCGATTTTAATCATTATTTTTTCGTCTACTTACGTTGTATTAATTGTCAATGTAATTGAAGTCGGTTTTTTTCGTTTGCTTGCAAACGCAATTATTTATTACTATTAATTTTAGTTTTGTGACTTCATTTATACGGATTCAGTTTTTTTTATCTCCATTTTATAAAAATGTACTTAACAGCAACAAATAATCAGGGACAAGCTATATTTTCGTATTGCGTTGGTTACTAATCTATGAAATAATAATAAAATTATGTTATCGTTTTTTATCGCTTTATATGTAAATGAAATGTCAACCGCATTTGATTAACAAGTCATTTGAGTATCTCCTAATAGTTGATTGTCACTTGACACGTTGTGACGAACTCGCCAAAGTTGTTCCATATCGAATAGAGATGTAATATGTTGCTATAATTGTAATATATGTATTATTGTACCTAATATTAATGATGTACGTAACTAATAATAAAGATTCGATACCTACAATTTCTGTCGCTATCTGGCGCTAAATTGATTTAAGTACGTTTAATAAAAATAAACTAACACCTACAACCACTTGAAATTATTACGGTGTTCAAATAATAAAGTTCAGTCAAAGTAAAAATTAAGAAAACAAGTGTGTTTTAAAGCACACGACTGAAGTAAGACTTACGAAACGTAACTCTCTCTCTCTTTCTATCTTAACTATCTTATATCTCCCTCTCAACTTCCGTTCGCCTCGGCCGATTACAGTTTTCGTAACGCACTCGTCACGCATTCACCAGCTTACTCCCTAAGTCAAGCGTGCGTAAAGAAGTTTTACTTCGAAAAGATTAGCCTAATTAAACTTTATATTTAAAATTTATTTTAAACCAACAATGAAAGGAAATGTTAAACTATAAACTAAACGTTTCATTAATAAATAGCAAGTTTTTTTTAAATGTCTGTCTGTCTATAGTATTCGTGATAACGTAGCAAATAATAATTATCTTGTATCAATCTTTAGCGGGGTTAGAGGGCTAGTAGAGTAAGGTATTTGCTTTACGGTTATTATTTTTAAATATATTTTTATACCACACACATATTCTATATTTTTCCGACTTTTTGAAATAGACGATTTTTTTTATGTATTAAAACCTAGGTCTTTTTAGGGTTCCGTACCCAAAGGGTAAAAACGGAACCCTATTACGAAGACTTCGCTGTCCGTCCGTCCGTCCGTCCGTCTGTCACCAGGCTGTATCTCAAGAACAGCGATAGCTATAGAGTTGAAATTTTCACAAATTATGTATTTCTGTCGCCACTATAACAACAAATACTAAAAACAAAATGAAATAAATATTTAAGAGGGATTCCATACAACAAAAGCTATTTATTGCCTATTTTTGCTCTATATCAATAAATGGTAAGAGGTAGGCACTTGAAATATTCACAAAATACTTAAATGTGTATTTACTTTAATAATAAATAATAAAATTAAAATTAAAAAAAAATTTGGGGGGCTCATACAACGAAAATGACTTTTTTGCCGATTTTTGCCTGATATTAAATAAATCAATGTACCTGCTGGTGTTTATCTAGCCAACAATGGTATACGGAACCCTTCGTGCGCGAGTCCGACTCGCACTTGGACGATTTTTATTTATAATATTTAACACTAGTTTACTTAACGTTCTTTATCTACTTTTATAAAAATACTGTTTTATTAATATTAGATATTTCAATGAAGTTCTAATATCTTAAAATAGTTGGTCATTTTACAAAAAAAAAAAAACACCATTTATATACTTTTTGTCAATGTCTAGTGTCTACAGTATTATTCCGTCAAATAACAGAATCCGTTCAAGTAGACTTAGAAGACGTGTTAGAACTTAATTTAATTGACAATAATTATGTGATAATAATAATAATATAATAAAATAAAATAAAATAAAAAGCCTTTTATTTCTTGCTTCGTATTACAATTTCCATAACAATGTGCATGCAAAATTATTTACAGATTCAAACCTTACTTATACTAATTTTTAATGTATATAAAATAACTGTAAAAAAGAAAAAGTTAAAAAAAGTAGTAGTAAAAAAGTAAAAAGAAAGTAAATATGGTAGTAGTACATTTAAATTTTCCGTTTCGAGGAGTAGCATCGTTGAAAATATGAGTAAAGTACATAAACACATCGTGATTTAGTTAAATATGTGATAACTATAATTAAATCAAATATTATTTGTACATATTTATTGACATACTCACGATGTCACTCGCGGTGAAATTCTTCGATAAGTTTGCACTTGTGTGAATCACAACGTGCTGTTTTAGGAGATAGGTACTTTAGCTTTCTGGTGATGAGAAAAGAAAAAAAAAAGCTTAAAAATTTATTGTTGTCAGTGTTAGCTAATTTCAAACAAAGAAATCTTTCTTGTAATATCTTTGTCTTCGCGTACTTATTTAAAATAGTACCTATAGAATTACGATTTAATGCATAAATGGAACAATTAATATTATATAAACTGGGATTTGCATCTTAGATTTGAACAAGAGCTTTTTAGAAATTTATTTTTCAAAAAAACAATCACTTTGAACGACGTCAAGCCTTGTTCACTTGTTAGTCGAATAATTTATCATAGCATTTCAATGGTAATAGATGAAAAACTAAAAAAGGGAAAGATCTAAAGAAGCGGTCAGGTAACCCAAGGAGTTACTAAATAAGTTTCACGGCTAAACGTAATATTATATGTGATATCATTTATCACGCTCATTACCGAAATCTCGACACAATTAGTTCAGCTAACTTTAGTCAACGGCGTCAACCAAGGACTATTTTAGACTCTCGACTTTATGTGACCAAAATTAATAAAAATAGTTCTTTTGACGTTAAATTTTGTATAAATTGTTTAATTATATTATTTTAATCTACAATTATTAATACGTATATGTTATAAGTCTAATGTGTTTCTGGTTTGTTTGAAAGATTTTTATAATTCTAGGATTCCTACTTAAACATGTGAATTTTGTATGTACAGATATGCGCGAAACCGCGTATTTAAGAAAAACACGTGGCCGGAAATGACTGTTTTAATTAATTTAATGATTGAAAACTGTTTGATTATTAAACTAATAATATTTAGTGAATTTTAGAGATGTGAAATTAGTCTGAAATATTTTAGTGTCCATAAATGGGTGTTATTTTGAGTGGGTTGTTGCCCCACCCAATTTTGTTATAAAAGGCCGAGTGCTCGCCGATTTCAATAATTCTTGTTCGAGCCGTTGAAGCTATCGGACCTACTCAACTTGGAATAAATCAACGAAGAATATTTCCTGCGTTTAATTACCATCCTTCGAGAATGGATAGTAATGTAGACCCTGACATTCGTGACGTCAGCAATGATGACGTCATGCTTTTTAAAAAACATCCTCGGTCAAGCCTTTTCGTCAGATAATATTTTGTAGTGTGTTGTAAGTGTTGTAATTAACATATATTTGATATAAAGTCTTATTATATTATGGTCTAAGATCCGGAATATAACAAAATCTTCCCTCATCTGTTAATTAGATGAAACAATTTTTTATAGGCAGATTTCAATATTGTGAATTTATATAAAAAACCTCTGCCACCCTACGCCTGCTACAATTGATAATATTTAATTAGTTAATCAGTATTTTTTTATGATCTCTTCCCTCTCATGTTAATTACATGTAGTAAGCTAAAACCGTTAATATTTTACATTATATACCTGACTGTAGTAGGCACCCATCTCTATGATTGCTATACTTACCTGCAGCCAGGTCAGAAAAGGTAGATAAATGTAGATTATTACCCTCACATGTTAATTAAAAAATCCAAGTACAATAATAAACGGCGGCGAATTTTAAGCATAATAATGTTTGGCTGCCGTATTAAAAGCTGATGCAGCCAAAGATAAATAGTAAAAAGAAAAAATTTATGATGACTATGGGAGCTCATTGCGAAGAGTAAGACAGAATAATACTAATTCCTTCAACGAAAAGAGACAGAGTAAAATTCATGCGCGCTCATCACAGGCTCATTTAAACATACTAGAAAATTCGAAATTTCGAAATTTTCGAAATCCCTAGTACATTTTTTTCAACTGAGGTAGGGCACAGCAGGAACTGAGGTAGGGCACAGCAGGAATAAATAAAACAAATATTTTGTTTGTTTTAAAAAAAATAATTAATTTCACCGTATCAGAATTATAATTAAAGAACTATATAAAAAAAATTAATAATTGAATCATCAAGAAAATTTCACGGTAAGGGTAACTCAAAAGCATTATATATTTTTTAATATTGCACATTATTCCGTAAATTAAAAAAAATCTTAATAATTTGGAGCAATTTTTTTGTCTATATCTTTCTTATACTTACTCCAATTCTCATCTTCTCTCTTTCTATTCTAGTATACATTTTTCTTAAATTTTCGAAATTTCGAATTTTCTAGTATGTTTAAATGAGCCTGTGATGCGCGCGCATGAATTTTACGGTGTCTCTTTTCGTTGAAGGAATTAGTATTATTCGGTCTCATTCTTCGCAATGAGTTCCCATAGTCATCGTAAATTGTATCTGTTTACCATTTATTTTTGGCTGCACCAGCTTTTAATACGGCAGCCAACCATTATTATGTTTAGAATTCGACGCAGTTTATTATTGTACTTGGATTTTTTAATTAACATGTGAGGGTAATAATCTACATTTATCTACCTTTTCTGACCAGGCTGCAGGTAAGTATAGCAATCATAGAGATGGGTGCCTACTACAGTCAGGTATATAATGTAAAATATTAACGGTTTTAGCTTACTACATGTAATTAACATGAGAGGGAAAAGATCATTAAAAAAATACTGATTAACTAATTAAGTATTATCAATTGTAGCAGGCGTAGGGTGGCAGAGGTTGTTTTTATAAATTCACAATATTGAAATCAGCCTATAAAAAATTGTTTCATCTAATCAACAGATGAGGGAATATTTAGCTATCTCGGATCTTACACCATATTTATCTTTGGCTGCATCAGCTTTTAATACGTCAGCCAAACATTATTATGTTTAGAATTCGCCGCCGTTTATTATTGTACTTGGATTTTTTAATTAACATGTGAGGGTAATAATCTACATTTATCTACCTTTTCTGACCTGGCTGCAGGTAAGTATAGCAATCATAGAGATGGGTGCCTACTACAGTAAGGTATATAATATAAAATATTGCCGGTTTTAGCTTACTACATGTAATTAACATGAGAGGGAAAAGACCATAAAAAAATACTGATTAACTAATTAAGTATTATCAATTGTAGCAGGCGTAGGGTGGCAGAGGTTTTTTCTATAAATTCACAATATTGAAATCTGCCTATAAATAATTGTTTCATCTAATTAACAGATGAGGGAAGATTTACCTTCTCGGATCTTAGACCATTATAAGACCGCATTTATAAATGGTAATCTGACAGGTAACAAAGATAAGTAGAGATAAAAGAAAATCAGCGGTTAGTAATAATTTTAATTTTTTTAATTTTTTTTTCTGATTTTTTTTGCTTTTAGTTAGTTAATATCTATATAATTTAATAGTAATATTGTCCTACAAATTGCGTGGTACGTTATCCCGGTCCTACGCTCACTGCTGCTCTACCTCCTGCTATCTCTGTTAGCTACCACAATCGAAAGTTTTCGAAGAGGAATTTTTTGTTCGCCTCATCAAAATGTAGCCACTCCCAAAAAATTAGCTTGATACTGATCAGGTGAAAAAAATGTACTAGGGATCCCTACCTAAGACTACCTATTGTAAATCACGAAGGACTCTTCTAGATAAAATCATGAGAGATTTAAATATAGTGAATTCAGATTAACTAACGATATCGATGGTAAATATCCCGTTTTATCTCGTACATAATATTAGAGACCACAAAATTATGAATTTTTTTTAACGCTTTTACGCTATTATTTCTTTAATTATTGATTAAGACTTGAGAGATCTAAAGAAAACAAAAAAAAAAAAAAAATGTCCAATTGAAATGACTTAACTGTAATTGACAATACAACTTACGTTTCCAACACTCAACGCTCGTTTCGAAATTGTCGCATTTTCACGTCAGCAATCTAAACATTTCAATCTCCGTATGACATTCGTAATCGTACAGTTACACAAAATCGTAGGCACGTATCAAGTCGTGACCGTCTTAAATTCGATTTATTTGTACTTCGTTAACTATAAAGTTGTTTTTTTTTTTAATCGCACCAGTTAATGCGTATACATTTTTTGCATACAATTAATCTCAATAAAACATCTGTTATTAAAATTTATTGTCACCTACATTGTACACGAGTAGGTAAGTGTCGTGTATAGTGTAATGAATACGAGGAAATGTATGCGACTATTATATTACCCGAGAGTCATATTTTATATAACGTTTAATCGAGTGACCTTAGAGTTGTAGTTTTAGAAACATTACGAGCTAATACCGCGACTACGTTGCTAATATTCAGAATATAACCATTTTTATTACTCTCCAGTCATCGTTACATTTCAAAGGACTCTTTTTTTTTGTTGGTTTGTCCTGAAACAATATTCAAATATCCATCGCGAGCGGGAATTAAACCTGCAAATCAGTCAGATGGGCCTATTAAGCGCCAAAATGGCTATCTTTCTTACCGAGCCACAGTGTGATATTTTCGCAATCTAGAGGGACAAAATTAATTTTTGGTACTCGTCTAAACCGGTTCAATAATTGTATGAATTGATTGTTAACAAGCTATATTACAATGAACTAAGGTTTGTTTTCTAAGAAGTCGCTCATTATATAATGATAAGAGGGTAGAAATAGCCGCCTACCCGCATTTCGTCGATGCGTTCACTAAACGGTCGTATAATTCATCCGAGTTTGTTCGATGAATACGCTGTGTTTTCGTACGCTAGTAGTGAAAGTGTCTTGTAATTGTTTTCAACTGAATCCTAAGGTAAGATTGCATACATTTTTTCTTTCATCTGTGTTTTAAATTTTTCGTGGGCTTTATGAGAATAGATCGGTATTATTTTTTAGTAAGAAAAATGACAACGACAGTTTGTACTTGAGGTTTAGTTAATTATTCAGCATTATTCAGACCATCTTTTATATTTTAATGAAAGAACTATTTGTAAGCTACACGAAACTATTTTATTTGTTTGCGCATTTTTGCGACACTCATACAACTTTTTCT
Source organism: Melitaea athalia (assembly GCA_905220545.2). Taxonomy (NCBI): domain Eukaryota; kingdom Metazoa; phylum Arthropoda; class Insecta; order Lepidoptera; family Nymphalidae; genus Melitaea; species Melitaea athalia. The sequence continues at coordinate 9,876,788 of HG992194.1, read as the reverse complement.
CATCTTTAGAATGACTACGCAAATTTCACGACGTTCTTTTTTCGACGTTTGGTTTGCTAACGCAAAAGAGGTGGGAATGGATGCCTTGTTACATCACATTCAGCAAGAACTTGGTGGCCTGCCCCTTTATGATGACCATATAAGGAGTATTAAGGCAATAATTAAAAATAACTGCGCAAAAATAGATGCAAAATGTTTGAATTCGGGAAGACATCGGACCGCTATTTAAAAGCAAATTCTTCGTGGCTAGAGGAAAATATTTTGCTTCCAGATATTGTCAGAGAACCAATCTTGGATGTTTCGCTATCTGAAACGAGTAACCGACCTGGGAGACCACAAAAAGACTTCAGAGATTCTAGCATGAAAACAAAAAAAAAGTGACGAATCCAACAACTCCTTAGAACATCAAGCCAGGAAGAGTTATCAATGGCAACCGAAGTACATCTTCGCCAGGCTGTAAAACGGGATTCAGCAGCTATTGTAAAAATTGCGTTTGCTCGCAAACGAAAAAAAAAACTGACTTCAATTACATCGACAAGTAATACAACGTGATAGAGACGAAAAAATAGTCGAGTGAAAACGCGCTATTAAGGATTACTCAAAAAGTTGTAATCATATCTCGATCTAATTTAAACAAGACTACATGACAAGTATTAGCTTTTGATTATAGTAAGAATTATCAAAATCGATAAACCCAGTGAAAAGTTATGCGGTATAAGACAACGTAGGTCGACGAAAAAGTAGTCAACTAAATACGCTTTTTTAGATATAACTCTAAAAGTACTAGTTAGATCTGAAATTAATTTAAATGGGACCACATGACATGCAACACCTTTCAATTAAAACAAAATTCATCGAAATCGGTCCACCCAATCAAAAGTTCTGAGTTAACATACATAAAAAAAATACAGTCGAATTGAGAACCTCCTCCTTTTTTGGAAGTCGGTTAAAAAGAACTGTCTCAGTTTACCTCAACGAGGTACAAATATAAAAAAGAAAGGGCGGGAGTATTTATATTAGGTTATAATTGTATTTGTATTAGGTTAGATATGTGATTTTTATTTTTTTGTAATTATGTTGAAATAAATAATATGTAAAACCTTGTAAGTGTGTTTAAATCTCATGAAATACATATTTGATTAACTATTAGGGTATTTCACATACATAGATTGAGTTAAATAATTTTGTCCAACTAGATCGCGAAAATATCACACTGTGCGCGAGCGGCGATAATATTTTGTCCGGCTATCATTATTTTTCGTCGGAAATATTAAATTACCTGCTTTATTTTTATGTAAAAAAAATATATTTAAAATTTCCCGCTTCAGCTATCTCAGTGCCATGATAGGGCTATCTCGGGGCTACAATCGGCTACATTCGCACTAAGGCCAGGCTACTTCGGATAACAAAGTCTGGCAACACTGCCTGCAATTGTCGATGTTTGAGCGTACATATTATACAACACACACGCACTACAGCAGAGCGATGAAGGATAGATATAAATGTTTTGTTCTATAAAAGTTATGTTATTCATGTACAAATAATTTCAATAAAATCTTAATATATATAAATCTCGTGTCACAATGTTTGTCCTCAATGGACTCCTAAACCATAACCGATTTTAATCAAATTTGCACACCGTGTGCAGTTTGATCCAACTTGAAAGATAGGCTATATTTTATTTTGGTATATGTAATTATTATATTTAAGAAAAAAAAAGGTGGTACGAAGTTCGCCAGGTCAGCTAGTAGTTTCATATATTTTTGTGCTCTATATCAGACTGTCAAAATTTTGGTCCCCGTCAATAAACCACTTAGATATTTTACACACAGACGAAGTTCTTCAGCGATTATCATATACTTATATCTTTTCTAAGATGTCATTTGATATAAAACCTTCACAAGTTGCGTCTTATACCACATAAGGGAATCAAAACATATGGTCTAAGATCCGAGAAGCTAAATCTTCCCTCATCTGTTAATATTAGATGAAACAATTTTTATAGGCTTATTTCAATACTGTGAATTTATAAAAACAACCTCTGCCACCATAAGCCTGCTGCAATTTTTTTTATTTTTTTTTTATCTTTTCCCTCTCATGTTTTAATTACATGCAGTAAGCTAAAACCGTTAATATTTTACATTATATACCTGACTGTAGTAGGCAGCCATCTCTATGATTGCTACACTTACGTGGAGCCAGGTCAGTAACCTCAGTCAGCAGTAACCTGGCTTCAGGTAAGTATAGCAATCATAGAGATGGGTGCCTACTATAGTCAGGTATATAATGTAAAATATTGACGGTTTTAGCTTACTACATGTAATTAACATGAGAGGGAAAAGATTATTTAGAAGAAAAAATTTTTTTTGAGTATTATTATTTGCAGCAGGCTTATGGTGGCAGAGGTTGTTTTTATAAATTCACAATATTGAAATCACGATTCAGCCTGTAATATCCCACTGTTGGGCATAGGCCTCTTCTCCATGTAGGAGAAGGATCGGAGCTTAATCCACCACGCTGCTCCAATGCGGGTTGGCAGATATATTCCCTACTATGAGTAACGATCGCTATCAGGTGTACATGATAACAACCGGGACCGACGGCTTAACGTGCTCTCCGAGGCACGGTGGGGTAACCCACAAGGACTGCACAAACACCCAGACCACGGCAAACATCTGTATGGCAAATACAAATGTTGTCGTGTGCGGGAATCGAACCCGCAACCGCCCGCGCAACAGCCAATCGCAATCCAGTGCTGTAACCGCTGCGCCAACGCGGCGTCAATATTGAAATCAGCCTATAAAAATTGTTTCATCTAATTAACAGATGAGGGAAGATTTTGTTATATTCCGGATCTTAGACCAATATGTAAACAGTAATTTACAAAACCTTGTAGATATTTGTAGTGATAATAGTATAAAGAATAAAAATTCTATAACATACATATTATTTGAGTCTATTGACTGAATTTATTATTTTAAATTAGGAAATTACTCTGAAATAATATTGTGTGGTTTGATAATACCTGCGATGTAGTTATAATTATATTTCTTTTATAAATGCTTGTTATATACCAGATACCTACCAGTATGTAAAATTATACCAAAACATTAAATATTAAACAGTGATTAATAAAGAATGGTAACTAATATTTTGTAATTTTTGTATATACCTACTAAGTACTTTATAAAGTAAATAATATGTTAATAAATCATTAGGAAATGTTTTTGTTCAATTAAAAAAAATTGACGTATCAAAGAAATTTAATTCGGAGCAGTCTATACATACACAGCCGTTTTGTGTCTGGTGAGTACAAATCTCTTAAAGTAAACATGGTTAAGTTTTAAGGAGTGTATACTCGTAGTATTTAATGTTAATGTGTTATTTAATGATGTCTAAATAAATAAATAAATAAAATAATAATAAGTATACAATAATTATTTCAACCCACGAAAACCCGAACTTTAGAGTTTTGTTTTATCAATGTCAAATCGTTTGTGCGATCGTATTGCATACGCGAGAATTGTTAATTTAAGAATGTAAGTTACGAGTACAATATATGCAACTTTTAAATACATTCATGGCTCGAGTTTGTCACGAGACACGCCGCCAATTTGTCGCCGTTTTGACCCTTTACGAGAACATAATCGTCCTATGGGTCTAAGAAGTAAAGAACGCGTATACGTGACCATTATTGCTTTTAAATTTTTTTTAACAGTGAAAAATAAATTTTAATTATTTTGTTTATTATTATCTATTAATTTAAAAAGAAGTGAGCAAACTGTGTAAGTTTGTTTAGGCCAATGTTCGGAATGACTGGACCTGGACCTACTTCAATTATTATTTATTTACTAATTTAGTTTATACCAGAAGCGCCAATTTATAAACAACTTTTTAAAAAGGCAGAAAATTAAGCATTGTCTCTTATTCGCTTCTCGACCGCTTATATTGGTGTGAATAAAAAAAGAATAATTTTAGTAAAGGACCATTGTTTGGTAACAACAAAATTTGACAGTTTGCAAAGGGTAATATACGAATGTGTCCAAGTCTTTAAACTTAGCGCGGGTGAAATAAAGGATGTCTAGTCCGGACTAAAGCTCTATGGAAATGTTCTTTAAAATATTCTATCCCGCTGGATTTCTCGAATCTGACTTATCTTAGGGCGAGTTCTATTGTCCCGAGGCCATCGTGCATTGTTCATTGTCAATTCGTAAGAAACGCTCAGATATCCTTACGTACATATGTCCTGGAAAAATATACTGTCTGTATAATAATGTGTAATTATTTTTATTATGTAACGTTGAAATAATATTTTTATAAATGCAATTTAATTTTTGTAGTTATAATATTATTATTTATTTTAATTATTTAATTTTGAAAAAAAAATATTAAAATAATTGTATTATTGAAGCAATATGTAAGCAATATTATTTATAATTATGTATAGGTATATACAATTTTATTTAAAAATAATTTTAAATTATGAATTTATTTATGATCTTGCTTTATAATATTATAAACAAAAACACAAATTTTAAACAAAATTAGTTAATCAGAATATTAAAAATAATTAACAAAAACTTTTATTAATTTCTGGTTCGAATTTATGATACCGCGAAACCTAAGCGCTGTCTCGAGCAAAAGTGAGTCAACTTGACAATGTCAACTGAAAGATCTGCGGGTACGTCGTTCAGAAACGTCAAAAAATATCAATTCTCAATATACGGCCTCTCCTGACACCCTGGCGCCCTCGGCAGGCTGAGATGATCCTTCTTCCTCGACAGGATCATAATATGTGCGAGCAACTCCGATCTGGTCATCAGCACTGGAACAGGTCGTCGACTCTTCAGGTTGGTCTACACCTTGAAAATAGAAACGCTAATTCTTTTGCCGAAACTAGATTACAAACAGGGTCTAGTCACTCAAGACTAGACATAAGCAGCAAGCTCTAGTAGGCAATCAAAAGACTAGACATAAAATATCAAGGTCTAGTATAAAATTCGCAAGACTAGACATAAAACATAAAGGTCTAGTATAAAATTTGTAAGACTAGACATAACACAGCAAGGTCTAGTAGAATCACAAGACTAGACATAAAACATCAAGGTCTAGTATAAAATTCGTAAGACTAGACATAACACATCAAGGTCTAGTATAATCATAAGACTAGACATAAAAGCAAGGTCTAGTATAAAATTCGTAAGACTAGACATAACACATCAAGGTCTAGTATAATCACAAGACTAGACATAAAACATCAGGGTCTGGTATAAAATTCGTAAGACTAGACATAACACATCAAGGTCTAGTATAATCACAAGACTAGACATAAAACATCAGGGTCCAGTATAAAATTCGTAAGACTAGACATAACACATCAAGGTCTAGTATAATCACAAGACTAGACATAACACATCAAGGTCTAGTATAATCACAAGACTAGACATAAAACATCAGGGTCCAGTATAAAATTCGTAAGACTAGACATAACACATCAAGGTCTAGTATAATCACAAGACTAGACATAAAACATCAGGGTCTAGTATAAAATTCGTAAGACTAGACATAACACATCAAGGTCTAGTATAATCACAAGACTAGACATAAAAGCAAAACATAGTTAGCATTCATAAGACTAGACATAAAGAAAGGCCTAGTATACGTCATTCAAAGGAATACTCACTAGCAAAGAAAACAGCACATTCATCAAGAGTCCACTCCTCCTTCCAAGGTACCACAAACTGAGCTGCAGCATAAGTCATTTTTCCATAGGTTCCAGCAACAAGATGTAACTCATACCAAAATCTTTGTCACTTTATAAGGGCCACGCATTCCGGGATCCAATTTCCTTCGATTGTGCGTACCTACTTAATGACAAAAACTAAATCGTTAACATGAAATTCTTTGGGAGGTTTGCCTCCTTTATTGACACCCTCATTCTGATGCCTTTGATTATCTTTTAAGAGCTCGGCTGTCCTTTACCTGGCTAACTTCTGCAAGGATTGGCGATTACTTTCAGAACAATCAACAGCTACATCACGAACTAAAGCTCGTATTACAGGAGTAGCTCCTTCAATACCGACTACAAGATTTAACAGAGATGCTCGAGTCGTCTTTTGTTTGTTAATAGTGAGTATTAGTTGTAGACGCCATAGCTCTTCAGACCAGTTGCTTTTCTTATAATTAACAGCTACATCACGAACTAAAGCTCGTATTACAGGAGTAGCTCCTTCAATACCGACCACAAGATTTAACAGAGATGCTCGAGTCGTCTTTTGTTTGTTAATAGTGAGTATTAGTTGTAGACGCCATAGCTCTTCAGACCAGTTGCTTTTCTTATAATTATGATTAGCCTCTATACACAACATATTCAGTACCTAGTACGCAAAACATCTTTTAAATGTTGTAACCCTTCGTCTATCGTATTACTTACTAACAAAACGTCATCTATATAGACCATGACATTACCAGCATTTATAAAAGAACGGAGCGTATAACTAATAATGCGCTGAAATACGACTGGCGCATTAGCAAGTCCTAAGGGCATTTTCAGGTATTCGTAATGCCTTTCTGGGGTTACGAAACCTGTCATGGGAACTGATTCGTTATCTAGGCAATTTTTATACGGTCTATAATAAACGGGTGCATCACTTTTTAAGCGAATGTGCGTGCTATCCGTAGTCACAGTTGAAGTAGCAATACCAGTAATCATAAATTTTAAAAATTCCTTATAAATCTCATTAAGTTTATCAAGATCACTACAAATCAATGATGTGATAGGATGTTCATTCGCTTCTACAGCCGAGACTTTTACGGAGACAGGACTACAAATTAAACGTTGGCAATATTTTGTTCGTATGTACGTTACACCTTCACGATTATGTACGTCTGTACCAATTATAATAGGCACATACTTTCACTAAGTACAATTAATAAGTCGACTTCAAGTGTAATTTCTTCAAATTCAATTAAGAGGGTAACATAAAAAAAACACTCGTGTGATCGTGTGCCCGACACCCTTTAACTCTCGATAAATTGGTTTCATAGGTCAAGCAAAATAAATAACTACAGAAGATGAAATTAAAGACACGTCTAATGCACCGCTATCTATCTATAAGAATGTCAATTGGTATCCCTTGTATTACTCCAATTATAACGTCTTTAGAAGCATTTAATTTAGGTAACGAACAACAATTTACGTTATTTTTCGTTGATCAGAACGCTGCTTAGCAAAACAAATACTTATATGGTGAGCTACTTTCTTACAATACGCACATGTTATTTTAGAGTTATGTTTTACATCACTATTAGTCGTATTGTTACTGGAAGACTGTTTTTTAATTATTAGGACAGGCCGTTTGCTTATGTCCTGTTTGGCCGTAAGAATAGCATTTAAATAATGTTGCGGGTACCACACGTTCAACGATATGTGGTTTTATTATCGGCCGACGCATTGTAACACGAATTTCCGATTCACGAGATTTACTTCTAAATCGGGAGGTAGAAACACTACGGGATCGGCGGCGATGACGCTTCGACACGTTTTGTTCCCTAGAACGATTGTGAGAACGCTTCCCTTTAAACATTATTAAAATCACTCATTACAAAATACGATTAAGCAAAAACTTTGTAAAATAATGCACACGATTTAAAAAACTCAAAAATAATAACCAGAAATTAGCAAAAGGTGAAGTGAGGGCCTATCCCACTTCTGATATAAACAAAAACACAAATTTTAAACAAAATTAGTTAATCAGAATATTAAAAATAATTAACAAAAACTTTTATTAATTTCTGGTTCGAATTTATGATACCGCGAAACAGTATTAGTGATGCACCCGGCCGTCCTAAGCGCTGTCTCGAGCAAAAGTGAGTCAACTTGACAATGTCAACTGAAAGATCTGCGGGTACGTCGTTCAGAAACGTCAAAAAATATCAATTCTCCTTATAATATATTAATAAAACATAATTACATTTAAATACGATTTTTCATAAAGGATATACAAACAGACGTGGTATAGAACTAGTTTTAATGCATCCTACTTTATAGCTACCATCGCCGCTAAAGTATACTCGTCGATGCACGTTGACAAGGCGCTTACAGTACGCGCGGCGAGAGTTTGGCTTTGACCGTTATTGCGCAGAAATCAGAAATTGGGTATCAACGGGCAATTAGTGGGGTGCGGGGCGGGTGTGTAGGCGCACGCGGTGCTCTGATTGGCGCTCCAGTCGTTCCCTGCCTCTCGCATCGATACGACGTACCGCGCACTCCTGTTGTACAATCACGTTCACAAGTGAATTGCTATTTTCGTTAATTGTTTATTGTTGTCGATTGTTATTATTTGTTGAGTTTGTTTGTTTAAGTTTGTCAGTTAAGTTTTTTTTGTTAAATATTAAAAAGTGATTTGAAAATGCGTAAAAAAACATTGTTTTAAAAAGGCAAGCACGGAAAATGATATATGACGTGAATTGCTTTTTAAAGAAAGAAGCTGACGAATGTGTCGATTCATTGAAGCAAATTCGAAGTCAGATTGAAGAAGTTGCTTCTTTACTCAGTCAGTCGGAGAATAACCAAACTATACAGACTATGCAGGTAATGAAAACGGAAACTGTTTCTAAATTAAATTGTGTAGTCAGTAAATTAGCTAAAATTCAAAAACGGACATCGGAGGCCACTAAGACTTCAATTGGAACTGTAAAAAATATCGCAAATCAAGCCAAGAGTTCCGATTTGCTAATTACTTTCAGAACACCTGGAAAAAAACGATGATATTATGATATTATAAAAAGATGTATACACAATTTTCACAAGACGAATAATGAACTTCCCACCATTGGGAAACTAAAAAAGAAACTTGAGGAAGATATAAACTTTAAAGGGTCAGAAACAAGTCTTCGTGTAATTATAAAGGAGTTAGGATTTCGCTGGAAAAAAACAGAAAACAACCGTAAATTACTAATAGAAACATCGAATATCCGATTACAACGCATTGAATATTTAAGTAAAATAAGAAAATATCGACAAGAAGGAAGACCCATTGTTTATACAGATGAATCCTACGTAGATTCATCGCACTCAACAACCAAAGCCTGGAGCGATGGCTCTACGGAAGGACTAAAAAAAACCATTTCTAAAGGACAACGAGTCGTGATAGTCCACGCAGGATCTGAAGCTGGGTTTATACCAAATGCTTTATTAACTTTTAAAGCCGGCACCAAAACAGGGGACTATCACGACAACATGAATTACGAGAATTATGAAAAATGGCTTAGGACACAATTAATTCCCAACCTACCACCCAATTCTGTAGTGGTTGTCGACAACGCTTCATACCACAATAAACAATGGGATTTAGCACCGTCCTCCAATACCAAAAAAGCCGATATGCAGAATTGGCTAACTGATAAAGGCATACAATATGATTCAACAATGCTCAAGCCACAATTGTACAACTTGATAAAAGCTAATAAAGAAAGATTTAAAACTTTTTCAATAGATCAAATTTTAGCAGAAGCAAACCATAGCATATTGAGATTACCGCCTTACCATCCAGACCTCAACCCCATAGAAATGGCATGGGCTACTATTAAACAATATGTAGCTAGCAAAAATGTTAAATGGAATTTACAAGAATGTACCAAACTTATCAAAGAAAAAGTATCCTTAATGGGTGCCCAGGAATGGGGAAAAATATGTAAAAAGGTAAAAGATATAGAAGAAGAGTACGTCAAGAGTGACCATGTAGTTGATTTACTTACCGAGCAATTTATAATTCGCGTCGATGATAATTCCGAAGACGATGATTCTGATGATGGTTATGAAGATGATGATGATGACAACTGCAACCGAGGAAGCCCTGAACCCGGACCCTCAACAAGCAAAAGACGTTGCACAATTTCGTGTCGCGGCAGCACCACTGGACCATGCGGTGATTTCATAGAAGGCGTTAAACCTTTAACTGATTCAGAATCTGAATAGCACTGCTGCTAAGACTTTTTTTTTAATGTTAACTTTTGTATTTAATAATTATTTTAAGTTTTCTTTTGTTTGTATGTACCAATTTTACATGTATCTTGGAATAAATAATTTTATTAAAAAACAATTATTTAGAATTTTCATCGCTGTCTCTGTAAACTTTAAAAGGAAATAAACATTTTATATAAGTAAAATAACTATCAATAGTTTTAATAAATGAAGAAGTTTATCTATTTCGTATTATTTTCTAGCATTATTACCACTGTACATGAATTTTGACCCACTCAAATATCCAACCTGGTACATAAAAAAGGAAAAGTATTGTGTGCGTGACAGTACCCATGCGCAGTAATCCCCTCCACCCGAAGGTCAAAGCCAAACTCTCGCCGCGCGTACTATAGATCAGGTGAAAATATGAAACCGCGTAGTTTAAATGAAATATTAACATTCTTTGTTTGGACTTAATTGAAAATAATACTACTATAAATTTCAATTAAATATGAACACTAAATTGTAGACGAAGTTACAAATTATGCTTTGTAATAAACTTAGTAGTGAAATATTTGTAAACACTATCTTGCGTTTCAAATTTATAATGATTGCAAGATAAGATAAAATGTGACTATATTTGTTTTTGTAATTATTTAAATTTTAATGACAAAATTATTTATTTTATTCAATACTAGCTTTTCGCTCGCGACTTTGTCCGCGTGGATTACCCACACTATTTTGGATTTTTCGTTTTCTTCAGTTAAAATATGAATTATTTTTCTCTCAGTAATAACGGTTTATTCCACTGGCGATTTTTTTTAAACCAGTCCAATACTTTTTGAATTTCACAATCCCACTGCTTGGCCTCTTTGCTGCTGCTAGGCCTCTTTCTCCGTGTAGGAGAAGGATTGGAGCTAAATCCACCACGCTGCTCTATTGCGGGTTGGCGGATAACTTTTTGAAATTACATAATTATTATCATTTTTTTCTGTTTTAACCGCCATGTTGTTATCACTATCATCAGTCGCTCGTCATCGAATCTACATTTTAGATTAATTACTCATTTGTTCACAAAATGTGTCTAAATGTGTATTATCGCATGTTTATTTTCAACACTGTTGATCAATTAAATATGGTTAACTTATCTCGGTCTTTGATATCGCCGCATCATAAACAACCTTCATACAAGCACAATTGTTCTGCGGTATAAATTAACTGCAGAAACTCAACAGGTCTTACCATCGTAGCATTAGGCGCTGCGGCGATAAGATGTAATATCTTCCTGTGTATTTATATGCAGAAATTATTATGTCCTAACACTAAAATTGAAATGTCATTGTTTCAATCTGTAAATAATTTCGAAGTATTCAAATTACATTATTACAATCTTTAAACATAGTATTCATCCACTCAAGACCAAATACATATTATATACATAATATGTATATATTTGGTCTTGAGTGGATGAATTAAAATATTAACGATACTTAATAAGTTATATAAACAAATATATATTATATACTCATAAGGAGAGTGTGAACTAATAGTTGAACTTTAATTAACAAAGCGTTTGTTTGTTCCAATAGCTTAGTATTTTTTATTGACTATAAATATTAAGACATTTGAATTAACTGTGGTCTAAATTATTCTATCATGTATGTAATAATAGTCATCGGTTTTTAAACGATACAAATTTATTTACTAACTACTAGTGTGAATTTTATAGAATACTTGTATAAAAACTGTCACACGAAATCATTTAAAAAAGAAAAGTAAAATCCCGAACAAATACAGCGCAGCGGTGACGGCAACAGAAATTGAATTTGTTTTATATGAAAGTTCTGTCTGTATTTTGAATAAAGCTATTTTAAACTTTTATATATGGGAATGTAACAAAAGCGGTAGAGAAATACCAAGATTTTGTTGATTTAAAAAAATATTTGTTGACTTTAACTTATGTGTAAAATAAAATATTAAAGCTACAATTTGTTGGATAATGATCTAATTTTTTTTTCCAACAGTCTTGAAGTCTCGTTTATAAAATGTTTTATTTAATAAATTATTCTTTAATTATAATTGAAGTTAGTAAACACCAAAAAATCACGTTTATAACGATGAAAAAAAAAGAAAACACTTGTATGTTTGGATGAAATCGTCATGAACCGTCTATTTTGTTTTTGTGACGTAGAGACAGACGTCATAGAGTGTGACGACACAGAGCTTGTACAGTTGTTACATAGCCTTATTTGTGATGATGCAAAGAAAGATAAAAAGTAAATAAATTAAATATACTTACTACTTCATTTTTTGGATAGTCTTTTACAAAAAAATTGTAATTGTTCATTAGAAAGTTGAAATAATTTTATAGATATCACTACATATTATAAAACAACCGCTGACCCGCTGTCTGTCTGTCCCTATATATGCTTAGATCTTAAAAACTACGCAATGGATTTTGATGCAGTTTTTTTTAATAGATCGAGTGATTCCAGAGGAAGGTTTATATGTATAATATATGCATAATATAGTAGAGTAACACTGATCATTTTCGCAACCGTGCGAAGCCGGGGTGGGTCGCTAGTAATAGTAGTGTATAATACTTTTTAACTCAAAATCTGGACCAGTCAGAATGGAGAAGTATATCGAACTTACAGAAGATCACACCTAAATAATACTGCTTTTAAATAGTATTCTGTTCCTGTGGTGAGTAAGGCTCCTGGGGAGGGTCAGGGGTAAGGTCGGCAACGCGCTTGAAATGCTTCTGGTATTGCAGGCAGACGCCTATAGGCATATAAGCTACGGTAGTCGCTTACCATCAGGTGAGCCGTAGCCCGTACGCTTCTTTGCCGACCTAGTTGTATTTAAAAAAATGTAATGATAACACAAACGTTGTCTTAAATTTGAAATAAAATTACTTAAATAAACATTAAAAGTTTTTAAATATTTCAAACATATTATGTTACAAAAGAATCTTTAAATCACATGAAAAGTGCCTACAATGATAACACACAAACCAACGCCCGCAATTAAATTCCCAGATGCGAAAAGTCGAAATAAATAAATTATACTTCAATTAGAGTTGTTCTCATGTCAATGCTGAACCTAACTGTACCATTGTACTTAACACTTTTTTAGTCAAGTAATATGTTCTACTACTTCCAAACAACTATAGGCGACTGTGCGTAAAAGTTTCCTTATTACTGCCGTGTAAAGAACTCCTATGGCGATTCCATTACCAAAATTGTTCATACATTTTTAAAGCAACCTAAAAAGCGACATTTTAATATCCATAAGTTGATACTCCATTGTGGGCGGTCTATTTTCTTAAACAATTTATGCGTTCGGCGCCTTTGGGACCTATCACGCGGTGACGCGCTAACCAAATCAGTGATAATATAAGTAATGGCCGCTGATAATTTACGCAATCAATACGAGAACTATTTGCGACGATGATCTGAGAACTGATTCATTTAATTGGCAATTCAATTCAAGCCACCATTCGCATTTTATAGATAAGAGACTACAAAGTGCTTAATAGTTATGACGCTAATTTAACGTTTTCTAATCAAGTGAACTGAACTATGTGACATTTTATAAGGACTGCTTTCTCAATAATTTGTGGAGATATGTTTATGGATACCGTGAGAAATAGGTAGTTTATTAATTGAAAAACATACACAATTATAAAAAATTATAAATGTTTCCTTTTAATGTTGTATTACAGATGATTACATTTTGTAATGCATGTTACTTACTTTGTCGATGAACAAATAAAGTAGGCCTCATTTTTATTTTTACTTAATACACGAGATAAGACAATGTCCAAAAAATACATTTTTTACTGGTTATTTTTGTCTATCAACAAATTGATTTAGAACAAAATAATGAAAAGAAAATTTTGCTGCATAAGCTTTTTGAACTCAGTTGTCAAGTAGGCCTAGTCTTAAATGGCTTTCGAACTGTTTGTTTCAATGCTTTAACCCGGCGTCATGGGGGTGGAAAATTGTTACACGGACGTGGGGGCTGGGTCATTTTTACCCAGATAAACAATGCAAATATTTCACTATCTATTTGAGGATATTATTATTATTTGTTACTTACATTAATTAACGGGTATTATGGATAAAAAAACTCAAAAAATATAATGAAATATAAACTTTTAATTATAAAAACGAAACTTTGAATAAAATACTCAATAATATTAACAAATTTGGTTCATCTAGCAAAACTTAAGCTAGTTATAATATTTATCAGTTTTTATGGTTTTAATGCCACTTTTATGAATCTACTAATATGAATAAACACCAAAACACTAAAAAGAATCATTATTATTTAAACGATTGGCACAGAAAGGCACTATATTTTGAGGACAAATGTGTGTTGCATCCTGGACGCACGTGGGTAGTTTTGCGGTCCTTACTTGCAGGGCAAACCTGGTACATTTTATGAGCATTTGCTTTTTTGCTGCAGGTTCTTCTATAGGTTCGTCAGAAAATTGTCTGATTCTTTTACGCAGTTCTGGCGGCAAACTATGAACGCTCCGCCGGACTTTCAAGTGCTCACTGACATCTGACACTCAATCCTTAAAATATCGCTGTTGTAGGCTTGATTCGTTATTTGTAAATTATATTATAACTCCATTAATCGACGCTATGTTCAACATGGTATAAAAAATTGTCAGCAGCCACTTCTTTGAGTTACGGCACACGTCCATACGTAGCGCATAATTCATCAGCAAATTCAACCCCATTTGATTGTTGTAATAGCTGTTGATCTCCGGTCTTTTCTTTTCGCTAGTTGAACAGGCTCGACATCAGCAAAACTATCTCATTAATTTCAGGCGTATGAGAAACAAGAGCTATCTTTTTGGAAATCAAATCGGGATGTAATAACACCTTAAGTACGTTATGTAGTTCTTACGTAGGGTCCCAACTGACGTCAACTTATGTTCACTAAGTAAATGCTGAACAAGTTGTCAAACGTCACGTTAAATAAATAAAAAATTGTATGTAACCATAAAAAAAATGCAGTACTACAAATAACAAGCATAAAAAACAACAACAAACACTTAAAGTGCGTTTGAAAAAAATGGCGTGAAATAGTTACACGGAATACGGGCATGGGTCATATTTACCTTTTTCACGTTACAGCACTTATAGCACTCAACGTGGTCGCTGCCCGACTGATTTAGCGACACAAACGTGTAGAGGGACTCAATAGCTCCAGCTACTGAGAAATTTGGCAAAGGCACATGAATCGTTGTAAAATTATAGGCAAATTAAAAACGCTCGGGTAATTTTGACCCAGCCCCCACGACGCCGGGTTAAAGTATAAAATCAAATCATAAATGAAAGCTTATTAAACAATAAAATATAAATACAAAACATAGCCTATTCACGTAAAACGAAAATTTTGCCGTGTTTGTATGTGAAATTCATGAATAATAATTGAAATTTAACGTTAGTCGTTGTCCGGTTAAAGCCCAGAGATTTGCCTACATGTTTATACCGAGTCCTCGTTTATACGCCAAGAGTTCCACCGTTATTCTCAATTATCTTCAAATACGGGAGTCGTATCGCTTTGCTATCCACCGCAACCACAGCGGTTTGACCTTTACCCGACACCACGCTAGATTTATGTCTGTCACCGTAGTCTGCATTCCAGTTTACTGGAATCAGGTTAGTCTCTCTGTTAGGTTATAATGTCTATTAAATGGATTCGTTTAAACTATTTTCATTTAAAAATATGTCAATGATTTTAGATTAAAGGGTTCCGTTAAATCTGTCTGGTGGAAGAGCTTTCTTTGACTGTTCAATTTGAAGGTTCTAATTTACTATGATTTAATTGGTCAAGGGCGTGGATAAAATAAGTGACAACGATGAGTCACTATTTTCTTGATGGAAATAGACTATGGTTACAATCTAGAGCACATTTTTATTCTTTTGTTTTTCGATCGATAGTAAATCGTATTTTAAAATATTAGGTCGGAGAAGGTTTCTTCGTATTTTATATAGAAATTCAAAGTAAGATTTTACAACATTTATTTACATTAATTACTATAGTATAATTATATTTACTATTTTGTTTGATAACTTGCCGCCAACTTGTGCGTAGTGACAGGATTCTGTTTCTGTGGTGAGAATTCTCATTAAAAAACTGTAATAAGTAGTTTTGACAGTCCTGTCTTGATATTAACTTTACACCACCTAAAGAATTCTGAAGAGAAGGAAACATATAAAAATCTGAGGGTGCAAGATCGGGACTATATGGTGGAAGCATTAAGACTTCCCAATCAAATTCTCACAATTTTTGTTGCGTGATTAAAGTCGTATGTGGCGACGGATGGTGGGGCGTTGTCGTCATGAAAGACCTTTTCTGTTGATCATTTTTGTTGGCCGCTTATTCTCGATTTCTAGCTTAAGTCTCATCAGCTGTTGACAGTAGAAATCCGAATTGATAGTTTTGCTACGGACCACGCTTGACAGCGAGAGGTCCGCCTACAATGGCCACCAAGGTCTGGCGCTGGGATCCCAAAGCGGCACATTCCTCTAGAGTCTAGAGTGTGACACGCCGTATCCATCGGAGCGCCAGATTCATGGCAAGCAGGGGTAACTTCCTTCCTAGCGATTTGATACAGGTACTTACCGAAGCAGCCATGTCCGGTAAGTAGGTACCTGTGTCAGCCTGACAGTCAGTACCCCGTGCCGCCTTTTGACCCAGCGATTTAGGTTGGGACGTATAGCATCCACCGTCACAGAGCCCGCCGTCCTGCAGGTCATTCATCCACCAATCGATAATAACCCTCTGAGCCTGAGCCCTTATCCTATGTATTCAGTCCGCACTTGGAATTAGTACTCTCCTTAGAGCTCGGAAGCCTGACAAGTACCGGTACACATCCGCGAGCACCTGCGCCTGGAGTTACGCTTTTGCTAACCTAACCTTACACTTTGTAGGTTAGTGTTTTTATCAAAACATTAAGTTATCGTAAATGGAATTAGGTTCATCGGGTATAATTGTTATTGTACTCAGAATAAAAAGTGCTCACCCTTTCCACCTCAGCACCAAATATTTCTTTAGTATTTATATAACTATATTTATTCTTAACAAAAGATTTGACTAAGCTTGTTGATAGTTGCAATACTATAAACTACAAAAAAATTTAGTCATTAATTAGTATATCGATAAATATATAATAGTTGTAAAGTAAATCACATGTCATATATTATATAAGTTACCTAAAAGTCCGACGCCTGACAATACACAAATACATCGATTTTTTGCATCATTCCAGTCCTTTCACCACACACAGCGGGCTATCATTAAAAATATATTATATTTCTGAATTGAACCCATAACTTTTCTATTAGCTAATTGTTGTCTTGTTAACTGTTGATTTATTCCCTAGACATTTCCGCTCGTGTGTACAAACAAGACGATGTAGAGGCGATCAGATCAAAGTTATTTATTACGATCTATTGATAAAATGTACAGGATTAATTATCATCAATCATAAATTTTTAAAATAAATTTTCTATCACTAAAATGTGTTCTCTTAGTGGGGAAAATAATAATTTTAAAGAATAAAAAAAAAATTGTAAAAATATATCGAAATTTTACAATCTTATACATTTTTACAATACACAAATAAAAAGAAACTAATTAATTGCAGATAGTTTTGGTATACTGTAGAACTTTACTATTAACGGTATATTTTAAAAATTACTTACTTATAAGTAAAAGAACTGTAGATATATTATAACAGAAATATGCAAAAAGGTGTTTTTGTCACTAATAAAATAAATAATTATGATAAATTATTAAACAAGATGGAGACAAATTATGGATAGCTGACTTTCAACTTATTATCTACGTAATAGGCAATGACGAATTGGTACAGTGTCCTCGTACATGTAAATGTAATGACTTCGTTTCTTTTCACAATAAATAAAAAATAATAATATTCTATGTATAAAACGAATTATATTCCTTAAATCAGTTAATAATATTTTTTTTAAATCGTAAAATGATCAATTTGTTTAATTAATTAGAACCCTGTGGAAAAACTCCAATATAAAATGTTAAGTTCCATTGGGGATCCTGATAGATCTGTCTGGATCGAAAAATGCCCAGATAAAAATAGTATTTTAACGTATGAAAATTTTAATAAAGTATTTGGAATCCCTGTTTCAAACACACAATACTTTACAATAACTTCCCATCAATCGTCGTTTTTTATTTTGAACTTTCAGCCGGGAAGCAATTAATTTTATTTGTATAAAACGCCTTTCAAATTTGATGTTAATTTTCAATCGTTTCTAAATTAAACGAAAAAAGGTATACGCATAAGAAGATTGTTTACAATTTTTACCTTCCTCATTTTAATTGTTGTATTGCTTTGGATTTATGTATGTAATAATGTATATGTAAATAATCAAACAATTCATTTTTATTTTTATTTTTGTGTTACCCACACATTAGGAAATTATAAACATTTTGAATCATATCGTGCTGACACGGCACGTCAGAGGGCGCGGGTACAAATCCCGCTGGGTCGAAAAATTTTGATATGATTCAAAATGTTAATAATCAAACAAGTTTGCCTTTTAAGTTTTTTAATTATCATGCAATTTTTATATTATAAGTCTTTGTATAATAATAATAATAATTAATGGTATTGATACCATAAGTGTACCGTTTTATAAACATTGAGTTACTATTATTATATGTTAGTAATAATAGCTCAATGTTTATGAATACGAAAATATAACTATGCACTGAATATGACTTATCTTATTCAATATCCGTTACCTGCAAATCATCTGCTACAAAAGCGATATTTCTATTGACCCGATGACCAATGAGATAGTAATAATTCACGATTTTACATCGATTTCAGATCAATAGCCCGTTAGAAATACTATCATAACTACATTTATCTATTAAAAAAACCCTATAAATCAATGCATAACTATTTAAAATGCGATTTGGCTTAAGAGAAATGTAAGCTACGTAACTACAGTAGCTACCCGACTATCACTGAAAAAAACTTTCGGCGGCTGCAGCTGGACTATAAACATTACTTAATGAAAATTATTAATATTTGTCTACTGTATACATTAAATAAACCTTTGGTATACTGCTACGATATTTTTAAAATGGTTTTAAGTAAAGAAATGTTTTAATTTTGTTCTTATGACTTATGATGAAATTAACGTTAAGAATATCATCGGGTTGACAATTTAGTTGCCTCCTAAATAAAAAAACAACAAAGCAACAATATAAATGTAATAAAAATAATGGGCATGACGACAGTATCAAAAAATCGTCAATTTATGATTTTAGGGGAACACTCATATTAAAAAAATTCAAAATACTGGTTTAGTTTTATGTAAAATAATAAGATTATTGTGATTTTCGATAAAATAAAACATTAAAATACTGCAATCGGCCATTTTGATTGAAACACAAATTACAGCGCATGACGTCACAACATAACTTAATACGTCAGGCGCGCTTCAAAGAGTAAAGTAAAAAGTAAGGCCCACTTTATATTGTGACGTCAAAGCCGACGCCATGACACCTGCAGCCGTTTTGCCGCTCTCATTGAAAACATATTAGAAAAATAGTTTTAAACATCCTTAAACTTATGTTTATTACCGAAATATAGGTATTTTCGTAAATAGTAAATGTGTACCCACATTATGAAAGAGGTTTTCAAAATCTTTCGTAATGCCCATTAGCGTTGAACGAATTAAAGCGTATTGATAAAAAAATTCTTCTTACAGTATGTATCTTTATCAAAAAGTACCTAGGTATGCCATTTCTACGCCAACTATTCCGAGGTATTACACGACATCGGCTGATTTGTGACACGTCACGATCTCCATACCGTTTTGCATTCTTCTTTTAAGATTTTTCATAACAGATAGATAGTTTCTTTAATGTCACGTATAGAAAAGTGTTTTGAACTTTTCCAACGATACTATCTTAATATTCCTTTCTTGATTCATTCTAGGTATACGATTCTTGTTATTATTGATAGCCAAATATATTTTTGATATTAACAACTTCCCTGTCCCCATACAACTCATTTTAGTATAGCCCCACGTCCACTGATTTTTTTTTAATATAAGCTTTATAACATTAATGTAATCCATAAAAACATAATTTCGTAATCATTATTTCAAAACTACCCTCATTGTGTTGTTTATTTTCCTGAGTCACATGTGACTCGCGAACGTAGCGTAATAAATTTTCTACTGCACGTGCAATGAGTCATATGTGAGCGCACACGCGGAAATGCATTTTTTTAGTCAAACGCCAATCAACTGTCAATATCTAATTGGGTTAGAAATTAAATTGTTACTTTGATGTTATGATTGATATTTTATTGAAAAAAAAGTTCGTTTGATGTAATAATTGGTACTATTCGAGAAAATGGCCAAAAGGCGTACCTTCCAAATAACACCATGTATCTTCACTCATAAGTGAAGATACATTGCGTTATTCGGAAGATTCAGGTGAAGCATTAGAGAAGTGACGATGAGTGGCAGCCCGATAATGAAAATAAAGAAATCGAGAATACAGAGGTAATTGCAAACTATATAGCAAGTACTGCAGAAAGAACTGAGACTCCGTCGCCTACACCAGCAAATCCAGACGAGGCGACGTCATAAAACCCGATATAATCGATTATAATGATGTCAAAATAGGCATTGATATTTCTGATCAACTTGCTTCATTTCATTCTCCTTACGTAAAAGTTTGACGTGGTACAAAAATATAGCAATAGATTAACTATCTCAAGCCGCCATTATCAATGCCAGATGCATCTACAACGAGTTGACAGATGGCCCCAAGTTGACAGTTTTACAAGTCAAGAACTGGTCTGGTCTGGTGCTGCAGGTCCAAGAAAATGTCTTCTTGGACCTGCAGCACCAACCACAGAAACTAATCTCCCTCAAAGGTATTCGATCTCCTCTAGCTCTTCAGGAACTGCAATTGCTACTTCAAGCGATTCTAGACATTCATTGCAAGAAGTTCCTCGAAATGCTTTCGGTAAACTCGTACGAAAAAGATGCAATAGGTGTTATCTTAAATTGAAAAACGAGGGATACTAATCCCTCGTAAAGCGAAGCAAGTACACACTGAGTGTAAAAAGTCTTTCTGTTTAGAATGGTATATCGACAAAAATGCTTGATTTTGTTATTTTTTCTTATGTATATAAATATTGTAAGTATCGAATAGAGGGAATTTGTTACATTACAAAGTTTATTTTATGAAACTTTTCTTTGAATAATACCTTGCCTTTAGTACTTAGTTGAGTTTTATTTATTGCAAGTTTCTAGTAGTTATTATATGAAAAATAAAAAAAAATGCTAATTTTTATTTTTTTATTAAAAACTATAGGTTTATTGCCATACGTCCAGGTGTGATTCATAAAAATATCCCTCCAAGCTCATTACAAAAATTGTACCTTAAACTGTACAGAGAAATGAGTCACCTGTGACTCATGGACTTATTACAAAACGTTCATGTGAGTCATATATGACTTATTGGACAGGGAAGTTGTTAAATTAAACATGGCTGTTTAAAAACTGCATTCTATGATTCAAAACGTGACGTGTAGTATTATATTAAAAGGAGTTAAAGTATTTAAATTTTCCAGCGATCCTATGAACGTTGCCACGGCGTTTTAAGACAGACGTAATCGTAACGAAATCTCTAGATAGGATAATGTCGCGGCTAGACAACCGTGGAATAAAGACCATTGTTTGATATCCACGCCTAGTTTAGATTCTAATAGGGGTGTAGACAGGACAATGAGGGTAAAACAACATACTGTTTGATCGATAATCGATACCATTCAACGTTTCAGATTGTATCGATAACGACAGGCCATTGTGAATATCTTACCCATTCTTTAATCGTATTGTGACAGTTTTAGCGTTGTAAATGATCGGAAAGGTTTAGGGTGGTATGCTGTGAAAATAATACTAAAGGTCAGCTTTAAATATTATGTACCTATATTATAGTTGATATACTTAATGATCGATTTCATACTTTAATTGACATTGTGATTGACTTAGATTTAAGCATAATACAATATTTACCTATATATGTCCCAAATTGAATTTTGAGCCCATTTTGCATACTCATTGTTACGTTTTATTTTTAATTTACGAAACTTTGCAAAATAATAATTCTTCTGACAATGTTAAAGATAGCACTCAGATGAGTATGATAAAAAGCAAAAATACGGATTAACGCGTTTGCTGAAAACTACAACAAGACTCGTAAATATTAATACTAGAAGTAAGTATATATTTTTTTAATTAACACAAATCAGTAATAAGAGTTCACGAGTATTTTACTTCGATCCATCATATTCGTTGCCATTAAAAGAAATTAACAGACTGGTAGTGGTTTTACTACATATCTCATTCATATATTTCATTCTTATCAGTTCAACTAAAATTGTAGAAAGCGTTATTGTTAAAAAAAAATCTAATTTTTAAAGATAAGCTTTCGGTGCAGCATTTATTATATCACTTTGTACTGCCCAACGTACCATTTCAACAATTTCTGACACTTGGAATGACTTTTTAAATGTTAATTCCTTAAAAACTTTGTACCTATTTAAATAATTTATATACCTAGTTAAGACGTAAAATGTGAAATATTTTGAAAGCTCGAGATTAAAAAAGTATTTACTTTTTCTAATTTAATGAAGATAAAATGTCTCTATCTTAAATATAGTCAATTTGTGACACCCATTTAAAATAATAAAGACATTAAAAACAATGGCGGTTTACATATTACTTATGTAGGGAATTGTCAACAAGTACTTCGTAGGAACGAACCATAACTCATTCGATTAAAGAGTTGTTTCTTCTCGTCTGCGGGCGCATATAGTACTGAAGATCCAAATATGCTGCATCACGTTAATTAAAACAAGACCCCCAGCCCCAAGTACAATACTACAGAAAAGGTGTCCATGTAAAGTGGTAACTCAGCACATTTTGTCCGTTAATGATTCCTTATTAACGCCAGTATTAATCCTATTTTAATTTGACTAATTGCAACATTAATTAGTACGGAATTTAGTTATAGCGTGGGTGGAGTCAAAGGTTAATATAAGTAGTCTAAGATAATATTAAAGAAAATAAGGAAAGCAACAATTTAAACAAAAAAGAAAAAATATTTTAAATTTATTTCTTACGTTGTTGTTTGAGTTTCCTCCGATAAAAAAGTTTGCGTATCCAATGCTGAGTTGCTGACATTGTTTAAAAACTTATTCCAAACATTCCCAAAAGGCCAAATAGCAGCAGAACCAAAAGGAGCAGTCAGAAGCAGTGAAAAGTAATACAAGATTTAGGGTTTCGTAAAAGTAGTTTTAACATATTATTTTATTTATTAATAGATGGCCCGGTGAACTTCGTATCACCTACATATATTTGTAAAAAATATACACAAAACACTTTCTGAACGCACCTTTAAATATTTGACAATCAATTGACAACGTTTTTGACAAAAGACATTAAATTTCCCCATTAAGAAACATTTTGTATTGGAAAATGAAATCGTCGTTTTTAGTATTTTCCGTTACAGATTATTTATGTTTCTCACCGTTTAAACCTTTCCTGAACTTCCATAAACATTTCAAGATGAAAATTAGCCAAATTAGCGCAGCCATTCTGGAGTTTTTGCGAGTCTAACGAACGGCCATTGATTTATATATATATTAATAAAAACAAGGTCTAACGGAAAAGTTTGACAACTGTTATATTTCACTATTATGTATTTATTATTTTACGAAACATTGTACAGTCTGAAACATATCTCAGAACAGTTTGACAGTTACTGGATCGTGACGAAGCATTGTAATGCCAGTGTCCGATGTCGCCACCCGCTGCGAGGTTGGCATCAACGACTAATAGCAGCATGTTAATCGACAGGCGATTGTCGGCGATTACCTTTAATATGTAAAAAAGAACGAGTAAGTACGTAAGAGTAACGTAATGAAGACAAATTTCTAATTCTTCCTTGATGACGGAGTATTATTTTTAGTTAGACTTTTAATTTCTAAAATTAATTACGTACTAATAGACTTAACGTAGGGTGTCTCCCACAGCCAACTGCCGTCGGCTGTACTCCGGGGTCATCCGGAGTATGGCTATGTACGGGGCGCCCGTCTGGGCGGACGCCCTCGGTCGCGCCAACAAGACCCTGCTGCGACTTCCGCAGCGGGTCATCGCGACGAGGGCGATACGCGGTTACCGGACGGTGTCCTGGACGGCAGCGTGCGTGCTGGCTGGCGATCCCCCCTGGGATTTGCAGGCGGAGATCCTCTCCGAAACGTATCATTTCGTGGCTCCGAGGAGATCCCGGGGGGAGCCTCCGACGTGGGAGGAGGTCGCACACATGCGAAGGCAGGCGCAGGATACCCTGTTGCGGCGGTGGACGGAGGACCTGGCCCCGCGGGTCCCCGGGCAGTGGACGGTGGATGCGGTCAGGCCGGTCCTTCAGAAGTGGGTGAGGCGGCGGCTCGGCCCTCTGACCTTCCGTTTGGTGCAGGTGCTTTCCGGACACGGATGCTTCGGTAAGTATCTGCACTAAATCGCGAGACGGGAGGCGACTCCAGCTTTCCACGAGTGTGGGGCGCCAGAGGATACGGCGCTCCACACGCTGGAGGTGTGCGCCGCGTGGGAATCACAGCGGCGCGCGCTTTCGGCGGTCAAGGAGCGTCGTAAAAGCCATGCTCGGCAGTGAGAGATCGTGGCAGGCGGCGGTCTCCTTCTGCGAAGAGGTAATGACGCAGAAGGAGGCCGCGGAACGGGCCAGGGAGAACAACGTCTCTGCAGACTCGCTCAGGCGCAGACGTACGGGGGCAAGGAGGAGGCGTTTTGCCCACCTCCTCCCCCCTCGTAATAGTGGGGTCGCCGGCCGACAGTCGGGAGACTTCGGCCGGCCGGACGACATGACCCCACAGGTCTGCGGGGTGGCCTTGTTGTGAGGCGGACGACGCGACGGATCACACGTGGCGGTTTTTAGTCAGTAGGAGTCTGACATAACCCTCTGGTGCCCCCGCGCCGGAGGGTATCCATGATGGATTTTCCCCACGTAAAAAAAAGGGTCTCTCCCACAGATAGGATTAAAAATGATACTATGCGCGAGAGAACGAACGACGCATACGTAAGATTGCCGGTGTAGGCTGAATGAGGATTGCAGAAAACTGGGATGTCTGGCGCGAAATTGGCGAGGCATAATATTATGTCCAGCGCGTGGACTGCAATAGGCTGAACTGACTGAATGACTGAGATATAATTATTATGTATAAGATATTATGTACCTAATATCTTTTTATTCTTGTAAACATTTATTTTTATTAGTCCTCCCTTTTAATATAATATAAATAGGTAGTTATTTTTTATAGACGCCGCGTTGGCGCAGCGGTCACAGCACTGGATTGTGATTGGCTGTTGCGCGGGCTGTTGCGGGTCAATCCCTGTACACGACAACATTTGTATTGGCCATACAGAATTACAGATGTTTGCCGTGGTCTGGGGTGTTTGTGCAGTCCTGGTTGGTCTCCCCACCGTGCCTCGGAGAGCACGTTAAGAGCGCGCATAATGCAAAATTATCAATCTTCTATTTGTTTTGACATGAAAAATTCCAGACCAAATCTTAAAATAAAAATATATTATGACAAACTACGTGATATTTGCAAGGGTTAACCTATATCAAAAACATAAAATAAGGAAATTTCCTCTATAAAATATAATCACGAATAACCTCTAATTTTTATATTTTTTCTTTTTATACTCGATATTATGGTTATGACTTATGACCATTAACACAAAAATTTGATAATTAATTACATTTAAATATGAGTAAAGGCTATGCTTAGGCATTTAATGTAATTACTTTTAGTTTCGGAATTATATATAAAACTAGCTTCTGCGCGCGACTTCGTCGGCGTGGACTCCGCTCCTATTGGTCTTAGCGTGATGATATATAGCCTATAGCCTTCCTCGATAAATGGGCTATCTAACACTGAAAGAATTTTTCAAATCGGACCAGTAGATCCTGAGATTAGCGCGTTCAAACAAACAAACAATCAAAGAAACAAACTCTTCAGCTTTATTATATTAATAGTATAGATAACATATTTGTCGTTTTTTACATTCGTAATGCGCTCAAAACTATATCGTCTATCGCACTCTGACACGAGGCTTTGTGTATGTACATATTTTGTTTCATCAATTAGTCACGGGCGCGCAGGTGAAATCTGATTTTTTGCTCGCGTTATGCGCCCTCTTAACCCTAGAATACTAATCTATCGTAAAAATTACGACGACGAAACCACGATTCCTGGAAAAAACAATGTTCGCGTCGTTCCCGCGCCCCCTGCTTCACAATACCTTCCTTATTTGTTCTGTTAGTGCACCACGTGCATTTATTGTGATCCCACATCATTTTTGTGTTGACTTACAGCGAAGGTGTCGTAAAATTTACGAAAGATTAGTGTTTACGTGACTTTTGAGCGATGGTAAGTTTACTTGTTTGTTGTTGTTTTTACTTGTTTTTATGACTTATTTGTAATGATTTTATGTTGATTTTACTTGATTTCAGTATATTTTCTGTAGGGGGAGTCCGGGAGAGTTTAGCAGGTGGGAGACAATAGCCACTGCTTATAGAATCTTTGTAGTACTAGATTTTGAGACATTGCCACACATCTTAGACTCCATAGGCACCCCCCATCTTGCTCACGTGACGACGTTGTAATCGGCCGTTTGGTTTAGGAGTGAGAAGTAAAAATACATTTTCGTACCCGGTAAGTAAAATTTTTCAATTTCTGATTTTTGAATTCTGTTATTTACTGTGAATAGATTCTAGGACGTAATTTATATACATCGTAAGTGTAATTATCCTAGTAACATTCACGGTAGACCATTTTTACTTAAGTCTCATAGTTTTTTATGCAAATTTAATAACGGACAGCTAGGCGTAGGGTGGGAGACATTAGCCGGGCGTCGGGAGGAGACTTTAGCCACTAATCTCTCCTGTAATCAGGGTAGTTTCTTCTGCAATCATATTTTATTTTATTTCATTTCAGATAATCATCCAAAATGTCTTTCAAATATAAAAAAGAAATAACTAGGAAAAGAAGCAATTTAGTTCAGTCAGTAATAAGAAATGCTTTAGTTGACATTGGTAAAGAAAAATCTACTAGAAGTGTTGCTTTAGAATATGGAATTGATTGAAATACCTCATGAAATTAATTAAGAAATAAGTTCAAATTGACTAAAATAACTGAACAAGGAATCCAGTTTAAAACAGCTCTGATATTTACAACCGAGAAAGAGAAAGCACTTGTCAATAATTATCTTCTAACTTGCACTAAAAGGAGTTATGGAGACTAACCAAACAGGCGGCTATGAAGCTGGCATATGAATATGAAACAATTACTTCCAAAAAGTATCCAGTTTATTGGACTTCAAACACTTGCTATTGTATAAGTAACTAAGTATGCTATGGAGTATAAATCAATGTGATAATAGTTGATTCCTCACTTATGTATCTTAAAGATAGGTACTCAAAGTACCCTCCTCGTGTTCTCATTTGCTATGTAATACTATGTGCCGTATTTTTATGATTAAATTTATTTATTGAATTACAATTTATAATATTATTTTGCCTATTATTATACCCGGCTAAAGTCTCCCTACTTGGTGGATAAAGTCTCCCGCCCAGGCGGGAGACATTAGCCGAATTCCACTTTAGGAGAAATCGCTAATTACTCATTAACTATTAATGATGTAGTAAACTTTCTTAAGAGAAAATATAGCTAAATAATGCAGCTTAAGATACAATTCATAAAAAATAGCGATTTGGAAGTATAAAAAGAATTATGAGCATTTGAGTGAAAAGCGGCTAATCTCTCCCGGACTCCCCCTACTATAGGGTAAAACCGGGATAGATGCCCCAGCGGGATAGATGCCTCACATTCTAAAAACCTAACTTCCCGAACTCGCTACTAAAAATTAATCGCATGAGTAGGAGCCGAAGTCACCCCGTACCTAAAGTACCCACGGACAGTCGTACGACGAGGACGCGTTTTGCTAGTGTGTGTAATTATTTCCGCGGCGAAATTAACAAACACGTCAAAGTTTTAAGGGTTAGTATTCAAGTTTGTATAACTTTATAATTAGTAAAAAATTCTGTTATATTTTTTATTACGTGAATAAACTGGTTCATTGAGTCTGTATCTAGGTGTAAATAGATGCTATTTTGTTTATAATTTATTTAAAAAATACGTGGGCATCTATCCCTATCACAAAGGATAGTTGCCCTGATTTTTCGAGGTATAGTTGCCCTTAGGGGCATCTATCCTTTCATAGACCATATACGGACTAAATGAATATTTTAAAAATATTTTTATTGTCTGTTATATTTTTTATGTATTTACGTATATTTATATTTTACTAGTGGTCGCCCAGCGGTCGAAATTCGACCATAATAAAAAAATTTAATTCAAGAAAACCAAATAATTATGAAAATAAAGAACCTTTTTAAAAAAAATTCAATTGACTACAGATTTTGACAATCAACAAAAAGTATAATATGCGTGTGTGAGTGCTGTAGTGTGTGTTATGCTTTTTTATTAATTTAATGTATATTTTATGTATAATTTTGAAAAAATAATAGCATTCCGCACTTCTTTATATAAACTATAATTGTGCGAAGTGTCATACTCCTACGTACGCGCAATTTCCGTAAAAAGGGGTACAAAGTTTTTGCTTCACGTGTTAATATATAGATATTTAGACATTTGACTTAATTCTAGCAGAACTATACTACGAAAATATAAAAAAGGAAGGAATACGAGCTAATATAGAACAACAAACAGTTTCGAAAATGCAAATAGAAGCTTTACCTATTCCAAAAATCCCTTAGACCATGGCTAAGAGGGACAATCAGCAGATATTTATAATTTAAATGAAAATATAAAACACAAAAAGGATGTAGCTGACAGAAAGGAAAAACAAATAAAAATTAAGTTAGACCAGAAAAACAAGACTGAAAGTACCAAAGAACTTAGGAAAACAAAGAAAGGAGCCTTAAATAAAAAACAAGACAAAATAATTATTTTAGTGAAAATGACGATGACAAACTAGCTGATTTGTGTGATACCTAAAGAAAATGATAATTATTTAAAACTATACCAAGAACGAGCATCATTAAAAAGACAAATTATTTACAGTGCAATCAGCGAAGATGAAGACAATCCACATAATTTGAAAATTAAAGGAAAGAAAACTAAAGATTTGCCCTTAAAGAAAACTAAGAGAGATGGACAGGATAGCCCTAAAAGTACAAGTAAGGATAACTGCATTGAATATTTTGAAAACTATAAAAATACGAAGTCGCAATCCGACTGGATTCAATGTGTAGTCAGCCAGAACTGGCTACATGAAATGTGTAACTTTTCAGAAATTATTGCTCAAGATGTGGAAAATTAAAAATACTATCCGGCTAAATTTCAATTAATTAAATGTGTTATTTACGACATCACATTAGAAAACTTTAAAACTACTAGTGTTCCTCTACTATATTATGCACTAGCTTCTACGCGCGACTTCGTCGGCGTGGACTCCGGCACTCCGCTCCTATTGGTCTTAGCGTGATGATACATAACCTATAGCCTTCCTCGATAAATGGGCTATCTAACACTGAAAGAATTTTTCAAATCGGCCCAGTAGTTCCAGAGATTACCGCGTTCAAACAAACAAACAAACAAACAAACAATCAAACAAACAAACTCTTCAGCTTTATATATTAGTATAGATGTATTATACATATAAACCTTTATCTGGAATCACTCTATTTACTAAAGAAAACCGCATCAAAATCTGTTGTGTAGTTTTAAAGATCTAAGCATATATACAGACAGACAGACAGCGGGAAGAGACTGTTTCATAATATGTAGTGATTAATTAATAATTAAACGATTTAAAAAACCACAAAATGCTTTTCATTGCTATAACACGTGTTTCTTGGAGACAATTGCTGTTTTAGGAGTAGAACTATTAGCATTTTAATTGGGTTTTTCGTTTACACGGTATAAAGGGCATCTATCCTCCACTGCAGGCATCTATCCTTCTCAGGATTTTCATGGTGGGGCAACTATCCATACCGGTAGGCATCTATCCTCCAAAAAAAGGTTCCACAAAAAGTTAATTTCTGCTAAATGTGCAATTGATAGGTTAAAAAAACATAATAATAATTCATGATAAAGGATTGAGCTAGCTACATAGATAAAAATTATTCGTATAAAATTCATATTTTTAAAATTAGGTGACTATTTCAAAAAGTGGGGCATCTATCCCGGTTTTACCCTATATGTATTTTTCACTATTTCTTACTAATATTTGATTATTTGTTATTAGTAATATGCTGGACCAGAAAAACACGTCGATGGCCATTACGCTTGTTTTATAAGTTAATCAACATTACAAATATAAACTTATACATTATTTACGTCAGTGACAACTGCAGAAACAATAAAAAAAGCAAATCTAGACGCGACTTTGTTTTGGAAATGGCTGATGTTCTTATGGAACCTCCGCTAAAAATGAGACTAATATTGCCACTTTGCGGCGTGAAATAAAGGACCTCATAAAAGTATACTTATGGTATGTTGAACCTATTCCAGAAGCAGCAACAATTGAAGAACCTAATACAAGAAAAATATGTGCCTTTTGTCCATCCATATCAAGAAAAATTAGAACACACTTTTGCATGAAATGCAAAAGAGCCATATGTAGGGCGCATAAGAAGAACATGTGTCTCAACTGTGTAGAATAAGTAAATTATTTAATTTTAATTATAACGTGATCTCTTAAACCCAAAGAATGATACTACAATTTCTAAAACAATAAAAGTTTTTATTATCTTGTTTATTCTCGTTTCATTTTAATGTCGTATTTTTTACGAATGATTAGTAATAACGTTACTCGTAGGGCAGATTAGTAATCTAGGGTTAAGCCGTCGTCGGTCCCGGTTGTTATCATGTACACCAGATAGCGATCGTTAGGTACTAATAGTAGGAAATATATCCGCCAACCCGCATTGGAGCAGCTTGGTGGATTAAGCTCCGATCCTTCTCCTACATGGGCCTATGCCCAACATTGGGATATTTCATGCTGAATCGTTACTTTTTATAATTATTATACTTACGTATAATAGATATATAAGTACCTACATACTGGCATCGTAAGATTTTGCTTTTGTGGTAATCAAAGCAAGGGTTCAAATAGGTATTAATCTTAAAGAAGCCACAAAAATTATTTCTTTGTATTTTTAAATTAAATGTATCAATTATGAAAATAAATAAAATTAATTTATATCTCGAAGTTTTTTTTTCTATATACAACGTAGCCTACTACGCCATCTATCAATGACTAGCATAAATTACATTTACAAACTTTTAAGAAGTGTTGCTATTACGCAATAGAGGTCGCAGATAACTTTAATTGATATATTTATGCTTATTAATTTAAATATTATGTGATTAATAAATAAAAACAAATATTTTAAATATCTATTTGTCAATAAATATTTAAAAGATACATAAAATACTTTCGTATCAGTAACTCGGTACGGAACAGATTTCAGAACAAACAATTTTAAATGTCAAAAGTGACCGTCGAAAGGTAACCTCAAATGTGAAATGACAAACATCTTCATTTACCTACATTTACAAAACAAATTTTGATCTAAATTTTTTAGTAATACATAAACTAAAATGATGTAAAACATTAATTTTCGCAAATAATCATCTTTAATCATGGTACAAAGTGTGTTTCATATGACTGACCTAAATTCATAAATATTTCAGGATTATTTACAAAAATGCAACGTTTAAGGGAGCCAAGTAAATATTTTCGCTTTTTATTTCACGTTCAAAAAGTCATACAAGGTGCTTCAAACTTCACAACGACAATAGATGGATTTGATTTCATTTACAATGAACCTTTACAAAAGTATAAACCTAAAGATAGGTTGTTTTTCAAGAACGATTATACTGGGACATATTTTATGGGAACGGAGAGTAGTTCAAAAGTAGACGTTGAAAACTTGACTGTTGAAGAAATCGAAAATACTTTACAAGAGTTTCTATCTAAGAATAAAGACAAACAAATAATAAAAATTGTTAACGAATGTTTGGATAAACGAAAACGTATAAGAGACGATGTGCTGAAGCAGATGTTTAGACATTACAGTCTATTAGGGAAAGTAGATGCAGTGGAATTGCTTCAAAAGTATTGTCAAACACTGAATCCAGGTCTATATAGAAGAAATGGTGAATTTCTTCACTATCTCGCAAAAGCCCAGTGCATGAAGGGAAACTCTGAAAAAGGTCTCTCAGTATTAAAAGAAGCTTATACAAAGTATAAAGGTCTCAGGGGTTTCTATAGACTTATATTTCGTGAACTTATTTATGATTCCATTCAGAATAGATCGGAAGCCTCTATTGTGATATTTAAGAAATATGTTTTGGAATTTAGTAAAATATGGAATGACCACTATCCTCTTATTTGTTTTTGGCATATCTGTTGGTCGAGCTCTTGGTTTTCCGATCAAACAATATCCTATGACTTATTAGATACTTCTAAAGTGCTACAAGACTTAGTAAAAGATAAGTAAGTTTACAATTTCATTATTTTATTAGTACACATTAGTTACACAGCACAGCGCAGCCGGCACAGCAAGTGATTGTTAAACTCAGTGGCGTAGCGTATGGGGGGCGGGGGGGGGCGGCCCGCCCCGGGCGGCACTTTTTAGGGGGCGGCAAAATTTAACAATAAATAACAACAATATTTTGAAAATATTTGAACCGTTTTAATATCATTTTTATCGGAACTACATATTCGGACCAATTGAAAGGATCACGGAATTTTTCTTTACTTATTTTGTGGCGAAGTCAGTAAATCCCTTTTATTTTGTAGCGACTGGCAATGTCTATACTTGTGGGAATTTCCCGTTTGTGACTTACTTAGTCATAAACGGGAGTTAGTCTTACCTATGGATGAACAAACTTAGCTCGGTTTATATCGTGTTTTTTGAAAATTTTATTTACATCCCAATTACATATAGGTAGGGATCCCTAGTACATTTTCTTCACCTGATTAGTATCAAGCTAATTTTTTGGGAGTAGCTTCATTTTGATGAGGCGAACAAAAAATTACTCTTCGAAAACTCTCGATTGTGGTAGCTAACAGAGGTAGCAGGGGGTAGAGCAGCAGTGAGCGTAGGACCGGGATAACGTACCACGCAATTTGTAGGACAATATTACTATTAAATTATAAATAGATATTAACTAACTAAAAGAAAAAAAAATTACAAAAAAATCAATTTTTGATGACTTTACGAGGTATGACCGAGGTATTACGATGTATTTGATAGTACGAGGTTAGGTTAGAGGTACCAGCTGATTTTTTTTTTCTGGGACCACAGCATGACGTTGGCTTATTGTTTTTTTTTTCAATTAATTTGTTTTTTGAATCACTTTTTTTTAATTAGTTTGCCAAAGAAGTTTCACTTCTGACATGTGTACTTTGTAAACACTCAATTTTTTTTGTTTTTCTTTTTAAATAAGTTTTTTTTTTCAATTATTTTGCCAAAGAAGTTTCACTTCTGACATGTTTTGTTCGCTCTCAATTTGTCTCAATTTTTTATTTCAAATAAAACCTGTAACAGTACAAAATAATGATGACTTTTCTTGCCGAAAATTTCTCTATAATAATGTATGTAATGTACTACTCTGTCAAGAAAGTACCGGGGAAAGATCAAAATATCACATAAATATACAAAGTGTTTGTTATTCATCCAAATTTATTTTATCACCTTCAAAGTATGCTCCTTCAGAAATTACTTACGCCAACGAATAATTCAATCATCAAAACATTTTTAAATGCTGTTTCCGGAATTGAGTTCAGTTCTCGCCGCGAATTCTCCTTTATGTCTTCTACCGATTGAAAACGGGTGCCACGAAACGGTAGCTTGAGTTTAGGAAAAAGAATAAAGTCGGCTGGAGATATATCTGGTGAACATGGTGGTTGCTCGATGCTATTTGTTGAGCGTTTAGTCAAAAATTCGTTCACAGTGATGGTCCTGTGCGAAAGTGCATTAATCGTGGTGCAATATCCAAGAATTTTCTTTTCACAAATTGGCCTTTTTCGTCGAATTTGCTCTCTTAAACGCCGCATAACGCTCAAATCGACGAATTCCGAATGCACAACACCGCGATAGTCAAAGAAACCACTCAACATGACTTTGACTTTTGAACGAGTTTGGCGTGGATTTTTTGGTTTCGGTTCAGTTGGAAGGCGCCACTCCGAAGCTTGTTGACTAGTTTGCATGTCAAACTCGTAAACCTACATCTCGTCACCAGAGAACAATGCGTTTCATAAATGTTGGGTCGGAATTGACTCGTTCTAGCATGTCCCCAGCGCCTCTAATGCGATTGAGTTTTTGGAGAAAATTCAGATCTTTTGGGACTAGCCGAGCGGCAACAAGTTTCATACCCAAATTATTAGTTCAAATGGTACGGATCGACTCGTGAGATACATAAAGTTCGGTGGCTATCTTTCTCAAAGTTGAATGAGGATTTTCAGTCACTGTTTCCTTCACTTTTGCGATGTTAACTTCAGTTACAGACGTTGATGGCCTACCAGAGCGAGGCACATCTTCCATAACATGTCGACCACTTTTGACATTTTTGTACCACTCATAAGCACGAGTTTTTGATAAAGTAAATTCACCGTAAGCCTTCTGTAACATTTTCAATGGCTCCGAACACGAAATTCCATTGGCGATGCAAAATTTAAGACTAACTCTTTGTTCGATGTGTTTGTCCATTATGAAATTCGCAATACACACTAGATAATTAAGATATAACTAAAAACAGCACAGTATTTAATATAAATAACAGATGCAACTCAAACTGGAAAACAGTTGCGCCACACTAAAAACAACATAAAATAATTTTATTTAGAAATATACAAATAATATAAACAAATAATCCATTCCCGATTATTTTTTGACTGAATGTATAGTATACATTAAATTGAAATACCTAAATAAGAGGGCGGCAAAATTTTTTTCCGCCCCGGGCGGCCGACAACCACGCTACGCCACTGGTTAAACTAGCAGTCGATGGTTTGATCCTTGGTCATAATAAATATTAATTTAGTGTACTGATGTTTGTCGTAGTTTTGGCATTTTGCTTGTGTAATTTATGTTACTATTCTGGTCTGTGATGTTTCACATTTGTATGAAAAAATGATTTTTACCATCTACATAGCCCAATTAGAATATTTAAAAAATTAGAGATACTTAGTTCTGTTGTTTATTTGATTATAATCAATATAATATAATTATAAACTTATAATTAACAAAAAATTTGAAAAGAACATTACACTTTCCAGTGGTTCCCAATAATTTAATTTGGAAACGTATTACAAAATAATTCCTCATCTATAAAAAAAAAATCATCTGAAGATATATCTCGGTTCTTAATTACAGGGCTACAACATTCAGTATCAACATACTCAGAGAATACAATGACGATGCTGTGATAAGGTTGCTGCAGATACTTCTAAAGTACAACATGATGGAAGAATATGCTAATGTCTTACAGATTCTATTCTCATATAAGTGTAAGAATTTTTTATTATAATTGATATATTATTCAAAAGCAGCCTAATGTGATTTAGACTAATACCACACACAGTCATGTCCTTGTTTAGCTTAATCTAAAAACTAGAAACTTAATTAGAATTTCTCTTTAGATTTGAGAGTTTACTCATCATAAAACGAGGATTTCATTTACCATCTTTGAAGAATCACACTATTATTAAGTTTCATTTTTACCATTTCATAATGTTCGTGAATTATAATTGTAATTATATTATTTTGTTTCGTAATTATAATCTAGGCCTCCAACACATTTTTCCGAGAAGTAGACGTTGCCTACATTTGCTTAAACTTTATTACCCTTTCATACATTTTAAACATTTGGTTTTTTTTTGCAGTAAAAAATAGAGATTTGAGGGGATGTACAGAAATTATAAAGAACTGTCAAATATTGGGTATATCCCTACCATCCTACCAACAAGGTAGATATATACAAATGTTAATAAAAACCACACCAACACAAGACAAACCAGATGACAAACAGAAGAGAACTGAATCAAAGAACTTCAAACTGAAGTTTTAGTTTGTATATTTAGAATTTATAAATAATTAGTGTATATATATTTGTAGAATAGTGAATATAAACTATTCAATTTTTAATGGTTTTTTTTTCTTATCCCTTTTACAGAAACTATAAAACCAGCAAACTGGGCTAGGACTTTTTCTTATTTTCTAACTTTTAGCAAAGTGTAACTTGTGTATTGAGTAATGAGTAATACACTGCACTGTCATTAGGAATACTGAATATAGTAGTGGCAAATGAAATTATATTTTGTCATTTGACCATCATGCCGGTATGTTATCGTGTTAATTCCATTGTTAACTTAGTTATTGGGGATGCTGATCTTTTTTTTTATAACTAGTATGTAAAAGATGAGAAAGAAAAACAAGGGTAAAGGAAGGAGTAGTGTAGCTTGGTTGTAATTTTCCAAATGTCCACAATCGACAAAATAAGTTTTTTTTTTTGCATCAGTTGACTTATATTTAAAACTAGCTTCTGCGCGCGACTTCGTCGGCGTGGACTCCGGTCCTATTGGTCTTAGCGTGATGATATATAGCCTATAGCCTTCCTCGATAAATGGGCTATCTAACACTGAAAGAATTATTCAAATCGGACCAGTAGATCCTGAGATTAGCGCGTTCAAACAAACAAACAAACAATCAAACAAACAAACTCTTTAGCTTTATTATATTAGTATAGATTAAGCATATAGGTACCTATACCAGAAATTCGTTGAAAATGTGTAAGTTGAAAGTAACAATTTCTCTACATATATCTGTCGTATATTACTGTCTACATTTAACTGAAGTAGGGCACAGCAGGAAATTTCCTGCTCAAAATATGGAGCAGCCCGACTGGGGTAGTACCTCGACCTTACAGAAGACCACAGCTAAATAATACTGTTTTCAATCAGTATTGTGTTCCTGTTGGTGAGTAAGGTGACCAGAGCTCCTGGGGGGGATTGGGGATAGGGTCGGCAACGCGCTTGCGATGCTTCTGGTGTTGCAGGCGTCTATAGGCTACGGTCTTACCATCAGGTGAGCCGTACGCTTGTTTGCCGACCTACTTACATAAAAAAAACATGTATTTTCTACAATTTAATATCCACTGTCAAGCGCCAATTTTGCGTCTGACGCACAGCGCCATCTCTGTTTCCTACCTCTGTCAAAACCCTTGCTATCGTTAAATTTCCAAATAGATAAATTAGATATAATTGTCGACAGCAGGCGAGAGCTGGTAGGATCCTTACAGTGGAAGTATTTGTACAGTTGTCACATCTATACTACCCTACATGTTGAACCAATTTTGGTTCTATCGGCGGCAGAGTAATGACAGGTTTAATTGGAACGAGTCGATATATGTGTTTTCTCATCTCGTAAATAAGTTTTCGACTCTTCTTTAGCCAATTCATACGTAAAATATTTTGCTCAAAATGCTTACGTTATTTATAATAGACGTTAAATAATTCCCTTAGATTAATATTTAAACATTTATGTTGGTATAACAAATACCAATATTTTGTTTTGCAATAACTATAACTGTACTGTGTGGTTACGGCACTAAAGAATGTAGCCACCCCCTCTCTTCCCGTGGGTGTCGTAAGAGGCGACTAAGGGATAACACAGTTCCACTATCACCTTGGAACTTAAAAAACCGACGGATGGCGGGATAACCATCCATGCTGGTTTTGAAATACACAGGCCAAAGACGGGCAGCAGCGTCTTCGGTGCGACGGCGCCAGCCCTGCGGTCACCAACCCGCCTGCCCAGCGTGGTGACTATGGGCAAAACACATGAGTTCGCGTCATAATGTCGGGCGCGAACTTGTGGAGGCCTATGTCCAACAGTGGACTGTGATAGGCTGTAGTGGAATAACTACAGCTTTTTTTGTTATAAAGCTAAGGGTAAAAAGTGTACGAATCCTACCTGCTCTCCCCTACTATAATAATTAATTTAATTTTGAAATCATCGAAACCAAGGATTAAAGAATAAAACTTCTTCAATACAAACCTTATATTTATTGAGATCTTGTAATAGGTACATATTAGGTATATAATAAACTTAACAATAAATACAAAACGAAATTTCACTAAAATCGGGTAACTTCATCTTCTTTAGGCTTGCCTTCTGCCTTGCTCTCCTCTGAATCTCTTTTTCGCAATATGAATAAACTTCTGCAAAAAGAAATAGAAAATTATTGAGTTATGTAAAAAAAGTTTTTGATACCTATTATTTTTAATCTAATTGAAACAAAAACAAAGCAGTACATTTTATTCGTTTTAAATATTGTTTTAATTAGTATAATTAGGTATCTAATTATATTTTTATATGTTTATTAACATTGATGGAAATGTACATATACCTATTTTAAGTTACGATTGGTCTACATGTTACATGTCGTGGCTTCACTCGCATATATGTTAATATACGTATTATATTTTATGTGATATGCCTAATAGTACCTAATTATACACAGTTAGTTTTTAACCGACTTCAAAAAAGAAGCGCTTCAGCCTGTAATATCCCACTACTGGGCAAAGAGGCCTACCCTTTCCCCATGTAGGAGAAGGATCAGAGCTTAATCCACCACGCTGCTTCAATGCGGGTTGGCAGATATATTTCCTACTATGAGTAACGATCGCTATCAGGCGTACATGATAACAACCGGGACCGACGAGCGGCTTAACGTGCTCTCCTAGGCACGATGGGGAGACCCACAAGGACTGAACAAACACCCAGACCACGGCAAACATCTGTATGGCCAATATAAATGTTTGTCATGTGCGGAGAACGGAGATCGAACCCGCAACCGCTAGCGCAACAGCCACAATCCAGTGCTGTGACCGTTGCGCCAATGCGGCGTCAAAAAAGGAGGAGGTTTCTCAATTCGTATGTATTTTTTTTATGTATTGTATGTTCGCGGATAACTTCTTTCGCGGATTCTTCTATTCTTTTAGACCTTATTGAAAATACTATGCAATGAGTAATGTGCTAGAATTTTTTCTACTTTTAAGTAGTTCATTTATGAACTACTAGCTTTGCTTTCCGGCTTTACACGAGTAGTACCGATAGCGCCTGGCTTCATACAAAATCTTTTTTTTAATTAGGTATTTATTTATTTAGCATCAACAAGATAGACACTGACCATATACAGATATAATCATAATAAAATCTTAAAAGCTAAGCGTTATCTTAATTAAAGGTGATACACTCATTCTATTAATTTAAGCACGTATACATAAAGTTTATTATTACAAACAATAATAATTAAAATACACTAAAAAGCAATCCCAAAGTATATCTATACTAATATATAAAGCTGAAGAGTTTGTTTGTTTGTTTGTTTGAACGCGGTAATCTCTGGTTCTACTGGGCCGATTTGAAAAATTCTTTCAGTGTTAGATAGCCCATTTATCGAGGAAGGCTATAGGCTATGTATTATCACGCTAAGACCAATAGGAGCGGAGTCCACGCCGACGAAGTCGCGCGCAGAAGCTAGTAGTTCAATAAAATCCCGATCAATTGACCATACAGTTGAAATGATAAACAATTTATGATATGATTTGATTACAAAATTAAATTAAACGTTAATGAATAAATCGAAATAGTATAAACTAAAATTGATAATTGAAAATTAGAGATTAAAAACATTATGGTACTATGGCATGCAATTGAATAAATCGTTAGCAATTATATATTTAAATATTGATAAATTTTATTATAATATGTATTGATAAATATTTAAATTTGATAAATTACTCGAAAATATGTCAATAGAAACATTAAAATCGGGTTGTTTTACTTTTTTTTAAACGTTTTTTCTGCACTTCGACTTGTAAAACGAATTAAAACCCATCATCAGCCTTTTAATTAGCAATGGCGTCCCTGACGAGTACGTGTGAATTTTTCTACAAATGAAGTAAATGAAGATGATCTTGCTGCCCTTGAAGGGGCACGAAAGTTTAATTTATTTAATAAGTAAGAACTGTCAATGACACCATTCACCAACATGTGTAGAAACGCAAGATCGTGGAGACGTCTTCGATTCACAAGTTGAAGTTTGAGATGCTTTAGTTTTTCTTCGTAACTATTGAGCGACCTAGGTATGTTATGAATTATGATAAAAGGAGAGGTGCTGTAGGAATCTTTTCTGTACCTTTTCGATTATTTTACAGTAGATATCGTAATAAGGATTCCACACGACACTACCTTACTCCAAGTTACTTCGCACTAGGGCTGAATAAATAGTAATTTTTGTCTGGGGTTTTTTAAAATATTTAGATACCTACAATTGCGGATTATAAAGCCAAGGGTCTTACGGCTTTTGCTGACAATATTGTTAAAATGAACATGGAAACGGAATCCGACACGAACACGAAATTCCATTGGCGATGCAAAATTTAAGACTAACTCTTTGTTCGATG
The DNA here is from genome assembly GCA_905220545.2 of Melitaea athalia. Classification (NCBI taxonomy): domain Eukaryota; kingdom Metazoa; phylum Arthropoda; class Insecta; order Lepidoptera; family Nymphalidae; genus Melitaea; species Melitaea athalia. Next base: position 9,836,132 of record HG992194.1, on the reverse strand, counting down.
TGTTTGTCCATTATGAAATTCGCAATACACACTAGATAATTAAGATATAACTAAAAACAGCACAGTATTTAATATAAATAACAGATGCAACTCAAACTCCACGCTAAAATGGAAAACAGTTGCGCCACACTAAAAACAACATAAAATAATTTTATTTAGAAATATACAAATAATATAAACAAATAATCCATTCCCGATTATTTTTTGACTGAATGTATAGTATACATTAAATTGAAATACCTAAATAAGAGGGCGGCAAAATTTTTTTCCGCCCCGGGCGGCCGACAACCACGCTACGCCACTGGTTAAACTAGCAGTCGATGGTTTGATCCTTGGTCATAATAAATATTAATTTAGTGTACTGATGTTTGTCGTAGTTTTGGCATTTTGCTTGTGTAATTTATGTTACTATTCTGGTCTGTGATGTTTCACATTTGTATGAAAAAATGATTTTTACCATCTACATAGCCCAATTAGAATATTTAAAAAATTAGAGATACTTAGTTCTGTTGTTTATTTGATTATAATCAATATAATATAATTATAAACTTATAATTAACAAAAAATTTGAAAAGAACATTACACTTTCCAGTGGTTCCCAATAATTTAATTTGGAAACGTATTACAAAATAATTCCTCATCTATAAAAAAAAATCATCTGAAGTATATCTCGGTTCTTAATTACAGGGCTACAACATTCAGTATCAACATACTCAGAGAATACAATGACGATGCTGTGATAAGGTTGCTGCAGATACTTCTAAAGTACAACATGATGGAAGAATATGCTAATGTCTTACAGATTCTATTCTCATATAAGTGTAAGAATTTTTTTATTATAATTAATATATTATTCAAAAGCAGCCTAATGTGATTTAGACTAATACCACACACAGTCATGTCCTTGTTTAGCTTAATCTAAAAACTAGAAATTTAATTAGAATTTCTCTTTAGATTTGAGAGTTTACTCATCATAAAACGAGGATTTCATTTACCATCTTTGAAGAATCACACTATTATTAAGTTTCATTTTTACCATTTCATAATGTTCGTGAATTATAATTGTAATTATATTATTTTGTTTCGTATTTATAATCTAGGCCTCCAACACATTTTTCCGAGAAGTAGACGTTGCCTACATTTGCTTAAACTTTATTACCCTTTCATACATTTTAAACATTTGTTTTTTTTTTTGCAGTAAAAAATAGAGATTTGAGGGGATGTACAGAAATTATAAAGAACTGTCAAATATTGGGTGTATCCCTACCGTCCTACCAACAAGGTAGATACATAAAAATGTTAATAAAAACCACACCAACACAAGACAAAGCAGATGACAAACAGAAGAGAACTGAATCAAAGAACTTCAAACTGAAGTTTTAGTTTGTATATTTAGAATTTATAAATAATTAGTGTATATATATTTGTAGAATACCAGTTAATATAAACTATTCAATTTTTAATGGTTTTTCTTTCTTATCCCTTTTACAGAAACTATAAAACCAGCAAACTGGGCTAGGACTTTTTCTTATTTTCTAACTTTTAGCAAAGTGTAGCTTGTGTGATTGTGTATTGAGTAATACACTGTCATCAGGAATACTGAATATAGTAGTGGCAAATGAAATTATATTTTGTCATTTGACCATCATGTCGGTATGTTATCGTGTTAATTCCATTGTTAACTTAGTTATTGGGGATGCTGATTTTTTTTTATAACTAGTACGTGAAAGACGAGAAAGAAAAACAAGGGTAAAGGAAGGAGTAGCGTAGCTTGGTTGTAATGTTCCAAATGTCCACAATCCACAAAATAAGTTGTTTTTTTTGCATTAGTTGACTTATATTTAAAATTAAGCATATAGGTACATATACCAGAAATTCGTTGAAAATGTGTAAGTTGAAAGTAATAATTGCTCTACATATATCTGTCGTATTACTGTCTACATGTAACTGTTACTGAGGTAGGGCACAGCAGGAAATTTCCTGCTCAAAATATGGAGCAGCCCGACTGGGGAAGTACCTCGACCTTACAGAAGACCACAGCTAAATAATACTGTTTTCAAGCAGTATTGTGTTCCTGTTGGTGAGTAAGGTGACCAGAGCTCCTGGGGGGGATTGGGGATAGGGTCGGCAACGCGCTTGCGATGCTTCTGGTGTTGCAGGCGTCTATAGGCTACGGTCTTACCATCAGGTGAGCCGTACGCTTGTTTGCCGACCTAGTTACATAAAAAAAAACATGTAGTTTCAACAATTTAATATCCACTGTCAAGCGCCAATTTTGCGTCTGACGCACAGCGCCATCTCTGTTTCCTACCTCTGTCAAAACCCTTGCTATCGTTAAATATCCAAATAAATAAATTAGATATAATTGTCAACAGTAGGGGAGAGCTGGTAGGATCCTTACAGTGGGAGTATTTGTACAGTTGTCACATCTATACTATCCTACATGTTGAACCAATTTTGGTTCTATCGGCGGCAGAGTAATGACAGGTTTAATTGGAACGAGTCGATATATGTGTTTTCTCATCTCGTAAATAAGTTTTCGACTCTTCTTTAGCCAATTCATACGTAAAATATTTTGCTCAAAATGCTTACGTTATTTATAATAGACGTTAAATAATTCCCTTAGATTAATATTTAAACATTTATGTTGGTATAACAAATACCAATATTTTGTTTTGCAATAACTATAACTGTACTGTGTGGTTACGGCACTAAAGAATGTAGCCACCCCCTCTCTTCCCGTGGGTGTCGTAAGAGGCGACTAAGGGATAACACAGTTCCACTATCACCTTGGAACTTAAAAAACCGACGGATGGCGGGATAACCATCCATGCTGGTTTTGAAATACACAGGCCAAAGACGGGCAGCAGCGTCTTCGGTGCGACGGCGCCAGCCCTGCGGTCACCAACCCGCCTGCCCAGCGTGGTGACTATGGGCAAAACACATGAGTTCGCGTCATAATGTCGGGCGCGAACTTGTGGAGGCCTATGTCCAACAGTGGACTGTGATAGGCTGTAGTGGAATAACTACAGCTTTTTTTGTTATAAAGCTAAGGGTAAAAAGTGTACGAATCCTACCTGCTCTCCCCTACTATAATAATTAATTTAATTTTGAAATCATCGAAACCAAGGATTAAAGAATAAAACTTCTTCAATACAAACCTTATATTTATTGAGATTTTGTAATAGGTACATATTAGGTATATAATAAACTTAACAATAAATACAAAACGAAATTTCACTAAAATCGGGTAACTTCATCTTCTTTAGGCTTGCCTTCTGCCTTGCTCTCCTCTGAATCTCTTTTTCGCAATATGAATAAACTTCTGCAAAAAGAAATAGAAAATTATTGAGTTATGTAAAAAAAGTTTTTGATACCTATTATTTTTAATCTAATTGAAACAAAAACAAAGCAGTACATTTTATTCGTTTTAAATATTGTTTTAATTAGTATAATTAGGTATCTAATTATATTTTTATATGTTTATTAACATTGATGGAAATGTACATATACCTATTTTAAGTTACGATTGGTCTACATGTTACATGTCGTGGCTTCACTCGCATATATGTTAATATACGTATTATATTTTATGTGATATGCCTAATAGTACCTAATTATACACAGTTAGTTTTTAACCGACTTCAAAAAAGAAGCGCTTCAGCCTGTAATATCCCACTACTGGGCAAAGAGGCCTACCCTTTCCCCATGTAGGAGAAGGATCAGAGCTTAATCCACCACGCTGCTTCAATGCGGGTTGGCAGATATATTTCCTACTATGAGTAACGATCGCTATCAGGCGTACATGATAACAACCGGGACCGACGAGCGGCTTAACGTGCTCTCCTAGGCACGATGGGGAGACCCACAAGGACTGAACAAACACCCAGACCACGGCAAACATCTGTATGGCCAATATAAATGTTTGTCATGTGCGGAGAACGGAGATCGAACCCGCAACCGCTAGCGCAACAGCCACAATCCAGTGCTGTGACCGTTGCGCCAATGCGGCGTCAAAAAAGGAGGAGGTTTCTCAATTCGAGCGTATTAATATATATTTTTTTTATGTATTGTATGTTCGCGGATTCTTCTATTCTTTTAGACCTTATTGAAAATACTATGCAATGAGTAATGTGCTAGAATTTTTTCTACTTTTAAGTAGTTCATTTATGAACTACTAGCTTTGCTTTCCGGCTTTACACGAGTAGTACCGATAGCGCCTGGCTTCATACAAAATCTTTTTTTTAATTAGGTATTTATTTATTTAGCATCAACAAGATAGACACTGACCATATACAGATATAATCATAATAAAATCTTAAAAGCTAAGCGTTATCTTAATTAAAGGTGATACACTCATTCTATTAATTTAAGCACGTATACATAAAGTTTATTATTACAAACAATAATAATTAAAATACACTAAAAAGCAATCCCAAGGTATATCTATACTAATATATAAAGCTGAAGAGTTTGTTTGTTTGTTTGTTTGTTTGTTTGTTTGAACGCGGTAATCTCTGGTTCTACTGGGCCGATTTGAAAAATTCTTTCAGTGTTAGATAGCCCATTTATCGAGGAAGGCTATAGGCTATGTATTATCACGCTAAGACCAATAGGAGCGGAGTCCACGCCGACGAAGTCGCGCGCAGAAGCTAGTAGTTCAATAAAATCCCGATCAATTGACCATACAGTTGAAATGATAAACAATTTATGATATGATTTGATTACAAAATTAAATTAAACGTTAATGAATAAATCGAAATAGTATAAACTAAAATTGATAATTGAAAATTAGAGATTAAAAAACATTATGGTACTATGGCATGCAATTGAAGAAATCGTTAGCAATTATATATTTAAATATTGATAAATTTTATTATAATATGTATTGATAAATATTTAAATTTGATAAATTACTCGAAAATATGTCAATAGAAACATTAAAATCGGGTTGTTTTACTTTTTTTTAAACGTTTTTTCTGCACTTCGACTTGTAAAACGAATTAAAACCCATCATCAGCCTTTTAATTAGCAATGGCGTCCCTGACGAGTACGTGTGAATTTTTCTACAAATGAAGTAAATGAAGATGGTCTTGCTGCCCTTGAAGGGGCACGAAAGTTTAATTTATTTAATAAGTAAGAACTGTCAATGACACCATTCACCAACATGTGTAGAAACGCAAGATCGTGGAGACGTCTTCGCTTCACAAGTTGAAGTTTGAGATGCTTTAGTTTTTTTTCGTAACTATTGAGCGACCTAGGTATGTTATGAATTAGGTATGATAAAAGGAGAGGTGCTGTAGGAATCTTTTCTGTACCTTTTCGATTATTTTACAGTAGATATCGTAATAAGGATTCCACACGACACTACCTTACTCCAAGTTACTTCGCACTAGGGCTAAATAAATAGTAATTTTTGTCTGGGGTTTTTTAAAATATTTATCTACAATTGCGGATTATAAAACCAAGGGTCTTACGGCTTTTGCTGACAATATTGTTAAAATGAACATAGAAACGGAATCGGTCATCAAGTGTTATCCCCAAATCGCGCACATAAGACACATCTGATAAAATGCTATACTCAATGGAGTAACACCTTCCAAGCGTGGTTTTTTTTTCTCGAGAAACCAGCATAACCTGACACTTATCAGTTTTAAGGACCATGCCACTGCTTTGACATCATTATACCCATTCCATCATTCAACCAAGTTTCAACCATAATAATCACATCATATTATGCTGCAAATTACATTGTTAAATAAACTTAAAGTTTTTGTTCTTAACCCTCTCACGTTTTGATAATAAACATTACCAAAGGTGCCCTGTGCAAAAAAAAAATATTCTAGTCAAAATTAGCGGCACATTATAAGAAATTACTCAAAGTCTCATGATTGCGAATATACACATAACTTTTACTTCAACTTTATCTTCTTTTTTCTTAGTAACTTAATTTTTTCTGTCAAAAATTTTACCATCACGAACCCACACAAATATGAATCCCAACTCCTAGTTAGATTTTCAGCTATATATATCGGTGTTTTCTTTGTGCTTGCAATACGGAATACCCATGATAATTCAATTATGATATGCTTGTTTCGAAAAACTTTGACAAGCTTAATAATAATTATTGAAAGGGACATAAGTAGGCAATTACATACCATGTCGTCGTTTAAATTATTTAAGAATTTTCTTATATTTCAATCTTATTATTTTCTACGTAGCATTTAAGTTCACAATCAGTCATTTCAGTTATTGGTCATCGTAAAAGGAAGTTTTATAAATATTTCTAAAGATTATTTTTATATTAACTTCATAAAAGAATCTTTAGTAAAAGTTTCATTTAAGTGAAGCTGTTCTAATACTTAATAAAAATAAATACATTCAAGTAAATAACTGCTTTATATATACGCGTAATGATTACTTATATAATTCTGTTTGATACAAGTACGTACCTAGAACAATTTGTGCGTAATTTTCCTTCTCAATTTAGTCACGAATGAGTAACCGTTAAAAATTTTGAATGGTTTTCTAATGATTATGATATACTTATCAAATAACGTCTTAGAATATTTAGCACGTGTATTTTTATTCTCTATTATATTATAATAACACGATAAAAAGAAAAATAAGGTTGACCAAGAGTGGTTTTGATCTGTTTTAACACAATTATTGACGTAGGTAAGATGTTACGTTTTCAGTTGAGTGTTATCGTACTTACTCACTGAATAAAATTCTTTTCTTTGTTTGGTAATACCAGGAGCACAATAGCAGGAGCATTGCAAGTGCAACCCTAACCCCGACACTCCAAAGGAGCTCTGGCTACCATACTCACCACAGGAACGTAACACTAATTGAGAATAGTAGAGTAGAGATTATTTATCTGTGATTATCTGTAAGGGTTACATCCTTAGTCGAGCTGCTCCGAATTTTGAGCACGACGTTAAATACCTACCTGCTGTGCTCTACCTCAATAAGATTGGTATTTCGATACTTGAAACTTTAATCTATCTTTCTTCTGAAACATAGATTAAAATTACTACCTATAACTTATAGTGACCATGTTTTAAATAGACATGATGAAATTTTGTATTAAAAAAATCGAAAGGTTCACTTTCTATTCCATAGAACACTGTATAGACGAAGGTCATTTATGACGCACTTTTGCTAGGAATAGACACCTAAATAGAAAATTCGGTTCAAGGTTCAGTTTATTAGAAATCGCATTGTAATAACATAAGGGCGAGCCGTTGACCGCAAGGTTTCAATTTTTTTCTGAATGTTGAAACATTATCTATTATTTACAATGTTGTTATTTGGCGTGTACCTAAATGTGAAAAATTTTAACAGACTAAATATTCTTGACCGCAAAATAAATAATAATTATTGTTGTTATATAAATTCTCACATAGAGATCGGATCTAAACCTAATAATTATTAGGCATCGTAGTTTTAAAAGAGGAAATGGGAATAGAGAACGTAGGTAACATTTTCCGTACCTACATCAAATATTTAAAACTGGGGAAAAACTAATATGTACAAAAATATCATCTGGATATTGTAGAAGTATAAAAATATCGACAGTTATTTTATTATTGCGATTTTGTATACTTAACTATTAGACGTTTATTATTCATTAATCGTTTCGATTCTTAGATTGAAATAATAATTTTGTTTGTTTAATTTGATCTGAAATCATTCCGAAGTTTGCAATATATTTCTAAACAAATAACTGTGAAAACAAAATTCTGGTTCTTGAAAAAGTTATTGCATGACGCCCAGAATGTTTTTGGCTTCTACCACTCCTACTACCTATAACTATAAAGATAACAAAACAAAAGATAAGAGTTGTGCACATTGGCGATACCACAAAGATTTTATGCGACAACTAAAAATATAGCGTAATAATAAACAATAAGGTTGAAATTTCAATAGGTAGTCGTAGTTACAAAAATAATGCAATTGTGTGCTTATTCGACTGAATACCGTGGAACGCCTCGAAATTCCTAGAAATACTTGGATAAGCGTTGTTCCATACAAAAGTTTAGCATCGTTCTATGAATACGATGTCTTATCTCATCTTTATGATTACATTGAAAATATGAAGAATACTGTTTTCAAGCAGTGTTGTATTCCTATTATTGAGTAAGGTGACCAGAGCTTCTCGGTGCAATTGCGGATAGGGTCGGGAACACGCTTGCGATGCTTCTGGTGTTGTACTTGCAGGCGTCTATAAGCTAGGTCCTAGGATAATCGCTTACCATCAGGTGAGCCCTACGCTTGTTTGCTGACTTAGTTGTATAAAAAAAAAATTACCACAGCAAACAAAATCCACTCAGACGAAGACACGCATTGCAATAGCTTGCAACATTTCTGTGACAAATAGAGAGTGACATTATCCTGCCGTGATAAAGGCTAAGCATGAGCATGACTAACAATTTTGGCACGGTGTCCATAAATTTAAATGCGGATGAAATCACGAGGGACGTCTTGTATAATGTATATATCTAAGCTAGTTGATTGATTGATGGGTTTAATGGTTCAAAGCTAGTTACCCTTATTCTTATTATTGTTTGATTATGATATTATAATTGATGTCTGTCATTCGTAAACCGAATCTGAGATAATAACAAAACTTTTCTATGGCACCATTAAAACAATATTCAGAGGTCATTAAATCGTACCTACTTATTGAAGTGTAACAGTTAATAGTTAAAATTATTCAATTCACTTTAATAGGTACTTACAAGATATTAAAATCGAAATTACATACTTTCAGCCTCATCAGGAGAGAGAGGTACGTAGGTACCACTCAAAAAAAAATCAATTTGAAAATAAATTAATTTGTTATAATATTAGGTATGTGTTATAATAAAACTCAGTGTAGCAAGTATTTAGGGATATGATATAAAGATGTTTTAATTTTCTACTCGTTTTCAATATAAAGTTTTGTATGTCTGGCTACAATTACCTATAGCGTCATCACATAATGCTTTTTAGATAAGTCCGTATCTAAGTATTTAAATAAACGAGACAATATTCATTCCAATAATTGTTTTAGTAGACAGAAAATAAATAATAAATATTTAACTTACAAATATATAAGTATGGCAGGAACAGCAAGTGCAGCGCTAATGAGATAAAAAGCGCCGGCAAACGTGGACAGGGTACTGAGGTACACTTTACTATACACGGGTGAGTAGATAACGGGAACTAAGGCCTCGGATATACTGATTAGAGAGCTGGTTTTACCTGTAACAAATTGTTCTATGTATGAGTATCTAATTATCTATACTAATATATAAAGCTGAAGAGTTTGTTTGTTTGTTTGGTTGTTTGTTTGTTTGTTTGAACGCGGTAATCTCTAAAACTACAGGGCCGATTTGAAAAATTCCTTCAGTGTTAGATAGCCAATTTATCGAGGAAGGCTATAGGCTATGTATGATCACGCTAAGACCAATAGGAGCGGAGTCCACGCCGACGAAGTCGCGCGCAGAAGCTAGTAATGAATATAGGCGTAGTTTACTCCTACAGTGTTAAAGAAAAAGTCATTGTTACGGAGTAGCAGCACAATTACACTTTCGAGTTTATCAATGACTTAAGAAAGATACTCAGTAAGAAGAGTCACTACGTTATTTTTATCTGTCACCAAAATGACTGATGGTATATTCAGTGGCGTAGCTAGGTAACTAAAGGCCCTGGGGAAAAATATAAACAAGGGCCCCAACTAAACTATTTAAAATCGTTTGTTCCGTATTCGTCCTGTTCCGAATTCAACATACTCCAGATTTCATCTAATCCAGCTTTTTTTTATGTTACTAGGTCGGCAAAACAAGCGTATGGCTCACCTGATGGTAAGCAATTACCGTAGCTTACAGACGCATGCAACACCAGAAGCATCGCAAACGCGTTGCCGACCCTATCCCCAATTGGGGAATCCCAGGAGCTCTGGTCAGCTTACTCACCAACAGGAACACAACACTGCTTGAAAACAGTATTATTTAGCTGTGGTCTTCTGTAAGGTCGAGGTACTACTAAAGTTGGGCTGCTCCATATTTTGAGCAGGAAATTTCCTGCTGTGCCCTACCACAGTTATTACAAATTACGGCTGAAAAATTAAGGCCGAAGTAGTGCCATGTATGGCCCTTGTAATATCTCCATACAAGGCTTGACTTCATCGTCAAAAGCTAGCTGTAGGATGGCTATCCCGACATCGGTCAGCTTCAATTGTTCCAAGGTGGTAGTGGAACTTTGTTAGCCCTTAGTTGCCTCTTACGACACTCACGGGAAGAGAGGGCTAATTGGCTAAATTCTAGACTGCCATAGCCACACAGCAAAACCCCTTCAATTACATTGACTAGTAATACAACGTAAGTAGACAAAAAAATAATAATTAAGTTAATGCGAGTTATCAAAGATTACTCAAAAAGTGATCAGATTTCAGTAAAATTTAAATTTATACCTACAAGACAAGTATCACTTTTCAAATAAAACAAGAATCATTAAAAATCGGTATACTCAGTGAAAATTTGTGCGTTGTATACCTATAACCTAAGTTACCGAAAAAATAGTCAAGTAAATATGCTATATTACATATGAGTAGACAAAAAAAAATTGTTGTTAGATCGCAATTAATTTAAATGACACATGACACATACCACACCTTTCGATTAAAACAAAAATCATCGAAATCGAATTGAGAATTTGAGAACCTCCTCCTTGGAAGTCGGGGAAAATTGAATATTTAACCGACTGCACGCGATCACGATCGCGTATTTAACCGACTGCAAAACGTGCATTTAACTGAGTTATTGTTTTCTAATTTTAAATATATGTATATATCTCCTGTTTTGAAATCGATAATCTATACATATAATAAAATGATAGGAAAGTCAATGTATGTCCGGGATAAACTCAAAAAGTACTGCATGGATTTACTTCAAATTTGGCACGAATATTATTAAGAAGTCGGGTCAGAACATAGGCTACATATTATCACGCTATCACCTACGGGGAACGAGCAGTGAACGCACGCAGACGACGTCGCGGGCAGCAGCTAGTATGTAATATAATATTAATTTCCGTCGAGTATTTATCATAGATCAAGCCTTGCATTAAGCGCGTTAAGGTACTGTTGAAACACGCTGGGGATAGGGGAGTTACCTCCAAGTTTCAAACAAAGATATTAGAGACTTGTTGGGAATTCGTCTGTAATTTTTCAAATAAGTTACCTGAATCTGGTTTATTTATATTCCGAATGTGGTAGAAAATTTCATTCGTTCTATTTATAGTTTGTAAGTCAGAGTCCGAGGGGCCCCCTGAGCTCGAGGGCCCCGGGGCACTGCCCCGCCTTGCCCCTTAGTAGCTACGCCACTGGGTATATTGGACTGTTACCCTATTAGGAAATTAAACTAATAAAATGTGATGATTCAACAATTTAAATACTTATAATTAGATTGTTCCTAAGTAATTTTAAATTTTAGATAATTAGCTCCAAGATTATTTAAATTTCATGGATTTCAAAAGCTGTCTGCATCAATCTATATAGATATTAATTAAATACACTCCTTGTTAACATTTACATTTACTTGACATTTATACTACTGATACACCGGCGTATATAACAATATGTACCTATACCTATATACTACTATATACATTGCGTGATAATGTCAAAAAAACTACTCATACCTACTCATATATTCAACATAATATTTTGAGTTCAATTGTTATGATCGATTATTATTGAAATAAGATTTTTAAAGTATAGTCTGCGCAAACGTAATACACTTTCACATTTGCAATTAATAATAACAGTATTTTTTTTTCTTTTATCTGACAATTTAATGTAACTAGTTACAGCGATATAATCACATACTACGTAATATAATTGGTAACTGTTTGATAATATTGCTTCGCAATGACAATTTCCTTTGTAATAAAATAAGTGCCTAGTATAATCTGAATACAAATTACTTATTTTAATGTAACAGCAATTGCTTAAGCTTATTACGATTGAAAATTAGCCATGTTTGGGTATTATATCTGTAGCATTTTGAAATGTAAAATAATTGAAGTTAATAGAATTATTGTTTTGATAATAATTAAACTTCAAAGTATTTAAAATTAATGTTCTACGTGAGACCGTAAAGACAAAAAAAAAAACTCTCCTATTATTTTATTTGTGGGGTATTTATAGATACCTGTATGAATACTAAGTAACATCCAAATTAATGTTTTGGTTCCAATTCATGACAGCGATGGATCCATCGCAAGTCTTAAATATGATTAGTTGATTACTTACTTTCAATCAGTTTTAGAGCAATTCGTTTGTTATTTTCTTTAATCGAGAATCTTTTATCTTAACATTCATATAAGTTGATAATATACACTGGCGGATCCAGGGGGGGGTCACGGGGGTCATGACCCCCCCCCCCCCCCCCCCTGGGCTGTGTCCAGGACCTAGGTGGACCACTAATTAAAATTGTTAAACAAGATTTTTGACACAATATAGGTATTTTAAGTACATTACCTACATAGATTAATAAAATACCTTTTTTTACCTGCTATCATTATAAAATTTAAATTATAACTTATTTTTACTTGATTATGACTTTGTGCCCCCCCCCCCCCCTGGCGCCTTGACCATGACTGTGACCCCTCCCTGGCGCCAAAGCTGGATCCGCCCTTGATAATATAACAAAATATGTTTAGTTCCCTTAAGAGTTTTACTGATATTTCATTATTATGACTCATTTATTCATCATCAACTCATAGAAGAATGACCATAAAATGTTCAAGAAGTACCTAGGTCCTAGTTACTTAACTAGCTCGAGCGGCTTCTTAGTTTTTATAACTTTGGTCACATTTCTGAATGATCAAAATACGATAGGTAGGGATGCCTAGTACTTTTTTTTTCAAAAAAGAAATTTAAAAAAAACAATTTTTGATGACTTCGTCAGGTCATCAAAAACTATTACTAACCAGCTGATTTTTTTTTCTTTTAGTTGGTTTTTATATAATTTAATAGTAATATTGTCCTACAAATTGCGTGGTACGTTATCCCGGTCCTACGCTCACTGCTGCTCTATCCCCATGCTACATAATCTCTATCCCTATGCTATGTCTGTTAGCTACCACAATCGAGAGTTTTCCTAGAGGAATTTTTTGTTTGGTCTCATCAAAATATCATCAAAATAAAGCTACTCGAGGAGAATTAGCTTGATACTAATCAGGTGAAAAAAATGTACTAGGAATCCCTGCCTACGAGTTTTAACAGAATCTGAAACAAATGTGCTGTAGATTTCAGATCTAATATTTTTATAAACATTATTAGCTGCTTCAAGCATCGAGCTCGTGTGTTGAGATATAATCAGCTTTTATGGCTAATAACCATATTTCATATAACACACACATGTACATAACTACATGCCACTATGTCATCATGTACAAAAAATATGCGTTTCAGCCTGTAATATCCCACTGCTGGGCATACCCCATGTAGGAGAAGGATCAGAGCTTAATCCACCACGCTCCTCTAAAAAATATCCATTGGTATATAATTATGTATTTCTTACACTTAAAAGGATGTCCCAAAAACGGTTTCATATTATGTAAACGTTTTTCTAAATATTTTTTTTTTTTAATTCTCACAGGTTACGTAAAATATTTAAAAACTAATAGTGTCTACCTATCTTAATACATAATTATGTTTAATGGATTCCTCATACCCAGTAGTTTACTTTTGCTGAAAAAATTTCACAAGAGTTCTTTACTTAAGAAATAAAATTCTACGTTTTATTGTTCGACAATCAGACTCTTACAGAAGCAAGCACGTTATACAATTATTTTATAGGCACGTTATATAAAAGTTACGTTGGCACAATCCTACTTTGCAGAAGAGTAATTAAATATACTCACAATAAGGTCATCGCTAAAATAATAATTTCAACGAATTTTGTAATAAGATAAAGTAGCTCTTAATCTGCTTTTAAGGGAACTTAATAAAAAAAAAGAATTTAAGAAAAAGTAATGATGGGACTCATTACTTTTTCTGTTTTATATTCAATCCCGATACGCTTCAGTACCTTAAATAACGTTTTGAGTTTCTTTGTAACACCCGCATTCAAATCCCTCAAAAGAACTTAGAATTATTTCATTATGCGTATAAGGTAATTTTGCGAAATACATCAAGGTTGATTAATTTAATTAGGTAAACATGACTGTATTTATTGTTTGAAAATAGCATAGATTTTCATTTGATTTTAGTTACATTTTTGATTTTACTGTAACAATTTTTAACATACCTATATTATCTCGTAATTTTCCCTAAGTTTTCTGGAATATCCCACTCTAACCGTAAGACTGGCATTGTACATGTTCTCTTTTTGTATTTTTAACGTTTATTTTATTATTAAAATATGATATGTGTGATAATAACAAAGGCTTACTTCATGTACACACTATCTTGTATTTTGTGAAATTAATTAATCGCGCCTGTGGTCATCTGTAGGTAACAGATTGTTTATAGCAATAACACAGGCTTAGCGTAAGTACTCTGTTGTAAATACTTGTTGTGTGTGTTTAATCTCATAAACATTTATGTTACTAAAATAATTGTCTTTTATCTTAAAATATGATTCATGTCAAGTACTTTATCGGGCAAACGTAACCTAAATTCTAAAATAAATGCATGCTGTGTACTATAATGGTTTGAAAAATTCGTTAAAAGATTGATATCTAAGTAAGACATTTCTGTGATCAAATTGGAACAATGGATTAGAGTTTTAAGAATCGGTATTCTGTTGGAAAATTCTTTTCAAATTTGAATAATGTAGAATTCAAAAGAATGATGCACCGCAATAAAATTCAATCCAATTTATGAGTGAGATGCAAAGCAACTGTATTATTCAAATAAGCGATTTGTTGATATCATTATATTGATTAAAATTTAATTTGTGTAGGTTGATGACCTACGCCTTTTTTCCTGTGTTTGAGGTTAATATCTAATCAACTTCCTTTTAAGAGGTGAATGAAATTTTAATACAAAACTCTTCAAGAAATAGGCTTTTCGATATAAAAGACAGTACCCAACGATTTAATAATTTAGAATAACAATTTTTTTGCTGACAAACGAAAAAAAAAAACTGACTTTAATATTCATATCGACAAATAATACAACGTAACGTTAGGTAGTCCAAAAAATAATTACTTAATTATATATGCATTATTAAGTATTAATCAAAAAGTACTCATCAGATTATAAGCAACGAATTATCAAAATCGATACATTCTAAAAAAGTTATGACGATAACACACGTAAAAATCATACGGAGTCGACAGCACTGGCACGTGCCCCAGTTGCCAGTGTAGGTTTAACTTAGGTAGAATTTTTTTTCTATACACATGCATTGGCAAGGCGTTTTATAAAATTTTAATAAACGAATGTGTTACAAAAGAGGTTTTGTATTGTAACATATTTCATTTATATACCATTCGTTTTCATTTTCACTAACCAATGTGACACGAAAACAAATGAACTCGTTTTAAAAACAAAACATACAAAATTCATAAGATTAAAGGTTAACACATCCACGTTGTTGTTTTAATCAATTATTAAAAATAGTTTACGCCGGTAATTTTTAGTCTATGTAAGTAATCTAAGAAAGCTTCAAAACTTAGTTGTTTAAAAATATTTGATATTACCTAAATATGTTCATTCAATAAATATATTTACTTATACATTGCCTCAGGCATTTTGTACCGCTCAAAGGGTGATGAAAAGTGCCTTTGAACCCTTTGAACCCACATCCATAAAGTAATAGTTTATTTTAAAAAAAAGAACACAAAAACAATGATTATATTATAGTAGTTATTTACATAATTTTCTATTTATCTATATCTTATATAATTTCTTATTTATCTCTTAAAACGCTTTCAGAGTTCATTCGAAACAGCTTTTAAATGTTTTATTACTGTGTAAAGATCAGATGAAGAAATGGAGCTTAAGGCCTCATTTACGGAGACGCGGGGCGTTCGTGCGTAGCGTGTGGCGTGGCGGAACGCACTAAATTCAAATGTAGGGCGTTGGATGAGTGCGTTTACGGAGAAGCGATTTTATACGCGTTCATTTTCATACATTTTGACAAAGGCGCGACGCTACGCCACACGCTACGCGCAACGCCCCGCGTCTCCGTTAATGATGCCTAAGCCGTCACAACTACTTTTATTTGATATAACCGTTGCTATCAAATTTCTCTTGAAACGTGAAGAAAAAGAAATGTATGAGCAGCGGATTGGCGGATCATACCAAGAAGAGCAGAAAAGAAACTCATAAGCTATTCTATTAAAATCTTTAATACAATTTTTAATACAATATTCAACAAAAATATAATTGTATTTGGCTATTCTGCGATATCATGAAATTATACTTATTTTATACTGTTATTCGTTGAATAATATACGTTTTTATAAAATGTTGTCTAATACAAGTTAAAAATGTATGACGTCGAAAATATTGTTTAATTTTATTGCTAGTGTGTGTACCTAGCCAGAACCGTCTCACTGCTAATTGTTAGCTAAAATTTATTTTGGCTAATTAGTTTGTAGATATGGTTTTTTTGTTTATAAGACACATACGGTCCTTTGTTATTTCCGATGGAGTACAACATACAGTAACGCCCCGTTTTACGCGACGGATACTTTCCGGAAAATAATCTCGTTAAGTGAAATTGGCGTATATCGGGTTTCAAAACTTAATACAAAAATCATTGGAATCAATCACTTTAATTCTAAGAACACCTCCTCTGTGAACTTTCTTCACCTTCATTTGTCTTTAGCATCTCATATAAAATTTTACTTTTGTGCATATAAGACCTTGACTTAGTTGTGTTCTTCTTATTTAAATATTCAATCCAGACTGACAGTAACTTCTACATTCTTTCTAGGATAGAGGATCTCGAATGAAAATGTTTTGTTGCACTTACAGGTGTTTAATTTACGCTGGAAGCTTTAATTTGATTCTGAGAATAACAGAGCAAAATCTCTGCCAACAATTGTTGCTTAGCCCCCATTTTCCCTTCTTCTAATCTAATCTAAGCAACTTCATCTTCAATTCAAAAGCTAAGCTTTTACGCTCTTTTCCGTATAGGCGGCGTTTTTAATGTAGCGTTTATGAATATAACATTAATAAACAACCAACTAACACACCTGCCAGCCGAGATAAACATATGGAACAAACGAAACAAACGAGGGAATCCTCATAGAACTAAGTCGTAGGACGGAGAATACCCAATCCTTCAGCCAGAGAAAGCAGAAAAAGCAGAAATTTTCGCGGCCTTAATGTAGTCACCACATTAATTTGAAATTCACGTTAGGCCTCATTTACGGAGACGCGGGGCGTCGCGCGTAGCGTGTGGCGTGGCGGACCACACTAAATTCAAATGTAGGGCGTTGGATGAGTGCGTTTACGGAGAAGAGTTTTTACACGCGTTCATTTTCGTACATTTTGACACACGCGCGACGCCGCGCGACGCGCAACGCCCCGCGTCTCCATAAATGAGGCCTTATAGTGAACTTGAAGCCACGCAGAACGGGGTCGTAAAGCGGGGTATTATTTTATTGTCTTTTTCAGTTGGTACTTCTTTTTAGTTTGCTTTGTAGTAAATTTTGAATGTTGTAAATAGTAACAAGTTATTTATATAAAAATTGATAATTGAAACAAGGTTATATCAATCAGTTCCAATTATAACAATAAAACATGTTTTCAATTGTTTTTTGTTTGTATGTTTCTATGATCACCTAAATTACAGAATACGGTATATTACTTATTTTATAAAAGAAAAATGTATTTAAGATCAAGTTAAGGAATTATTTAGAATTTTTTTAGTCTTACCAAAAATAATAGTAATAAATTACAACTCCATTGCTCGAAGTTTCAGCGTTTGTTAGATTTATTAGCGAAGTATATGAAAACTTTTGGGCTGATTATTTACTGTCTACTGGTTTTAGTTAGAACTGGTTCGTGAACCAAATGGTTCGAAATAGTAAACATTTTTTAAAATCATATCAAAAATTTTCGATCCAGCGGGATTTGAACCCGCGCCTGATGTGCCGTGTCAGCGCTCTGCCACCTGAGCTATGGATCCACATCAAGCTGGGTCGAAATTCTTGATATGATGATTTTGGTTTTTAAGCAAACCTTGGCGTCGTCTATAGCGAGTTCTTCACAGACCCCGCTACTCAAATATTTCATATTACAATGAATTCTTTTGACCAGAGACGATACCATGCTATCTTTAATTCGTTTTATTTTTTATTGGGGTTCGAAATAGTGCTCACATTGACGACATATGCCAACAACTTTTTCCTTTTCAATCTCCTCAGTGCATTCTTTCGTTCGACTCGCATGCCTTTAGGCTTTCCTCTTCATGCACAGGACTATATGGCATAGCAGTGTGCATGTAACTAATTATAAACAATCATTAACAAAAAATGTATAGAGCAAAGATAAAGCGATAATAATCGTAGTTTTAGACTAGTAACCCTAGTTGGCATCTCATAGTTCGGATGATTTTTGTATGGAGTACGAGAACTTGCGTTTACTTGGTGTTATGTAAATCTAAAATGCATTTTGTTTCCCAATATTTTTAAGTAAAATTTAAGGAAAATATTATTTATAGATTATGTGTGGCTTTCTCTCAAAAACATAAATACTTAAAATGCAAGATATTTATTTTTGAGATGTTGATATTGATAATTAAAAAGTAATAAGAATATAGCTTTTTAATTTTTTTAATAGTGTGTTAATATTAAATCGATCATCAAATAGATCATCACACGCAATAGTCTCGAATGCGAGTAAAAAATCAGATTGTGTGTAATTCGATGAGAGGAATAAACTTTAAAAAAAAAACAATCGATTGAGTACCTCCTTCTTTTTTAACCGACTTCCAAAAAAGGAGGAGGTTCTCAATTCGACACGTATGTTTTTTTTTTATTTTTATGTATGTTAGCTCAGAACTTTTGACTGGGTGGACCGATTTCGTTCAATTTTGTTTTAATTGAAAGGTGTTGCGTGTCATGTGGTCCCATTTTAATTTAATTGAGATCTGACAAGTACTTTTAGAGTTATATCTAATAATGCGTATTTACGTGACTACTTTTTCGTCGACCTACGTTATATTATACCGCATAACTTTTTACTCGGTGCACCGATTTCGATGATTCTTACTTTAATCGAAAGCTAATACTTGTCTTGTAGTCTTGTTTAATTTAAATCGAAAACTGATTACAACTTTTTGAGTAATCTTTAATAGCGCGTATTTACTTGACTATTTTTTCGTCTTATTACGTTGTATTACTTGTCGATGTAATTGAAGTCGGTTTTTTTCGTTTGCGAGCAAACACAATTATTTAAAATAAGTTTAAAAGCGAACTAATTCGTGAAACATCTAGAATATCTAATCCTTCCTATTGCAAATAATTATTATACGCAAAGCTACTGTTTCTTAAATAATAAACGCATATCATAATAGTTATTGAATATAAATAAAATATAAAGCGATAAATTTACTAATAAATGTAACATAAAATAGATCGTGTTTTAATTTAAACTAAGATAGATTTTACATAGTCATAATTATATACATTATAGATACACAATATATTATACACAATACAATACACAATATATAATTATATTTACATTTATACAAATATAAGAAAATTTAAATTTTCGTATAGGTATTTCTACTTTTATTACAACACTAGCTTCTGCGCGCGACTTCGTCGGCGTGGACTCCGCTCCTATTGGTCTTAGCGTGATGACACATAGCTTATAGCATTCCTCGATAAATGGGCTATCTAACACTGAAAGAATTTTTCAAATCGGCCTAGTAGTTCCAGAGTTTACCGCGTTCAAACAAACAAACAAACAAACTCTTCAGCTTTATATATTAGTATAGATTAAATCTTATCAACAGAATGTGATAGATAGCAATTAATAAGCCTTAAGGTGCAAGTAATTTTATTAATATTAAATTTTATGTTCAGAAAACAAACAAAGCTTTTCTCTTTGTTTTGTATAAATTTTAATATTGGTAAGTAGCTGATAGCCGCAATCATCCGCTTCATCAGCGTGGGATGTTAAGCTGTGATGTTAAGCCTCAATTATAATTATGGCAAACATGTTTTTAATTTTATGAATCCACTAGCTTCTGCGCGCGACTTCGTCGGCGTGGACTCCTCTCCTATTGGTCTTAGCGTGATGACACATAGCCTATAGCCTTCCTCGATCAGTGGGCTATCTAACACTGAAAGAATTTTTCATATCGGCCCAGTAGATCCAGAGATTACCGCGTTCAAACAAACAAACAAACAAACAAACAATCAAACAAATAAACTCTTGAGCTTTATATATTAGTATAGATTAATTGGATTACTGATTCCGTAATCACAAAATAAAAATCGATTTAATTCAAATGTAGGTACTTCAAAAGCACTTTTGACATGTCAATTTACAAATTTAAAATTGTTTTCGTTTTAATTAAATTAATTAAAGTTAATAAGAAGCTACCACTGATTTGGAATGTAAATTCTACAAAAAAAAAAAAAAACTCCTGAGTTACTTATGCAAAAACTGTAAAGTCCCACTTTTTTAACCGATTTCAAAAAAGGAAGAGGTCCTCAATTCGATTACATTTTTTTGTTTGTGTCTCCTCATAACATTTTACTAGGTGTACCGATTTTGATGATTCCTTTTTAATCGAAAGTGAGCGCTCGTGGTGTAGTACCATTCAAATTTGATAGAGATCTAATAATTAGTTTTTGAACTATTCTTAATAATGCGTGTTTAATTGACTGTCTTATCGACTACCTACGTCGTGTTACTTGTCGATGAATTGAATTGAAGTCAGTTTTTTTTTAGTTTGTGAGCAAGCACAATTATTTTTCCACAAAATGATATTAATAATTTTTAATCGTCTTTGTCCAGTAAAACTTTTGGAAATTTACCTCGATGAAGCCAGTTTATATACACGTGTACCTACGTTCACAAATTCTACAATCTATTAATATTTTACTCATTAATAATACTCGATTCTAATTCCTATCGTGAATCGTTCGTCATGGTTATTTATAAGGAAATACATTAATGTACAGGCTTGGCAATAATTATTTATTCGTCTAAGTACTTTATAACAATTTATGTCTGCTAACGTAAAATCGCATTTTATATATAAAACAAAATACATACATTTTAAAGTTAATTTTCAGAACTACCTCACTAGTAATTTGAATGTGTGACCAACCCGAACTTGTTTAAGCCGCGATTGAACAGGCTTCTTCTGGGCGAGCTCGCTCCATCTTCGACCTCGTCTCTGCTCTTGAGCTAGACTCCCCAGAGTAAGCCCATAGTATCAAAAGTAAGCCCATAGTATGATAAAAAATAAAATACAAAAAAATAGGATTCTCCTTAGATCGCCATGTTGGGCCCGATACAGGAATGTCACGTAAAAGGCCTATCTGGCTCTGGTTGGGAAATTTAGTGTACGATCAATTGGGTTCTCATTAGACTGGTACGTTGGACGTTGGAGGAGGGGGAGTCCAAAACCTCACCACTTAACCCCAAGGAGAGGTAGGAGGTTAAAAAGTTGCTGAAACACATCACGTGATTGATGGAAGACCCCTAATTCTAGTAATTTCCTCCAGTAATTTCTAGTCTGGTAATTCAAAAAGTTCCTGCAAATTTACCATATCAAATTTCTGATTCGAAGGCTAAATATATTATACAATGAAAACTTCCTTTAGAAGATTACTTTGTATTTCATGTTTAAAATATTCTTACTATGTCGTCATACACTATAAAATGTTTGATATTATGAAACGAGGAGATACATTTACTTGCAAAGGTAAAATTTACATACATTAGTATTGTACAATAAATTATAATTATATAATGAAATAAAACGTTGTATTCATTTACTTATCCTAACAAATAAATATTTTTTAAATATAAATAAACCAATAACTGACGTATGATGAACATCAAACTTGTCCGTTTTTAAGGAATTAATTGTAAAATAAAGAAAAAAGTAACTGCGTCTGTATAAAAGTGTAGAGTTTTTTTTTTTGCGCACCTGAAATATTAGTGGTAATTCGACACATCATGTGGTGTTAAAATTTGACACAATAATATGTATCTCATCATCATCATCCATTGATCAAAAAGTTTCAGTTTACAAAAACCTGCTGAGCTGGTAGGTAACGATCTCTAAATCCATGACAAATCGACAATAATTACTTGATCGTATTATTTATGAAATCGACAATTATTTCAATACAAGGTCGCTTCTCTTTTGTATTCTTAGCGTAATTTGAATAAGCATTTCTAATTTAATATGATTATTTTATAACAAAATTAGCGTCTCTATCTTAATGACGACACGTTGCTAATTAATTGAGTAGACAATACAATTAAAATAAACAATCGCTAAAATAATCGCTTTTATAGATGACTTTTAAAACGAGATCTGTAAATTATTGAAATATTGTACATATATTGTATATTCATACACAAGTTATAAATCATCCATAGGGATAATACCTTTATAAAAATCTAGTGTTAAAGGTAACACACTAAATTTTGAATATGACTTACCTACATAATAGTTCGCACTATTATTAATGTACTAATTCTATTTTTGAAGTAAAACTTCTTTACGCACGCTTGATTTGGAGAGTAAGTTGGCGAATGCGTGATGAGAGCGTTACGAAAAGTGTGATCGGACGAGGCGAACGAAGCAAGAGAGAGAGGTGCGAGCACACATTTTCTTTCTCTTTTTCTCTCATAGCCACTTACGTTTCGTATATCTAAGACACAGTGCAGGCCTATTGTACAGGCCTATTGCTAAAGAAGTTTTACTTCACTCGTGTGGTATAAAGTACACTTGTTTATTTTTCCTCGCATTCATTGGCCCGTGGCTAAGCACGCACATTAAGCCTTCGCAACGCGATGACTTGCGATGACAGCTTAATGTGCTAGGAGATCGACAAAATCGAAACGAATAGCACCGGTATCATGTGATTTCTAGAATGTCGCGTTAATTCATGTCGCATAGAATCTATGCGTTAGTTTATTTGGCCACCTCGTGGCCCTTGCCTACCAAAAGGTCGCCGACCACTGCCATAGATTATACGTATGTTGTACCTATGTCATGTTTCTGTTATATTTCACTCCCCTAGACAACGAGTAGGTACCTAAGTGTGGACGCCATCACTCAGGTGCCGTATAGTCCAAATTAACGAGATAAGCAGGATGCTTAATTTCAATACACTGCACACTGGTATTGCACTTCATGTAGCTTATATAACACTAAATGTAAAAATTATTAATACGGATACTAAATAGTATTTATACACAATACTATATACCATATTATATAGGTATAGTATATTAAAATTAAATTATTCCGTTGAAAGTACATAAACGCCTCACGCTCAACGGGCCCCCGATTTACTTCCGTGTTGAGTTATTGAGACACACTCAACATACAAGCAAAAGAGCCTAGACCACGGCAAACTTCTATATGGCCAAAACAAATGTACCTACGCCATCTGCGGGGATAGCAACCACAACCGCCAACGCTACAACCATAAGCCATTGCTCTGACCGTTGCGCTCGAAATTTGACATTACTGTAACTATTGACTATTCATTCATCTCTGCTGATTGCTGAACAAGGACCCATCATTTATCTACTGTTAAAAATAAGCTTAGTTTACCACGCTACTCCATAGCTAATGCTTTGATATTTTGGAAAATATTTCAAAATATAAGGGATACCAAATACTGCCTTTCCTTCATCGTCCGGCATTTTTGAAATATTTTATTACGTTAACGGTTAAGACATATGTTTTGTAATTTGACCATTCTAACTTAGTAATATACAAAATTGATTTGAAACAACTTTTGAATATACCCTATGTTCAGATGACAGAGAGTGGAGAAAGGTTTAAGGATATGACGCTAAAATGGTCATGTTATTATGGTAACAACACCTCAGCTATCAAAATTAATTCCATAAGAGCAACTATCTGATTGAATTACTTTACAGTGGTTCTTTTTAAACTGCATTTAAAAAATAATCTAGATATATCGTTTGGAATTTTCCAGTCTTAGTAATAGGTATAATAAATAGTTGTCAGTCAAGTGAAACAGTTCACTTTGAAAAAAGATAATGAGTAATTTGAATAAGCAGTTTAAATTATCTACGTTTCTACTTTTGTTTCTATCTGTAGCTATAATTTAGGCAACAAATTAGATTGTTTCTTGTGCGTTCATTTACTACATCAGCCTCTTTAGTTACCACTTAGAATAAGTAACAATCTGTATGTTAGTCAATGTAATAATATTTTACTCATAATTAAGTAAATAATTAAAGAATACCTAAGTATTCTTAGAGGGGTCTTAGAGTATCCGGTTTTTATCGTCTATGTAAATAAACTGATACTGCGCTATCCAATCTTAATTTGTATCAAGGTTGTTAGCGTATAAACAATTCTTTGCACATTTTATATCACACGTTATATCGTTACTACATCGCATTTTCATAATATTTTTCCGCTCTGAGAAATAGCTCTGTCTCGGAGAACATGTTAAGTTGTCGGTTGTTGTACACATGAGACTAATAGTAGGGAATATATCCGCCAACATGCAGAGAAGCAGCGTTTTGGAATAAGCTCCAATGGCCAATCCCTCTCCTACAATGCTATGTCTGTCGGCGGGATGTTACGGCGTTATGGTGGTTTAAATCAATCAATTAATCAATATTTTTCTTTACTTTCCATGGTATGTCTTTGCACGGTAAAATATTCAGCTGACTTTTCGTTAATGAACATTAGGTAATAATTATAGATAAACTTTATTACAAGCACAATTCGAATCGCAAAATAAAATAATTATAAAGAATATACATAGCACATATATAAACTTATATGTACATACACCCAGACTCGGGGCGGGAATCGAACCCACAACCTCTAGAGCAGAAAGCAGCTCACTACAAACAGCGCCAACAGGTTAGTCAAAATCTCAAAAAAGAGCAGAGTGCACTGATAACCATTATTTCCAGCCAATCAGATCAACATCGTACAAGTATACAACCAAAACACATATACAGAAACAATTTATGAAGATCGAAAATAGGAGAAGACACAACACACCACCTTGTGGAACGCCAGCAATTACATTGAATCAGTCTGACTATGAATCTCTGCCGACGTCCATGCGCGTTCGCAACTGTGAAACCAGTCAATTGCCAAATGGATATTAGGTACACAATAAAAAGTAGTATAATGTGTACGCAAAAAAGTATAACATTAATTTCAATAAGTACTAATATTGTATGGCTTTCCAAAAAAAATAACTGATGATTCTAACGATTTATTAACGTAAAGCATAGCGAGAAATCTCGTTTAAAATCAATTGTCAATTATCAGCCTCAAAAAGCTAAACAATAATGCACAATAATGCACTCAAGCACTGTTTTTGTGGTATGCAAGGCAGTCAGAGCTATTGGAGATATACCTACTGTATTGACAACGGTGGTTGGATCGATAACACATTTGTAGTGGTTTTGGGGTTGCAAGCTTTCTTATGCTGCGGTAACCACTTACCTCACGTAGTTAGTTAGTTACCTTATAGTTATTTACCACCATAGTGCTATAAAAATCTAGCATAGGCTAGTATTAATCCAAATAATCAACAAGGTACACAATTAAGCGTGTGAAATAACGACGCATGTTTATTTATGCCTACTTAGGTACTATTACAATAGTACAACTAGCGACATCTGTCAACAACCATTTGACTATTTTGATCTCCTTTGTTCTCAATAAACATCTTATTTGTTATGCATTCTATTTATTTATTCGATTGGAAGTCTCGTCGTAATGTACATAAATGTAATCAATCAGTTCACGTCTATTGTACTTTAAATAATAAATAATTAAATACGCGTCACCTTTATCTGAGTTTCGTTTATGCACCTGTCAGTAGTGCGTAATATAACAGACAAGAGTGTAAATATCTTTTTGTTGTCATTGACATGAAAATATAGGCGCCTCAATAGTAAACTTTAAACTGTTCCTATGCGACATAAAATGCGTAATTTCTTGAGAGCCCCATGGTAACAGTGATTTCATTGTAAATTGATATTTTCATCGTAGGACTTATGCACGCAACACGCTTAAGCGTGTGGGTGTGCTTTACTATCGAAAGACCGCTCTGTGTCGATTTTCCAATATAAAATTCTATACTATATCTATACTAATATTATAAAGAGGTTAAGTTTATAACTTTATTTGTATATACGGGGTAATCTTTGCAAATAATGATCCGATCATGAAAATTCTTTCACTCACAGAAAGCTACACTATTCAGGAGTGATATAGGCTATATTTTATTGTAATTGAACATAAAATTCAGTGAAAATAATCGTAGGTGTTACGAATCGCGCCATCTCTTGACGAACTGTAGGTAACAACTAAATAAACGTCGATGTAAAATAGCAGCGGACGGCGCGCCCAACGACTGTGTTCACGACGTTTACCAAAGTATACTTCATTTAAAAATTCGTTATTATTCTGTAATAGTTAAATTAAAAAAAACTTGAAACATATCAAATTACTGTAAAAATCTTTTAACGCCCAACGAAGTGGGCACAGGTCGGCTAGTAATATTATAATCATTCATCATCATCATTTCAGCCTATCGCAGTCCACTGCTGGACATAGGCCTCCACAAGTTCGCGCCAATAATGGCGTGAACTCATGTGTTTTACCCATAGTCACCACGCTGGGCAGGCGGGTTGGTGACCGCAGGGCTGGCTTTGTCGCACCGAAGACGCTGCTGCCCGTCTTCGGGTCTTTCGTCTATATAATAATCTTTCCTCTTTATAATATATATAATATTATAAAGAGGAAAGATTTTGTTTGCTCCGAACTACTGAACCGATTTGAAAAATTCTTTCACTGTTGGGAAGCTACACTATCCGCGGGTGACATAGGCTATATTATATTTTCAAAAAAATATTTGATTTTTTTTTTAAATACCCGTGCGAAGCCGGGACGGGATGCTAGTCTTATACATGTTTAAAAAAGATGTTTCTATTTTATATTCTTTATAATAATTGAGAATATAAACGCCTTAAGTTTGTGTTAAATCTTAATGTCGCTTTTTGTCTCTTGTAATTATTTGTGCAAATTTCAAATCCAATTATGTAAGTATAACTAACATAATAAAATTCTAATTTACTTTCAAACATTTAAGAAAAACAGTATCGGGTTTTTATGAGAATAACGGAAGCAAAATGAATTATTTTCAAAAAAATTCTCTGTCTATCTGTATACTTATTTCAGAATTACCCACAATCTGGTGTACGTAATTGAATGCAATTTTCATACTTTCAGTTTCAAAGGTATTTCAGAGGTTGTATTAACGTGTTTCAAAATTTTGTTTTAAATAACCATAAACTATAAGGTTATACCTAAAGGTTGCCTGGAAGAGATCGCTCATTGGCGATAAGGCCGCCTTTTGTACTTATCTCCTGTTTTTATTTTTGTGATTTTGCTCATTTTTTTTGGTGTACAATAAAGAGTTTTTATTAATAAGTTTTTTGAGTTTTATTTAACAACTCAAAGAAACTGAGTGTTATTCAAAACATCTAATACCTATGTGTTATGTATTTATGTATGATCCTGTTGATCCATGATATGTGTCATGTTGTCCATGATATTAGTTTTTAGGGTTCCGTACCCAAAGGGTAAAAACGGGACCCTATTACTAAGACTTCGCTGTCCGTCCGTCCGTCTGTCACCAGGCTGTATCTCAAGAACGGCGATAGCTAGACAGTTGAAATTTTCACAAATTATGTATTTCTGTTGCAGCTATAACAACAAATACTATTATAATATATAATAAAATAAATATTTAAGGGGGGCGATAATTATTTTTGTTTTTTATTAGTCTAAAACGCCATCTATTAGAAATTAGGAAAACTTCGTGATTAGACTAATAATAGTTTTCTAATAGCGGCATAGATGGCGTCACAATTAAATAAATATTTTACAGGATAAATATTTTACAGAAAATTTACTTATATTTAGTTTAGTCAATGGTACGGAACCCTTCGTGCGCGAGTCCGACTCGCACTTGTTTCATACATAACATACATCAATTCTCTTTATGTATTTTATAAAGCTTATAAACATATCGTAATAAGTAAACATATTAATTGTACATAAATAGTAATCAAGTTTTTCCTGTTTAATAGTTTAATTGAATTTGAATTCATGGCATTAATGAAATCATAATACAGTTTGTATAGAAATAATGCTAACTTAATTTAAATTACAATTATGTAAATAGTACAACTTGTTATTAATTGTGTTTGCTCGCAAGAGAAAAAGAAACCGGCTTCAATATACATACATTGAGAACAAATACAACGTAGGTAGTCGAAAAAAATAGTCAATTACTCAATTTAAAAACTCAGATCAAACCAAAACTAGATTTAAAAAAAACTTAAAACTTGGTACAGCTAGTAACAATTTTGAGGTAACACACAAAAAATACAGTTGAATTGAAACATGTTTTTTGAAGTCGGTTAAAAATAATAATGACGTTGAAAGGTTTAGGATGTTTACTATTTTAATAAGCAATTTCTAAGTAAATGTTAATGATGTTTAATTAAAAGTAATCTTTCAGATACGCTGTGTACTTTGAGTTTTTTTTTAAATATGTCTATATTATTTATATCATATATATCTATGTTTTGATGAGAGACAGTTTCATAAAACAAACATACTCTTTTTATATCTTTTACGAATATTATGTACAATAATAGCGTCATAATAGTCATATATTGTTTATAGTAATGGGTTTTACTTATACCAGTATTATTTTGTTACGGTTGATCAGTTCTTAAACGAAAATTCAGTGCTCTACACTACTCTATTTTTCTTTATATTCATTCAGAAGTCCAAAATATTATTTCGAGTAATAAAACAATTGACATACGAAACCGTTGAGTCGTATGCAAGTTTCAGAATCCCGTGATTACGTCCTCTAGATATGACTTCTCTGTATCAGTAAAGCCAAAATTAGTCTTAAAATAAAACGTGAATATGTAACATTCAGCGTTCCATGACTGATTTTGAACCTACGATTTCGGCTAGGATTCGTATGTATTAAGTACAAGGCAATCTTGTACATCACTTCTATTTATATTAACTTTATGAACGTCAAATAATATATCTAAATTTTAAATAAATAGTAAAATATACAATTTCTACTTCAATAAACAAACAAAACAGTATTAATATTTCAGTACTCACCGACTTCATCAGCCTTTACAAGTTTCGTAGCTATCGATCGAAGAGAAGTCGCACCCGCGGAGCTAAACATGTCCAAAACTGGTCCCAGGAAGTACACCGTCCGACTCGGAGCCAAAGCGTACACCATGCTAGCTGCTATCCTGCTCACACACGCCACGATTCCAATTATACTGTCTTCGATATTCCACCTCTTGCTGAATAAATAGATTGTTATGAAAGATCCTGAATGAGACAAAAAACAAAATAAATCTATTTTGTAAATTATAAGTACATTCATTGACCTACACTGAAGTACCTTTGCGATAAAGCTTATACTTAAAAGTTTATAAGAAGCCTTTCCTCAACAGTTTGTGGTGTATGCTGTGCTACAATAGATTTTCTATTCACAGTATTTAAGGCACTTACTTAAGTAAAAATATTTTATGAAATGTTTTTTACATTGTCTCTTAAATTAACAAAATTTTCATTTTTCATATCTTTGTAAAAATGATAACTGTTGAAAGTCAATTCAAAGTAAAAATATTGTCATTATGTTTAAAAAATATGACTGAAATTAAGTTCTCGAATCACAACAAGTCATTATAAGAATTTCCCACGCTTAAATTAATATTTAAACCAATTAAACAATTTGTGTTAGCTTTGTCATTTGTTAGGATTGTTTGAACGTTACGTATCTCCTTCCGGTAATGAGACATTATCAACCGTTTGATGAATAATTGTTGATAAGAGGAAATGTGTATATAAAAACAAACATGAAAATGGAATTTTTTGATTAAATTCTTCTATTTAAAATCTTTATAAAGTTTTACGTCTACGCAATACATAACATTTACTATTACATATAATCATTATGGTAAACCTACGTTTTATCTAGAAGGTACGATTAAAAATGACAATTTAAAAGTATGTTATTACGAGTGTTATTTATCTTATATTGAAATGTAGAAAAAAACTAAAGTGAAACAAAAAAAAGAAAGGTCACTTAGGAAACGTTATTAAACTTATTTGTCTTTCGCAAAAATAAGGTCCATGAACTCGCGTTTCGAAATCAATTTATTTCGTCGACAAAGTGACCGATTGTATCTTTACAGAGCCGAGTCAACCATTGACTCTCGGTGATTTTCACGCTTCAGTACGTTTTTCGACTAACTTTACAAAAAACAAAGTAAAAACAAAGTCGTCTAAAAATAGACAATCAATAATTTTATCCTTATTTTTGGAAATAAAACGAATGCTTAGTCAACTAAAGAAGGCTATCTGTATTACCACGATATATAACATTTAATTAAAATGCATTTCATAAGCTAATGAAGCTATGTAGAAGCAGGTAAAAATATTAATAATTCTTATGAATATTGTGCCTGCACTGTAGTACGAGTATATATTGTTTGAATTTCACCTGAAACAGAACATAGTAACATCGACTTCTTCAAGTAAACTTACCAATAGAGCCAACAAGTACGGAGTACGTGAGGAACAAGCTGTAGTCGACTTCGGTGAATTTGAACTTGTAGCGAGTGAACCAGTACGTCATCTGCGCCTCACCTTTATTCCAAATTAAATATCTATTAATCAATCATCGAGCCCAGAACGTCGGCAATCTGCAAACATTATCCTTAACAGACTCTACGCAAAGCGAAATTGGTTCCCCTAAAAATGTTATAAATTTTGCGCAAGAGTCATTAATTTTAACTTGTGCAGATTATTAAGAGAACTGATTTTACGTTATAAAATGTACATTTCAATAACTTATATAACTTAATACTGAGAACTAAGGCCATTGGTAGTGAAATTGTAATGAACAATAAAAAAAATGTCTTTTGGACGTCATTTCGAAAATGTACCATAATTTCGAAAAGACGATTCTACCAAAAGAATATCCTAAAGCTTATCCTAATATGTTCTTATAATTGTCGTAACCCTTATTCAATCGTCATATTGCCAACTTCGCAGTTATCTCAAATGTGGCTTCTCATAACAATCCTATTATATGTTAGGAGTAATTTTATTAAATCTCTGTTTTCCGTAATAGTAAGCGTTCTTTATGATGTGGTTTTATCTTAATGATGATAAAAATAATTTGCTCTGGAATTATATCACCACAAAAATTATCACTAATCATTTTAGTAGCTATCTTTGTACCTACAAGACTTGTTTTTATATAAATAGTGAGTTTCCAAAATTTTACATTATCTCAGTCAAAACGTGTTATATACAATAACTTTTATATTGACTGAAATTCTAAAGCGTTTATGGACTGCGAATTGCGATAAGCCTATTAGATGCTAAGCGGGGTTAATAAACAAGCCCTCAGTCTCAAGAAATTATAAGTTCCTTGCAAAAAGATAAATCGTGACATTTTATAATTATGATTTCTAAATTTTACACAAAGTAATGAAAATTTGACTGAAATACAGAATTATTATGACTTATAAATAAGCAGTCTACAATACTTTTAATGAAACTTATTTTAATATATTGTGCTATGATAAAGTAGTAAAACTAACAAAAATAAAATATGTCGTAGGTAGTCCAATTAATTGTCGTTATTTTTATTTGCTTTGAAGTGTGGTCATGATTAGTTTTTTTTTACCTTACAAGGGGAATAAAGTGCTTATTCGAACCAAAACATTTGCAAAATAAATCAGTCAGTCAGTCAGTCAGTTCAGCCTATTGCAGTCCACTGCTGGACATAGACCTCCCCAAGTTCGCGCCAGACATCCCGGTTTTCCGCAATCCTCATCCAGCCTACACCGGCAATCTTACGAAGATCGTCGGACGTCGGTCCAACGGGCCGGAGGTCGGAGGACGTCCCACACTGCGTTGCAAAATAAATATTATAACGAAATAGTACGATAGATGTACCCTTTAATTTTATAAAACCGACAAATTTTAATAATTTCTCTTCGTTTCGTACATTTCTGATGTCAAGATTGTTAAAT
Source organism: Melitaea athalia (assembly GCA_905220545.2). Taxonomy (NCBI): domain Eukaryota; kingdom Metazoa; phylum Arthropoda; class Insecta; order Lepidoptera; family Nymphalidae; genus Melitaea; species Melitaea athalia. The sequence goes on along the minus strand of HG992194.1, from coordinate 9,803,800 downwards.
CTTAAATTCAAAACATACGAAAGGCATTCTACTCATATTCTTTGTAATGTACAACGCACAATGTCGGTAGTTTTCGTGGATCTATTTTTTGTGCTATCATTTACTTCTCATTTAGAATACGTAATAGGTATGATCTCATAAAATTTCATCAAAAATGCTATTAGCGATTTAAACCTAGGTATTACTATCTAAACATTACCTAGAGCGATATTGTCGAATTAAACAATGAATACCTATAATAATAATTATTTTAAAAATAAAAATATATTGATTAATATTACTATTGTAAGTTATAACTTAAGCATATATAAGTAATAAGCATTGATACCAGTTTGTCGACCATAAAACACATAAGATTTTCAATACATTATTTAAACATCGTTGTAAGTACTCAAATTACGTCACGTGAGTCGTTAGGATTTAGTTAAATAATTGTAGGTCGAAGATAAGCTAAATGGAACGTAATATTTAAATTATCATACGCAATACTAAATTAAAAATAAAGAAACGGTCCGAAGAAAACAAAGAAAAGGTTCTGTATCACAGTGGTGTTTTAGAATATTATATATTTGTTAAGATCGTGGCAAAAATGACGAAAATGATTTTTATTTTATTACTAGCTGTGCCCCACGACTTCGTCAGCGTGGAATAGTGACTTTAGACAGCATTTTATGGATATATCTTTTTCATTTTGGACATCAGAATGGCTCTGTAATATTTTTTCTCTTGTCTCAAACTTATAAAACATTCCCATAAACCTTACATATTTTCATACAAACTTTCATCCTCTATTCTATATGTATTGTTCTTTTACAACCTTGAGGGTAAAACTTTTACAAACTTTGAATGTCATATTTATTTATATCGAATAAACAGTCTAAATTCTAAAAATTAAGTTTCAAGCATCAAGCTCTAAAAATGACGATACTTCCATACAACTTTTTATCCCCACCTTTCAACCTCTTATGTACTTTCTCAGGCTCTAGGCTATCTGTGTACCAAATTTCATTAAAATCGGTTCAGTAGTTTTGGCGTGAAAGCACGACAGACAGACAGACAGAGTTACTTTCGCATTTATAATTTTAGTGAGGATTTGTCGTATAGCAATATTAAGTTAATGTCAATTTTAAAGTACCTATGTGAACTTTTATCCTTGCTAGTCTTGCACTAGTAGGTACTTACTTCATGAATAAATGAGTTTTTTTTTCAGTTTTCTTTTTATCTAAGGTATTGATTGAGAGATCTTACGACTACTACAAGATGATATTTCATAGACAAAAATGTGACAACTATAAAACCAAAATAAATAATTGCAAAACTACAGTTGACGTATTACAGGTACGACGCGACGACCACAATTTATAAATAATTTTTAAACAATAAATAATACGTTCACTACGCTACGTGACGTGTTATGTCAGTATCTAAATAAAAGTCATAACAAGTAGAGGCTAGCCGTCGCGTCGCGTCACTTTACGCGGTCACGTCATGTCAAATGGCGGGTCGCGCTTTATCGCGTCATGATTTGCTTTATACCTCGTCACTTACACAGGGCAAAATCAATAGATAAACGGGTAATTTTATGCTATTTAGTTAGTTTTTAATTTGTGGATGTATTATATATTTTTTAATTTTTCATGATTAGTATTGATGTACCTAATCATATTTACAAACACAATTTATTTACAAACACAGTTTATTTATCTCTTGTTCTGATTAAAAATTGAACGTACGGCTCACCTGATGGTAAGCGATTACTGTAGCTTATAGTCGTCTGCAACACCAGAAGTATCGCAAGCGAGATGCCGACCCTACCCCCAGTTACCCCAGGAGCTCTGGTCACCTTACTCACCAAAAGAAACACAACACTGCTTAAAAACAACATTAGTTGTGATCTTCTGTAAGGTCGAGGTACTACTCCAGTCGGGCTGCTCCATTTTGAGCAAGAAATTTCCCGCTGTGCTCTACTTCAGTTTTGTAGTAGGTATATTTAGGATTTTTATTGTATTAGAAAAGTGAACATTATATTGTGATAGAAAAGTAATTAGAAACGTCAACGCGGGTAAAACGGTGGGTTGATTAGTAAACTTAAATATGATTTAAATTTTACGTACACGAAAAAAAAAATTAATGCTGACACACAATACAAGGATGAAGAGTATGCATATAGTATAGTGTGTGAATGCATGATATGCTTGAAATAATTATAAAAAATAATACATAGTAATTCAAATGTACTTCGTATCGTTGATAATAGATATAACCTCAATGACTCTTGTATCAATTTTTAAGGGTCAAAACTAACATAACAAAACTTGGAACGTACTATTATATAAAAAAATACGGATCGAATTCTTATATTGAAACGCAATCGCATAAAATTATTTTGATTGACATGCCAGATGACCTGCATATAATGTTTAATGAGGTATTTTATAAAGACTATAAAATATCCTAAAAAACAAGTTTTCGACAAACACAAAAAAAAATACTGTTAATATTATAGCACCCTAACTATCGGGACATTAACACGTTCGATCGAATAAACGATAACAAACACTAGTTTTATTACATTTCCATATAATCCGTATAATGTTTGTAATTGTATTTTATAATATTGTTAATTTGTAATGTAACTTTTGTACGTGAGAGAGTATTGGTAAATGACACATTATCTACATTAATATGACATGCGCTATGTCTAGTCTGATAGGTCACGTAGAAGGGTTTAGGAGTTATCTATGTCTCAACATTTGCCTCGACTATCACAAATTATCGGCTTATTTCTATACCTTACTGTAACCGACCTAGTGACTCTTGCACTGTAATCTGAAAGTGTTCAAGTTGCATTATACATTACTGCTAATATGGTGGGTGATGAGTGTAATAATATTATATGAATAGTATTAATTTATGTAATAATAATCTATATATTAATACGTGAAGCAAAAACTTTGCACCCCTTTTTACGGAAATTGCGCGGTCGGAGGAGTACGAAATTTCGCACACTTCTAGTTTATATAGAGAAAGAGTACAGATTACAGAATGCTAATTTTTTTTTAATTGAACATAAAATATACATTACTCAATAAAAAAACCATGTATTTGACACACACACGCATCGGTATATAGGTACATATATAATATACTCTTTTGTTTAATGTTCAAACTTATAATTTAGTCTAATTATGGTCGAATTCCAACCACTGGCCGACCACTAGAAAAAAAAATACTCTTTATTGTACACCATAAACAAACGTAACAAAAAGTGATAGGTACATACAAAGAAAGATGTAAAAAAGTCATTTAAAATAGTTGCTTTACGCAAAACTACATGAAATTTGCCAAGTTTTTGTAACTTGGAATATACTTTTTCGAGATCCAACTCCTGTAACGTTTAACGAGAATAACAAAAAATCTATATTAATTAACAAAAAAGTTTTAACATATTTATCTTCTACAAAATAAAAATGAAAATTTTTACTAATTTACAAAATTCGGCGTGGTTAAATTAAAGCTTCTTTATTAGATCCTCATTTGAAATCGGGCGGGTACCTACTACTGTTCACACCTCACCTCCCACACCTCATAAGATACACACCACCTACACACCTCTAAAGATATATAAGATAAGCCGTTTCTGAGATTAGCCTGCACAAGCACAGACAAACAGACAAAAATTCAAAAATGATTATTTTGGGTGCTATTTGCGTTGATAAAGGTCCCAATAATATTTTTTCTCATATATATCTTCCATGTACCTACAGACAGCGATCCATTACATTTTTATTAAATATATACCTATTCATAATCATAATTAATAATTCATAATCATTATGACTTTTTTGTAAGGTAAAATTATTGTCAATCTATTATTTTACCTGTTAACATAGTCACATGAAATATAAGCAACATTTAAAAACAATAATTATTCTACAACCGTTTATAGGTGTTTATTCAATAATATTATTATTCAAAATGCAAATTATATTCATATAATGCAAGAATAACACGTGACTTTGAAGATAATAATATTAAATTGTACTAACAATTAGTTAAAAGTTTCTTAAATAATTCAAAAGATGAAATTCAAATATCACATTAAATTGTACTAACAATTAGTTAAAAGTTTCTTAAATAATTCAAAAGATGAAATTCAAATATCACATTAAATTAAAAGTAACAAAAAATATAATTCGTTTATAAAATTGAAATATAAGAAACCTCAAAATAATTTCAAACATAGTTGCTTTTAATTGGAATTGACTTAAAAACTCATTTGGCAGTGATTTTACTCATAGTTTGTCCAAAACCGCCGTTCATTTATATATAACTAGCTTCTGAGAACGACTTCGTCCGCGTGGAATAGGATCAATTCTGTCATACATGATTTGTGCGAAACTTTAACCGTTTTCAAAGAAAGAAAAAAAACGATTTTGAAACATTCTTTATCTGTGCTACGCTCCTATTGGTCTTAGCGTGATGACATATTATAGCCTATAGCCTTCCCCGATCAATGGGCTACCTAACAATGAAAGAATTTTTCAAATCGGACCAGTAGATCCTGAGATTAGCGCGTTCAAACAAACAAACTCTTCAGCTTTATAATATTAGTAAGTATAGATAATTTAAATACCTAAACCAGAAATGTCATCATAACAAATACTTTATGTACTAATTATTTATTAAGGCTGATCAACAAAGAACTTTAACCCCAGATAATTAACTAAATAAAGTGTAAACAGTGATATTAATCGTTAGGTGACATTCTTTGTTGTTAGAATAATAAAAATGTTGTTCCGATTTTATTACAAGTGGTATTTTAAAAAATTGGCAAAGTTCGAGTCGGACTCGCGCACGAAGGGTTCCGTACCATAAGCTAGGTAAAGAACAGTAGGTACATTGATTTTAATATCGGCCAAAAAGTGGCAAAAAAGTCACTTTTGTTGTATGAGCCCCCTAAATATATTTTTATTTTAATTTTATTGTTTATTATTAAAGTTAATATACAATTAAGTATTTTGTGAATATTTCAAGTGCCTTCCCATGCCTACCTGTTACCATTTATTGATATCGAGCAAAAATAGGCAATAAATCGCGTTTCTTGTATGGGAGCCCCCCTTATATTTATTTTATTTTGTTTTTAGTATTTTTTATTACAGCGGCAACAGAAATACATAACTTGTGAAAATTTCAACTGTCTAGCTATCGCTGTTCTTGAGATACAGCCTGGTGACAGACGGACGGACGGACGGACGGACGGACAGCGAAGTCTTAGTAATAGGGTTCCGTTTTTGCCCTTTGGGTACGGAACCCTAAAAAGGTAAAATTCGGGATGATCGGTGACTTTATCAGATTTTTTTAAAAGTCAAACAACTGTGTGACAACTGTGTGAATAAAATATTAATTTAATTTTTTTTCTTTTTTTTACAACGAATATATTAAATACATTAAATGAAATAACAGCCGTTTGAGATTCGTCATTTTATAGCTGTGCAATATGAGATGTAAAAGAAAATTTCTATTTGATCGTAAAATGAAAATAAAAACAAGCAATACGAACACATGTGGTACTTATGTTTTTATGGCGACAATACAGCGTACAAACTTTTTGATTAAGAGTGTTCTAAAATAGCATGTCTCGTGGTTTCTATTTGATTGGATTAAATTGTTAAAAATTAAGTTAATTCTTTATAGCTACTAAAAATACAAGAAATATCGAAAACAATTACCTAAAACCGGTCCAACGATGAACATATATGCAAACATTACTAGCACAATTTGCACACGCCTCGATCCCTGGCGCTTTTTGAACGCAACGTTTGCCGTTGCCACAAAATCCTTTATTGAGAACATTGAAAACACCGTTTGGGACTCATCCTTATCTATCTTTTTTTGAGTCTTTTCCTTCAGTCTAAGAACAATGTATACAAAACCAGTCATGTAGAAAATACAGGCGACTGTAAAAACACCGTAATAGCCGAAACGTTTTGTCATTATAACACTAAGTGCAAGCCCGATCGGCCTGCTTAGGGTCAGTATCGCTGTGATAATACCTAAGCGAAAAGTCCGTTCAGAATCACTAGTAATATCTGTAACATAACTATACACAGCCATCGTCATGGCGACACGACCACCGGCAAGCGCTGGAGGTAGTCCTTCGATTAGGGCGGTTTCGTTTAGACCAACTTGAAGGAAGAAAACTGTGCTTAGAATAATACCGAAAATTGATAATAATTTGCCTAAGATTGGAAGCACCATGAAACTCTTCCTGTTGCCGGTACGATCGCTCCACGCACCCACAAAAAGTGCCAGTATTCCCGGCAATGCGGTCTGTAACGGAAAACTCCAAGCGGTCATACCCGCTACCATCTTTTGAACATTTTCCTCTTGTTCCGTATAATTGTGTGTACGACCCTGCATAATATGCAAACATGTCTGTTCGTCGTATTTCAAATTCACTAGACATGATTTTTCTAAGCACAAATTCTGTACCGCTAATCCCGCCAAAACACTCGGTAACACATAACATATTACATACGGTTCCACTGTCACTTTAGATCTCAGGGCCCATGTCTTTTTGATAAATTCTTTTAATCGGCCATTTAATTTCGTTTCAGATTTCTTTATTTCATTATCATATGATTTGCACTTGCATGCTTCTAAATTCACGATCTTTTCTCCGGGTACTTCGACCCGTAACGTCATTTTGATTACTGATTGCTTGTGTAACGTTCATTTGTTTTTAACATACTACACATATATATTTTTACTGTTTTGTACGTGTGGGTAAATATTAGTATACAAATATATGACCGAATTTGAAACAGAATTAGTCGCGAGCGATCGGTTGCGCGTGCGACTTCTGATTGCCAGTTAAGTAGTATCGCAGCGACTGTTTTGGTCGAGTAAAGCACGACTACTGCCATCAGCCGGCTCCTGTCAACGCTTGTATTTTATCATGTTAAAACACAGATTTGACAAACAAACACTGCGAGTGTATAAACAAACTACAATAAAAGTGTTTATTACCGAATATCTTTCCCATGTTTCACCTTGACAATTCTTTGATATACGATTAAAGATAGTGTGGCAAATTTATTTTTTATAATCAAAGTACTAAGAATACGTGTTTTAATCAATTCGTTTGCAATTTACAGACGTCACGTACATACACGTCCCAATTTTTCTACGAAGTCGGTCAAGATGGAAATTGCGTAATGATTGAAATTAGATGCCATTGACAATGGTTATAATTTGTGAATGACCACATAAAGAAAAAGTTATTTTACTTCAAGGTTTCCAATTGAATTATTGTGACATAAAATATTTTTAAATATTTTAATGGCAATAGTTCTTTGTTTATAAAGATTATGAATAATAATTTTATAGTCTTTAATTAGTTAATATTTCATTTTAGTGTTCTCTAAGCTGTTCTCTAACTCGATTCCTATAGACTAAGATCCGTATACGTATTTTTTTAACAAAAATCAATTAACAAAAATTTAATTAAAAATACTACTTAGCGGCCACATTTTGATAGGCAACCTGGTCCATATATATTCTCCTAATCATAAATAAACATAAAAAGTTGGTATTTAGAAAAACCGAGAACATGCACAAATTTGCGGTGGGATATAACCTACTACGGGTCCAAACACAAGAGATGCCGATGATTTGAATCTAAAGTAAAAAAAAAAATCGAATCAGTAGGTAAAAGTTAAATAACGTTTTCTAAGAATTTTGATAATTATACCATAGAAAAATAATCACTTTTTAAATATATATATAAAAGTTAAATTATATTGCAATTTATTCTTTAAATAATAATAATAAAAAGTGTGATATAATATATATAATGATATTTTATATATAAATATTTACGAAATACTTTTAAAAAATGTACCTTTTAATTGATAATATATGTATATGTTAACTGAGATAGGGCACAACAGGAAATTTCCTGCTCAAAATATGGAGCAGCCCGACTAGGGTAGTACCTCGACCTTACATAAGATCACAGCTAAATAATACTGTTTTCAAGCAAAAGTATTTCTTCAAGTATCGTTTACACGGCTATTTATTTTTAAGTACGACTGCTAATGATAAATTTTTATCAAGAAGGTACATTACCCTTAATTACAAATTCTAATGGTGAATATTTGTTTTTATCAAGTGTACGTTTGATCGGCAGTTCATTTATAATTATGTATTAATTAAAAGTCAAATATATAGATGACAATTAATAAATTAATAACTTTTTAACTTAATTACTTATTATTAAAAATATGATTTTTTTACAAAAATTAAAAAAATGTACAGTGAATTGAAGTAAAAACTTTGTACCCCTTTTTACGAAAATTGCGCGGAAGGCGAGGGGTATGAAATTTCGTACACTTATAGTTTATATAGAGAAGGAGTGCAGAATGCTAATATTTTTTTAAAATTATGCATAAAAATATATTAAATCAATTAAAAAAAAAACATTACACACACTACCATGTTTTTGACACGCGCACGCATATTATACTAGTTTGTTGATTGTAAGTCTGTAGTCAAAAATAAAAAAACCTTTTTTATTTTCATAATTTTTTTGATTTTCCTTTATTTAAATTTTTAATTATGGTCGAATTTTGACCTCTGGGCGACCACTGGTATAATACAAATGCACAATTCGTTTAATCTATACTAATATTATAAAGCTGAAGAGTTTGTTTGTTTGTTTGTTTGTTTGTTTCAACGCGGTAATCTCTGGAACTACTGGGCCGATTTGAAAAATTATTTCAGTGTCAGATAGCCCATTTATCGAGGAAGGCTATAGGCTATGTATCATCACGCTAAGACTAATAGGAGCGGAGTCCATGCCGACGAAGTCGCGCGCAGAAGCTAGTTATATATATTTTTGCACTAAATGCAATTTTATTACTGTAATGTAGAGTTGATAAACTATCATAAAAAACGACCGAATACAGAATAGACACACTTATTAAATAATCTTAATCGTTTCTATTTAACCTTTAATATTATATTACTAACATACATATGTGCCATATAATTTATTTTTGTCAAAGTTATTAACCAAGCAAAACTCACTTCAAGTTTACCTACATAATATAACTAAATAAAAATAAAAAATAGACAAATCTGCTACGGGATTTAGCTTGGGTTTTAATGAAAAGTTATCTTAGTTTATACCTGACGTCATAGAATAAAAAATAGAATAGTTCTAGTTTTCTAAATCTACATAAAAGTTTAAAAATAACTATCGCTGTAAATAAACTTTTAAATCATATTATATTATTTTAATTTGTCACCTTCTCAGATAAAATCAAATGCAAAAATTTTTTTTATTCAAGTGGTCTTTAAAAGCACTTGATTCGTCAGTATACAAGTTAAAATTATTCAATTTGGATTGTAGATTCTGCAGAGAAGAATGGGAGAAGATGGAAAAAAAAAACTCACAGTTAGGTACTCTTTAAAAAAACTGTGATTTATGATAAATTTAGTCGTATCTTGCATTGAATAAAGCGCCACTAACTTTATCGTTAATATAATTTTGAACCGAATAATACTTTAACTAATCAATTCTGTTTAATATTAACTTCGTTCGTTATAATTTTTTTTCATTCGTTTAAAATCGTTTGTGGGATTTCTTTACACATGCGAATTCCTTAACCTAGAAAAGAGAGGTTTACTTTGCGCAGTCGGAAACTTGGAGTTACAATTTTGATTTACAATAAGGCTCTCGTTATATATTTCCAAATTATTATAATTTAGATGCTTAACATTGGGCAACGCATACAACACATTTGGTTTTTTGGTGTTCAAAACCAATTTGTTTATCTTAAACCAATCTTGTATTCACAATAGAGAACTTTATAAACGATGTATAATTAATTAGCAAATAACACTATAACGTGTCAGTTTATTTATGTGTATCAAAGAAAAGGACTTGATTGCCCCTTTGTAGCAGAGCATAGCATAGCGAAATAGTTGTCAGCAGCATTTTGACAGGGTTTGGCACGCGAGCCTTATAAGCAAGCTTCCTTCATATGGTATTCCACCTAGCCTTTGCACTTGGATTTCTGACTTCCTGAGCGAACGTTCAATACGAGTTGTGCTTGACGGGTACTTGTCGGACCAAAAAGCTATCGACTCCGGTGTTCCTCAGGGATCAGTCCTGTCCGCTACCCTCTCTCTGTTGCATATTAACGATCTGCTCGTCCCCGGTACCTTTGGGTATGCTGACGATAGCACAGTGACGGACAGATACTTTTCGAGTGCAAAGGCTAGGAAGGATGTTATCCAGTCTTGTCGAGAGGATATGGTCAGCCGCTTGAACGTCGCCCTCCAGGCAGTCTCCGATTGGGGCGATGCCAATCTGGTCACGTTCAACGCTACAAAAACACAGGCGTGTGTGTTCTCATCTAAACGGAGCCCTTTACACCTGGCTCCGACTTTCCGGAATGTTTCTGTAGAAATTACCGACTCCCTACAGCTCCTCGGTGTAGAGCTATCGTCCAATCTGAACTTTGGGCAGCATATCGAGTCCAAAGCAAAAACTGCAGCAAAAAAACTTGGTATTCTCTCTAAGGTCAGGCGATACTTCACTCCAGAACAGCTGCTTCAGCTATATCAAGCACAAGTTCGGACTTGTATGGAGTATTGCTGCCATCTTTGGGATGGATCCGCCAAATACCAACTGGCAACTTTGGACTCGGTGGAAAAACGAGCTAAGAGACTCATAGGTGACCCTACTCTGACAGACACCAAGTTGCAGAGTCTCGATCATCGGCGTAGGGTAGCTCGTCTGTCGGTGTTCTACAGAATATATTTCGGAGAGTGTGCGAAGGAATTGCACGATCTAATTCCCCCAACAACCTTCCGCCATCGGGACACTAGGCGCGGTCGATCGTTCCATCCTTATGTCATTGATATGCCACCTACGCGTACAAAACGCTTTGCCAATACTTTTTTGATGCACACGGCTAAGGAATGGAACTCATTGCCCGCGTCTGTGTTTCCCGAACGACACAATCTGGGAGTCTTCAAGGCCAGAGTGAATAGGCTGTTATTAGGCAGGCATGCTCCACCGTCGACCGCATCGTCACTTAACATCAGGTGAGATTGCGGTCAAATGCCTGTCTATTAGCCATAAAAAAAAAAAAAAAAAACAAGCAGGGAAGTTTTGTATTATGTAACACATCAATATGCAAATTAGACGTATATGTGTATACGCTTCAGCCTGTAACAACCCACTGCTGGGCATAGGCCTCTTTCCCCATGTAGGAGAAGGATCAGAGCTTAATCCACCACGCTGCTCCAATGCAGGTTGGCGGATATTTTCCCTACTATGAGTAACGATCGCTATCAGGTGTACATGATAACAACCGGAACCGATGGCTTAACGTGCTCTCCGAGGCATGGTGACCGAGGGAGACCCACAAGGACTGCACAAACACCCAGACCACGGCAAATATCTGCATGGTCCATACAAATGTTTGTCATGTACGGGGATCAAACCCACAACCGCCAGCGCAACAGCCACAAATCTGTGCTGTGACCGTTACGCTAACGCGACGTCATGTATATGTGTATGACGTACAGTAATGACGTAGACGATAAATAATAATCAAGTTAAATAAATAATCTCTATACCAATAGGCTTCAATTCAAACCTTCAAAGGCACTTTTGAATCGTCATTTTACAAATTATAATTATACTAGCAACCCGCCCGGCTTTGCACGAATGCAAAAACTTTTAGTGTTCCTCTACTATATTATGCATATATTATACCGACATATAAACCTTTCTCTAGAATCACTCTATTGAATTTTTTTAAGTGTCTTTACAACTATATAATACCACCAATAATATGTGTATAAAGTTTCATGATGATCAGTTAAGCAGTTTTCGCATGAAACCATAACAAAAAAACTTACATTCACATTTTTAATATTAGTAGGGATCTCCTTGTACATGCATGCTGTTTGATTTTTTTAGACAAAATTTGTTTGACACAATATTGATATTGTTTTATTAAAACGGAATTTTTATTGTCATCATTCATCATCATTTCAGCCTGTCGCAGTCCACTGCTGGACATAGGCCTCCACAAGCACACCAAAAACGGCGTGAACTCATATGTTTTGCCCATAGTCACCACGCTGGGCAGGCGGGTTGGTGACCGCAGGGCTGGCTTTGTCGCACCGAAGACGCTGCTGCCCATCTTTGGTCTGTGTAGTTCAAAGCCAGCAGTTGGATTTTTATTGTAGACATGCCAAAAAATTATTATTATTAGTAGCATAGCATTGTCCACAATATTATTTGTAACAACACTAATTATTGATTTTTCTTCATTGTGAGTGATAAAAAAAAAGTCAGTATCAGAAATGAATACGAAAAAATTCCATTAGAATACGTTTTAAATACGGTAATAACGATACTAATAATTCATAATAATATAATTATGCAAATAATGCGTGCGTGACGCAGATTTAATATGGATTAATTATAATATATCACAGACATTAAATTATCGATAATTATAGAAAATTGACCGTATTTAATGAATACTAATTCTAATAGTCCATTGTACCTTACAGTAAATTGTTCGTATATAGGCAAAACATTTCAGTGTTTTTTTTTAAATATTTTTAAGTGTAAATATAGAATGTATAACAACACCGATCTCTTAAGAATCCTCAACAAGATGGTATCATGTGCTTTGGTTTAGGAACATACAATACAAACACTAACGCTCAAAGAATTAGCCACTATTATATAATTATGTATTAACATGTATAACAGTGGTTAATTTTATGCTACCGCCTTATTCTTTTCTTCTCATGTAGGTATAACATATTGCATATACCATTATACATATAATTTAGAACAAAATATACAAATAAATAAAACTGGAATGTCTGTTTGTAATAATAAAATAAGCGCCTTATACTAAATGCATATATGGATGTATACACGGTACATATACCAAAACAATATGTTTTACAATTTTTGTCTGTCTGTCTTTCTGTTGTTGAAACGGCTGGACTGATTTCCACGGGACTTTCGCTGTCAGAGATCTGATATAATAAGGAGTAACTTAGGCTACTTTTATTTTAGCAATTTATTTATGTTATAACTTTGCGAACTGATTAATAACTTGTATGTTCAAATCCACGCGGACGAAGTCGCGGGCACAGCTAGTATTTTAAATATCTCGGCTCTCGGTGGTAGACCTTTCCTCAAAGGTCTTTTTAGATTGATAAACGTAAATAAACGGTAAACGCTTACCATCAGGTGGGCCCCGCCGCACGCTTGTTTGTCACCTAGTTTAGTGTTCCGCAAAGGGTGTACCGCGGCACACTGGTGTGCCGTGGTCGTGTATTGGTGTGCCTCGGAAAAATAAAGTTTACGTTTATTGATTAATCATAAATATTGTTTCGGTGATTAATAAATAAATGTTGGTTAATGATACTTAAAAAATGATTTTTTACTTGTGGTGTACCTCCAAAATATTTTCCTATTCCTAGGTGTACCTTGAACACAAAAAGTTTGCGGAACACTGGCCTAGTTAAATGAAAAATTGAGATATTGAAAATAGCGCCTACTAAAATTTTAAAGTAATACCACACAGTCACATAATTGTGTGATTTATTTTACATAAAGAGCAACACCATGTAGTCCATGTACTATCAATTAAGGACTTTTATGTGATGAGTACAGAAAAAAGTTAGCCATCTCTGTATTCTCCATTCGGCACTAAAATAGCAAAATTATTTCAGGGGCGGCTTTAACTTATATTGCAGAGTGTGCAATGCACCGGGGCGCCGGGTTTTAATGACCACCGAAAGCCTATGTAAGGGCACAAATTGTATCTACGAGTATAAATAAAAAAGGTCAGCCGAAAACGCCGGCCCCGCGGTATTAGTTGCACCCGGGCGCTACATAGGCTAGAGCCGCCCCTGAATTATTTGGTACCTTTTATATCATTTAAGGGTAAACGAAATCAAGAAAATGAAAGGCAATTAACCCTTAACTGGTATCGTGGGGGCCGCGCGGCCCCCACGCATGACGTTTTCTTGGATTTCTAATAAACTCTTACATCGTAAGCAGTTGCGATTTTAAGTATTCTCATTACGTCACTACTCACGGCGGGTGCCGGACTTTCAGCACTGTATCACTTACTGGGACCCAGCAAGGCACGTGTTGGGGGCCGCGCGGCCCCCACGATACGAGTTACGTAAGTTTTTTTACATATCAATTTTTATATGTTTGTTATTTTTTACTGTTATTAATTCAAGATTTCGCGGCCTTTGAGTAATAACATAATAGGAGAACTCTTACACGACGATTCTGATTCCGAATCAGTGATTGGTAGCAGTCCAGAAGAAGAATGTCGTAGTGATAGTGTATTGTATTTGTTGAACGATAATCAGGACGTGGATTCTGATATGGAAGCATTTTTCCTCAGGAAGTGAAAATTAAAATGTTGCAGGACCTCGTCTGTCCAGCAGTTACTATGGGAAAAATAAATACAAGTGGTATAAAAACCCACCAGCACCTTCAGGTACTCGTCAACAGAGCCTTAAGATTAGAACTGATTTATTTCATGTTGATTTTTGTGAAATTTTTATTGGAGATTATAAAACGGTATCTGTTTTTTAGGTTACGTATTATAGATTAAGTAAAATAATGTTATTTTTGATTTGAATTTTTTAAACTAAAATTTTCATGGATATTTGTAACGTAGAAAAAAATATTACCAAAATTTTGATACTATTTTGTGATCTCTTCTAGTATTAAAGTAAGAAGATTTATATTAATAAAAACTATTTGATTACATAAAACAAGCCTATTATTTATTATTTCTGACCATTTATTCAAGAACATAGTTAAAACTTACGTTAAACGTTACGTATGTCAAATTTACGATACCAGTTAAGGGTTAAGTAAATTATTGTATTTGCTTTACAATTTTTTACTATAACTAGATAATAATAAATTTTATTATAACTCTACTAATACGTTTATAAAGGCTTTTGTATGTTTAATAGAAGCTTAACCTTAAAAAAAGCTTCTTATGTATATACATATTACATAAAGCGATATTGGGTGAGCAGATAAACTGTAACTAAAGCTAAAGCCTGTGGTGTAGATAACGCTATTTATTATTACAGATAAAAGTTTTTGAAACATTATTTTTTTTACCATCGAATTTCACTATTTGTATGAGATATTTCTATGTGTATTTTATTAACTATGTAGCGCCTATGTGTAGTTTATTAATTGAGAAAAAAAGGTCCCGATGGCCTATTTTATCTGTTAAAGTCTATTCGTTAATTACCTATGTGCAGGATACAACTTTATCCACAAATAGTGAAATCTGCAATCAGTATCCTTTGTGGTAGTACTTATGTACTAACTATGTAAAAACATAGGATATTGAAAAACCTATTTCTTAAATAACAATATGTACTTAATTGCTATTTGCTATTGTAACAACTGGATTTTACATTAATATTATTAATTTGACGCCGCGCTGGCGCAGCGGTCACTGCACTGGATTGCGATAGGCTGTTGCGCGGGCGGTTGCGGGTCCGCTCCCCGCACACGACAACATTTGTATTGGCCGTACAGATGTTTGCCGTGGTCTGGGTGTTAGTGCAGTCCTTGTGGGTCTCCCCACCGTGCCTCGGAGAGCACGTTAAGCCGTCGGTCCCGGTTGTTATCATGTACACCTGATAGCGATCGTTACTCATAGTAGGGAACATATCCACCAACCCGCATTGGAGCAGCGTGGTGGATTAAGCTCCGATCCTTCTCCTACATGGGGAAGAGGCCTATGCCCAACAGTGGGATATTACAGGCTGAATCGTGATCGTGATCGTGATTATTAATTTGTTAGTCCTTTTTAGAATAAAAAGAAAGAAATCGAAACGATTAAAATTCCAAATCCATATTCTAATAATATACGAGTAATTATTAATAACGAACTTTGACTTCTATCATTCTATGTTCATCTTCAAGGTTGAATTGGTATATAATAATAATAGTATCTCTGTGTTTGTTACACAGACTAAAATACCTAAAATTTGAAGAATCAAACGAGTTTGTTTGATTCTTAAGTCATGGGTCGGCATTTGAGTTTTACGTCTAGAAACAAATGGACATATTACATATACACAAATTTATTTTATAGAGTAAAAAAATTTCGAAGTATATTTTTAATGTAAAAAATGGCGAATAAAGAAAAAAATGAGATCGAATTACCCGAAAAAACAGTCAATAATGGGAATGATAATAGTGATGGTGAAGTGGAAAAAGAAGTGAATCAGCCTTTTTTAACTAAATTCAAGAACTTCATATTGTTTTTTACTGTGGAACCATTTTTATTGTGTTTCGTTTTGCCAAACATTATAACATCAATGGCGGTACAAGAATTTAACTTGCTAAAAGCATGCCGTGCAGATCTTAATTATACCGAATATGTTTGTACGCAAGCTCTATCTGGTGATTCTAGTGAAAATATTACACAAACAGCTTTAGCTGAAGCACAGATAATGGTAGCTGAGATGACAAGCTGGAAGCAGCCGGTGCAAAGTGCAATACCAGCTGTAGTGACACTATTCGTTGGAGCGTGGAGTGACAGAACGGGAAATAGAAAATATCTTATGTTGATTCCAATATTTGGGGAGTTTATTAGTGCCATCGGCTTGCTTTTGACAAATTATTTCTTTCTGGAATGGCCTTTATGGCTCACAGGATTAATACAAGCGTTGCCAACAACATTTACGGGTGGTTTTCCGATAGCATTATTGGGTTCATACAGTTACGTAGCAGATGTTACAACTGTCGAGTCTCGCACGTTTAGAATTGGGTGTCTGGGTTTGATCGTAACCCTGGGAATACCATTAGCAACATCGATCAGTGGAGTATTAACAGAAGAAGCTGGATACTATGGTGTATTCGGAATCCACGCATTTCTTTGTGCTCTTGGTTTTGTTTATGTTCATTTTAGGATTCACGACATCAAGTGTGTAAAAACTGAAGATTCATTTTTACAAAAAATCATTGACTTTTTTCACCCGAAAAACGCTTCGGATACACTTTCGATTCTGTTTCTGACACCAAAAAATACACTTATTCAAATATGGTTAATTGTTTGGGCACACATACTTGTCCTTGGTCCAGTTTACGGTAAGTTTCTACAATTTTAAAACAGTATTACGTAAATTATGACTGTATAATATTATATTATTTATATAAAATAAAAAATATATAATTTGACTAGCCTGTTGGCGCAGTTTGTAGTGGCCCTGCTTTCTGTTCCGTGGGTTGCGGGTTCGATTCCCGCTTGAGTCTGGGTGTACTATGTGTATTTATATATGTATTATTTCTATGTCTATTGATTAAAAAAAATGTATTTAGTTATAACAGTCGGTTGTTACGTGTAACATAAGCATTAAGTTGCTTAACATAGGAACAGACGACCGTAATATATTTATTTATTTAATTTTGGTCATCATTATTTTTATAATTTTAGGTGAGAGTGCTTCGTTATTTAGCTACGCACTGAAAACATTCAACATGGATTTAGTAGAATTCAGTTTATTTTCAACGTACTGTGTACTTTTGGGAATAGCCGGTAAGTCATTTTATAAAACTATGTAATACTTTAAAAAATAAAAGAATTGTGTTATTTGAAAGCGCTAATCTTAATCTATCGATCTTAGCGGATATACCTACTAAAAAGCTCGTAGTGCCTAATTTCATTTCAAATTTGTTTGTTATAATAAAAGTAAGTTTCATAGTCTGTAAATGTCTACTAAGTACATACCTACACTATAGAGTGTATATATCCATATTATACGTATTTTATTTACACGTACCTATTGTATTGATATGCGTATGTTTAATTATTATATATATTACTAGCTTCTGCACCCGACTTCGTCGGCGTGGACTCCGCTCCTATTGGTCTTAGCGTGATGATACATAGCCTTATAGCCTTCCTCGATAAATGGGCTATCTAACAGTGAAATAATTTTTCAAATCGGCCCAGTAGAACCAGAGATTACCGCGTTCAAACAAACAAACAAACAAACAAACAAACAAACAAACAAACAAACAAACAAACAAACAAACAAACAAACAAACAAACAATCAAACAAACAAACTCTTCAGCTTTATATATTAGTATAGATATACTAGCTGCCCGGACAGACTTCGTTCTGTCTGTTTTTTTTTTTTAAATAACAACCCTCCGTGTGATTTAAGGAACATAAAAAAAAATAGCCGAATTGGTCGAGCCACGCGCTTCTTCTTCTTCAAGTGCCTCTCCGACTAGCGAAGGTTGGCAGTCAGCTTCGAATACTCCGTCTTGTTTTTCGCGAGGCGAAAGAGCTCGGCAGCACTCGCGATTCCCGTCCATTCTCGGATATTGCGCAGCCAAGACTTTTTTCTGCGACCAACGTTTCTTTTGCCGGCAACCTTTCCCATCATAATAAGCTGCAAAAGTTGATATCTTTTGTGCCTAAGCACGTGTCCGAGATATGCAACTTTTCTTTTCTTGACAGTCTCCAAAAGTTGCCGTTTCTGGTTGACGCGTCGCAGAACTTCTACGTTCGATACCTTTTGAGTCCAACTAATGGCCAACATACGTCTATATGCCCACATCTCGAAAGCTTCTATACGTTTCCTGAGGTCTTCTTTAATTGTCCACGCCTCGCATCCGTAAAGAAGTATAGGCCAGATGTAACAATGTAGGAGTCGTGTGCGCAAAGGGATCTTAAGTCTGCGATTGCAGAGTACTTTTTTTAATGTGCAGAAGGCACTTCGAGCTATTTCAATGCGAGTCTTTACCTCCTGTTCACAGCTCTAGGCGTCATTAAGCCATGTCCCTAGATATTTGTATTTGCGTACCCTCTCAATTTTTTGGCCCGCTACCATGATAGAAATGTCATCAAAGCTATGTTTGGATAAAACCATGATCTTCGTTTTTGATATGTTCATCCGCAGACCAGCGTTTGCACTGCACTCATTAACACGGGTTACAATCAATTGGAGATCTTCAGGAGATGAAGCTATTAGGACCGTATCGTCAGCGTATCTGATGTTATTAATATATCGGCCATTTATTTTGACTCCCCAGTCTAGGTCTTCCATTGCTTCTGCTATTACACTTTCCGAGTACAAATTAAATAGCGTGGGTGATAATATGCATCCCTGTCGAACTCCTCTCTTTATTTCAACCTCATCGGTCTCCTCATTGTCAACTCGTACAGCCACGAGCCACGCGCTTAGCAATATTCATTTTTATTATGTAGATAGGTATGTATAAGTATTATGTTTTATATGTATGTCTATTGTAGTGTTATTTAATTATAACGATTTTTACTCGCTAATTAAAATCATCCTAGGTGACACTATTCGTCACTTCTCTTTGTACAGTTCACTACCGCTTTCTATGCCGTGTCCTATATGCCCAAAAGTTGTCTGGAAGAGAACGCTATGCTTGCGATAAAACCGCCTTTGTACACGGTTCCTTATTTATAATATGTTATTGTTTTGATGTTTGGTTTTTAAAATCGGTTCACTAGTTTTTGAGTGAATGGATAAATCAATTACAATTAAACAAAAAATCAAACTTTTTCTCTCATAAACAATAACGAAAAATAAATATATTTAAATTAAATTATATCATAATTGCTTGTTATTTTTTGTTTCATATTTGACTATAATTACAATCACGTAAGCCTCACAATTATGATATAAACACTTAATCATATCTTCTTGTAAGCTTGTTTTACTTTAAAAAACATTTGCGACCTTTATTGTGATTTCTTTAATAATTCAAAACATAGACTTAGGTAATTTGTATACATAAAAAATAATGAATACTCTTTATTGTACAGCGTAAAGAAACGTGACAAAAAAGTGATACATACAAAGAAAGATACAGTACAATACGGTCTTATCGCTCGCTAAGAGCGATTTCTTCCAGGCAACTTTAGGGTATATACCTATAGGACAGGGGGTAGAAAATGAGAAGTGGTAGGGAAGTTTAAAACAAGAGTTGATAAAGAATTGTCATGGAGTTTACAAGCTATATGACATAAAAAAGTAAATATACTACATTTATACATAATATACATACATATATACAAATTTATGTATATTAACTACACATACATACTATAGTTACTTTCATACATAAGAATATTATGCATGGCTACCAGTTATTTATGATATTTATAAAATACATTTGGTCAAGCAATAAATCGAAATATTTCTTTGTACATAATTATGTAATACTAGTTGTGCTCGCGACTTCGTCCGCGTGGAATAGTGACTTTATAATTTATGTTCAACGTGATTTTTTATTAGCATAACTTTTTTCTTTATGAACCGATTGACATGAAACAAACATTAAGCTCAGCTAAGCTTGCCACAATAATTATATTAGTAAAAACCACATCTAAATCGGATAAGCCGTTTCTGATATTAGCGTGCACAAACGCCCAGACAAAAAGACAGACAAAAATTCTGACAATCATTGTCATTTATTGAATTTTGTTTTAATTGAAAGGTGTTGCATGTCATGTGGTCCCATTTAAATTTAATTGAGATCTGACAAGCACTTTTAGAGTTATCTATAAGTATAAGTACTAATATATAAAGCTGAAGAGATTGTTTGTTTGGTTGTTTGTTTGTTTGTTTGTTTATTTGTTTGTTTGAACGCGGTAATCTCTGGAACTACTGGGCCGATTTGAAAAATTCTTTCAGTGTTAGATAGCCCATTTATCGAGGAAGGCTATAGGCTATGTGTCATCACGCTAAGACCAATAGGAGCGGAGTCCACGCCGACGAAGTCGCGCGCAGAAGCTAGTATCTAATAATGCGTATTTACTCGATTACTTTTTCGTCGACCTACGTTGTATTAAACCGGCATAACTTTTCACTGAGCTTACCGATTTTGATGATTCCCACTTCAATCAAAAGCTAATAATTGTCATGTAGTTTTGTTTAAATTTGATCGAGATCTGATTTCTACTTATTGAGTAATCTTTGATAACGCGTATTTAATTGACTTTTTCATTGTGACATTGATTTTTTCGTCTTATTACGTTCTATTACTTGACGATGATATTGAAGTCGGTTTTTTTTCGTTTGCGAGCAAAGGCAATTATTTATTTTAGTTTTTAATAAATTCATTAAATCCATTTTTACAATAACAGTCACATTTTAGTTTATTTAATTATACATTTAAATATTTTGATGTTTTTTTGTTTAATTTTAGGTACTAGTACTGCAGCAGTAGTACTCAGTAAATATTTTAAAATCCACGATGACCTGATCGGTGCCATAGCCACGTCCAGTAAAGTCCTATCAAGTTTCATGTATGGCTTAGCACCAAATAAAACGTGGTTTTACACTGCACCTGTTATCGATTTTTTAGGAAATACTGGTACAATTGTCGTCAGATCTTTAGGCACTAAAATCGTCCAACCTGATGATGTTGGTAAGTAATGTATATGAATATTAATCTATATTTCTTTTAAAAACTACTTGACTCTCCGAACGTTTTCTTTTCGTGAATACTTTGAATTTTTTAAATTTTCTTTTATACAAAACTTGTTTCGATATTAAGACACAAAAAAAATGCAATTTAGTGCAATCGTTCCGAAATAGTGTGTACACATACTTTACCGCGATTCATTTTTATTTTTATATACGATGATATATTACCTATATGAAAAGTCAAGCAAAAATACTCCATTTGCTTGTTGAAATGCTGTTATCTCTCAATAGTTTTTCAAATATGAAAGCCATTTAAGACATCGTTTTTGCATTGAAAAACCTAATCATTTCTATAATATAAAATCTTATGAAACAATATGCTTCTTATAATACCACTTAAGCTGTGACATCCTGAAATACCGTTGTAAGCGAAATTTGAAGATTTCATTCGCCTTTATATTCAAAAAAAACTTTAAAAGTTTTATATGAACAAATTAAACTTCGAATTGTATTTGTTATTTAAATTGGCATTGGAAGTAATTTGACAAAGCGTAACATCACATCGATTATCGAATTAAAAGATTTATTATTGTATATAAATAAAAAAACTAGTTTCTGTAATGTTCGAAGTAAAAATGTTCGAAGATGCTGATGTCATCCGTATGGATATAATAATAACTTTAAGATATCCATAATTATGTATTATTTCATAACCGGATAATGTTTTGTTAGGCTGTGGTGAACTATATATTATGTCTTAATATAATATTAATATTTATTATACTACCAATGTTTTAAATAATTCCTAGTTTAACTTTAATGACAAAAACAACTTTAAAAACCGACTTTTAAAAAACTAGGAGGTTCTCAATTCGAATGTATTTTTTCAATGTATATATGTTACCTCAGAACTTCTGACTGAGTGGACAATCAATCAATCGATTTCAAAGATTTTTGTTTTAATCGAAAGGTGGTGCATGTCATGTAATGTCATTTCAATTTGATTGATATCTAACAAGTACTTTTTGAGTTACATCTAATAATGCGTATTTGCTTGACTATTTTTCGTCGACCTATGTTGTATTGTATCGCATAATTTTCACTGTGTATACCGATTTTCATGATTCCTGTTTTAATCGAAAGATGATTCTTGCCTAATTAAATTTATATTTAATCAAGATAATTAATTGTTATGATGACTACTTTTTGAGTAATTTTCGATAATGCGGATTTACTTGACTATTTTGCGCCTACTTACGTTGTATTTACTTATCGATGTAATTGAAGTCGATTTTTTTTTTTTTTTTTTTTTTTTTTTTTATGTTACTAAGTCGACAAACAAGCGTACGGCTCACCTGATGGTAAGTGACTACCGTAGCCTATAGACGCCTGCAACACCAGAAGCGTCGCAAGCGCGTTGCCGACCCTATCCCCAATCCCCCCAGGAGCTCTGGTCACCTTACTCACCAACAGGAACACAATACCTACTGCTTGAAAACAGTATTATTTAGCTGTGGTCTTCTGTAAGGTCGGATTTTTTTTTCGTTAGCGAGCAAATACAATTATTAATCACCTAATATATTTTTCTCTTAAATTAAATTTTCACATGCAATAAAGTTAGTGTAAACAGAATAAAACTTAAATAGATGAATAGAGAACCTTCTCCAAAATTGTGCACTTTTCTGGCACAATAAGTACAATCGATACTCAAATAAATACAGTCAAACCTGGATAAGTGAGAACTGGATAAGTGAGAAAACTCTATAAGTGAGAGCAATAGCCAGGACCCGTCATTTTAAGCTCCCAAAACCTCTATTAGCGAGAAACAGAAACCTCTGTAAGAGAAAGTCGTTTTTCCCTCATAGACCTCCGTAAGTGAGACTGCTACTTATCTATACCTCTATAAACGACAGTCGAGCTTTATTTATTTATATTATTTGGGAAGAACTGTAGCTGCAATAAAAAATACATACAGTAATAAATGACGAAACAAATTACAAATTTAACATATGCTATTTTATGACTCATTCTTAACTTTCGTCGTTCGTTCCTACCATTGTTTTTGTATTGTTTTCTCGTCAATATTGTAGGTACCTATTCTATTTCGTGGGACTAAATAACAGTCTTATTTATCGCATTCTTTCCCTTTCTTTCCATTCTTTTCGAATGGACACGTGTGCCTGTGTACTGTCCTGTTTGTCGGACTTACTCAGTTTCGATTTCGAAGGAAAGTTCTGTTCTGCATCGCGTTAAAACGGAAAATTAAAGTACAAATATAAATGTACATAATAATTATATTATGTTGTGCATATCATGCACATAATTTTATCATATTACATATGTACTACATTCGTACAGGCTGTGACTTGTCATTGCTGCGAACCTCTATAAGAGAGAAACGCTACCCATGTACCTGCATAAGCGAGAAACTCGGGTTAGTGAGAAACCTCTATAAGCGAGAATGAGATTGTGCTCCCTTGAACTCTCGCTTATCCAGGTTTGACTGTAATTACCTTTATACCTATTAAGTAAATCTTGATAATTTGGTTTATTACGAGCGATATATATCAATAATTGTCACTAGTAAAACCATGGAGCCCGTTTGTTTGTTTGATTAAACTAATCTCGTAATGAGTCCGATATTGAGAAGTATTTGTTTTATTAAAGTTATACTTCTTTTGACGGGTTAGGGAAAAATTATGAGAGTAAATCTCACCGTCAAAAAAATCGATACCCTGAAGTTAGCTAGTCAACGAAGAAGAAGTAAGCAACGTGAAGTTAGCTAGCCTGAAGTATAACTTCTTACGTGCGTATAAGTACACTCACACTTTTTTTATTGAGTTACGTTTTGTAACCTATGACATAATATTAAATATTATTGAACGACTCTTTAAGATGTCAGCATGAATAATTAATGTGAATACAGATTTCCAATTTAAATTTTATATTCAAAAGCTTGTCGTCTATTCCAATTACTTTACATTTACGTATACTTATTTATTTTACAGGAAAAATGTGTTCAATATTGAGTGTCGTGGAAGCAATACTACCGATCATCTATGTACCCATATATACTACATTATACGCAAAAACACTTGAAACACTACCCGGAGCTTTTTATATTCTCGGTGCCATGATGTCTCTGCCCGCGACTTTTATATTCATGTAAGTATATTACAATGGTAATCATAATTAATATAGAAAGTTAGACACACAAATTTAACTTAAAAATCACAGAAACATCAAACACGAAACGTGACGCAGAATATATTTGATGAACCTGTTAGATGAAACTAAATTCAACAGAAAACCGGAACTACAATCGTGTAATAATCTTGTCAGTAAAAAATTAAGTTGTTGATCTCGCGAAGTATCCAATTATGTACCTGGTATGGTATTACCGGGAATCATTTTAATAGTTTATAGAAATCTTTGTATTTTTATATCTATACAAACAAATGAAGCTCAAAGATTTTGGTAAAAGGCTGGTATAATAAATGAAACTCTGTAGTAATTAGTCTGGTTTAGGTTTTTTTTTTTGTTGGACAGTTTATTTAGTAAGTATGTCGTAGGCTATAAAACATTTTTGATAACAAAATAAATCAATAGCATGCATATCTACAACTATATTATACTAAGATTATACTCTAACATGATTGTGTCGAACCAAGGTCATATACCTAGAGATATAAGAGGATGAGTGACTTGCTACGACTATCCGGGTATGTTTTAGTCAGTGAATAGTCGTCGATTACATAACAAAACTAACTTATTGATTTTTTTTTCGTATACACACACACACACACATCAGCCCATCGCAGTCCACTGCTGGACATAGGCCTCCCCAAGTTCGCGCCAGACATCCCGGTTTTCCGCAATCCTCATCCAGCCTACGCCGGCAATCTTACGTAGATCGTCGGTCCAACGGGCCGGAGGACGTCCCACACTGCGTTTGCCAAGACGCGGTCTCCACTCCAGGACACGTCTGCGCCAGCGGCCATCGGTCCTGCGACACAAGTGACCAGCCCACTGCCACTTCAACTTGCTAATTCTGTGGGCTATGTCGGTTACTTTAGTTCTCTCGCGGATAGCATCATTTGTAATTCTATCCTTGAGAGAAACCCCCAAGCATAGCCCGTTCCATTGCTCGTTGAGCGACTTTAAACTTCTTTTTTCTTTTTTTTTTCGTATACAAATGCCTAAAGGTAATTTAAATATAAAAGAAACTAAAAATTTTTTTATGTTAAACGGTTTTATTGCAATAAAAATGATGTATTTAGGTTATGGACTAAAAGCTAAAAAATAATTCGGTAAGTCCTAGCTACCAGATCATCATCAGATATACGCATGATTGTATTATGAAAATACTTCGATCATTACCTTGAACCTTGTAAATCATTAGAAACTGTATAATTTATACAGGTATAATAAAAATAATATATTCATGCGTACATCATCAACAAGTATACAGTAATATAGTTATACTATTGTATAACATATTCAAGACGACTAGGAATAATAATGTTTTGTTTTCAATTTGTTAAGCACGTGAAAATTAGCGTATGCTTAGGTGCACCTTAACACAATACTGAATAGACAGGTTGTGGTCGAAATGCGCTTAAATATTATAACAGTATTTGGGTCGCATATGCTTGTATAGAGAAATGCATATCATTGCGAAGTTAGTGAATGCATACTCCGTAGAGTAAAGCTTTTAAATATCTATTTTAATATTCTACGAAGTTTCAATTTTAAAATATAACTAATTTATATATGTAGATATAGCCAACGTAACCAATCAGTTTCTTAGTTCAATCTATGTCTCATTGTAAAATGATTGCAAAAACTCTAAATCACGGATGTAACATACAGCATTATGGACGTACGTAACGTTGTATAGAAACAAATGACGACATCTGACCATCATATTATGTTTAATTCCGAATCAATGTTCGAACTCCGTTATCAGATGAGTTCGTTAAGTTTATATATATATGTAAAGTACCTAATTGGTAGTACAATATGAAATATGAATGGTGATTTGCCTAAAAAATAATATTCTTTTTTTTAAATGCTTCGCAGTTAAGGCTTCATTTGGTTTTGTTACAAATTAGAGTGGGGGAATGAATATGATATCAATGTTATATTTGCAAGCTTTTTTCAGCCCATCATTGTTTAATACGTCTTTTGCTAAGATTTGGTTTTCACTATTTATTAATATCAGAAATTTCTTCTTTACTAATTAAATTTGCATCAAAAAGTAAGAGCATAAAATATTAGTTAATACTATCTTAGAATGAATTTTCATATGTATATAATTGTCGGAGCGTTAAATCTATACTAATATATAAAGCCGAAGAGTTTGTTTGTTTGGCTGTTTGTTTGTTTGTTTGTTTGTTTGAACGCGGTAATCTCTGGAACTACTGGGCCGATTTGAAAAATTCTTTCGGTGTTAGATAGCCCATTTATCGAGGAAGGCTATAGGCTATGTATCATCACGCTAAGACCAATAGGAGCGGAGTCCACGCCGACGAAGTCGCGCGCAGAATATAAATTGAAATATACCTCCACTGTTTATAAATATACTAGCCGACCCGTGCCCACTTCGTTGCGCTTTAATTATTATTTTTAATATTAACTTCTAACGACGATATCTCAAAAACTATTAATCTAATTGATATAGTGTAAAGGGCAATTTTAATCTGCATTTAATGCCTAAGCTAACTAACATATTCATTTGGATAAGGATTAATACTGAACTAAAGAAAATAGCTTTGAAAATAACGTAATGTTTTTAATTACAAATTTGAACATAAACGTGGTTATTGTAAGTCAACCGTAAGAGATAGAGATATGCTCTCGCGGACTTTTTTGTAGAATTTTTATAGATTTTGAATTCGCTAGTACATTACTAAACTGTATCTTTGCTAGTTTACGCAGCGTTTGCGTGGAAAGCTCCCAGTTGGCGCGATTTTTTACGACTTCTTCAACATTTATCGCCGTAATTCTGCTAATTTACATAAAAGTATACTAAATTATATACACAAACCTTTCTCAAGAATCACTCTAGCTATTAAAAAAAACCGCATCAAAATCCGTTGCGTAGTTTTAAAGATCTAAGCATACATAGGGACATAGGGACATAAGGACATAGGGACAGAGAAAGCGACTTTGTTTTATACTATGTAGTGATAAGATACCCTTAAAGATTACTTCTTCAACCTGCGAGTCGTATTTTAATATAATTATTATAGCCTAAAATATATCTCGATGACACTTTATCTCGAAACACTTTCCAACACGATAAAGATATTTTTAAGCGGAAGTCAAATATTTATGCATATACCTACATAGGTATGTATGTGCCCTGTTCGTGTTACGTGTCGGCCTGTGACATTAAAATTCCCTTAGTAAAAGCATAGTTTCCCCATAGGTCCATACTTTGTTCTTACAAAACTTTTGTAAAACAACTAAACGTGTTTATCGTATATCATGTCGTAACTGTTATATTTTAAAAATAATAATAATATTCTTGATTGCACTTGCACACAGTGTATTAATTTATATGTTTAGATCAGCTTACACACTCACTTCAGCCTATCGCAGTCCATTGCTGGACATAGGCCTCCACAAGTTCGTGGTTCGTTCCAAAAATGGCGTGAACTCATGTGTTTCGTTCGCTGGGCAGGCGGGTTGGTGACCGCAGGGCTGGCTTTGTTGCACCGAAGACGCTGCTGCCCGTCTTGGGCCTGTGTATTTCAAAGCCAGCAGTTCAATGGTTATCACGCCATCGGTCGGCTTTTTAAGTTCCAAGGTGGTAGTGGAACTGTGCTATCCCTTAGTCGTCTCTTATGACATCCTCGGGAAGAGAGGGTGTGGCTATATTCTTTATTGCCGTAACCACACAGCTACACACGTAACGTATAAAATAATAATACTTATTTTGGAATATACACATAAGAAGTTGCAGTTAAATAAGTATCAGTTATTAACTCGTTTTAATCTTACCACTAAGAATGTTACAATAGTTCGTTAATATTCTAAGTAGTATTTAAAGTATTGTTATTACTAGAAATTAGTGAAACGAAATTCGTCTTAAGTTTTCAAATTGAAGCTTACATCTAGAAATATATATGTATAATTATGTAACAGAGTAGTACTACATTGCCGTATTCTATTAATTTAATATATTGAGTATCAACAATAATGTTTGATTGCATTTTTATTATAAACTAGCTTCTGCGCGCGACTTCGTCGGCGTGAACTCCGCTCCTATTGGTCTTAGTGTGATGATATATAGCCTATAGCCTTCCTCGATAAATGGGCTATCTAACACTGAAAGAATTTTTCAAATCGGACCAGTAGATCCTGAGATTAGCGCGTTCAAACAAACAAACAAACAAACAAACAATCAAACAAACAAACTCTTCAGCTTTATTATATTATTATTAATTATTATAAATATTGAATAGTTATAAATGCTAAAGTTAACCTAAATTAACTCTAATCTAACCAATCCGGTTAATTATAAGTCTCCCGTAAAATAAATTAAACGACGATATGACTTGGCGTCGTGGATCAATACAGAAATAAAACTCCCGCTTAAGGAAATTTCCTACTATCATTAACTTTAATCGATATCAGTTACTAGGTAATCGTTGTCATAAAAAGTGTCATGAAAACCACAATCGTAATGAACGCTGGACTTTTCTCAAATTGAACCTTTCAGTGTTGGAAAAGTCATCAATATTTGGGGACAATTCAAGAGATCACAATGCTTTAAGCTCTTAATTTTAAAATTATTTGTTTCTTTTGGTCACCTACATAATTCATAACATAGGATATCCTCACAAAATGTAAAGATTGGAGATTTGTTCAACACAGTTGTAAACTTTAGAAAATTATATATTAAATGACGATTATTATACAAGAGTATAATCTAAAATACGTATAGATACATGCATAAAAAAGTTTAGACAGGTACACTAAGTTCAACTCATCTTTGCGCGCGGCGCTATGTGTAGGTAAACCTTGTATATATACAGTGACTTTGTTGCGTGACAAGGGGTACAGTGAAGTTAAAAATATAAATAAAGTTATTAAAAAAAATTTAAAATAAAAAATTATATCTCGGTGACGAATAGTATACATACATACATAAACTCACGCCTGTATCCCGGAGAGGTAGGCAGAGACAAGATAATGACACTTGCCACGATCCTGACAAACCTAAGCGAAAACGCTTCATCAACATTCATTAGTCGTTGCATACACGCACGCCGGTTTTGGGTACTTTTTATCTTGTCCTTCTTTAATACTTGGAATAGTAACTATATGGATTTAAAAAAATAATAATAATTTGTTAATACATGTTTATTGAACATATTAATCTGTATCGCTACTAGAAGAATAAAATGATGAATTTTCGGATTCGCTGCTTTCACCAAGTTTAATTATTATTTCAGATTCCATATCAAAAATTCTTCTTATTTTTTTACGTGTTGACAAGTATTACGCCACATCTCTTCATTCACGATTCACGATTCAGCCTGTAATATCCCACTGTTTGGCATAGGCCTCTTCCCCATGTAGGGAAAGGATCGGAGCTTAATCCACCACGCTGCTCCAATGCGGGTTGGCGGATATATTCCCTACTATGAGTAACGATCGCTATCAGGTGTACATGATAACAACCGGGACCGACGGCTTCACGTGCTCTCCGAGGCACGGTGGGGAGACCCTCAAGGACTGCACAAACACCTCTTCATTAATTTGACTTAAACGATCATTGATTAATTTCGTTATTCCAGTCACACTTTGTTCGATATTATGCGGAGCAATATAATTTTTTTTAATTCCTCATACATTGCTATCGGGTTTAGTTCAGGATAATAATAAAATAAAAATAAAAAATAAAATAATACGGCGGTAGTCGAAGAACTTTTATGTCATATGGCTGAAGTATGGTCATCAAGCTTATGACAAATATGGTCTTCTTTTTTTATCAAGTCATACAGTTTAATTTTTTTTTATATGTGCATTATAAGTAATGTTTTTTTTTTCTGTCAACCATCTATGCATTTCTGTTTTGCGGTCTTTATACGGAGATTTAAATTTGAAGTCAGTTTTTTTCCTTCAGCCAATATAATTATTTGTTATTGTTCTCTCTGATACCCCCACTGCCATTGCTGTTCTCTTTCGCACACTGTTTAAATATTCATTTAATTTTGATATTAATTTGGACCTGCACTGCAAATTGGATCACTTATAATAGCTGCAATATAACTATGTTTTCCTTTTTTAGAAATTCGAACACCTTGGCAGTAGTTTCACGAGTCTAAAACAATCATAATACGTTCACTTTAAAAATAATATAGTTTTTAAAGTAAGTTAGTAATGTAGGTATACATTATTTAATTATAATAAATATTAATAATATCGAAATTAGCACATTGAAAATATTTACGTGACTCCTTAAAAAAAATCCGTGAAGAACTAGACATTTTCTTTAACGACTGTACCGGTGGAAAAATGACCAATAAGAAGACGTGTTTTTTGAAATTTCGAATGACGGCGGTCGCGTCACTGCTACACAAATTAAGGCTCAGCGCGCATTAGTGACTTTTGTCACCGTAACAATAAATTATTTAAACAAAAGTCACTAGTGCGCGCAAAGTGTTATAATTACAAGCGCACGCACACATAGAGCCACAAGCAAAGATGACTTGAACCGACTATACTTTTATTTGTTTCTCTTTCAAACTAAAACTAGTTCCTCATACGCCTCGCAAAGGCTGACGTTGACACTGATTGATGTTACAGAAAGAAAAGCAATCGATTTGGAAGACTTACATTAAACCTGGATTTATTTGTACACATGCTTATGTACGATCGTTACTTGGTAGCGAAATTACCACCCATAGTAGAGCAGCGCAGCGTATTAAAGTAATACCATTTCTCTCTATTATAGTTACAGAGTACTCAAACATATAGAGTCTATAATTTTATATGAAAGGAGTTCTTTATCCACATGTACTACGTACATGTACCTACTGACGTTTTTTACAATTTACTTTAGTATATATATTTATTTGGTAATTTGTTCATGGCGAAATTGATGAAAACGTTTACTTTAATAAAAAAATAAAAATAGTAGACTAAGCTTCTGTATGGTCTCAGAGCTTTTTGCGAGTGGACCATGTCGTGATATGCATTTTTTTATATATTATTTCTTGATCTCATTCTTTTTGTAAGCAATTTTCCTTTTTACCTTTTAAAGTAATATTTGTAGTACGTCAGCTAAGGATTTTCATAAAGCCCGCTCCCTTTCTTTATTGTTTTTTCTCAAACGCTTTGATGTTGAACTTTTGACACCTGGGCAGTAAGTACTTTTAAGTGGATTAAATTCAACGATGCTGGGCTTTTGAGTTACAATATATAGTCTATTCTCAAAAAAAAAATAGAGAGTCATCACTCTTACTTAGCTACGCCACGCCCCTTGACAAAATAAATCATATTAAATTAGAATGCCTGGTCCACTTGAACATGACTATATCGCGTGACAAATTTGACAATTGAATAATTTTGGAAAATTATTTAATGTAATAATTGACACCATGAATAATTATAATACTAAAAGTAAAGTGGTTAATAATAATACGTACATATAGTCTGTAAGTGTCCTCTTTTCTATTTAAAGAAGAGCTTTGAATAAAACACGTAGAACAAATTTCAACAAAATGTAGCGTGAAGTGTACATTATTTATTTACTCCCTATCAATCGATTGCATACACACACGCTAAACATAATATGTTTTACATTGCTTATTCGGTTCCTTTTACTTTAAACATAAAATCGAATTACAAAAAAAAAATCCTAAAAATTTATTATTACATTGATTGATATTATTTTGAAGCTTAAAACAAATTAGTCTCATATATACCTCAAGTATTTGAATTTTAATTTATTTAATAGTATAAACAATATTCAGAAAATGAACAAATGACTAGATATTACTATCTTAACGAACACAAGTTTACAAAATAGTTAATTAGTTGATTAAGACAAAAATTTTACAACAAAAATAGCTCCTGGGTATAAAAATGGACTATTTCATAAACGCGTAGATGTACGTAGCTGAAATGTAATGTACCCATAATATCGATTATTTTTTTGTTTACACGAATACTTCACTTACATCAAAATAAATTAGTCTATATTGTTAATGATACTTAGAGACAATATTCCATTTTGTCAGTCAACGGTTTTCAATAATAGTTTGAAGATCGTACCTACTTATAGACAAGGATTCAAATAATATTAAAAAGTTCGTTTTAATTTTTATTTTTGTGTTGCCCACACATGAGGAAATTATAAACATTTTAAATCATATCAAAATTAAAAAGTTAACAAATATTAAAAAGTTACTAACATAATGTGTTTCAATTATTTGTAATGTATTACTTGTAATGATATTGTTATGCAAAGCTTCGCATGTATATCAAACTAACGTATTTTTTTTTAACTTAATTATCGCCATATTATTTCTGCTTCATCTATACTGCATAACGCCAACAAAGTCTATGCCATAGTAGTATAATAGTTGCTCTAATGACTTTGGAGTTTTGCAAAATGTCCCCTTTAATTATTGAAAGTCATAATCAATATAAATTTACTTTATTACTCCAAAAAAGGGAAGCACTTACCGTAAACGTCAAGCTATCTGGCAGGTATTGAAATTAAATGCGGTTGAAACGTGTAAAAATGTCTAACTAAATTATAAGCTAAAAGACAATTTGTCATCTCAAAAACCAATTAACTTTGTTAAGTATTTATATAAATGACATTGTAATTTATTTATTTATACGAATCTGTGATCATTAGCTTCTGGACTTTTTAAATAATAATTGTGTTTGCTAGCAAACGAAAAAACCCGAATTTAATTACATCGACAAGTAATACAACGTAAGTAGACGAAAAAAATTAACAAACACATTAGTTATTAATTAACAAACACACTACGATTTTCGAGGGTTTCCTTAGATTTCTCTAGGATTCCATCATCAGATCCTGGTTTCCTTATTATGGTAACTAAGTTGGGATATTTCCTTTCCAACAAAAAAAGAATCATCAAAATCGGTTCATAAACGACGAAGTTATCCCCAAACATACATAAAAACAAAAACAAAAAAAAATACATAATTATACGGTCGAATTGAGTAACCTCCTCCTTTTTTGAAGTCGGTTAAAAAATAAAATAAAATAATTAAATTAATTCTAATTTTGGGTTAAAATGAGATTAGATCGGAAAATATAGTCAAATACCTGTAATTTTTTTTTATTTCACTTTTAGTGTATAACTTTTTGAACCAAACGCTCAATCAAAAATGGTAATCTTGCTATTGGTACTTTTTGTGACAATATTGGCTTTTTTTTTTTGGTAAATTAATCTAATTAAAGCCATTAATAAATCATAAGACTTAATAATGGCTTTGTTTTTGCATATTATTTCTTTGGGAAAAGGTTTTGGTTTTGTCTATACTATAAATTATATTTTTATTTGTATGATAGTTTTTAATCCTATTTCCACTGTACACACACGTATTAGATCACGATTCAGCCAGTAATATCCACTGTTGGGCATAAGCCTCTTTCCTATGTAGGAGAAGGATCGGAGCTTAATCCACCACGCTCCTGCAATGCAGGTTGGCGGATATATTCCCTACTATGAGTAACGATCGCTATCAGGTGTTTAATAATTACAAGTGATTAGCGATTTGACTAAATTCCATTACCGCATATAAAAATTGAGATGCAAATTTCCCGACAAGTTTTACACACGCGGTAGACCATAAGTCCGCCCATTGTACTTCACTGTTACCGCCTGGCCACGGGGAACGGCGGTGCGAACGGCTGCGCGGCGGGCGAGGCGACCATTCGCGCGGCAAGATTTGCAGGCCACGCGGGTAGTCAAGTTCGCCGCCGCGACTAGTAAGGAAGTGCGACACTCAGCGACACTTTCGCCGCGAATATCGCTCGACTCCGTGGCGTGCGCCGTACTGATTCATGCCTTTGTTTTGTTCGCCCGTCGCGCCGCAAGTCGCCCGCGCGATTCGCCCGGTACATTTCGCCGGTCATTTCGCCGGTCGCCGTTGCGCGTGGCTTGCTACGTACATTACTATGCGTTTTTTTCAGTCGCTAGACGCTTCGCCATTCGCACCGCGCGGATATTCGCCTCGGCGAATGTCCCGTGGCCAGATACTTAGTACTTATCTGTAAGCTTTGTTTGTTTATATTTGTGGTGTACAATAAAGTATAAAATAAAAATAAAATAAATAGACACGTTACGCACGTTTTCCGCACCACCTGCGAGCTTTAGTAGAAACTTGCGACTCCCAAATGACTGGATCGCGGAGCTTGACAGCTGTTGTTCGCGAGCCTTGCAGTTATACTCCTTTTTAAGATTCTTTATATTAGTGAATTTCTTCTCCACGTGTGGGTATAACTGTTAATTAAAAGGCTCACCTGTCAGCCAAAAATGCTAATTTAATTGAATAGATGTTTTTCTAAAGCTACGTAAACTTATTAATTTAGTAGCATGAGATGTTATTTGGAAGTCCTTTTAATAGGTAACATTTTTTGCTCCACATAATATTAACGATATAACAATTCAGCCTGCAATATCCCATTACTGGGCATAGGTCTCCATGTAGGAGAACGATCAGAGCTCAATTCACCACGCTGCTCCACTGCAGGTTGGCGGCTATATTCCTTACTATGAGTTATGATGGCTATCAGGTGTCTATGACAGCAACCGGTGCCGACAGCTTAACGTGCTCTCTGAGGTGGAGAAACCCACAATGACAGGACAAACATCCAGACCGGGAATAAACATTTGTACAAATACAAAATATAAATCTATACTAATATAATAAAGCTGAAGAGTTTGTTTGTTTGATTGTTTGTTTGTTTGTTTGTTTGTTTGTTTGTTTGTTTGAACGCGCTAATCTCAGGATCTACTGGTCCGATTTGAAAAATTGTTTCAGTGTTAGATAGCCCATTTATTGAGGAAGGCTATAGGCTATATATCATCACGCTAAGACCAATAGGAGCGGAGTCCACGCCGACGAAGTCGCGCGCAGAGGCTAGTATCTAAATATACTTTTTCGTCGAATTCGATCTCAAAGAGATCTCTTCTTGACGTCACGTTGCCATACCTAATACTTAAATTAAAATCGGACATAATACGGTGATGAGACTTGATGTTTGATGAACACAGATATATTGTTTCTTTGTTTTTTAATGAAATAATATACAAATAATGTTCTTCTTATTTTTCAGATATCTTTACTTCATGCATAAAAGGCAAGAGAAGGATGTCGTTAAAGACCCGAAGGCGAAAGAAATGTTCGCTCACGAAAATGCGGTTACGGTTCTTTAAAATAAATCATACATCTATTGCTACAAATATTAATATATAGATTATGTAATATGTATCATATAATATAGTGTTCGTATCATACAATATAGTGGTCATACACTAGTAAAAAACTCTGATAATTTCCGCGCATCAATTCAGTATATTGTTGTTTTTTTTTTATTTTTGCGGAATATAGCAATCCCAAATAATAATCCCGTTTTTAGGTAACCTGTATCTATCTGTTGATCTTTATATTGTTTATTCGTAGTGCTTCTAGACGTCCTTCACTACGCTTTCCTAAATGGGGTGTTATTCTAGCAAGTGTCAGCTATATCAATTGTCGTTAGGTCGAATGATAAGGTTAGCCCAGTTTTATTTTACTGTGCTGAGTTGTCAATGTCGTCAGCAGCATCGTAACAAAGTCGGTAACATTAATTCTCCGGCAAATAAGTTCATTGCTCTATCTTAATAGATTAAGCAAATTCTAAAACTGCATGATCCAACACTTGCCAAATAAACGTGAATTTTTGCGTCTTATCCTGCTGGCCTCTATCTTGAAAATATACTGTCCAAGTTTTTTAGTGTAGTAGCTAAGGTAGTTGTAGTTACTAATTAATTCTTTAATCCATTCAGTAATCAGTTCTCCCTTATTTTGCCGAGTTGTGGAAATAAGCCTGAGATGTGATGCCGTATGGTCGCTGTAGTAAACAAGTCACTTTTACAAGTCACTGTGGAGCGCGCATAATGCAAAATTACCAATCTTCTATTTGTTTTGACATGAAAAGTTCCAGACCAAATCTTAAAATAAAAATATATGACAAACTACGTGATATTTGCAAGGGTTGACCCATATCAAAAACATAAAATAAGGAAATTTCCTCGATAAAATATAATCACGAAGTAACCTCTAATTTTTATATTTGTTCTATTTATACTCGATATGGTTATGACCATTAAGACAAAAATTTGATAATTAATTACATTTAAATATGAGTAAAGGCTATGCCAAGGCATTTAATGTAATTACTTTTAGTTTCGGAATTATATACAAAATAACATATTTGTCGTTTTTTACATTCGTAATGCGCTCAAAACTATATCGTCTATCGCACTCTGACACGAGGCTTTGTGTATATTTTGTTTCATCGGGCGCGCGGGTGAAATCTGATTTTTTGCTCGCCTTATGCGCACTCTTAAAGCCTACACTGTCAATCGTTCTACACGTGCAGTCTGTGAGTCGATTTCACGCATCGAGCATACAGCGCACTCCGAGTTCACTACAACATCGCGTTCAGGATGTTGTTCGGTCTGCCGCACTTCTGTAAAGTAGAATCAATAATTCAGTAGACTAAAATGACAGTTGCTAATGTCACTTTGTAAAATAATCGTTGTGTTTGTGTTTATTGTTAAGTTTTGTTTTGTGTTTCCTTAATCTGTTTTGTTTGTAGGTACTGTTTTGTTATCAATACGAAAGATATGGATGTTCCAAGTAATAAACACAAACACAAATATTATTTTACAAAATGACAATAGCAACTGTCATTTTAGTCTACTGAATTATTGATTCTACTATAGCGCGTCGTCTATGTTCGCTGAGGTGCGTAGCAACTGCTTCTACGCGATCATTAAACCTGCAATACATGTTGGCCGAGCTTAGGCCAACGCAAGCGTAGGCAAGCGTAGGCAAATTAATACAAGGCAAGTGCTACTGCCTACACGTTCGGCACACGAATTTTGAAGTGATGCCCACACGTTGGGCTCCGTCAGTTTGTATTGTGAAATGAAACAAGATGGACGTTTTTTGAGTGACATTTTGTATGCGTACACACGACCGAAGCCAACCGCATAATGGTGCGCTGACTAACATGTGGACACTATTGGCTGAGTGCGCGCGAGCACCTTTGATTTGTGCAGAAAAACTGACAGCACTCCGAAATGCGGCAAGTGGTCGCGAGCGTGCGGCAAGTGTTCGCAAGTTGTGACAAGCTACGCCAAATGAGTTCAATACTCGTTGGCTCTTGGCTAACTAGGCGGGCGACATCGAGCGACACCGAGCGATGGAAAGACAATGCAAATATACTGTCTATACGTTGGTATTGGCATTCACACGGCGACGCTCGGCCATCATGTATTGCAGGCTTTAGAAAACGGTGCACCTCGTTGTGGGCGCCAGTACGCGGAACATCGAACACCATTCTGAGCGTCTTGGCCAACCGATGGGACTCCCCATTATTTTGTCGCTGGGTACAGCTTCATGCTCCCTCTGCTAACTATAATCTTTAGCACAGGGGTCTTATCGAAAAAAAAATATTATATACTTAGTATAAGTTTTACTAACTTAGTTGTAAGTTTATTTCTAAGTTTTTTTTCCTAAAAAGAAGATTATTATTATTATATATTTCACGTTCACTGGCAGATAGCTGATGTAATAAGGTGTAACTTAAGCTAGTTTTATTTAAATTTTTTTTTAACTGCGAACTGAACAATAACTTTTTTGTTAAATTCCACGCGGACTAAGTCACGAGCACAGCAGCTAGTATAGGTATTTATAAAAAAGAAAAAGAAAAATATTTCACGATCACGATTCACGATTCAGCCTGTAATATCCCACTGTTAGGCATAGGCCTCTTCTCCATGTAGGAGAAGGATCGAAGCTTAATCCACCACGCTCGCGCTGCTCCAATGCGGGTTGGCGGATATATTCCCTACTATGACTAATGATCGTTATCAGGTGTACATGATAACAACCGGGACCGACGGCTTAACGTGCTCTCCGAGGCACTGTGGGGAGATCCACAAGGACTGCACAAACACAGACCACGGCAAACATCTGTATGGCCAATACAAACAAACTGTTGTCGTGTGCGGGGATCGAACCCACAACCGCCCCGCCGCAGACGCCGCAGATAAAAATATTTAAAAAATATAAAAATAGTAGTCCTCCGGTGGCAGGTTGAGGCCAAAACCGCCGGTAGTTAAGGCTCCAGACTGAGGAACCTCCTCACAATGCGAGCTGTTTCAAGCAACTCTGCTTGTTGAATCCGACCCTTGATCCAACGGTCAAGCGAGAGTTTCTTAAAGTGTTGATCGAAACTCTTCGCTAATACACCATTAACCGCCACAACATAGGAACAATTATTGTTGAGTCTACATTCCACATGCCGGTAATCTCGTTATTATTATTATTATCATAAAATGTTAAAATGTAATTATTCTATACTTTGTGATTGTACTAACACTAGATTATAAGAAAAATCGTTACTAACACTATATGGGCTAGTCCAGAAATAAAGATTTATTGTTATTATTATAATAGTGTTATACATTTTATAGTACCTTTGATAATATCAAAATATACACATCACTGTCGATTATTAGCGAACGATTGTTAGACTTGAATATTACTTTAAAATACATATATATGAAGCTGCTAAAAATACCAAGTCATTGTCAGGTGATAGGTATTCTTAGTGCCTTATCTTTGATACTGTACATGCATAAAAAAGTTTTGGTTGATGACTACCCATATTCTATACTTACAAAATAATATTATGTCCTGTCTGAAGTCACTGATTAATTTGTTATAACGGAACTAAAATAATTAAATGCTATATGTAGCACATACGTGGATGTAATCGTCCAATTAATTTGTTTATTTAATAAATACATTATTGCACTTTTGAAATCTCATTATTGTAACAATTTTTTAACTTTAAAAAAAAGTGCAAGGCGATCTTATTAGGTACAAACAATTATCTCTTACAGTTATAATTATCTCTCAACCCCTATCAATAGACAAAATATTTTAAATATGATAAATAAGAAAGTATAAAAATGCCTATTAACAAGCTTATGAATGTTTTTAAAACTCTGCCTCTAAAATAGGTGTCGAAAGTTTCTACACTTTTGTTTCTTTTAGTTGACTTTATCATTTCTTTTTTAACCGACTTCGAAAAAGGAGGAGGTTACTTTTGTTGGAAAGGAGATATCCCAACTTAGGTACCATGATAAGGAAACCAAGATCTGATGATGGGATCCCAGAGAAATCGAGGGAACCCTCGAAAATCATAGTGACGGCTAGTGCGTTTGTTAATTAATTTTTTATTTATTACTTGTCGATGTAATTGAAGTCGGTTTTTTTCGTTTGTTTATTCAATCTCTAAATCTCTACTTTGTTCTAAACAGCAACTTAGCTATGAAAAACTTACAGGCGCATATTAAAAATAAGAGCTGCGTACCAGGTTGCGGCCTTGTTTATTTATATACATTATACACTATTAGTGAGGCCGCACACCGGCGCCACACGCTACTCTCAACATACATTTACGGCGCCACAATTATTGCGATAAAATTTAAGCGGCGACAAATGTATCGTGTGTGCGCAAACCGGAAGCACAGTTGTAGCGTGGCACTAGCAACAGAATGTCGACATCATCGTCTGACGATGACGATTTTTTGATGTGGCGATTAATGAGAAAAAAAGACGTTATTGGGTTGGTAAACGACGTTAGTAAGTTTACGGAAATTTCAAAATTGCGTAAGAATTACGATCCGACGAAGAAAAGTTCCGTTTATATTATAGAATGAATATGAAAACACACACCAATTATTGTTATTAAATTTAGTTCAATCAGGTCAAATTGTTTAATAAATTATAAATTGTTTAATTAATCAGTTCAATTTTAGTCAAACAGAATTTTTTTCAATCTGCAATGCATTCAACATAAAATTCGACGTTCTTTCATTTTCGCGCCTTTTTATTCTAAGTTCGCGCCACATAAAACGAACGTGTTATTTCCTGAATTCGTGTGGCGCGGCAAGCGTCTCGCCACAAACCGCACCTACTACAAATGTGTCCTTGATGTGCGAGCTTACATACAAATATAGGGGGCGATAAATGTGTCGCGTTTCAAATGTGGCGCTACAATGCCTACAATTATCGTAATACAAATGTATCTCTGGTGTGCGGCCTCACTTAGTTAACCTTCGCTTATTCACCTGCGCTTAGTTTCGAGTCTGCTCAGATGGTCGACTTAAGTTAATACCATCTTTGGTAACATTTCCCATTTATGATGTACGATCTATCTCAATAAATATGCTGGCTTAGTTATTATAATATTTATTACAATAGGTATTTATCACCAAAATTAGCGTAGTGATACATGTCTTTTTCACTTTATTTTAAGTTATGTATGTATGTATATGTAATGCACATTACCTTAACTTCAAAATGAAATTAATAAAGTACACATGTCAGAAGTGAAACTTCTTTAGAAAACTAATTGAAAAAAAAAAACAAAAAGCCAACGTCACTCGGTGTTCCCAGGCGGTCACCCATCCAAGTACTGACCGTGTCCGACGTTGCTTAACTTCGGTGATCGGACGAGAACCGGTGTATTCAAAGCGGTATGCGCGCTTAAAATAGTGACGCGCTACGCGTTGCCGTTGCCGTTCGTTCAAATTTTACGGATGTAGGTACCCATTAGGTCGAAATTTTTGATATGATGATTTTTCGGTTCTAAGCGACCGCGTCACCGTCTATAGTGAGTTGAAAATCATTGACAGGAGACGACACCATGCTATTTTAAATCGTATGATTTTATTTTTGTGTTACCCACATATTAGGGAATTATAAACATTTTTGACATCGATCATTCCAGCGAGGATCGAACCTGCATCTCTGACTGACCGTGTCGGTGCTCTAGCCAAGTAAGCTGTGGAACGATGTACTTGTTAGGTCGAAATTTTTGATATGATTTTTTTCGGTTCTAAGCGACCGTTTCGCCGTCTATAGTGAGTTGAAAATCATTGACAGGAGACGACACCATGCTATTTTAAATCGTATGATTTTATTTTTGTGTTACCCACACATTAATATTAGACAATTTTATCATATCAAAAATCGACTGTTCCAGCGGGGATCGAACCTGCATCTCCAACTGACCGTGTCGGTGCTCTAGCCAATAAATTAAGGAACGATGTACCCGTTAGGTCGAAATTTTTGATATGATGATTTTTCGGTTCTAAGCCGACGGCGCGGCGCCGCGGTCGCGATTGTTGATATGATAAAAATGTTTAGAATTCCCTAATGTGTGGGTAGCACAAAAATAAAATTATATAACTTTGCACATCTATTGCACCCTTTTTAGTTGTTTTATTTTTCTTGAATGGGCACACTGCGCATATAATTTTTTACCCGAGAGTATATTTCTGGTTTCTGTAGTTCTTCTAATATTAAATAAATAAATAAATAGTTCGGGTGTTAGCAACAAGATTAGCTAGAGGAATTGATGTAAAGTAATTAGGTATACATGGTTATATTTCCGGGAGTATTCAAAATACTTCTCTTCCACTGCTGATTGTTGCGTATAAATATTAAGATCACTATGTTTAATATGTTTCCTATCACTTTTAGATACATCTTTCAATAGATTTTGTGCAAAAGCTTATTCAAAGTCAGACTTCTCTTTCAACCACGCTGCTATTTGTGCATCTTGTTTCTTCATTTTTCATAATTGATGAATTGCTTAGCTAAAAAGACATATAAAACAAATACAACTCACTGTTATTATGATATATACGTAAAAAGACATTGAAAAACTGACATACGAATTTTACGGATATATACGAATACGAGCAATATGTGGCCAAACGCAACAGTCATACTAACAACAATCGTTACCTCCATCCGGCGGTCACACGTGCACTGATTTTCTTCTAATCTCTAAAATACGAAGGGATGCTTGACCCTGAAAAATATACAACGTGTAAAAACGATGTTTTGCCGCGGGCGGGAAAATTCTCATAGCGCAATCACTCTAGGGTTAATACTCTTAAAGTATATTACTCTTTAATTAATACTCTTAAAGTATATTACTCTTGAAGTATATTATAATATTTTATTATATCATTTAAAAAGTTCGTCGTATTGAGATAAGAATTAAAATAAGAACCTTTTATACTGTACCTGTATGTTTTAAGAAAATATTTAATTTATATGAAAGTAAAAAAACAACGACGCCGACGTTACAAAAT
Organism: Melitaea athalia; assembly: GCA_905220545.2. NCBI lineage: Eukaryota > Metazoa > Arthropoda > Insecta > Lepidoptera > Nymphalidae > Melitaea > Melitaea athalia. The sequence goes on along the minus strand of HG992194.1, from coordinate 9,760,819 downwards.
TAAATAAATGTTCTGTTTGTGTAAAAGATAACCACCTACTAATTAAAAATTAAATATTTAATTGTCTGTATTTTATTAAAATACTATAAAATTTTATACTCGTATTGAACTGATACAGAGAAATACTTTCAAAATTCCGTAGGTACATATTGGTTATTCCGTTATATAAAAGTTAAAATGTTGTTTTATAATTTATATTCATATGGTTATGTTCTTTCTTCTTAGAGATCTGAATTGATTGTCTACTATACATATTAGTATTATTATCCCGTATATTTTACTACGAATATATTATTCATAAAAGATGCTTCTTTGAATTTCGAATGTATCAACATTTTTTTAAATGAATTGAGCCAGTTATATAAATCAATTTATTTAAATTATTTTAAGGTTTAAATAAACATTATAATGTGCATAAATTGGCAAATTAACTGTATGCACCATAACTTATTTTTACACTATAACTAAACCCTGGAATACACATAATAATGTCTGTAAATTTGTCAATCATTCCACGAATTTAGAACTTCAATGCAATTAATTGTCTGAGATATTATTAATTTATATTATATATTATTTTATTAAGAACTAGATATTTTAAATGATTTTTTTCCTTTCACTTTACAAACAATATTATATTTTTATAACTTAAATAAAGCCAGATAAACGTTCTCTAGAAAGATAACAGTTTTACAACGTGCAAATATTTTTATATGTACTTAAAACGAACAAACATAATTTAGTAATGATGTTTCATTAATGTGTAGGTATAAGGAAAATTAGTGTATTAGTTTCTATAAAATTTCAGTTTATGTCAAGAATATAGGTATGATAATTATGGTACCCGTACCATAATTATCAGGGATCCCATCCCTAGTACATATTTTTCACCTGATTACTGTCAAGCTAATTTTCCGGGAGTAGCTTCATTTTGATGAGATGAACAAAAAGTTCCTCTTCGAAAACTCTCGATTGTGGTAGATAATAGAGTTAGCAGGAGATAGAGCAGCAGTGAGCGTAGGACCGGGATAACGTACCACGCAATTTGTAGGACAATATTACTTTTAAATTACATAAATTTATATTAACTAACTAAAAGAAAAAAAACAAATTTTTGATGACCTTACGAGGTCATCAACTTGATGACCTCGTAAGGTCATCAAAAATTTCATCAATGTGATAGGGCGTGGCGAACGGAAGTTGAGATACAAGTATAATTTAGATGGAGCTAAATAAGTTTTACTTCAGTCGTGTGGTCTAAAGCACACTCGTTTTTTTATCTATTTTTGATGACATTGTTTAGAAAGAGGTCTACAATATTTTATAATACAAAAGAAATTTTTACACACTATGTTATGTTATTTTTAGATTTTTTTTTCAGTAATTTATCAGTAACAAAAAAAATATACCTATCTCGTATTTAATTTTAGTTAGACTACTTAGGCGATAAATAAGAACGTAAGATAATCTTTATTAGTTTTAATTAAAACATTTACTCACTCTACGATTTTTTATTTTATTTTATGCACCCTGTTGCCAATTGGACCACCCTACAAGCATATAAAATTAATTTATTTACGTAATATTTTTTCGTTTACCCAACTGAATTAGATCAACATAATGACACAAGTGTGATGTTATAATATCTAGTAGTATTTTGTTTTAGTCACGATTTTACGAAAGACTAGTAACATTTTTTTACAGCTGAACTACGACTAACAATATTTTAATTACTGCAAACATGAGATTGTGCTACAACAATTGAAAAAAATCATTATTATACGAGTTTTTTCATCTATATTGAATTCATTTTGGGATAATCATTATATTAATTTTTAAAAGTTGCCAGTTGACTTTTAATAAACCTTACTCAGACCTGTTTGTTCTTTACTCGACTAGGCATTCGAAACAATGTTGGGTGATGCGTAACTCAAGGTGCTCAGATAATAAGCTATTTATTAAAAGAGTCGTCGGGTATGGTAAGACCCTGTTATCGTAGGAACGGAGATGCGAGCGGCCCGCCCGTCTTGTCGCTCTCCCATATTGCGCTTGGTTAAACAACCTGACATTAAAAACTCTGGTTTTTGGAAACGACAGTCGGAAAGCCACGGATTAAATAGTCACTATCGGTCGCTTGCGCTGCATGCCAACCGTACTGCGTTGCGTGGATCAAGTAACAAACAGTGCCTCCACTTTTACTAACTCTCACTTTTAGTGTCGCTTAATATGATGAGTGCCAGCACCGTTGATATGTGTAGCACAGATCATCTCACGAAATCTAGTACTCGACTGACAGATAGCAAAGAAAAAATATCGTGGCGCGAAAAATCAAAAGGTCTCTTGAAACAGATAAAGTATTTATTTCGCGAGACGACTGTTGAACCATGCCTGTTTGCTTACATGCTATGTACGGCGTTATCATCGCTCGCGGTACAGAATATGCACTTAGAAAAATCGTGCCGGGTTAATTTTAAATTCGGTGATGTAATATGTGACCGCATAAGAGACAGAAATACAACTGGACTGGAGGCCGAATTAAATCAAGTCCAATCCCTGGTAGCCAAGGTCGTGGCATGGAAGTTTCCTCTTCAGACGAGCATACCAGCAGTGATGGTACTTTTCGTCGGTGCGTGGAGTGATAAGACTAAGAAGAGAAAGATATGTATATTGTTACCGTTCTTGGGAGAGATTGTAGCGAATATCGGTCTCCTTTTCGCTACGTTCTACTTTCATGAACTATCATTAACCGCGACTGCTCTGATAGAGGCATTACCAGCAGCGTTTAGTGGCAGTTATATTATCATATTTATGGGAATGTATAGTTTCATGGCGGACAGGACAACAGTTGAAAACAGAACGTTTCGCCTAGGACTAGTAACAATATGTGTAAGTTTAGGAACACCAACGGGTACTGCTTTGAGTGGTATATTGTTACGCGCACTCGGTTATTATGGAGTGTTTTCTGTGTTAATTTTTTTATACACAATTTCTTTCGTTTATGGTGTAATACGTTTAGAAGACGTTTTGGTGAAAGACGAATCTATAACAACTTCAGTGCACGGTGAAAAACAAAAAGATTTAAAAAAAATATTGCTAGAAATTTTCGGCATGGTGGGTAACACTGTTCTAGTGGCGCTCAGACCACGTGCATTCGGAATGAGGAACCAGATACTGTCAGTTATCGTTCTATATATCCTAATGGTTGGACCGCTATACGGTGAGTAACAAGTAAAAGTAAACAAGTTAATTATCAGGTTTTAACTGTTCGATGACGTTTATTAACAGTAGGTATCGACGTGTGGTTTAACTGTTAATATCAATTACGTGTGTGTCTTCGTAAAATGTCGCGATTTGTGTTCTTAAAATTCGTAATGGATATGTAAGATCGAGAGTATTATGACGTTTGTGGCTAATGTACGCAGTTCGGTCAAAAACCTTTGTTAGTGAATAATTCAGATGCTGGATTAAGTGTACAGCGAACTTTACCTAATTTGTATTATCTTAACTAAGGTTAGAAAAGTGATAAAACTATAAAAGTTTCTTATCATAATTTATATAAAAAATTATTACATGAAAACTATATAAACTTAATTGATTGTAAGCCATTTTGTTTTTCATAGATCTTGTAACTCATTAATGTCTGCAGAATAATCAAATATGTATGACTGCATTTAGGTCGTTCCACTGCAACGATCGAGGTAAACTACTATTATAACACGCAACATCACTTCCTAGTGTTGCCATGTTTAGTTATCAAATACTCAACTAAACTAATTTTCGAACGATGATAAATAAATCAAACCCTTATAAGAACGTTACGATTAAAAAATTAAACTCAAATAAAATTAAAATACGAAGACCATCAAGAAAAAATTATTTAATAAAATAAATTACGAATATCTTTAATATTAAAAATGTTTGAATAAGCAATTTGATAGATACTTTTGCAGTAAAAACCATACAGAATAGGTAAATAAATTTATAGTTTCTCAGAAATTTATCGAACATTTTTCCTTTAGCCTTGAATTAATGAATTCGAATTGTTTTTACAGTATAGTGGATGTATGAATGTAAACAATTTGTTCTAATTAAAGGCATTAAAGCATATTATTTTGACTAGACAAAAAATTTGAATTTAATGTTATTGATTTCATTTATGTATGTATTATATTGATGTCATTGATATTTAATTCGAAAACCTACGATCTAGAGTACCTTCATCAAGAATATATGTAACAACGGACGCAACGAGGAATCATTATTTTTAAATAGTCTTATGTTAACCCGGTACAGTTAACACAGTACTGATAAACTACGCCAATTAAGCCAGTGACCTTCGAATCTCTGGTGGCCCTATTACCGCTTAACAAAGGCATTTAAATTTACATTAAAAATGAGAAGTTATAGGTAATTACAATAAGAAAATGTAAGCCATAAGTTAAGATAAAGTTTAATCGTTTACGTTACTCGGTTACACTTAGTAATTAAATGAATGTTATTTTCGTTAATTAAAAAAATAATTATATATTTATTTAATTTAAATTCGTCTCCGTAAATTTATGACGTCATATCAAATGTAAAACATAATTAAAGTAATGTTTTTTAATAAGTAAATAAGTATGCATGTTATAAAAACGATATAACTGTACTTGATTGTTTCGTGGTTGAAACTCATTTTGAAAAAGTATGTATCAAAAAATTATAAACGGTAAAGGGATAATTATATGCACATTCATATAATCAAATGTAAATAATAGTCTTTCAAATACATACGATGCAAAGGACTTAGGAATGCGACTAACAATAACGGTTGTCGATTAACTTGACTCACTAAACAATAAAAACAAATGAACGACAACAATAAATTGAACGTTGAATGTGATGAGTAAAAAAAAATACCATAAGTGTACTACAATACACATACAAGTGTCGATATGTCGATTTCAATTTTGTTTAGGGCTTAGGGACGACAATAAACTAACGACTAAATTTTAAATATGAGTATTCCTATTTCAAATATAATCATAAAACGTAATCAATATTATTAAAATCCAACTGCGCCTCGCGGTTCCACCAGCGTAATTTACGATCCCGAGGGAATCTCGGAGTAAAAAGTAGCCTATGTGTTGTTCTGGATCTCCAGCAACCTACACAGTAATTATCATTATATTCAGCTTAGTAGTTTTTGTGTGGAATAATAACAAACAACCATCCATCTATCCACTCTTACAAACTTTTCCGTTTAGAATCCCTGTGTGATTCGACGTAAAAAAAATGTGAGGACGTATGTATAAATGTCAAATTTTAAAATTATTCTTATAATTTCATGTTCAGTTTTAATAATTTTAAACGATTAATTCTTTAATTCGAGAAAATTCTGCACGGGCACTAAGCGCATTTAGTACGCTTTTATGATCCTAATAATAAAAATGAACATCTTGTTTAGATCACTTAAAATTGTTTTAAATAAAAATAGTATTATTACATTAAAACATTTTTCTTTTGAGGCAATAAAGATACATTGCTTGATAATTATCAGGTTGTAAATGTTAAATGACGACGTGTTGGCGCAACAGTGACAGCACTGGATTGTGGCTGTGTGTGCGGGTTCGATCCCCGCACATGATAAACATTTGTATTGGCCATACCGATGTTTGCCGTGGTCTGGGTGTTTGTACAGTCTTCCCACCGTGCCTCAAAGAGCACGTTAAGCCGTCGCTACACCTGATAACTATCGTTACTCATAGTAGGGAATATATCCGCCAACCCGCATGGGAGCAGTGTGGTGGATTGAGCTCTGATCCTTCTCCTACATGGGCAAAAGAGGCCTATGCCCAGCGGTGGGATATTACAGGCTGAAGCATAGCGTAAGGGTAAATGTTATCTATTAATGAACTGACAAAATCATCCGGTAAACATCCCAATGCTGGGTAAAAGCCTGTTCTCCATAAAGGAGAAGTATTAGAGCTGAGTAAATAATTTTCCTATCATTATCATCGATATCTATAAAAACAACCAGGACCGACGGCTTTAACTGCTTTCCGAGACTGTTACTCTCCGAGTAGCTATTAATATATTGATAATAAGGGACTTTTTAACCAGGTGTGGATATGGATGACGGTACAAAAGACATCAACAGCGGGAGATAGACTACTACAGTAGGACTTGTTTCTTCTCAAATTATAAACTGCATTTTTAAGATTAAATCCGAATAGAAATATCTCATAATCATCATCACTTCAGCCTATTTTAGTCCACTGTTGGACATAGGCCTCCCCAAGTTCGTGCCAAACATTATGGCGGGAACTCATGCGTTTTGCCCATAGTCACCAGGCAGGGGGGTTGGTGACCGCAGGGCTGGTTTTGTCGCACCGAAGACGCTGCTGCCCGTCTTCGGCCTGTGTATTTCAAAGCCAGATGGTTATCCCGCCATCGGTCGCCTTTTTAAGTTCCAAGGTGGTAGTGGAACTGTGTTACGACACCCACGGGAAGAGAGGGGGTGGCTATATTCTTTACTGCCGTAACCACACAGCAAGAATAAATCATAAATATAGTAAGAATTCAATAGTAAAAAATAATAATGAATCAAAAAACTTTTTACTGTAGGACATTGTCATTCGTCAAATAGCGTTATTCACAACTGGTGAAATAGGCCCTAATACTTATGTAAGAGCTAACTCTAAGACGACGTTCTAAGCCGAGGTGCGATCTCGCTAGGAGACACCCTTAAGACGAGCGTCTACCCTGAGCCCACCAAGAGGGCTCCCCTTCTTCCTTCGCGGCCGGAGTTTATACACCCGGCCCATCTCACCGGTGACGCTGTAAAGGCCGATAGGGCCAACAGCACTATACGATTCGAAAAAAAAATAGTTGGTTTGTTTGTCTAAAATCATGTTGTATTTATATATTATAGGTGTGGTTTATCTTTTTTATACTTTCAATAAAAAAAAAAAAAATTAAGACAACCAATGTTAAATCAAAACAGAATTGTACGAGTACTTAGAAATATATTAAAATATTTGTCATAACATGTTTAAAAGCAAAACAAACAGTTTTTTAAGAATCTAATTTTTGTTACAAGAATTAAATAGCATTAAAATAATCTAAAAATAAATAAAAAAGTCTGTATTGTTAGTCACTAAGTTTCTATCAGTAGTGTAAAACGAAAAATTAATATTTGAAATAAAAGTGAACCCGTCCCTAATACAACACAGTTAAGTTAAATATCTAATTCAACTATCATAGATCTCAACAATTTTAATCTTCAATTGAAATAGACAGTAACTAACAATACTAACATAGTCTTGTAAAAATTCAAGGTTCACAAAGCAGTAATGAACCTAAAGATAAATGCCAAGCGTGCCAATAAGGTTTCCAATTGACATTATGAAGTTTGCAAGTTTAAACTTGCGAACTTCATAATGCCAATAAAGAAATACCAGATACGCAATCTCATAATTGTTGATAATATGAAGCAGCTTTTTACATTAGATTAGATAATAGTTAGTAATAGCATGGAATACTGTAATCATACATGAAATGGATTTGTGTAACAGCTCGATGATCGATAAAACGCCGCACGCGCGGAATTGTTAAAAATAATTTCTTAAATAATCAAAATTCGATCATTGTTGCAACACAATTATTCCACTATATTTTTGGTTGGAATATAACATTTGAAGTGGTCTCACGACCTTCATAGTGTAGAACGGTGAGACATCGTAAACACGTAACGTCCTACAGAAGTGACTACAGAGGTTAAAGTCTGAACAAGTTATTCGCAACCAGATTTCTGATGCAAATCACTAAGATGTAGAACGTCCTCAATAACCATGTACGAAGCAAGCTAGGTGGAAAAGTGTCCTTTATATAGTCTACCTTCAAATAAATTTAGCAATGTAGTGAGCGAAAACCGTTCAACATTTTTTGACGTTATTGACGCTGCTGTAAAATTTGATTACCTAATATGTTTTTAAAAGTTTTATGTTATCCAAGGCTACGTATCTTCTTTATCTAATGTATAAACTGGTAGTGCTGGGTTGAGATTGAGATGAAACTCTTATTATCTTAACTCAAGACCAGTTTTCTAGTTTAGGAAGACGTATAGAGAATCATAGTCGCTTTGGTTTAAACACACTTTTTAAAATAAAGATGTAACAATATTATAGTGTAAGTTATTGTTTTTAAAATTAAATAAAGTATTTATAAAATCAGTAGAAATCAGAGAAGAAAGTGAAATGTTATAATATAGAATGCATACAATCATTAATAGGTACCACATACATTTTTCATTAAGATCTGTGGTTTGGTCTTTAAAAATATCTGAATATTTTGACAGTGCAAATCCTGTTCATCTTTAGGCTATAAACTATCATGCTATGATTCGTGAAGTCGACGTACAATAAACGTGATTGAAACACGATTGACAACGTGATTGACATATTATAATGGTCAATAACTATTATTTTAGATATAACTATAACAGTAATATGACAATGTGTAATACGAACTTCTATACATACATTTAGAGTATTCTAAATTAAAAATATATACGAGCTAACCATATTGTGTTGTTAGCTCGTATAAAGAGACCCTTTGCAGCATTCAAGGCAATCAAGGCAAGTTGCTTAATAAATATCAACCAGATCGTACTTGGTCATATTGCAACCAATTAGGTATTAATAATGTTTTGAAACTGCTGATAGAGTCGACCATCCGCATGGGTTCCGTAATTATTTTGAAAATATTTTGTAAGAAGTTACAGAATTATTCCTATTATTCTTATTAGTTTATCCCACTTTTTTTTCTTTATTAGTCACTTTCTTTGTTACTTTACAATAATAACTTAAAAATTGTCAAGACTTGTATTATGTAAGGATCATGGATGTATTAAGAATTTTGTTTATTTGTGTTTGACGCTGGCCGCGTTGGCGCAGCGGTCACAGCACTGGTTTCTGTATGGCTGTTGCGTTGGCGGTTGCGGGTTCGATCCCCGTACACGACAACATTTGTATTGGCCATACAGATGTTTGCCGTGGTCTAGGTGTTTGTGTAGTCCTTGTGGGTATTCCCACCGTGCCTTGGAGATCACGTTAGCCGTCGGTCCCGGTTGTTATCATGTACACCTGATAGCGATCGTTACTCATAATAGGAATATATCCGCCAGCCCGCATTGGAGCAGCGTGGTGGATTAAGTTCTGATCCTTCTCCTACATGGGGAAAGAGGCCTATGCCCAACAGTGGGATATTACAGGCTGAAGCGTATGTTGTGTGAGCGAAGTTGTTTGTTATTTGGCAAGGTTGTTTTAAATACACACAACGTACAGCGTGATAAGTAGTTTTCAAATAAGTGTTTCGCACTTCATATTATTAATATAGTATAATTATGTAGATACCCGCAGTTTGTTAACATTCAAGAGTCCTTCGCATTATGTATGTAAATACAGACCATCAGGCAAGCATAGTGCCAATGTACTCGTACTTATTGTAGATACAGATATTTTGGTCCAGTATAATGAACAGTAGGTGCGACAAGAGCCCGTCACTAATAGGTCTATACAAAATGTCGACATTTACATTAGAATAGTCGTAAAGGTATTGTAAAGACGTGTTTCCAGTTTGTATTTAGATGTAGTAAATATCTTACTACTTATTCATTTATTAAAACTAATAATAATTGTTGTAATGCTTTTTTTATAAATTTCTAATATTATCGTATTAGAACGTAATAAGATATTATGTTTATCTTTTTAAAAAAAGTGTTACTTACGATATTTTTTGAGCATTATTTTTCAAAGTACCATTTGTTACGACTTATTTTTTTAATAAAAAATTACTGTAGATATTAAATTTAATTTTCTTATATATCTTTACTAAGTATAATATAATTTTTCCTGCCATAACGAATTCGTAATTAATGTAGACTGTGTCAACGTCTTAACACTATTTACACACATGGCTTTTTGTACGACATACGCCAAGTTGACGTCTATAATTAAAGAAATGCGGCTTAGTATTTTACTATATTTAAACGAGTTATTTTATGTACATAAAAATACGTTTTTTATATTAGAACAAGTGCTTCGTTTATACGTTCATGTAATAACATTTTGATTATAAGACAGACTCATAGAAAGAAATGAATAGCCAAAAATATTGACCAATTTATTAATTAACAAAATCAAATGTAGCTGTATCTAGTCCTTCATTACTATACAAACATTTACCTATGAGCTTCAAAATATTCTAATGATGCGAACTGTTACTTTAACATTCGAGCTGTCAGTTTGGATATAATATTACGTAATGTTTAACAGAAATGTAAATAATGTGTGTGATAAAAATGAAAAAAAAAAACAAACAAAAGAAGTCAACCCAAATTTCTACTTTTGTCCAAATTTTAAGATTGTTTTAAAATTAAATTTAAAATGTTTAAAAAGCTACAAATATAAGATTTGCTTCAGCCTGTAATATCCCACTGTTGGGTATTGGCCTCTTTCCCCATGTAGGAGAAGGATCAGAGCTTAATCCACCACTCTACTACAATGCGGGTTGGCGGATATATTCCCTACTATGACTAACGATCGCTATCAGGTGTACATGATAACAACCGGGACCAACGGCTTAACGTGCTCTCCGAGGCACTGTGGGGAGACATACAAGGACTGCACAGACACCCAGACCACGGCAAACATCTGTATGGCCAATTCAAATGTTGTCGTGTGCGGGTGATCGAACCTGCAACTGCCCGCGCAACAGCCGCAAACCAGTGCTGTGACCGCTGCGCCAACGCGGCGTCTATAAAATATAAAATATTCTCCTAACAAATAATCAATTATATCAGCTGATATCAGCATTCACGCGTTGCTATTAAATTGTTTTCGATATGCACACTGAGAAGAGATGTTTAAACATCAAGCAATTGATAATATGCGTCATATCATTTACTTTTAAATCATTAATGTTTTTTATCACTAAATTTATATTAAACATGTATCAGAAGTACGTCAACGAGTGTTTGTAATTATGAAGAAGCCTACCTTATTTATTTAACTGTTAACTACAGAAAAAGATAACATTCTTTAATGGGTAAGGTTACTTGAGTGTAACTGAATTTATTACCCTATACGTATACCTATTACCTACTATGTATTTTTTTTTTGTTCTATATAATAATTATCTTCAATGATATAGCATTAGATCTGTTAAAGTCATATTATAAGTGAACATTAAAAATAAAAGCTTCGGTAACAGGTAAATCAATACGATTATATATATTTATCTATGATAAATTATCTCATTAGAAAAATGGCTTCGCCGAACGTCATAAATGTATTCTGTACTAGCTGCTGTGCCCGCGACTTTGTCTACATGGAATTTCACAAAAAAGTTATTGTTCAGTTCGCAGTTATAAAAAAAAGTAGCCTAAGTTACTCCTTATTACATCAGCTATCTGCCAGTGAAAGTTCCGTCAAAATCGGTCCAGCCGTTTCAGAGATTAGCCGGAACAAATGGACAGACAGACAGACAAACATTGTAAAAAATGTCATTTTGGTATATGTATTATGTACCGAGTATACATTCATAATATGCATTTAGTAAAAAGTGGTTATTTTAATGTTATAAACAGACACTCCAATTTTATTTATTTGTATGGATAATACATAGATGACGTAACAAGGGAAACATTAACTACAGCTCTTTTTTATTACAAAACCAAATTCAGAATAAGCTAATACATTAGATTAATTTATAGTAAGTAAATTATTAATAAAAATAATTCAAATTTATGTATTTATAATTTTATCCCTTATTTAATTTTAAATTCTTGTAAACTGATATTTATGATTAGTAAGGCTCACCACATACGCATTAAAACGTAATAAAGAATTAAAAATAAATAAGTAAATAATCTATAAAAAAGTTCGACCTGTATCCAAACTTTACCTGTATTAAACCGCGAGAAACAGTTAAATACATTCGTGATAAACATGAGTAATTAAGTTAATATCTTATGTGTAGCAAAAGTCTTAAAAAGGAAGGTAATATACTAAAAATTAAGAATCATGTTTATAACAAACAATTAAACTATAAAGCTATTATAATATAATTATGTGTGAAATAAATTTAAAGTTTTTATAGAAGATTTTACTAAAATTATTCTAAAACTTTATTATTTTCGTTTTGCGAATGTCTTGTTCACGAGACTCGTGAAAATAATAAACATGGTAAATATCCCGTTTTCGAATACGTAGTTTTAGAAATTTAAAGTTTTTATTAAAAATAAATTAATAGCTAAAGCTAACAAACAATTAAACTATAAAGCTATATAATATAATTATGTGTGAAATAATAAAGTTTTTATATAAGATTTTACTAAAATTATTCTGAAACTTTATTATTTTCGTTTTGCGAATGTCTTGTTCACGAGACTCGTGAAATTAATAAACATGGTAAATATCCCGTTTTCGAATACATACATATACATATATATACATATAGCTAAAGCTTGTTATTCGGTGCAGTATTATATTAATGATAATGATAAATATGTGGGGATTTAGTGACGCTGTATGTCATGCAAAATATTACCAATTTTATTGTAAAACTTTGTTTTTTTAAGTGTAGGTAAATGCGGAGTTTCTTGCCGATTCTTCTGTCTGCAGAGTTTACATTCCAAATAGGTGGTAGTTTCACATTTAAGTATAAATGTTTAATTAAGTCAAATATAATTTTAATTTTCATAATAACAGTTAAAAAGTGCTCTTGAAGCTTATTTTGATAAAGTATTTCTGATTTTGATTTTGTAAAAATTAGCCCATTCATTATTTTGATACTCCAGATTTTCTTTTCTATTTATATACTAAGTTTTAATACAATCAGTTCAATATTTTTTACGTGAAAAAGTAATTAAAATGCATCCATCCTCACAAACATGTTTATTTATTATCTACTAGCAGCTCGCCCCGGCTTTGCACGGGTATTTAAAAAAAATTCAAAATTACCTGATGTTTTTTTTATAATATAGCGTATGTCACCCGCGTTTAATGTACAGCGAAATAATTTTTCAAATCAGTTCGGTAGTTTCGGAGTCTAATCAATCCAAATAAACAATCAAATCTTTTCTACGTCATACGTCATTTTTACGATTCCGTACCCAAAGGGTAAAAACGGGACCCTTTTACTAAGACTTCGCTGTCCGTCCGTCCGTCCAACCGTCCGGCCGTCCGTCCGTCTGTCACCAGGCTGTATCTCAAGAGCGACGATAGCTAGACAGTTGAAATTTTCACAAATTATGTATTTCTGTTGCCGCTATAACGAAAAATACTAAAAACAAAATAAAATAAATATTTAAGGGGGGCGATAATTATTTTTGTGATGCAAATATATAGGTAGTCTCCAACGCCATCTATCAGAAATCAAGAAAACGTCGTCGATAGACTAATATAATAGCTTTCCAATAGCGGCATGGATCGATTGATAGATGGCGTATTTGACTAGTTTATTTACCATTTTTATATGGTATTAATCTTTTTCTTATTTACTAAGTATTTTGTTTAATAACAATAAAATATAGCCTTTAGTTTAGTCAATGGTACGGAACCCTTAGCGAGCGCGTCCGACTCGCACTTGACCGATTTTTTAAAGTTAAAATTTATCAATACTTGACATTTTAACATTTACCTTTTCAATTTAAGTAAAATTAAAATTTTTAATATAAATAATGACTTTATTTGCTAATTTAAAGTTCCCACGACCTTTACTATTGATTATTTAGTTAATTAGTAGTTAGAATACATGGCGTTGGAGTAAGAGGAGGAGTAATATGATTTAGATAATTAATATTGGTACAAGATATTGATGAACAAATTACTAATTTTAATAAAATCATAACATAACAAAAATATTAATAGATTATTTGAGATTTGATTAGTGTTGATAGTTTTCTAAGAATAACTATTAAACGTCATTTGACTTTCGATCAGGAGAATTAACTAATGTGATATTAGTCCATAATTCCGCTTGCAATAGAGATTCCGCTTCAAACATAGTTTAAAAAAGTGTATTAAAAAATCGGCCAAGTGCGAGTCGGACTCGCGCACGAAGGGTTCCGTACCATTGACTAGGTAAATTGATTTTAATATCGGGCAAAAAGCGGCTAAAAAAATCACTTTTGTTGTATGACAGCAAAAATAGGCAAAAATGACGTTTTTTTGTATGGGAGCCCCCCTTAAATATTAATTTTATTATTTATTATTAAAGTAAAAATAGAACTGAGTATTTTGTGAATATTTCAAGTGCCTACCTGTTGCCATTATTGATATCGAGCAAAAAAGGCAAGAAAATCGCGTTTGTTGTATGGGAGCCCCCCTTAAATATTTATTTTATTTTGTTTTTAGTATTTGTTATAGCGGCAACAGAAATACATAATTTGTGAAAATTTCAACTCTCTAGCTATAGCCGTTCTTGAGATACAGCCTGGTGACAGACACACGGACGGACGGACGGACGGACGGGCGGACGGACAGCGAAGTCTTAGTAATAGGGTCCCGTTTTTACCCTTTGGGTACGGAACCCTAAAAAAAGTATAAATAGTAATAAATTTTTTCCTGACTTACATCTATAAAAATATTCAAAAAAAAAAAATTTAAGAGACAAAAAAAAACAAATTTTAAACAAAAAAAAAGCGAAACACTTGATTTTTAAGGCAAAACATCTGCCCTGCAAAAAGGTTACTCAAATACTCAGCCTCATTAATGCCCAGAGAACGGTAGCAACGACCCCCAAAGTTCATTGTTACTATGTCTTTTTGTGTAATTATTATCCACTTCGCGTAACGATATGATATAATTTAAATTTATCCAAAAATTTTCGTGTAGAAGAAAACATAGTATGTTTTTAACTACATTCAGAAATAAAAACTAGAATATTTTTAGCGATTAGATCTATGAACGGACCAAAGCTATTTATTTCCTTGAAACCTAAAACATAGATAGCCAAGTGTGAAGTTTTTTTCATTACTTAGGTATCCACGAATTTTTTTGTTTATTTATAAATGCAATTTGTATGTTTACTTAATTTTATTTACATTAAAGTGTTTATAAAAATAAATTGATACCTAGTAAAACTTATTATTCGGTGCAGGATTACATTATAAAGATTTGTAGACTTAGTGACGCTGTATTTCATGCAAGATATTACTAATTTTGTACTAAAACACAGTTTATGTATCATTTCTAAAAGAGTAACTGCGGAGTCTCTTGCCGATTCTTCTCTGCAGAATCTAAATTCCGAATCGGTTGTAGCTTCACTTTTAAAATTTTAATTTATAAAATGACGATTCGAAAGTGCTTTTGAAGCCTATATTTGAATAAAGTTATTTTTAATTGATTTGATTTGATTTGATTAGTCATAACAACATTATATTAATGATTTCCTCTTATACAAAGTTGTTTTAATCTTTTTATTTTATAAAAAAGTGCACAAAACAAATTTAGGTATAGGTACTTGTAATTATAATAAATTTGTTATAGTTGTATTTTTATTTTATTTGTAATAATATTTTGTATAAAATAGATTACAATTATGAACTTAAAACTTGCGTGTCTGTAAAATATGTAAATTACACACAGCTGTCCCGATTGTTAAAAAGGTAATATTTAATTAGGAATTAATTATAATTCATTTTCTTAAAATAATCAATGTTTATTAAATATATGTAAATCCAAATTTTATGTAAATTAAATTATTAAAATTGCTAATAAAAATAGTAATAGAAGTAGAAATGGTAAAAAATGAAAAAAAATTCAATTATTTATCTTTAAACTCTTGCAATTAGTTTTAATTGTTGTTATATTTGCATACAATGCTATATTTAACAAACAATTAAGTAAATTCAATTGTTTTTATTAATAAATGAAATCAAAGTAAGTAGTAAAAATACAATATAAATTTAAAATTAAACGTTTACATTATAATAATTATTTCATTAGAATTTTTTTTCGTGTAGTTTAACCGTTCTAGATTAAACAAGAGTTGTTAAAAGTATACAAAAGCTACACTGATTTGATGAAAAGGTGTAAAGCGCAAAAAATATTCTACAAGTATCTATTATTTTGTAAAGATGTAATATTGACCACAACTAAGAAATGTTGTTTTCTTTTATTAGTCTATACATATAATAGTAGATTAAGGTTAAATGAGAGATGAAGTACCCGAATGCCGAGGTAGTGTTATATTTTTCTATGTATACTTGTATACCTACATGGGTCTATATGTGGTTATGTATGTAAACGTACTAAATGTGTGTATATGTATGCATGTATATCCTTTGTCTTTCTTCTATCGTTATATGATCTATTAATATTCTGTAAACTACTTACCTACTGAATTTTCACATAGAGAACTCAGATTCATCGTAACTGTACATAATACGAGTTACAAAGGATTATTTTTAATGTTTATTGAATGTTTTTGCTTAAAGGAAACACGAATGAAGTATATTTACATTATATTGATTCAATTTTAATTGTTTATTTTTAAGATATCGCCTAAAGTCCTAAACTATCTGTTGGTAAATGTAAGGATTTATGAAAATGTGACATTTTTTTCGGGCTTTTACTATAAGAATTTAGTACATGTTAGGTTTTACCACTAACAGCTAGTAAAAGTTGGTTTTGGGAATAAAACAAAGATTAATTCTTATTCATTTATTTGAGTCAAAAACTTAAATTGATAAGTCTTTAGATTAAGAACCGTAGACCGTTTATTGGCATAATTTCGTTACTAAAAAAATAATAATAATAACCCTAACCTATCTAACTTCAAAATTAGACCGTTTATTATCATAACTTCGTTACAAAAAAGGTGTGTGAGCGATTCACACACAATAGAAGTCTTCTTTGGCAAACTAATTTAAAAAAAATAATAATTTAAAATTAGCGGCGTGCAGCGCGGCGCGCCCTTCCCTGTCGTTTTGTCCGTTGTATCTGGTTTGAAATCACAACGATTCTAAAGAAGTTTCACTTCAAAAAAAATACCCTAACCTATCTAACTTCAAAATTAGACCGACGCGGGTCTTAATATAGATTAGCCACGTTGTAAAATGTCTTTTTCAACATTTACCGTGCCTTTAATGTAAATCCTAAGACTTACCAAGTGAATGGTGGTAAAAGTGCGAATCGCAAAATCGTTCGGGCTTTTGCCATTAAGGGTTGGTAAATCTTAGGTTTTACTCTTAAATCTTAGGATTTACCATAATTCGTGCATTTACAGTAACATATACCTACATTACTTTCCTAATTCGTTCTTTTGTACTTAATTTTCTCTGGTGCGCTCTGTTTCAACCTTACTTTCCTTAACTCTTTAATCTCAGCTGTGATCCTCAACCTTACTGAAGATCACAGTTGAAATCTGAATAAAACAGCTCTCGAGCAGTGATGTGTTCGTGTGGTCAGTAAGGTGGCCAGAGCTCCTAGGGAGAGACGGCGGTAGGGTCCTCGACTATATTACATTAATAAATAAATAAAGGTAATGAGCTAATGCTGCTACATAGTTATGATATTCGATTTTTTGTCAACCTTCTTTTATTATAACGAAACAACTTTTTCCGATTTTATCGCAGTTTGATAAGTCTTAGATGCCCGACGTTTCGGATACTTTACAGCAACCATGGTCACAGGATGAGTCCTTACTTAATAAACCGAGATAAAATCCGAAAAGATTGTTTCATTATAATAAGTAAAATTCGCGTAAACATTAGAAAACCATCTTTTAACTTAATAAAACAGACTAACTGTATACTGCCCGACTCAGTGATACCATAAAACCTGAACCGGTCTAGAGGGCATAAAAATAAACAAGCATTAAAAATTTAATATAAACATAAAAATACTGTAACCATAATAATAATAAAATTAATGAGAAGAGCCGAATCTTTAGGACTTGTTGCTAGGTGAGCTGTAAATATTTTTTATTTTTTCAGGTGATTCGCAAGTGAGTTACTTGTACGCAATACGAAAGTTCAACTTCAACGAAGTGGAGTATAGTGTTTACGGTACTATAAACATTGGCCTCGGCTTAATTGGTAAGTAATTTGATATGGCTATACAACGGATAACCAAAAACATAGGTGTAGAGAATAATATAAAAAGCATCTCGTTCGCAATTGACTCAAGCGTCATTGCAATGCACTCTTTGTACAGATAAAAATATTAGAAAACTAAATATTAAAACTAAGGTATATAGGCCTATGACTCAAAAGTACAATTGAACCCTGTGTCCAGCGATTGCAACAAATATATGTATGATTTATACAAATATTTGTTATAATATACGGGAATCGAAACCGAAACCACTAGCGCATCAGTTAATTGGTCCGACCACTGCGCTGATGCGTCTTCAGGTCACAAAATAACGGATCCTGTTGATCATCATTTGGGGTTTCACTAGAACTATCTACCTGTAATCATTTAAAGTTTATTACGACATCTGTTTGTTAACTATTCCAAAAAAATTGATATAAAAATTCCAATATAATTGTATTTGCTCGCAAACGAAAAAAAAAATTTAATTAAATCACCAGTGCACCAGTCACCCAGTGCACCCAGGTGTACGAAAAAATAGTCAAGTTAACGCGCAGTATTAGAGATAACTAAAAAAGTACTCGTCAGATCTCAATTAAATGTAAATGGGACCACAATATGACGCGCACCATCTTTCGATTCATTGAAATCGCTCCACCCAGTCAAAAGTTCTGAAGTAACATACATAAAAACACAGTCGAATTGAGAGCCTTTTTTATGTCAGTTAAAAATCAAGACACATCTGTGCTTACCATTTTTAAAATATTTGTTATGACTTGTCTTAAAGTTAGTAAGGTATTTAATTAATGTATGATAAGTTAACAAATAAAATCCAATCCTATGTGTCGAATATTTAAAACAGGAAACTGATTATTTTTCTTTGTCATTATTTTGATTTGGGTTATATGTTAAAAAATTATTTTTAAATTAAAAAAATTTTGAAAAACCAGCTTTAAAATGATACCTTATTATTGTAAATAAAAATTAAATTCGCGTAAATATTTACCAGGGCTACTAAAAAAAATGTAATAAATAAATCAACAACGTTCACTTTCAACTAAATAATTATAGTTCTTGTTCAACTTGTTTTAGTAGAGGAGACGTGGAAGATTGACCTTCACCGATCTAATAACTTGATGGGACATATTTTTTTATCAAATATACCTTATAAACAAATATGCCTATGATAACTTGCCTATCGAAAAGTGTTTATAGTTAATTTGGAAAAATGTACATAAGTATAATTATAGTCTATACTGACAAGCTAGGCTTTTAACTTTTCCTTTATTACATAAAATTTGATTAGAAGCCCACCCCCCACAACTTCAACTGTCTTTATATTTCTTGCTTTGCTTTATAAAATAAGATGGTTTTCTGATATATTGCCAGTATCAAATCCGATGAGAAATATTTAATTTTATCTGAAAAGCACGTTGAGCGTTATTTTTGTGCCAGAGATTATTTAACCACTAACCCTTTAATATGGCTAAACTTTAACCATTTTTTAATTATTTGTTCCTCGAAAATATTTTAACAAATTGATTGATACATGTCTGTAAGATTCGCGCTTCCGATTAAAGGCTTTATCTCTGGACTAGCGACTCGCCCCGGCTTCGCACGGTTGCAAAAATGATCAGTGTTTCTCTACTATATTATGCATGTATTATAAAATATAAACCTTCGCCTTGAATCACTCTATCTATTAAAAAAACTGCATCAAAATCTGTTGCGTACTTTTTAAGATCTAAGCATACATACAGACAGACAGACAGTAGGAAGTGACTTTGTTTTATAATATGTAGTGATGAGGGGAGCTTGATGCTTACCGCTGTGTGTAAACTGATACAACAAACAGAGAAGTTTACATAAAGAAGATTTCGTAGTTTTTGCAAAAATTCATTACCTACTCTTTGCAAAAATATCGATCATTATCAGTTAAGATTTACAGAAATTTATTATAACTAGTGGTTGCCCAGATGTCAAAATCCAACCATAATTAATTTTAATTTTAATATGTAGGTATATGTATTGTGCATAATTAAAAAAAATATTAGCATTCTGCACTTCTTCTGTATATAAACTATACCTAAGTGTGCACATACCTCCGTCTGCGGAATTTTCGTAAAAAGGGCTAGAAAGTTTTTGTTTCACGTATTAATATATATATTATAAACTTTACCTCTTTATAATATTAGTATAGATATATAATAATGACCAATGGCTTATCGCTTAAAAAGTGATTTCTTTGATATAGACCAATGGCTTATCGCTTAAAAAGTGATTTCTTTGATAATAAATAAAGAAACACAAGTACACTACAATAAAGGTACACGAATCCTATGAAGATTAAAACATAAAATATTTATTTAAACGGAAATATACCTAAGCGAAATCTCCGAACTACTATTCCAGAAGTGTTGTTCCTCGCTCTGGTCCCTTTGTAACAGTATCTTCATTTAATTGTCGCATTCATAAAATATCGAGTTTCTGATCCAGGAACTTTAGATATTTTTTGACATTGAATTAGTATACCCTTGCTTGTCCTGGCTGTGGCATATATATATATATATATATATATATATATATATATATATATATATATATATATATATATATATATATATATTTCTGTTTCTTTATCTTAAGAAAATATATATTTTATGCTCATTTCTATCATTTTAATTTAATGTATTTTGTCGGTGGTCCTTTCGTTTGTGCCTACCTTCTGTAATTAGTTTGACATAATATAAGGCATATCTTATGTGTAATCACACAGATACATTACAGTGTTTTGGACATGTATCTAATGTGTCACAATATATAATAAACTAGCTGCCCGGACAGACTTCGTTCTGTCTGTTTTTTTTAATATATAAAAACCTTCCGTTGGATTTAAGGAACATACAAAAATATATTATTCCTAATTATCCGCTATTTCTAATTTTAGACCGTGTATAATAAATCCAGATCTAATAAAAATTTATCGAATTAAATTGTCTAAGCCGTGTTTTCTATGTAGTAGCTTTTTTGAAAACTTTACCTGTTACAGAAGACTTCAAAGAAGAGTCAAAAAGTGACATTTAAATAATGATATTAATGTAAACCTTGACTTGTTATTACTTGTAAGCACAAATATATGATTATACTAATGCTTATAACTTTTTATACATTTAATTGAGTGATTTTATAATATGTTAAATGTTACTACAAATTTAAAACAAAGAACTTGTTGATAATTATACTGATATATCAGTAGATACTTACAACCGCATTAAAAAATTTACGTCACAACTTAGTGCATAGTAAATTCCTTATCGATATTTTTAATAGAAGAATATAAACAGGTGCTGTGTGACTACGGCACTCTAGAATTTAGCCACCCCCTCTCTTTCCGTGGGTGTCGTAAGAGGCGACTAAGGGATAATGAAGTTTCATTACACCATGGAACGATTGAAGCCGACCGATGGCGGGATAGCCATTCTACAGCTGGCTTTTTAAATAGACAGACCGAAGACGGGCAGCAGCGTCTTTGGTGCGACAAAGCCAGCCATGCGGTCACCAACCCGCCTGCCCAGCGTGGTGACTACGGGCAACACACATGAGTTCACGTAATTTTTGGCGCGAACTTGTGGAGGCCAAGTCCAGCAGTGGACTGCGATAGGCTGAAGTGATGATAAACATACGCATTTTTTAATATTGCGCAGTTCTTCAATTAATTAAAAAATTTTCACTATCATCTGGAAGTTTAGATAAAGTTCGTGGAATATAATATTATTTAAGAAACAGTGATAATGATATATCAATAATAACTTTGACATATCTAGGTTACCTACTTAGTTGTAATTGTAGTGAGATATAGTCATAACAAAACATACGGATTCACTCGCGCTATATTTTTTATCTATCTACTTGGTGAATCTTTTCACTTGTCTGCGCAGTAGTCAGTTATACAAGTTGCTGTTGCTGCTGCACTATCTGTTACAAGCTCGTTCCCATTCATCCTTGTATATGACCAATCTTTGTATACCCTCAATATGAATATGTATGCATTTGCTATTCTAATACAGAATTTGCATTCAATATGAAGTTGTGAGGTGTTTAATACATCTTTGTAAATGTATCTTAGTCTTCTTGGAAAATAATGAAAATAATTTAATATTAACAACATTGTATGCTTACTGTTGAGTATTAAAATAACAGAGTTGAAACAAAAATAAAACCCTTATAGTGTATTAGTATAGATATATAAAGACGTCGAAATTTTATAAATAATTGTGCAATCATTATGTATCAGTATCACACACGATAACAAAATCTTCCTGTTATGGTAGGTTAGTTATGTTTATTGCAAGTTCGTTTGATAAGAGAATCTTTATCTACTAAACGATAATTAATTAGCCTACATTAAGACAATCAAAATATAGTTATTTTTATTTATTTATATTGAAACATATTTCGCAACAGCCTTTAATATCACACTGCTGGGCAGAGGGCCCTTTCCTCACGTAGGAGAAGGATCAAAGCTTAATCCACCACGCTGCTCCAATGCGTGTTGGCGGATATAATAGTAACGATCACTGTCAGGTGTACATGATAAAAACTGGGAGTGACGGTTTAACGTGCTCTCCGAGGCACGGTGGGGAGACCCACAAGGACTGCACATACACCCAGACCACGGAAAACATCTGTATATTATGTATGTAATGTTTGTTATGTGCATTGATCGAACCTGCAACCGCTAGCGCAACAACCACAAACCAGTGCTGTGACCGTTGCGCCAACGGAAATAATTTACCCATTGTTTATTCATTTTTCGTTCAACACTAATATTACACGTAAAATTATATCGTTGTTAAGAGTCAAAATTCTTAATGTGCATTCGGCCTTTATCATCCCACCACTGGGCATAGGCCTCTTTCGCCACGTAGGAGAAAGATTGGAGCTTAATCTAGCGCGCTGCTCCACTGCGGGTTGCCGGATATGTTCCTATACTATGAGTAGCGATCCCTATCAGGTATTTTTGATAACGACCGGGACCGACGGCTTAACGTGCTCTCCGAGTCACGGTGGGGAGACTCACATCCAAACCGGAAAGAAATAGGTATTTGTACAAATACAAATATCCATCCCGAGCGAGATTCGAACCCGCAAACCGTCGGTGTTTTAGGCGACTACTCGCACCACTACACCGGAGCGGTTGTGGGTTGCGTGTAAATGTACTGTTAGATGTTTTATGGCCGGTAAATATTTTAAGGCTATAAAATAAATAAACAAGCACTTATTTCCTCTTATTATATTTTAGAGGTTGTTATCAGTAACTGTTATTCGGAAATCATAAGAAATATTTTAAGTTCCCTACGTAATTACATTTTGTTTGTTTAGGGTTCCGTACCCCAAAAGGAAAAAACGGAACCGTTATAGGATCACTTTGTTGTCCGTCTGTCTGTTAAGACGAAAGAGAATCAAAACCTACAGGATACTTCCCGTGAACTCAGAATCTTGAAATTTGGTACGAAGCATTGTCTTATAGAACAGATAAAGGTAAAATTGCGAAAAGCATAAATTTTTAGTTTCATCATATAATAAAAATATTTTTAATAATTTTTGTACGGGACCCTCGGTGCACGAGTCCGACTCGCACTTGGCCGATTTTTTTCCTATCTTAATCTTTTTTGAAACTTTTATTTAACATGCAATATATACTTATAGTTTGTATGTATGTATATTTTTGGGAGGAATCTTGTAATACAATTTTAAAAATAATTATATCTTCAACCAATTGGGCTAAAGTTTTGTAACCTTATGTATGTATGTTGTATATTTATCTAGACGTGTAACCTTTTAGTTTGGATGACAATGCATGGCTAACTGTTCAACTTCGATGTGATTCTAAATCCAATATACCGGAACACATTTTTATTGCACTCCTAAAATATGGGTGATACCCAATCAAATCAAATGAAAGATTTTGCTGAGAGTAACTCGAAAAACAACAAGACGTTACCGTAAATCCAGTATGGTGAACTTTAAAAGATGGCGGGCAAAGTTTTTTTATCCTTCCTGAAATCACGATTCAGCCTGTAATATCCCACTGCTGGGCATAGGCCTCTTCCCCATGTAGGGGAAATGATTCCTTCCTGAAATATGAGCATCAAATTCAAGGGCTTACTGAGAATGAATCGAAAACAAATTGACGTTACTCTAAATCCAATATGGCGGATTAAGTTTTATAATTATGTTTTCCTACAATATGGATAGCAAATGAAAGGACTTACTGAAAATATCAGACTGGGAACACTGTCCGGCGACAACTAAATAATTAGAAAAGCAATTAAAAGTAAAAACGAGTACCTACTTAAATCTCGCGACCGTAAAGTATAACTAAGTTTTTTCAAGCCTGCATAACTGTTCTCAATATACAGACTACATCAATTTATAAGTATTTTTTTAAATCAAACATATGCTAAATTTTTATTTAACTCCCATATTACAGTTCCAGAAAGAAATGACGTGTATATTTTCTTATTACTGAATACGAGTAGTATTGGTCATCCTTTTCAAGATAAGGCTATGAATAGTTAACCTAAATTTATATGCGGGTATCACGACGAATACGACGAAGGTGTTGACCTAGATTTATTTTCATTTCACACAGTTTAACTACATTTATATCGTTTTTAGGGACGTTCTTCTGCATAACAATATTATGTAAGAAGTTACACGTGCAAGACAGCGCTATTGGTGCTCTGGCTGGAGTGAGCAGGATAGCTGGATGTTTCGTTTTCGCCTTTGCACCGACACGATCCTGGTTTTACTCTGCTCCTCTCTTTAACATCTTCAGTCATACAGGCCTTACAGCTGTCAGGTCGATCGCAACAAAAAGTGTCCCTGTGGAAGAAGTTGGTGAGTATACAATTTTCAATCTCTTGAAGCGATTCAAAATTGAAATTCTTAGTTCAATTTTGAATTGCTTCCAAAAAAAAAAACTAAACCCATAGGTTTAATAAAAACAAAGTGTGATACTTGGTCAATCCTTTAATTATTTCACTGACAATTTTTTCTAATTTTGCAGCAAACAAAGAATTTCTATTTATTAATGAAGAAATAATTAAAGAATTTATCAAGCATATCAGCTATCGTATCATATACAAACAATTTTAAAACGTGATAAAGTAACAGCAATTGAATTTTAAGCAGAGATCATCACTTGGTATTCGAAACGTCTTCGTGACCAAGTTCACTTCTCATTTCATTCAAACTATATCCACGTAACATTACATAACTGCCAGCGCATTACTAATGTGGGTTACTAGAAGTTATGTTTACGTATAAATCTTTACACAGATTACTTCCTCATCATAATCAAAGAGTCATATAATTCTCAACCGGTTTTACAACCGGTATCTAGGCTGTGCACGCGTTTTAGCGGCGCTTACATATATGTCATTTTGTTACCGCTATGCGCTGATTAGACCTCCTCTATGAAGAATCTATTTAGTTCAAGGATGAGCAACACACGGCCCGCGGGCCACTTGCGGCCCGTTAAACATGTTTATGCAGCAAAACAGTGCCAAATTTCTCATTAAAAATTTCAAGTTAATTCGTTTTTCTGTTCTTTTCTGTTTGTTTTTATCTTGCATTAATATTTGTATATGAAAACTTTACTTTTTGAAGTGAAACTTCTTTAGGCGCAATAGGGTAAAATTTTAACGGCAACGGCAACGCGTTTTGATGGGACGGTGACGTTTATGATACCGCCTACTTCGTCCGGCACAGCCTACAGGCGTCACCCGCCTCGTGTCCCGGTTCACCTTAGTTTTCAATTAGTTTTTAATTATTTATTTATTTATTTTTTCAGTTAGTTTGCCAAAGAAGTTTCACTTCTCACATGTGTACTTTGTACGGACGCACATTTTTAAATTATATATATATATATATATATATATATATATATATATATATATATATATATATATATATATATTTGTAATGTTTATTATTAACAAAGTTTCGTAAATTATTAATAAAAGTTAATCTATGTATGGCTCGCCAAGAAAAATTTAATTTAAATTTAAATTGGCCCATTAATTAAAAAGGTTGCTCACCCCTGAGTTAGTTGATATTGAAAATTAAGAATATTCCTATATCTCAGAAAATGTATGTGTAATGTAATTTATGTTATTCAAGTATGCTTCAAAAGCACTTTTTCTACACTAAGCTTCTATTTTATACCATGTCACTTACGCCCTTTTTACGATATCGTAAAGTGTCTAGTTCGAAACTGAACGGTTCGTAACCAAACCAAATCGTTTTACGATTTTTAGGACGTTGCGACAGTTTTTTGACGTTGGAAAATTACTTTTTGTTATTATAAATTACTTACTGTTGTTATGAGAAACGGTTGTCTGTCTTTGATGGTCTCCCTACAGTACCTCGGAGAGCACGTTAAGCTGTCGGTCCCGGTTGTTATCATAAATGTAATGTAATTGTAGGTACAAGCGGTCGTTATTCATAGTAGATAATATATCCTCCAAACCGCAGTGGAGCATCGTGGTGGATTAAGCTCAAATCCTTCTTCTACATGGAGAAAGAGGCCTATGTCCAGCAGTGAGATGTAACAGACTGAATCGTATAGTATCGTTATGAGAAATGTCGTACTGAATATCAATATACTATTTTGTTAATTTTTTTGGTTAAATCCGATTTCGTATTGTGACGTCCGAATCGGTAGATATTTCTCAAACAATAAAAACTTTGTCCTTGAAATTACAAACTTAACAAAACAGAAATCTGCCAAATAAATCAAGTCGTTGTAAAGTGATACTTACATACATGCGGAAAATATTTTTTTAATTTGAAGAATTCTCTATATACACTATATTGTATTTATATGTCGATCACGATCACGATTTAGCCTGTAATATTCCACTGTTGGGCATAGGCCTCTTCCACATGTAGGAGAAGGATCGGATCTTAATCCACCACGCTTCTCGAATGCGGGTTGGCGGATATATACCCTACCCTACTATGAGTAACGATCGCTATCAGGTGTACACGATAACAACCGGGACCGACGGCTTAACGTGCTCTCCGAGGCACGGTGGGGAGCCCCACAAGGACTGCACAAACACCCAGACCACGTCAAACATCTGTATGGCCAATACAAATGTTGTCATGTGCGGGGATCGAATCCGCAACCGCCTGCGCAACAGCCAATCGAAATCCAGTGCTGTGACCGCTGCGCCAACGCGGCGTCATATTTATATATACCTACTGAATACAAATCAAAATTTTATTGAATTGTTATTATTTAACAAATATTCAAGTTTTAACACATAAATAGGTCTCAATTTATAAAATATTTTTTGTACACAATATGTTTAAACGTTTTATAATATTCTCACTCTTTTACAGGTAAACTCAGCTCAGTAATGGGAGTTATGGAGGCTATAGCGCCCTCAATTTACATGCCAACCTCGAGCTACATATACGTTCAAACGATAGAGTCCTTCCCGGGTGCATTTTACTTATTCGATGCAGCGCTCACCGTTGTAGCCCTGGCTTTATTCACGTAAGTATAAAGAATTACGCAAAACTAAATGCTGTGCGATACGAATACCTGTATCAGATATGAAAAAAATTTTTTTTTTTTTTTGACACACTGTATATTTTAATAACATTATTTGTACTTAAATTATCGATATCGATTTTTTATGACCTCACAAAGGGTTGCGTCTACATTAAAAATATTGACTTGTTACAGTAGAAAAGTAGTAAAGTGTAGTAATTATTATTATATTAATGACATGGGGACTAAACAATTTTAACTAAACTAACGTCAAGAAATACCAATATAATATACACATATTTTGCATTTAAATATTAATCTATGCATTTTCATAATCGAGATTTGGTAGACTTTACTTTATTCTTGGCTATTAGAAAGATGTCAGTAAGCACGAATCAAATAACTAATACATTATGATTTCGAAAATTACAATAAACTAAAATATTTCTCTGTTTTCATTTAACGTTATATTGAAGATCTCGCTAAAGCAATTACACGGAGGTAAAACTGTTTTGGCAGTGCGCTTTGGAACTTGGAAGCGATTCAAGTTTAAGAATGACTCTACAATTTTGTTCTTTTTTTAATCAAGCAACATGTACATATATGCGGCAACTTACTTTAAAATTTAAGATCGTAAACTTTAGGTAAAATTCATGCCTTACACTAGAGTTACAAAGAGTCAAAAACAGATCGACTAATTTCCATACTACACGTTTTTGTTCTGACTAGCCCGTTGGCGCAGTTTGTAGTGACCCTGCTTTCTGTTCCGGGGGTTGTGGGTTCGATTCCCACCTCGAGTCTGGGTGTTATATACATATTTATTTATTTATGTATTATTTATAAGTATGTTTATCGAAAAAAAAATGTAGCTAGACCAGTCGGCTGTTACCTATAACACAAGCATTAAGTTTACTTTAGGAACAGACGACCGTGTGTGTATTGTGTATATATATTTGTCGCAGATCAGAAGTAGGTAGGAGAAGAACGGACGGATGACCGAACTACTAAGTATTAAATGGACTCACCGAGCGGGTACCGTCTATCGCGTGGCAGAGTGACAACTCAAGGCAGTGCCCGGGAGTTGCGACCCGAGTCTAGGTTTAAGACGGCCGTCTTTAAAATGCGCATTAACGCTCGCCTCCACTGCCCGAGTTGCCCACAATAGGATGTAACAATTAATTCGTGTACACAAACTAACCCTTACAAGAGTCGAGGTTAAACTACTAGCAGGATACACAAGTGCACCGCGCCACGCCAGAGCCAAGACTAGCTGCGGCCGTATCGGTCTTTTATGCACAAAGGAATGACTCAAATAATAGAATGAGTGAGGGTAGATGAATAATAATAACAACACAGGTACCGTCATTAATAACTATCCGCATTGACTCTCCGACACGGCCATCTTGACAAGTCACACGTCCCCGTGTGATGTCGTAAAAAGCAAAAATGTACTGCAGTATCAAAGTCTTAACTCGGCCTATCCTGATTCACACCTAATCAAGGCTAAAGGGATAGTCTATCGAATAACACGTTTGATTTTAACAACAACACTAACACTTGCTTCATCTTATTTCAGATCGTTAATCTCATGTTAATACACAACCTCTTTTTGTCGACACACCATACAACCATACGCGAAACTACCATTAAATCAAAATTGACCAATCGTTTTACTATGTTCATTACTTCAGTATTGCTTTCCACATATTAGTCGCCACTGTCACCTAAATCGAGCGACAGCAGCTCATGCCACCTCCATCGAGTGACGATAACCACATGTATTGCCTCCATCGAGCAATACAACCAAGACATGTTTCAGCAATGGATACTTAAAAACAATGGCACCAACAAAATTTATCACAATACAATTGGTTGTATAGTGGTCTACCTTGCTTCATCAGTTTACTTTAATCACAAAAAAACTACCAATCTATCCTATTCACTCACAGACGAAAGGTTCCTCTAACTATAATTTAAAAAAAATAAAGTTTTATTATTGACACATTAAGATCACATACAACGCTCAATAAACGACAACTACTATTGCCACCTATATCGTCATCACCTCATGTGATACGACCAACACATATCGTCATCACCTCATGTGATACGAGTAACACACATCGTCATCACCTCATGTGATACGACCAACACATATCGTCATCACCTTTTGTGATACGACCAAGCCATGGTATGTGCTCTATTTACTCATCAACATTAAACAAATCTAATTCACCAGGTACATCAGTAAGAGGAATCCTTCGTAAACGATCGTGAACATACCTATAGGTTCTATTACCAGGCAACTGTTTTAATAGACAACTTTAAACGGTCCCTTGTATTTAGGATGTAAACTTAGTTTGTTTCAAGAACTTTATTAAAACAAAATTTAATTTTAAGCAGGTATTACTATCCAGAGTCATACTCATGTACCAACGTCAATCTAACTTTCAATAACCAAACTCTTTCCACGACACTAACAACTATGTAAGCCACCCTTCCAACCAGCAATTACAATTGCTCCACAATCCACGTGTATCCCTCTTGGATCACGTCACAGTGTATCCCTCCTGGATCACACATTCATCAGTGTATCATCCTCTTGATGACTACACACTACAGTCTTTAGAGTGCTTACATCAGTTTTCTGTCACATCACTAAGATGTTTACCATTATGATCGTCATCTACATTAAACTCAATTGGTACATGACCTTCTGGCATATTCCTTCGACTGTCGCTGGCCGACTATCGCGACGGCTCGCACTATGATTACGCTCACGATCTGACATTGTGACTGGGATCGAAACAAAAACTGAATCTCAAAATCTGTTACTACAAAACTACCTACGTATAACGTCACAAAACAAAACTAAATTCAAAAAATAACCGGTAAATCGAATAATGTAATCAAACACTGAAACCACTTGTACACCGATAAGAATACAACAGAATGACCGAAAAGAACTAAAATATCGATGTACCCACTTAACGCCACCAATTATTAACAACAGCAAACAACAAATGAAGTGGGCGTAGTGAGATCTTTATCCCACTTCTGATGTCGCAGATCAGAAGTAGGTAGGAGAAGAACGGACGGATGACCGAACTACTAAGTATTAAATGGACTCACCGAGCGGGTACCGTCTATCGCGTGGCAGAGTGACAACTCAAGGCAGTGCCCGGGAGTTGCGACCCGAGTCTAGGTTTAAGACGGCCGTCTTTAAAATGCGCATTAACGCTCGCCTCCACTGCCCGAGTTGCCCACAATAGGATGTAACAATTAATTCGTGTACACAAACTAACCCTTACAAGAGTCGAGGTTAAACTACTAGCAGGATACACAAGTGCACCGCGCCACGCCAGAGCCAAGACCAGGGTATTTAATCTTAGTACTAGAAAACGAGGGCAAGCATCCAAATTTACAAAACTCGCATACAGATGGCGTTAGCAAACGGCACTGACAAAAAGTTTACACTTGGCAGCATTAGATGTCGCTTTCACACAAAATATTAAATTATTAAAGGTCAAAACAATTTAATTCCTGTGTGAAGTGTCAACTGCAAAAATGGCCGCTATTTATTAATATTATATTTATATGAATCACATCAATTCACACAGTTTTTAGATCGTAGCATGTGTTGTTTTGTGTGAACATTTCCTTTTCCATTTAATCATATAGTACATAGTATGAACAGGACTCGTTTAAGTGGTTGTATGTGCAGATAATTTTGTTAATGAACTAAAGAGAATTTTGATTGAAAAGCTGTGACCCGGGATGCGAAAACAACGCAGGTTTGTATCAGATTAATATACTAGTCTTAACCCACCCAGTAATTATGTAACCTAATTAACCTAACCTAAATAAACCGTCTTCATCAAATCTACGTTAGAAAATTAAAACCGACAATAACAATGGAATAACTTACTAGGTACTACAACTGAAGAATAAGTCAAACAAGAATCTCATAAACCCAGTTCGCAGTAGCACTAATACATAATCATTGGGATCCAATATTCTCTAAATATACAATTTATTTAACTCATTAAACATTATACAAATTCAAATTCAAATAATTTATTCATTTTAGGCTGATACAGCACTTGTGAACGTCAATGAAGCTACGCCATCGGTTCGCAAATCCTACGGCGGGAGACCTTGTAACGAGAAGAACCGGCAAGAAACTCGTCAAGGGCTATTTTTTTCTCCCTGTCATATTTCATACAGAGTCGTCAAATTGAAAAATGACTTTAACTTAATATATGTAAGGTCACTTTCCATCGCAAATTTATCTTAAATTTATAAACAAAATAAAATACCCGGTAATCATTGCAGTAAATAATTTTCAATTAAAAACTAGACACCTACTAAAAGGTAGTTTCTTTAAAATGCGCTCCAAACAAATAGACAAGTAATTGTTTAGACGTGGCGAATAAAATACTTAAATAGATGCCTAACAAAAGTAATAAAACTTTGAATAGTTTAGGAACATAGTCAATAATAAACAGTGCCATACAAGCCACGACAAAATAAAATAACAATAACAATAAACATGAGAGATCAGCATATTCTGAGACAAGAAGCCAGGAGCAGACCCATCCCACTGGTGGCACCCGTTCACGAGCATGACGCATGAACCAGCCATCGCTTCGCTCAACCATATTTCAGGGAACGCAACGACCCGCCTCACACGACACCACCGCAGAAATGTTTATAGAGAGCATGACATACTCAGACTACTCATCCCAAAACGCCGAAACCATAAAGTAAGAAGGATGTAGTACATGATTTATTTTTTAAAACACGACTCTCAATTACAACTACAAGTAAAAATCCTTGTCAGCTTAGGACCAAGCTGCTGTGTCATTTAAATAATCATTGACAGTATAGTAGCCCTTCTTGAGGAGGCAACATATTTACAAGTCACAACTTAAGAACTAAATATTTACAGATAGTTTTGATACAAATCATAAATTAATAATTCTCTAAATTAAAGGCTACTTTGCCGTACAATAATATATTTCAAATTAATTTCAGGTTCTTTGCACAAGTTTCCAAATCCGGAGAAGAATAATGTGTTATTTAATTCATGGGTCTGTTCTGTTGGTGGTGATATATTGGGACTGGAAAACAACCATATTTTCAAATATCGCCGTATATGTCACAAACATTAAGAAGAAAAATATTTGTGCCGATATAAAAGACTTAGCAATATAGCTGTACCAACATTGAACATGCCAGGTAATTCCTTTCATCACAATATTATTTTAATTTGAAGTTTAATTGCTTATGTTTTTTATCAGTTTGTTCAAACATATTTGGTCTAAAATTGGATATAATACAATATATATTGTATATCTGAAGTTTGTCTAAAACCTTTATCAAAATTGTTCTAGCATTGCATTACATATTATAGTTCTATTATTTTAAAACTTGTATGTAACCCTCAAATGAAATGACAAAATCTGATCAGAAGCGTAATTATAAGATGAATATAATTATTTATTATTATTCTCTTATTAATTTCAGTGTCTCAAAATGAAGAAACCCCGAAAATTGTTGTCAGCAAGCGAAAACACAACTTTTCGATGCCTCCTGAACAAGCTTTACATAAAAATTTAGTTTAATTGGCCAATAAGCTGAATAAATGCCGGAATAAAAATTATATGCAACAAACGGGAATGTGATGATGATAACGATAAGTTTAAAAGTAAGGCAAAAAAGTATTTCCACAAATGTTTTAAACGAAAAAATAAATAATTAATATCAACTATCCACTTCGCGTTTTATTTATTGCTTCCTAATTCTATACTTTTTATAGTAAAAATAAACTCTTCTTTAATTTATAATTTCAATATTTTTATAGAATTAAAAAAGAAAAATAATTTCTTTTTAAATTCTATAAAATTTATTGAAATTATAAATTAAAGAAGAGTTTATCAGTAGAGGATCACTAAATAAGTAAATACCTATATATATATAGCTATATCGCTATATACCTGTATATATATATATAGCTATATCGTGATTAACTCCAAAACTCGCATAGAGATGGCGTTGCTCCGTATGGCTCATTAAAACCATCGAGATTGATCTCTATTCCCTACTATTACAATGTACTCTGTGGCCAAGACTAGCTGCGGCCGTATCGGTCTTTTATGCACAAAGGAATGACTCAAATAATAGAATGAGTGAGGGTAGATGAATAATAATAACAACACAGGTACCGTCATTAATAACTATCCGCATTGACTCTCCGACATATTTATTATTATTATTTATTTGTTTGGATCGCTAACAAATTTTGTTTTATCTAGGATGATTATCATTATAAAAAATTAACACGGAAAACCATAGCCACCGCTGAATTTTCGAAAAGAACTGGTTGAATTTCTAAAGGACGGAAGTCATTGGGTTATCATATGTCGGATCTATTAATATATAATTAGGTCTATAAAACAAAAGTGTACGACTCATTTTATGTTTATACGCTTTAATCTTACAAGTAATAATTTCTGCCAACACTCAGACTAATGAGTCTAATTTGAAAAGTTCTTTTTGCTTGAGAAAGCCTGTGTATCAAGAAAACATTATTTAGAGAGCAGCACAGGTGAGTCGAAGTGGAGGGTGCTCAATACATGTCAGTTTCTGTCAAGAAACGGGATTTAACGAGTTTTAAACTGTTAAAAAATCGTTATCCAAATATTGTCCTTTTATAGCAAACTAGCCTACTCGCGCCCACTTCGTTGGGCGCTAATTATCTTTGTGATGCAATTATGTTGTGTAGTTCTTAGTACTGTTTTATTAGGTTCATTGTTTAGAATTTGTCGTATAAAATCGTAATAATATCGTGTATTTATTATTTTAAATTACAGAACCAAATAACATACTTTATAAATAACTAGCCGACCCGTGCCCACTTCGTTGGGCGTTAATTATTTTTGTGATGCAAATAATCTATACTAATATATAAAGCTGAAGAGTTTGTTTGTTTGTTTGTTTGTTTGTTTGTTTGTTTGTTTGTTTGTTTGTTTGTTTGAACGCAGTAATCTCTGGAACTACTGGGCCGATTTGAAAAATTCTTTCAGTGTTAGATAGCCCATTTATCGAGGAAGGCTATAGGCTATGTATCATCACGCTAAGACCAATAGAAGCGGAGTAAACGCCGACGAAGTCGCGCGCAGAAGCTAGTATACCTATATGTACTTAAGTTTTCATCTCGCTCACATATAACTACCACCCCCTGTTTTAACCCCAAAAGGGGGTTGATCTCTCAAAATACATTATTAGTACATCTCAACACCATTCTATAGAGCATACATTTTGAATTTCAAGTCTCTTACTTCAAAAACATGGGACTTTCATACAAACTTCCAACCCCCGTTTAACCCCCTTAGGGGTGGAATATCGTAAAACCCGTTCTTAGCTGACCTCTACTCGGCGAAAGGAATATTCCTACCAAATTTCAAGTCTCTACGCCTTATGGTTTCAGAGATATCGTGATGAGTCAATGGGTGGGTAACTCTTTTATATATATAGATTAACAAGTAGAAAAAAAAACTTAATCGATCGCAATTCGCAATTATTAATACACATAAAAAGAAACAGGTTGGTTTTTACTTTTGATCAGGTTTTGATTTCTTTTTTATCAATACAACATGTATAATGAAATACAACGCAAATTTTCGAAAAAGTGAAAGTGACGTCCCAAATACCATATCGTAAAAAAGTTGGCTTGCGTAAAAAATACTTTTGAATATTTTTGTCATCATATTTTAATATTTTTTTTTTTTAATTTTTTCTGATAACCATAGGTAGACTTCGCGTTTCTTAGTGATATGCGTATTTTGCGCAAGCACTTAATTTATGTTAGGTATTCAACTTCGAGTTTGTGGGTCATGTTGCACAGTCATATCGTATTAATTTGTGTGTAAATATACTTGTTTACATATTATATGCTTTACATATAAGTACATATACGTTGATATTACGCGACGAAATTTCACATTAAAGTTTTAAAGTCTACTACTAGTATGAGATATTTTTAAAATTCAAAATAAGACATTATTACAACCTCGGGTTTACTGATCGAAGAATAATATAAATACTCTACTTATAGTTAATTTCATAAATTTATGGTGGTATGTATATGGTATGTAAAAAACAAAGAAATAGTTGGCTAGCATTATATGAATGAATAATTTTATGGGCCTGTTATTTATCTACGTACGAATAAATTATAGTCACATATCGAAAATCCAATCCAAAAAAAAAAGTCAAGTGGTACCTATATTCAATCATCGACGTTTGCGATAGGCAATGATTTCCAAGCTAATATTAAGTTACGAACTTTAGCTTTAGACAATCCAAGATATCGAGCATAGGAAAAGTAACAAAACAATGTTTGCTGGCTAAAATAACACGTAATCTATACATATAATAAAATGGTAGAAAAGTCAAAAC
Organism: Melitaea athalia; assembly: GCA_905220545.2. Classification (NCBI taxonomy): domain Eukaryota; kingdom Metazoa; phylum Arthropoda; class Insecta; order Lepidoptera; family Nymphalidae; genus Melitaea; species Melitaea athalia. Next base: position 9,724,705 of record HG992194.1, on the reverse strand, counting down.
TGTACATTGAATATTTTTTTAAAAGAATACTTGGGGTGTGATCTACAATCGATACCGAAGCCAAAAATATAGTTTTCAGAATTTTTGTCTGTTTGTCTGTTTATCTGTTTGTCTGTTTGTCTGTATGTATGTCCGGGATAAACTCAGAAAGTACTGCATGGATTTACTTCAAATTTGGCACGAATATTGTTAAGAAGTCGGGTCAGAACATAGGCTATATATTATCACGCTATCACCTACGGGGAACGAGCAGTGAACCTTTATTTCTTCAAATGTATGTCCGGGATAAACTCAAAAAGTACTGCATGGATTTACTTCAAATTTGGCACGAATATTATTAAGAAGTTGGGTCAGAATATAGGCTACATATTATCACGCTATCACCTACGGGGAACGAGCAGTGAACACACGCAGACGACGTCGCGGGCAGCAGCTAGTATAAAATAAACTGAAGTTTGTTGGGACCGTCCCGAAATGGAAAATGGCATTCATTTGTGTTCTTTAGTTCGGTTGGTTATTTACCTAGTAAAATCAATCGTAAATAGGGCTTAGACTTAGAAACTCTCAAATGATAATATAGTTAGAGTATTTTTATTAATTTATTCAGACTTAGAGCTATCTAATTTTTATTGAGGTCACGAGCCTATTTATTACAAGGTAATAAAATTAAAATGTACTAAATTTCTTTACACAAAAAGAAATAAATTTAATATAAACGTTCCCTTAGTTACTAACATGTTACTACTAACAATTTAATATGTTTTTTTTATTGTAAAAAATTCTAGTTGTCAAATGGTTATAGATAGTATACCGGATTCCGTAATATTTTGTGTACTAATTATCTGACCAGTATTTTAGGCAGCTTTTTAATACATGCAAGATAGATGCAAGTATTTTTATAAAATGCTAAAAGTAAGGAAATGTTGGGAACTGTGCAAATGAAGATAACAATTCAATAAAATTCGGGTCTCCGGTCACGCTATCACTCACAACAGTAACATTCTCGGCTAATACATAGAGTAAAATTTACCTTATCTTTCATGCGACAATGTTGCGAATTATTCACTTACTACTATGAACATCGTTATATATTATCTTTAATTCTTTGTAATATTATACAGAATCGAAACTATTCTGTCTTCAATTGATATTAGTAGAATAACTTCACAGTTAAGTTATATTTAGGTGATATGTAGAAAATGAAATAGTATAGCTAATTACGAAAGCTATTTTGTCAAATTTATCACAAAATGTAGGACTGAACACATAGAAACAATGTTATATACGAGTGCATTGCCTTTATAATCATATAGCATACTTTGCAGCGTTTACTGTGTCATTAATTTTTCAATATAATAATGACGTCATGTAGCTAAATTTATACACAAAGTCATACTATAGTTAACATTTATCTTTCACTTTGTAATCACTCTCTTTTTATTTACAGAAATATTTATGCTTTAGTGAAGAAGAGAAACAGAGACATGGTTACTGATCCCAGCAGAAAGGAAGAATATGCAAGAACAAACGAAGTGTCCCGTTTCTAATAGTTTAAATGAAAACAAAAATATTATTTCAATTACGAGAATTATAAGACATCAACTCGCATAATAAATCATTTTTGATTTTGTTTTGAAATTTACGTCATTCTCATAAAAAATATTCAAAATTGTGACGAAAACTGTGAGTTGATTTCTATATTCTTATATCCAAATTATAGATATATTTTAATATACAAACAAAAAAATACAAATTAAATTTAATTACAATGTTTGTTATACTTATAAGATTTTGTACAATGAATAATACTGGTGCAAGATGTTAAATCCAATTATATAATAGTGCACGAAATTCATGAAATAACTCGGTAACAAATTAATTAAAAAGTTAGTACAGAATAGATATAAAGCAGTTAATATTAAATTATTTAACGCATATTAATTATATCACTTTCCTTCTCATTGAAATTCAATCCAGATTTTATAATAATATTCTTTTTTAGTAACTTTCTTAGCTGGTGCGAAACGAGGCCAGAGAAGAAAGGCTCAAAAATTATTTGTTTGCTGTTCTTTTTTTACTAAAAACTAAATAGTACCAAGAAAAAATTATTATTATAATATTATTATTTATTATATTATCGAATAATTTTCGAAATGTATTATTAATTACAATTATTTAGCATAAAACACGAGTGTTTATACCCAATTATAAGTTATTATAAGTTGGTCGTGACAACAACCGCAACTTACGACTTAAGATAATTTGGTCGAAATCAAAATAACATGGCTTTTTATACGTAATATATCAAATTCATATGGTGATCTATGAGCGGTGCTATTTTATAAATAGCGCAGTCAAATTAGTATTTGAGATTTACAAAATTGGAAATACTAAAAAATATCGATCATACGAAAAAAATTATAGGAATCAAAATTGTAGAAATTTTTATTTTAATCAACTTTGTTCATAACAATTTTTTTCGTACAATTGACAATTAACGTGATAATACAATGATAAGATTTCATCCCCTCCCATATTCTCGGCTATAAATCGAAAAATATCAATCCTACAAAAAAATTGATGAGAACAAAAATAACCCTTTACATTAAGATGGCGGATGAAGCAACAAGCCTAGATTCCCTACTTTTTGAACTTAAACCACCAGTGGACCCCCTCCCCCCAACGAATTCCGAAGGAAAATTGCTGCTTCCAATTTTTGTAAATCTCAGTCCGTTTTTGAGCTGATTTGACTGGGCTAAAAGTAATAATTTATTTATGCGAAACAGCGTTTAAGCTTCTATTTCGTATGTTTTGTTTTTTAATTTTTATTTAATAATAGTAAATTAATCGTGATCTACATAATATTATTTTAAATCCTTTTCTAAATTGGGTGCGGACTTAGATACAGTCACGTTGAATTGGCAAAATCTTACGTACTTATAACATATGTATTCTTTTTGGTAGCACACAACTAGACTTTCAAGACTTTTTCAATAGAACACAAAAAGACATATCTTCAGAGAGAACGTTAAACGTATGTTAAGAACGCATCCGGTTTAAATAAAGCATAAGGAGGTGATCTTAAATAGAGTCTGAGTAAGAGCTGGAGAGTGCTTTTGGAAATTTTAATCGAAATGTTTAATTGTACCAGTGACGTCAATCAACCGACATCTCAAGTGTCTTGGACACTGGTAGATTCTGTGAATGACACATATTAGATAAAGCCATATCATGTTGAACTAATATAAAAAGCACAGTCTATAATTTATACCTATTTTATATAAGTAGCTTTAATAAATAATTAAAAAAAAATATAAAAGTAACACATACTGTTTGGTACGTGTTACTTTTACAAGAGATAAGTTAAGACTGTTAAATATGTTATTTTTTTTAACATGTTTAAAAATAATGTTTGTGATAGTTATCATTTTTATTTTACTAATTTAATTTCACTTTACGCACGTTACCTTAGTTTTTAACTTAAGCGGTCGTTCATTAACCACGGAAAGCTCGAAAGGGGTGGAGGAGGTTTCGGAAAAAAATCACGAAATATTAGAAGGAGGAAGAAAGAGGAGAATCAATATGCGCGCGATTTAAGCCAAACAAGCAATCAATAAACCTGACTGGACATTTTTATCACAATGCTAAATTTTCCAACATTCAATAATATTATATTATCTGAATTTTAATATTATATTCTAGAAATTTCTATACATTTTGTTTTAAAAATTACACGTGATTTTTTGCTATAGGCGGGTAGTCTAAAACCTCACCACATATCTCCAGGAGGGAGGGATAGGTGTTACATCACGTGAGTAATGAACGATCTCTAATTCTAGTAGTTAGTATTAGTTTATCTCACACACCAAAAAAGTATCGTTATACATTCAATATTTTATAAAAATGATCGATGATAATGTAAATCGTTTCGAAAGAGTTTCTATTTCAAATAAAATAAATTGTTGAAAATTATTGTTTTTTTTTTCGCTACTCAATATATTTTCAAAAGACGCTAAAATAATTATTATTTAAGCATCTGTTTAAATATTTAGTTATGTTTCATGTTAACAGTGAGAAACCTCAACTTATATCTTCTATATAGGTATATAATAATTTCTTGTCACGATGTATGTTCACGATAAACTCCGAAAATACCTACTGAACCAATTTTTATCGTAAGCATCTGTAATTTGGTCCAACTTGGGAGATACGGTAGTTTTTATTTAAATTATTGACCTCAATATTTGTTATTGTAAATTAAATTTTTATTAAACGATTTTAGTATGTATTTATCAGTTAGTTCCATAAAATCCTAATAGAAGACGTTTTGTCATCTTAGTTGCATAGATATCCGGTAGGTGGCACTGTTTTTCTATTTCTAGATTATAGCTGGTGCGTTTGAATATAGAATTGTCATATATTTTAATAAATTATAATTACCGAGCCACAGCAACACGTGGCAGGGTCAGCTATTCATTTTAGGGTTCCGTACCCAAAGGGTAAAAACGGGACGCTATTACTAGACCTTCGCTGTCCGTCCGCCCGTCTGTCACCAGGCTGTATCTCAAAAACGGCAATAGCTAGACAGTTGAAATTTTCACAAATTATGCATTTCTGTTGCCGCTATATGCAAATATATAGGTAGTCTCCAATGCCAATCTATCAGATATCGAGAAAACGTCGTCGATAGACTAATATAATAGCTTTCCAATAGCGGCATGGATCGATCGATAGATAGCTTATTTGATTAGTTTATTTACATTTATATATTTTATTAATCTTTGTATTTTGTTTAATAACAATAAAATATAGCCTTTAGTTTAGTCAATGGTACGGAACCCTTAGTGCGCGAGTCCGACTCGCACTTGGCCGATTTTTTAATGTAGATTTTAATCTGTCTATATTTTACTAGTTCAACTAACTGCCTTCAAAATGTCTGTATGAAAAATTCTTCTAGATCTAAAATTTTAACCCACCATTGGCAGTTGTGTAATAAGCAAAAACGTCATAAAAAGTTACAAACGTGTGAATGATCATAATTATTATCTATACAGGTACTAAAACGCCGCGTTGGCGCGGCGGTTACATCGCTGGATTGCGACTGGCTGTTGCGCGGGCGGTTGTGGGTTCGATTCCCGCACACGACAGCATTTGTATTGGCCATACAGATGTTTGCCGTGGTCTGGATGTTTGTGCAGTCCTTGTGGGTTACCCCATCGTGCCTCGGAGAGCACGTTAAGCCGTCGGTCCCGGTTGTTATCATATACACCTGATAGCGATCGTTACTCATAGTAGGGAATATATCCGCCAACCCGCATTGGAGCAGCGTGGTGGATTAAGCTCCGATCCTTCTCCTACACGGAGAAGAGGCCTATGCCCAACAGTGGGATATTACAGGCTGAATCGTGATCGAGGTACTAAAACGGAATAGGTAAGCCTATAGGACATGGGGCATCGATTTAAGGGGTTTTTAGGGGAGAGGGTAAGAGGGGGGTGGGTGGGTTACGTTCTGGTATCACTCCTTACCCTAGAACTGGGCATAGAGTTTTGAAGTTTGGGGGGGGATTACCCTCTGGTCGACATGGCGCGGAGGGAGGTCAGCCCTTGTCCTCCGTGTGAAAGTGCGTGAACGAATACGTAGGGAGCGGCTGAGGCTTATCCGCTCCGGGCTCTCAACAGAACACTCTAGGGGTAGGACAGACCTAGACCACGTGGATAGTGGGGTGCTCCGATTCGGGTTTGGGTATTTTTCGGATTTCTATATCTATATAGTGCAGTGCTGGGGGTGGGAGTGGTACCAGAGGGTACCCCCCCCCCCCCCCTTCCCCAAAACCCAAAAAATCTATGCCCAGGTCTGGGGTTGGGGGTGGTACCAGAGGGTAAAACACCCACCCCCTCCTCCGCTCTCCCCCCAAAACCCCATAAAACGATGCCCAGTGTCATATAGCCCCCCACCCCCAACCCCCAAAACCCCAAAAATCTATGCCTAGTTCTAGGGTTGGGAGTGGTACCAGAACGTAACCCACCCACCCCCCTTCTCCCCTCTCCCCTTTAAACCCCATAAATCGATGCCCCATGTCCTATAGGCTAGCCACGGAATATTTTATTGGAAGTGACACGGCCACGAATGCACCGTGTTGTAAGTTTTATTGAAAGCAAACGAGATTTTACTCATCTAAAGTTTTATTGTGTAGTGTATTTATCATGTGTAAGTTCAATGTTCCACTATCACAAGCAAATAAAATCGATTGAGTGTTATTCTTTAGAATGAATGACTATAACTATTGATAAACACTTCTTGAGTTTTCTAGTACGTGGTCAAGTTAGTGTTTATTTTATTACAATGCTAACTGTCATTCTGACTAAATGTTTTGAATTTTCGATATTCTAGAAAAGTTGAACTATAAACTGTATTCAATATAACATTTTCTAACGTATGTCATACGTTTGGATTTCAGACAACATTTATAATAAAACAAAAAAAATCTAATATTATGAAGTGCACACTTGATAATATTATATTAGTTTTCAAACTAACTAAGATTAGCAAACAGCAACAATACATACTATTAAACCACAAAAATACACAGAATATCCGTTTTTCAAAATCAGTTTTAGTAAAATCAGCTATTTCTCTTTATACTTAGAGAAATATAAACATACGACAGACAGACGAAAGCATGGACAGCATATTAGGTACTATGATTTTCTTGTAATAGTACTAGTATGGATGTTCAATTGCGAAGGGGTTATACTTATTATTCGAGTCATGCCAGGTATTACGTTGATGGATGATGGAAACTTCGGCACGAGTTTGATGAATTGCTCCACTTTGCAGATTTGACGCTGTAACAGCCTAGTTGAAGAAATAATAAGTTTTCTTTGAATGGTTATTATTACTAATCAGTTTTGTAGGAGTGTAATAAATAAAGTACTTAAAAATCGAACGATGTAACACTAGAAAATGAAGAAGAAATGTGTAGTCTGTTTTCTAATATTGAGGCGAATTTCATTATTGTAATGAAACAACTTTTTGCGATTTTATCGCGGTTTATTAAGGTTTTTAAATGCCCGACGTTTACGATACTTTACAACAACCATCTTCACAGGAGAACTGAGGTGTCAGACGTCCTAACGTTACAAAGTTATTCGAAACTACCCTATGTTACATCAATGTTTTAATTAGTCCTCTCTACGCAGAAAGTGATAACTGAGTCTTTAATCTGTGGTATATTTTATATTATGCTTGGTTTTTGGTTTTAATATTTTAATAATGAAATCAATAAAAAAAGGTTTTTAATTTCAATAGCCTCACAGATCATCCTTGGTTGGAATCGGTAATCTTTTGTGAGGATGTCGCTGTGTCAACTGAGTGTGCAATTGTGCATGTAACTACAGCGTTTGTGTGAAACGGACTCTACGTTGATTACGTGGGCCAATAACAACGCAGACAAAATTTTCGTTTCTTAAAAACAGACTATCGTATTTGTTTCATCGTTTAACCCAAACACTTATATAATAATAAGGTCGAATTAGATCACTAAAGCTCCTAAAATACCGGAGCAGCAAGTAAATGTTCTACTACTATAAAAAGAAAACTATAGATTTGGAAGAAAGAAAAAACTCCTTAACATTGTTGTTTTTGTTTGTCGTTATTTACGTATTAACATTATACTTTTAAGAAATAATAAGCTTTCTAAAAAAAGTATTATTAACTAAACAAAAAAAAGCTTATTGTTAGTTATTTTCTCTTATACTATTTCTCACTACTAAGAACAACATAAATCGCTTATCTGATATTAAAACTAGTTTGAAATTTCTTTTAATTCGTTTTATCAATAGAAATCATAGACGATATAATTTCATAAAACTCATCACGATAATCGAAATTACTAGAGCATGAATATACTCCGCTGTCTTTTCCAGCTGCAGCACGTGTGTGTATTTTTATGTTTTATTGTGTTGTGAAGTGTAACCTACATACTGATTGTGACAATAACATTTCTTCAAACTGATACATCTTCTCTATACAATAAAAATGAATGATACTAAGCGCATAACTAGAGAATGGCTCGACCGATTCGGCTAACTTTTTTTTTATACAAAAAAAAATACTATACTTAGTTCGTTTAATTCGATAAAACTTTACTAGCTAATAGACTTTTTAACAACTTTACAAAGTCGTTGATTCGAAGTGGCCTGGGAGATTTTTTTCGCAATTGTGTTTTTGATGGAATTAGTTTTTTTGAGTGTGCGAGGAGTTTTAATTAGAATAGTTCGATTAGAATAATTTCTAAGGCTTAGGTTAAATAGCCGTCGACATGCAATCTAAAATGGTAAATATAAAGTTCGTATTTTTTTTTCTCACACATGAGGAAATTCTAAAATGTTTTTTAGCGGTATTCGAACCCGCACCCCCGACATACCGTCGATGCTCTAGCTATTGAGCTATGGAACGATGTACCAGCCGGGCCGAATTTTTTTTTTTGCTAATCACGTTCATCATTTCTAATCAGGTACATCGTTCCATTGAGACCGATCTCTTGATACTGTCGGTATTTTAAGCGACTACTCGCACCACTAAACCATAGCGGTTGTTGGAAATAAAAAGATGGTAAAATTTAATTACTTATTCTTCATAATGTACCTCATTACCGTACACAGGATATTGATGGAAATATAGTTATTATTCCCCTTAAATATGATTTCCTCGCAATGTCGAAGAAGGGGGTACATAACGATATTTTATTATCGAATTTCGAGGTAGGATATGTAAATATTGGTTTATTACAGACGTACGAAGACCCGACGATTTAATTTGCATGTTCAATATTATATGTGATGTGTAACTTTCCTCCGATCCTCGCACATTTCTAACATAAACATAGAAAACATAAAATGCCACACATTTATAATATCTTAACTACAGTTTCAAATACTTAAAAATAGACCTTGTAATAACAATAAACATGTAAGAAAAAAAATGTTGTTTTGATAAGAATAACAAAAAAAAAAATTGAAATCTTTTCAATTACAAATTGTTTATTTTATCAACTTCATTTTTAATATCATCAGTATTTTATTAAATGTTCGCGATTTCTGGGCCTGATTGATAAAGTGAAAACTATCTTTGGACTTGAAATGCAAATGTTCTGTGAAGAAAGAATATAAAAATTAAACATTACTTTTTGTTTAAACTTTGTCAATTAACAAAATTATGAATTTAGTGTAGGTATATAGATACAAACCCTGTATTACCCACGCACCGTTATCGATTATATAATCCTGTATTGAATTATGAGATATAGCTAATCATTTCAGCCTATTACAGTCCACAGCTGGACATAGGCCTCCACAAGTTCGCGCCAATAATGGCGTGAACTCATGTGTTTTACCCATAGTCACCACGCTGGGCAGGCGGGTTGGTGACTGCAGGGCTGGCTTTGTCGCACCGAAGACGCTGCTGCCCGTCTTCGGCCTGTGTACTTCAAAGCCAGCATGGATGGTTATCCCGCCATCGGTCGGCTTTTTAAGTTCCAAGGTGGTAGTGAAACTATGTTATCCCTTAGTCGCCTCTTACGACACCCACGGGAAGAGAGGGGAGGCTAAATTCTATGCCGTAGCCACACAGACATATAGCTAATAAAACAGCATTAATATTAATTTACACGGTATTATAACTAGCATTAATTTGTAAAATATTTTGTTCAATTTTAGTACATAAAGGAATACTTTGTCTGAACTGTTGTGAATCCGAACACAGGACGATCCTTCCTTCTTATGTAAACGACCATTTTTGTTTCTTATGAAATGGTCAATATTTCTGTGGATACACATAATATTATTGTAAATATAAAATGGAGTTTATTTTTATTTTATTCAAGATATCTTGGGAAGAGTTTTGAGCTTCAAGATATTATACTGCAAATGGCTACTTTTGAAAAATGACCACTGTTACGTTTGTTAGATCGCGTTGGCTTTTGTTTTTCTGTTACCGAAAAACAGTAGACATAATACCGAAAGGCAAGATATAATGAAATAAATAACATTTACTGACCAATCTGTAGTGATATTGGTCATTCGATATATTTTTTAACAAAATAAGCTGAGGAACTAAGTTTTCCGTTTAGAGAGAAGTAAATTTACTGAAGTAAAACTTCTTTACGCACGCTTGACTTAGGGAGTAAGCTGGTGAATGCGTGATGCGGGCGTTACGAAAAGTGTGATCGGGCGAGGCGAACTTAAGATGAGAGAGATATATAAGTTAGATGGAGTTTAAGAAGATTTACTTCTGTCGTGTGGTCTAAAGCACACTCGTTTTATGAACTAAACCAATTAAAAACTATTTAAATAAAAAATATTTTTATGGAAACAAACAAAATTATCGTTTTATATAAATGCGAATACCAGAAAACTCGTTTATTATTTAGTGACAAGTGAACTTATAATTTTCACGTAGTAAATTTAGCAGAGAAATTTTCGTATTCCCTGGGGCCTCCCGTCTCTATCTAATGAATATTAATCCATCAAATAAATGGTTTCAAATCTGAATCACTAAAATTGCTTCCAAATACGCTATCATAAGTGCGTTCGCCAGAATTTTGAATAGTGTAATAACTGTTACATTATTCACTCAAGGGAAATAATAATAATTATGTAGAATGCAATGTTCTATTAATAATTTATTGTTCTATTAATAATTTATAAGTCATTTAAATATCGCAATTAGTGGATTTTTGATATTTAATAATATTGTAGGAACTGAAAGTGTTCAATGCACTTCTTTGTGCATAAATAAAATAATGTAAATAGCAACATATTATGTAATAATATGTTGCTATTTACATTATTTATTAGTTATATTTTTTTTTTTAATCTTATTGTATATAGTTAAGTCTTTTTAATATACGTTGTAAATATGTCTCCATAAGATAGTTCTATATAAATAAATAAATATCAGAAGCTTGCTGATATATTTAACTAATAATATGTATACTCTATTGTAATAATATAAAGTAACTTTTTAATCACTTAATTGTTAGTATGCTAAAAATAAATCAAGCAAAACTAATGTAAATGGTAAAGTGATAACAACTTATTAGTGAACAATGAGGAATACAAAACGCCTACACTTATCTTTGTTTTAATTGTGAAAGTAAAAGTTATGCCATATTTTATCGCAGGCGTTTTGTTTTTACAAGTGACTAAAACTATATACAACTAATTTTACATTTATTAATAGCAAAATGACAAAATAAATTTGGGTGGTAAATATATTGGTTATGGCTATTAGGATTTAAATAATGTTATAATCTTTTTTATATATAATTATAAAATATCTACTAAATCTGCAAAATTTAAAACAACTGAAAGACTGATGGATGTAAAATATACACATTGCAATAGATCAATCGATCCATTATTGCGTTTAAAGACAGCCATTAAATATTAAAACGTATTTTCGACGAAATCGCAGTATATAACCTTGTAGAACAATTTATATTTAATTAATTGAAAATTTGTGTTTATTGTAACTAGTTCTATAGCGAATAACTTTATTGTTAACGACTTATGCTGAAGAGTAAAAGTTATAACAAGAATCTCAGATAATGAAGAAGGAAAGTTAGTTAATGAAGCTGTTCGGTTTGAGAATGTAATTAATAAAATACGTTACTCTATTAACTGAATTTAAATTCAGAGACGAGACACTATAATTAATTTAATTATAAGTTAATTTTCTAACCAATGAATAATAAAGTGATAATTCAGAATTAATCAGCGTCTGTAGCGAAGAAGTTGAATTTTTCAAGCATATCCCAACTAAACACATGACGTAAATTTACGTAAATGTGATATCAGTGTGACATAAAACACTAATTTATATCTTGATGTCATGTGTTCACTGGAATATTAGTTCCTTTTGCAAGCTGTGAATATTTTAGACAATGGGTAGGTAAATATATTTAAGATTTAATATGTATGTACCTACGTATGCTACATTTATTTTTATTACATTATTTGATGCAGTTTAATGTAATAAAATGTTATGAAACTTTCTAATAATTTGTAAAAAAAAATTTAATACATTTTTAAAAAGTTTTTATTAGCAAAAGTTCTATTTCAGCACAAATTTACATTATAACGATAAAGTAACTGAGGAGTAATCTAACTGAGGTAGGGCACAGCAGGAAATTTCCTGCTCAAAATTGGAGCAGCCCGACTGGGGTAGTACCTCGACCTTACAGAAGACCACAGCTAAATAATACTGTTTTCAAGCAGTATTGTGTTCCTGTTGGTGAGTAAGGTGACCAGAGCTCCTGGGGGGGATTGGGGATAGGGTCGGCAACGCGCTTGCGATGCTTCTGGTGTTGCAGGCGTCTATAGGCTACGGTCTTACCATCAGGTGAGCCGTACGCTTGTTTGCCAACCTAGTTACATAAAAAAAAAAGAACTAGCTCCAAATGTCATATGAAATGTCACACAGTCCATCTAAATTGTATAATTCCAAAACGGTATACTCACGATTTTAAAAAGAGTAAGTTTGACTGCATCGTTACACGGTACCTTGTCATTAAAACAGATAATATTTTGACGGTGACACTAGTCTAGTCAACAAGTTCAAAAACGTGTTAAATAGAAATAAAGCTCCTAAAAATATGGGCGATAGCTCATTCGATTCGGAATGATGCAAAATCCACGTTGTCTCGCTATTGGGTGCTCCGATTCGGTTTTGGTTATTTTTCGGATTTCTATATCTATATTAGTGCAGTGCTGGGGGTTTTTAGTTTTTTGTAACGAAATTATGTCGATTAACGGTCTAATTTTGAAGTTAGATAGGTTAGGGTTATTTTTTTTGTAACGAATTTGCGGGTATTTTGAGTACGGATTTTATGAAATTCCACCCACAGGAGGGGGTTGCGGGGCTTAATAATATATATGGCAAACAACGTTTGCGGGGTCAGCTAGTAATGTAATAAAAGTATACCTATTACTGTACCATTTTATTATTTTTCGATTTAAGAGGGATTTTAAAATGGGAGTCAAATAAAATATACTTCAATTTACATTTTACAGTAAATCGTTACAATGTGTTATAATTATATCACATCTAAGTTCAACTTATTGAATTCACAGGAAATATGTTTCATCCGAGAAACTCCCAAGAGATCAAACAGGAGGCTTTAATTCGATTTCAGAGCCATTAAAGTCTGCTAGGTATACATGTACGGTGTAACGCAATAATTATGTAGAATGAAAATTTTCAATTACGCGTCAAAATAATGTTGTATTAAAAAAAACGTTACAAAATAAAATGTTTCAGTTACTCTGTTTAACTTATTATTTATATCATTCTTTGCATATGATTGTTTCATATGAAATTTTAAATTTGTATTCATTCGCTTTTACTGATATTTAATAAGCAAATAAAATATATAATAATACCAATAATACTATAAGGCCGAAATGTGTACGTTTCGCCAATCGAAACTTTTTTTTAAATACTATTACCAAAGAGTATTACATTAAAAATCTTGTGAACAATTTTTTTTCTAAAATTACTTTTTCATAAAACTTACTAAGTAGAAACTTATTTGTGTAAATTATATTTAGCGTTTTAAAACACTTTTGATACCGCGAAAATATAAAATTATTTAAAAATATAATGTGTCCAAATATAGACTCAACCGCATTTCATTACACAAAGTTATTTTTTTCTTAATAGGTAGGTATGTGTCGTGTTATGTCCGCAGTCTAAGAGCGTTGCGGTGGATGCAATATCCGAGTAACAATTTAGTTACCGTATCGGCTTGTACACAGTAGCTAAATAAATTACACATAATATTCGTACAAGCTAATATGCACTGTATTATGAACTAACAAGTATATAATAGCGTTCTTAGTAGCTCATAATTGAAACCTCGTAGCCGGTATCTTATACTATTAAACGAGCAATTCTTGTATATATATATATTTTCTGAATCTCGGAATCGGCTCCAACGATTTTCGTGAAATTTAGTATGCAGGGGATTTCGGGGGCGAAAAATTGATCTAGCTAGGATTCATTTAAAAAAATGTCGTTTTATCCCTGTTTTTAGGCAATTAAAAAATATCATTAGAATACGAAGCTTAATTTCACTATTGCCAACATATAAAAATAATATGTTTACATTTTTAAAAACTGTGAATAGTTGATATTAAATTCGAGATATACCTAATTTCTTTTCGTGGAAACAAAGGTTACTGGGATGATATTTTTTCACTTATTAGCTGACCTAGCGAACTTCATAACTGCCGTATTTTTCTCTGTCGACAGTGTATCGACTTTTATACACATCTTGTTTTGGCAATAACGAACGCAATAAAAGAATTGTACAAATTGGGGAAATCATACATTTCGGCGATTTATTTCTGTTTATATAAATTTTAGTCATTTTAATCTGTTTATTTTTTATGTAAAATACAATGTTCGGCCAAATGTCGGGACATCACTGTTGCATGCGTTAGGAATCGCGTGGTGCCCCATTATGACGATACCATTCGTCGACCAAGATCAATTTAACGCAAATAGTGCAAATAATTTCAACATCTTTACGGACGGCAGCAAGATTGAGGGCAAAGTGGGGGCGGCATTGTCTGTATGGACTGGCGCCGCTGAAGCCAAAACCCTCAAGCTCGCTTTGCCGTCCTATTGTACGGTCTACCAGGCGGAACTCCTGGCGATATGCCGGGCGGCGCGGATGGCCGCAGATCACTTGGCCGGATCAGTCGGGATTTATTCCGACTCCTTGTCGGCACTGCTCACGTTGGAAAACCCGAAAACCCTCCATCCCCTGGCCGTTGAGGCGCGGGAACACCTGCGAAGGGCTCTGCTCCGGGACAAACGTGTCAGATACCATTACCCGTCACCTTCAGGCTTCGGGCTACTGCGTTAAAAAATGTCTCAAAAGACAAATCTGCTGAAATATAAACATGTAGGCTAAACTATTTCATTCTTGGCTGAGCTATAATCTTGACGCGTATGGGCGAAACCATTGGTTAAACCTGTATATCTTGGAATAAATTAATTTGGCCCAGAAGTGGGTCTCTTTCTAATATTAATAAATATGAACCTAAATATATATGTCACCTTAAATTATTCTAGAGACATGGAATTTTTTGTGAAAGGTAAGAATACAACACAATTCTTAAAGTTATTTTTGGATAACTGGTAAAAAAATATTTATTGGTATTGTTTCAGTGACGTTTCGACAGAGGAGGGTGACAGATGAAATCTCTCTGTACTATAATAAATTACCGTAAAAGTAGATAAGACATAATTATGACATAATATTCGTATGACAGCTAGTTATTTCTGGTCAATAAACTAAATTGTTATAATACCTATCTGTTTTTATGTTTTCTTTGAATCAATAGGACGCAAACGTGGCCTCTTACTAGTACTTACATATACATACACTAATCTCTTCAGACGAAAATCTCGTATAATTAATGCTGAACTTCACATACATTTAAGTTGCTTTAATCAACAATTACTTCTAAATTGGTTGACAGTTTTGGTAACTACTCCCATTCTACATGTTATAGCGTAATTTTAATAGTTACATTTTATCTTCTATATATATAAAAATCAATTGCTGTTCGTTAGTCTCGCTAAAACTCGAGAATGTCTTGACCGATTTAGCTAATTTTTATCTTGAAATGTTTGTGGAAGTTCAGGGAAGCTTTAAACGGCGAGAAACATAAATAATATATAACGGAAAATACTAAAAACGATGATTTAATTTTCCAATACAAAATGTTCATAGCGGGGAAATTTAATGTCTTTTGTCAAAAACGTTGTCAATTGGTTGTCAAATATTATAGGTGCGTACAGAAAGTGTTTTGTGTATATTTTTCACAAATATACGTAGGTGATACGAAGTTCACCGGGCCATCTAGTTTTTGAATAGAAATTGCCGCAAGAAGCAAAAATCATCTTTCAACTCAATCAAAAAACACCGGAGATTGACAGGTTCGAGCCAATAAATAAACTCTTCAGCTTTATCGTACTTGTATGTAGTATATATTAGAAAAGTTAACGTACAAATCTGAAAGTTATTGAAACACATTTCGTTATCAATAAACATATTCGTACAAATAGATATCGATTTATGCTGTCACGAATTATTTTCGCAAACGTCAATTCGCATTGGTTTTGTCGTCTCTTATAAAAAAATCTGATTACATACGTAAATTCAATATACTTCTTGAAGAGCCCTTATGTTTGAGAAATTGACATTGACATTTTCAATACGAGATATGTGCCAGACGTGAATGTGGTGAATTAAAGCATTAATTTCGATGGTTGTGCGTATACTATACATTTGAAGCTTTTGAATCAAATCTTTTATTTTTTGTATTCAGAAAAATATCTAAAATTATTAATTATTTTCGAAAACGCGTATTCTATTGATAATATAATAACAGATAGTAGAATGTTTAATGATTTAAATCACTTAGATTGTTTGTATTAATAAATAATGCGAGAGCTTATTGAAAAATTAAAACATAATTATATCGCCCATTTGCGACGATACTGTGACATCTCGAATTATACGATTTTTTGTTTTACCGAAATTCTGAATCGCGATCTCGTGTTCTATTATCTCCAATAAGATGGTATTTGTTTCTCTAAAAACAACAATACTATGAGAGAAAAAGACAAAATGTTACTTTATAGCGCTGTCTCGTTTGGCGATCTAGTTGACTTCGAATTTCGATACTGTGACAGTTCAGTTGCCACCTGCGCTTTGATGTGAGGTGTTCTTCAAAATCGTGACATCTCGAGGATATCGTGGTATTGGCGAAAAGTTAAGTATTTTATAATGTTTTTATTTTATTCGATAACGTGGCACGTCATACTTATCACAATGTTCTTGTAAATCAAAAAGCGTAGTTAACGAGATATTTTTTTAATGTCACGTTCTTCTTGTAAGAAAGTCAGAGTGCCACGGGGTATATTAAATAGTAACGTTGTAGATGATGAATATTTTTCTTATATTGGAAAGATGTTGTAGGTCATTTGTTGATGTTCTGTTATTGCAGAATAGATGTCAATAAAATTGAATGGTGTGTCTGTTTGTCACATTGTATACACTAAACAGTAATACTAAACTCTAGTTATCTTTACAGATGGGGATTCGGTCCAAACGAATATTACAATTAGCACAATGCAATACAGCCGAGGATTCGCTCGGCAGCGGTTACCTAGTCGCTCCTAACAATCCGTTACAAACTGTGAATGCGCGCAACAACAACACAGAGAACAACAGCGACATGTCAAAATTAATTCTGATGGAACAATAGCACCAAAGCGAGATGACACACAGACAATGCTTTCTTTTTCACATTACTATTACTAGTTATAAGAATTTCACTCTTCTTTTACTCTTCTTTTTCACATTATATGGTGTTAAGCTAAGAGTTAAAACGGTGTCGAAACTTTCATAGAAGCTCTACTAAAAAAAGAGTCCCATCACATCAGAGCAAATTCCACGAGACATTATAATGATGGAAGTAAAACCATTTCCAATAAACACCGATACTATCTTGATTTTATTTAAAAAAAAGATGAATTCGAACTTTGCGAGCTTATAAACTAAGTAGGTACGTACGTACAGATGAAGACAGGAAAAATACAAAGGATCACTATCTAACACTTAGAAGTAAAGAAGATGTCGCGAACTGAGAAGGAGAAAGATAAGAAATACAAGTATATTTTTGTAGCCGTATTTGATTTACAAGCTGTATTTCAGTGCCCAAAAGGAGAAATGTCCGTTTTCTAATATAAATCAAAACTTAACGCATTACACCTGACAATTTATGATCTCAAATAACTCTGTCAAGATTTACGTATGGGGTGAATCAAAAGCTCATAGAGGTGTGAACGAGATTACCACCTGTGTTTACGAGTACTTAAAGAAGATTTCTGAAAGGCAAATAGCAATGGATCTCGTTTTTTACTCAGATAACTGCACTGGCCAGCAGAAGAATAAGTTCATGATTGCTATGTACCTATATGCTGTGCAGAACCTTCCAAACATTAACTCCATCACACACAAATTTCTTATCAAGAGGCACACACAAAATGAGGGAGACTCAGCCCATTCCCAAATTGAACGCCAGGTGAAAAGGCAACTAAGAAGTGGACCTATTTATACCCCCGAAGGATTTATCGGGGCGATCAAAGCTGCAAGAAAAAAGTCAGAACCAATGCATGTAAACGAATTGTGTTACAGTGACATTTATGATTGGAAGGCTGTTCTTAATCAAATGAATTTTGCAATTCATAAGGATGAAGACCAAAAGGTCATTAAAACGTCTGAAATCAAAGTAGTTCGAGTGCAAAAAGATGATTCCTATGCGATTTACTACTGTACTTCTTACGCGGACCAAATGAAAAGGCCTGCGGTAACAAAAAAGAAAGCTGAAGAGATCAAACTTACTATACTTATACCAATAAACCGGGATTAGCCAAAAAAAAAGAAACATGATCTTCTTTCATTACTAAACAGTAACCACATTCTTGGCTATTACAGATCATTTTTCGAAAATTTGTAATTTTTGTACTATTAAGGTAACATAACTACTACATTATAACATTTTTTTAATTTGATACTATTAACATTGTTTAAAAAATGTTAAGAATATATTATTTATTATATTACTATACTAAAGGCGAAGCCTAAACTATAACATTAAGATTTAAGACTGATTTTATAGAAGTGATGAATCTCAACAATATTCCTAAGTTTGTAATTTGTGTGTTGATAATTTTAGTATTTAATTGTGATAACTAGTTTGTTATACGTACTTACTAAATTAGTACATATTTTTCTACTGAGGTATTATTATACTTATTGAATACCTACAGATCCTCTTACTTTGTTTTTAGTAGTTTACGAAATTGCTAGTTTTGAGAGATTTACGCTTATTTTTATAAATTTTAGTTGTTAGGATAAGAAAACCTAATGTGAGCATAAGTATTTTATACAATATACCTTCTAAAGTGCCTGCCTGCTTAAATAATATTTTTATAAGTTAAATTTAACATAGCAAAGCAAAACGTCCGCCTATTCCAATAATTACCTCTTTTTGACTAATTGTATTGTTCTTAAAATAAAAAGGTTATTTTCAAGATTAACGTTTTATTTAAAAATGACTTGGGTAAATATATTTTTTACATCATCTTCAACGTGACAACTAAACTTACCACCTTCCAAATATATTTTTTAAATAATCTTCAACGTGACAACTAAACTTACCATGTTCAAAATATATTTTTTACATCATCTTCAACGTGACAACTATACTTACCATCTTCAAAATATATTTTTGTACTAGATCAACGTGATATGTTTTCTCTTTTTTTTTCGATCGCTATAATTTCATTAATTTAGACGGAAATTTATATCCTATTAATAATATTTTAATTCATTAATAGTTTATCTTTAATCACTTCATACACAATTAGGCTATCCTGACCATAATTTAAGAGTTATGGTTATTCAAAAGTTAAAAAGTCGTTTTTTGTAAAATCACGATTTTTGATATATCACACTATCGTCGCAAATGGGCGATATAGGTACCTACTAAATTAATTGTACTCAAAAATACAACTTAAAATGAAAAAAAAATGCGTGCGTAAAAAAGAATTAAAAAAAAACGAATTTAAAATACAAAAAAATAACAAAAATAACTAATGATAAAAAGGCAACGTCACGCGGCATTCCCAGGTGGTCACCCATCCAAGTACTGACCATCCCTGACGCTGCCGCATTTTCTATCGCCAAAATTTTACCCCTCATGCGCTTAGGCGAAGTTTCACTTCACAAAAAAATTACTATAACACCTTTTGGAATCGATAATACTGACTATTCAGCTAATGTTATGCACGAATAATTACCGCATAAGCTTAGGATTTACCAAAAACACGTGAGCTACAATGCTATTAGCTTGTCACGTGTCAGATTGTCAATATTATCGATGCAGAACTAAATGTAATCGAGGTTGATAAATACTTTAATAACTCTTCTAATTTAATAATTCTTCTTTTCTCTTTACCTTTTGTGGTGAGTAGGCCACTTAATCTTTTGGATAATTAACGTCATGCACTTTTCACTGGACATACATTAAGGTAACTTAAAGTAATAAATAGAAAAATTCTCTGTCTGGTATGATTTTGGGAACTTGCCGTATCTTTTATTAAAAAATAAATAAATATTAGCAGCATTTCGTCAAAACTTAGTCGTCTAACTACTACGTCATTTTAGGGTCAAGACGACAATTTTTAAAAAAAACGTGTTATATTGTATTGTCATCGGCCCTTGACTTCTGTGCAAATTTCCATGTTAATCAGACTCCTAGAAGTAGGTGAAAATGAAGTTCAAAGATTCCGTTACATACATACAGGTCAGGCTAATAAAAGCGTGTTAAAAAATTAAGTACCAGTTTTTAAACCTTTACGGTTACTGTTAATATTTTTATTTAAACGGGACTTACTTTACCACGATTATCATTTTAAGATTTCAGCGATTTCAAATACTATGGGCGAGATTAACGCGGGGAGACCCGTTTAAATAAAACCATTGACGAAAAACAAGATAAAATAATATTACAAAAGTAAGACATACGTCACCGAAGTCATCCGTCTCGTGTCACTATGTCTTGCGTCGCTCACTCAGACATGTAATCTCCCGCGTACCACAAATAAGTGTCAACCCAAGTCTAATATGAAGTAATCTATATGTATATAAAATTTTCGTGTAATTGTAAAATGTAATTTTTATGAAATTTTATGTGCATATCGGGTAGGTCTGAGAATTGGCGAACATCTATTTTTCATACCCCTAAATTATAAGGGATTAAGGGGGTTAATAACATATATGGCAAAACAACGTTTGCGGAGTCATCTAATAGTACTATATTTTTTGCAACAATACACTTATTATAAGCCTATATAATATGATCTATACTTATTATAAAAATAAGTCCCCCGGCCGCGTCTTTCTGTCCTCCTGTCTGTCTGTCTGAACGCGATAAACTCGAAAACTACGCAACGGATTTTTATACAGTTTTCAACAATAGAAAGAGTGATTCTTGAGGAAGGTTTAGGTATATAATTTATTATGTTTTAATGTAAATTCGCAGAAATACGGCGATAAATGTTGAAGAGGTCGCAAAAAATCTCGCCAACGGGGAGCTTTCCACGCGAACGCCGCGTAAACTAGCAAAGATATAGTTAAATAATGTACTAGCGAATTCAAAATCTATAAAAATTCTACAAAAAAGTCCGCGATAGCATATCTCTATCTCTTATGGTTGACTTACAATAACCACTTTTATGTTCATATTTTAAATTAAAACATTACGTTATTTTCAAAGCTATTTTCTTTAGTTTAGTATTAATCCTTATCCAAATGAATATGTTAGTTAGCTTAGGCATTTAATGCAGATTAAAATTTCCCTTTACACTATACCAATTAGATGAATAGTTTTTGAGATATCGTCGTTAGAAGTAAATATTAAAAATTAAATTAACGCGCAACGAAGTGGGCACGGGTCGGCTAGTAAAATAATAATAATTTTGGTGACATTAAAATGACCTTAATAATGTAACATATTAAAGTCAATCTTAACTTAAGGAGCTAAAAACCAAACAAATATGGTACACATATCTAAACATATAAAATAAATATACATAGTATCAAATACCAAAATTACATCGATATCTAATAGCAAGAAAACTCGACGTTTTGAATCAAATAATAAAATATATTATTAGCCCAAGAGTCTGCGAGAGCCAGACCTTCGTCATTTTACAAAATCTGAAATTTTCTCAGCGCATGCTTCCAACATAGGTAGTAGTAATGTCCGAATATGAAGTTAAGCTTATAGTGGCTTTTGCAGATACCAGGTAGTAAAGGCCATTTAGTATTATATAATATTTGTTATTGAACTTGCACATATTGCCATACGTCGTATTCACTCATTTGCTGCTTGAAAGGAAATGTAATCTCGCACGACTCTACAACCAGCTGAGATTTTGCGAGATCAATAATTAATTCCCAGTAAGCGCTGGAGATTGGGTAATTATATGAAAATGTTATAAATTTCCTTTGCTGTGCGTTTGTAAATGAAATTAATTAAAAATAAA
This sequence comes from Melitaea athalia, assembly GCA_905220545.2. Lineage (NCBI taxonomy): Eukaryota > Metazoa > Arthropoda > Insecta > Lepidoptera > Nymphalidae > Melitaea > Melitaea athalia. The sequence continues at coordinate 9,702,510 of HG992194.1, read as the reverse complement.
TATACCTAATATTGTATTTTGAAATAATACATTAACAAATTTATTTTTGCCACTATTTAAAGTCCTTATTCCGCCACCCACAGCGTATGAACGATAAAATATAAAGTATAATCGACGTGTACATATTTAAAAATTGATACAAATAACTGTAAATGTTAAATATGAGAAAATTTCATTTCCTTTTGTTCACATACACCACGGAAATGTAACAGTCAGTCATTACGTTACCAGACTCGTTAAAAGTTTGTGTAGACAACACGCTCAAACTACATCCACGGTACCTAATTGAATACCGGTGAATACTCGACTTTACAGTATTCAAGAAGCTCTAAAGGTTTTACAATATCCTCTACAAACTTAATAACCAAAACTGGCACTTTTGCTACTAAAAATAAAACAAAATATTTTCTTTTTATTTTATTACAATATACAAAGGTTTTTTAATAACAAAAACCATTTTCGCTATCGTTGTTTCCAGTATATATGTACCTATGTATCTTTTGTCTTTTGTTACAAATTCATATGCAAAACTTTAAGTACAATACTTGTAATGTACTGGTATATTTGTAAGTACATATCGCTATTTCATTCAATGATCTGAAATTGAGGCCAAGAGCGTACAAATAGGTATTGAGCCAATGATGTTAAATTAAACTAATACAACATCTATTGTACTTAAACTATTGCACTTTATATTGTAATAGAATCGGTAGGTGTTTGAATGATAGGTGTAAATGTATTATTAAATTAATATTTATATTTTCAAACTAAATGACTCGACGAAATGTGTTATTCCTTTAACATTAATTTATTCATTTTTAAAATTTTATTTATAACTAGCTTTGATTTTATTCATACAAGTTAAAAAAAATAACGAAAGGAGTATTAATTTTCAGAAATATGAGCTCAAATATAATAAAGTAACCATACATAGATTTTTATCTCTCGTCTCTTACTATCAGACTAGTTCGATGGTACCTTATCATCGCCATGATACTGAATTCATTAAATTACAATCTAATTATATACTAGAAAGTAATTAAAAATAATAAACATTTTGACTCGAAGCTTATAAATTCAATATTGATTTTATTTATAGAAGTTACAGAGCAGATATTGAATTCTCATATTTGAAACAAATAAAAAACAAGCGACATAACCAGGCTTTCTAGCAGTAATACTGAATGATTTTAAAAATAAAATATATTTTGATATCAAAGTACAGTAGTAGACAAAGGTTTTTGACACCCAGTTAAACATTTTTATTTTTTATTTTAAATACCTTCTAATAATAAAAAAGATTTCAATGTATCCTACGCCTCGCTAATCACGAAAAAATAAATGAAAAAAAGAGTGACTTATTACATTTAAATAAAATACCTCTGTTTTGTAGTTTACAGCAACTGGTTTTTATTTTTATTTGAAAAAGTATTTTAATAACTTTAAAAAAAATTAATAAAAAAATAGTATTTCTTTTTACTAAATCTCAATTACAAAAAAAGTTATATTCGCACTTCTTGCAAACAGAACTCTAGTCATAGTACTACTGCCTGTTCATTTGTCCAAAGGCTGTCTGTTAGACATTCGAAACTTTTACAGAATATGTATGAAATGTACAATGGCAAATGCACTGTATGTGTTGCACTTATAATACATTTTTAATATATAAATTAGATTTTACAATATAATTTTCTAAAATCTAACATTATGAAGTACAAAGACGTTTTCTTCAAACGTCCAAAAATAAATAAAGTAAATCCAATAAATTGGAGGATACACAAGTTAAATAAATACACAAATAGCATGAGAAGCAAATCAAAGTTTGTAAAGTAAGGATTAGGTAAGTAATAAGGAATATAAAATAAGAAACTAAGTAAAACTAAATTACGTATGTAGACTTAAAAAAATTGATGATTTTGTTGTCTATTAATTTGTTGTGTCGTATTACACGATAAACGAGTAGTTAGGTAATTTATTATAAGAGAAAGGGCCTGAGCTTGCAGATGATTTATTGGTATGACCTTAGTATTCGTTAGGGTTGTCTTGAAATTATCTATTAATAACATATCCAATTAATGTTCTGCCTATATTTAGTACGTAAATTATTTTACGACTCAAAAACATTATAATTAAATTACACATGAAGTTAATTAGACATGTTTATTAGTTGTGAGTTATCATTAATCATCTTTAACGACGCTTTCATCATTTTTTTTTAATTCTTATACGGAAATGTATTCAAGATCAATTGACAAATCTTAGGACCAGCGTATTTAAATAAACGAACAAAACTGATTACTCTTGAGACCAATAATTTTAAGTACCTACCTACTTCGAAAAACATCGAATACAAAATAAAACACGTTTTTTTAAGCAACAGATAACATAAGCCTCAAGAGTATTCTCAAAATTAGTTGTGACGTAAATTATTATCACCGATGTTATATTTTCTTTACTTTTCACTTTTATTGGAAGCATAGTACAAGTGATTATAAAGAAATGAATCGGATAACAAGTCGGAATCTGGTGAGTGATTAATGAAATATTTTAAGTATAAATAAGTCGTATCAACTGGAGTATACTGGGATTATCTGATGTCTGAAGAGGGGGAAGTACACGATGATCCTGGATTCCGGACACTTATTATACTTCCATGAGGGTGATGGGCTTTCCCAAAGTGGTGTCGGTTTCCTGGTTCACTAGACTTATTACTAGCCATGTTATGGAAGTCTGCAATGTGTCGACCCGGGTAGCGTACCTAGTACTTAAACTCACTAACAGGTACTCACTGACAGGTAGGTACTCCCTGAAAGCCTTAGGTACAGGTATATATGCCGACCTCGTCACACTCTGATGAGGAAGCCGATTCCATGTATGAGAAATAAGGATATACCAAAGCTATTCATGGAACTACATCGGCCTTCTACAACGTTGTTATGGGAGACTTCAACGCCAAAGTGAGACCAAGGACAAGACCGCGACGAATCGAAAATCAATCCACTCGGATCGGGACACAAAGCTTATTCGTTACAAACATTGAAAAGTTCAAGAATACAAATCTTTTCTCTTTATAATTGTATGGAACAGTCTATGGTTGAGTGAGAGATAATATTATGTGAGGGAAGGTTATGAGGGAAACCAAACCCAATGAAAGTCGATCTAACACTAAGTTTATTAAGGCTATTTAGAGTGTACCTATATAGGCAGAAGTACAGACGTCATTAGCATTAAACAAATAACAATTTAATTAGAAATCTGTATCAGGCAAATAATAATTTCGTAATAAATAAGCTAAATTAAGGGGTTATTAATTTGCAAGACAAACATATTATGTATTGTTCAATGTGCGTTGACCCGTACAATAATATTAGTTGAGGTTAAGCGATTTACTACTTAGCGTTACTCGTTTTAGAGTAGTTAAGTTAGTTAGTTTAGTTAGTTTTATAAGCTTATTATAACATCGCAATATTAAATACAGTGACAATTCTGAAGATGATTACACTAAGTAAGAAATTTGTAGAATAGCTTGTATTACATACGAGTATATTATAGTATATAAGATAATACTATTTTGATGTTTTTTTTCATTGCAACATACTTTGAAGTCGAAAGTCAAACAGTTCTTTTATTTAAAATCGTTATTTTCAAACTTGGTTCACAAAGGAAAGATGTAATATACCTTTACTAGTACCTACATGTATTACCAAAAGCATTCAAAACTTTTATATTCGATTCAGTTTCGAATACAGATTTTTATTTCGGATATCCGATAGTTTCATATACGATTACGTAGCTCCATAACATCCCTAATATAAACTAAATCGTATTAGATCGTAGCGTACCCGCAGCCCGGCTGCTCTTTGGCCTAACCGTCAGTGGATATTATCTTAGCCACGGTTCGGCTTCATCACAAAGTAATATGTATCATCATTTATTCCGTTATCGTTGTCGTATAATATTAAAATCGTGATTGGAACCTCGATAAGTCAACATGGATGCTTAAGTTTTAAAATTACTTGTACAAATTAACTATCGCCTTATTGTAAATCTTCTTTTAAAACATACATTTAATATACATTTCAGCGTTTTAATTAGCTTTCCAATGAACTGTATCTATGCATTTATAACGTCAATTTTTTCCGGTTTTGCTATACTACGTTACGATTTAGTTACGTTTAGATTACGTTTTCACTTCTAGTACTGAGTGTTAATGAGTCATATTTAATTTAACTTTTTCTGTGTAACTGTAAAGCTAAATGATAAGAGTTTTAACAGCTTCTCTAAAATCAAAATAGAGTTAGGTTTTTAGCATAATTTTTTTAAAGATAAGTTTAAAACTCATCTAGTTTTTTTTAAGATTTCCACGTTCACATACAAAGAAAGGTAGACAAAATTAAATAAAAATAGTTGCAATATTATACGACGAATAATATATAGTCACGAAACTTTATTATTTTATTTTGTTATTGTAATTAAATAAGAAAATTAATATATTTATTTTAAACTTGGTCAAGCTACGGCTTACTATATGGATAAAGAATACATATGCGGTAGATGTCATTAAACATATCGTCTGCCACATGGGACTTCTCGTTAGATATCTAATACAGAATGACATTCCCGACATGTGTTGGAATCTTCAGACACTTCCATCTAACGACATTTCATTTGATACAATCTGTTCAAGTATTAACACTCCGGATTGTTATCCGTAAATTTACTAATCTGTGTCTGTAATGCATATGTACCTAATATAATATATAAATGTGTGTAAAAGAAGCTTTGATCTACATAACATGCCCATTTTAAATAACTTTTTAACTGACGAGAAAATGGAAAAGATTATCAATTTATTTCGTACATATTTCCGTACGAAAATGCAAAATATTTCCAGGAAGGTTAAATTTTAAGAACTTTGTTATTTTTGTAATTAAAAAAATAATAGGAATAAAGTTAATTAAACCAATATTAGAAAAAAACAAAACTAGACTAATACAATTATTCTTGAATCATTCTCTTTAAGGCGACTAGAAGAGCTAAGTAACCTTCAAGAACGCACGCACACATTTACAATATCGACGTGAACGCCATTTAACTATGGCGCTTATAAAAATTAACTCGACAGCCGTTTAGCGAGATTATGCCCGACCATGCTAATAGATGGCGCGAAAGAATTTTGCAGTTTGACGGACGGCTGTCAGTTCGCATACATTTAGTTTTTTCGATCGCAATTATTATAGTCCGGGATTCCTAGTACATTTTTTTCACTTGATTACTATCAAGCTAATTTTCCGAGAGTAGCTTTATTTTGATGAGACGAACAAAAATTTCCTCTACGAAAACTCTCGATTGTGGTAGGTAATAGAGTTAGCAGGGGATAGAGCAGCAGTGAGCGTAGGACCGGGATTACGTACCACCAGTGGCGTAGCGTAGGGGGGGCGGGGGGGGTGGGAATTTCCCGTTTGTGGCTTACTTAGTAAATTAAAAAAAGAAAAGTGAAGAAGAAAGAAAAGAAAGAAGAAAGAGAAGAAAATTGATCTGGTGACATGTGGATTTGAACCGGGGTCATATAGTTTCATGACCACCCGATTTTCCACCTGATAACTTAATAGATTATGTCAAAATTTACTTTCCTATTCTAATAATGTTGTATTTTTTCATTATCTGAAAACACGGGTAAAACGAAATTTTCTAAAAACTAATCCTAGCTAGATCATCATACAGATGTTTGCCGTGGTCTGGGTGTTTGTGCAGTCCTTGTGGGTCTCCCCAACGTGCCTCGGAGAGCACGTTAAGCAGTCGCTCCCGTTTGTTATCATGTACGCCTGGTAGCGATCGTTGCTCATAGTAGGGAACATATCCGCCAAGCCGGATTGGAGCAGCGTGGTGGATTAAGCTTTGATCCTTCTCCTAAATGGGGTAATGGTCTAAGAAACGTGGAAGAGTGACCTTCACCGATCTGATAACTCGATGAGACATATTTTTTATCAAATATAATTTATGAACAAATATGCCTATGATAACTTGCCTATCGAAAAGTGGTCATAGCTACTTTTAATTTAATTAATTTTTTGTTCATCACCTTCACTCATATGATAACCGAATGTGTTTTATCTCAATTGATAGTTTTTAACACACAGAATATGTCTAGGTAGGCTCGTCTACTTATTTTTGGTCATGGCTACCTGGCAAGTAGATGTGAACAGGTAGGTCAATATATACCTATATTCGATACTACATCTACCTGTAAGATATTGTAATTACAAAACCAATCATATAGGCTTGCCTGCAAAAAAAAATAAAAAAATAGCATTGAGCACTTTTCGATAGGCAAGTTATCATAGGCATATTGTTATAAATTATATTTGATAAAAAATATGCCTCATCGAGAGATCAGATCGGTGAAGGTCGATGTTCCACGTCTCCTCTACTATAAGAGGCCTATGCCCAGCAGTAGGATATTACAGACTGAAGCGTAATCGTGAATTTTTTTTCTAAAAAGGGAGGCAAACATCTTAACCTTAGTGTATTAATATACCGGGTGAGTAAAAAATATGGAAACCCCGAAAAATTCGGAAAACCGCACAAGTTAGTCGTGAAACAAAGGTCAAACCTAGGTAGCTTTTAACGAGGAATCCAACGGTGACCTTTTTGTTTCTGATTTTTATTTCTTTTAGTTAGTTAATATTTATATAATTTAATAGTACTAAGTATTGTCCTACAAATTGCGTGGTACGTTATCCCGTTATCCCGTGAGCATAGGCTCACTGCTGCTCTATCTCCTGCTATCTCTGTTAGCTACCACAATTGAGAGTTTTCGAAGAGGATTTTTTGTTCGTCTCATCAAAATGAAGCTACTCCCGGAAAATTAGCTTGATACTAATCAGGTGAAAAAAATGTACTAGGGATCCCTACCTATTACTTTTTCCGATAAAAAAAAAACTGAACGTATTCGAACTGACATCCGTCCGTCAAACATCTAAAACGCCAAAATTCGTTGTTATCATTGTTATGACAATCAATATTTAGTAATAATAAAATATTCTTACCTTTTAATATCGTTCATATTTTGGGCATTTGTTTTATATGAACGTTTTTTACTTTTCGTGACGGGTTTCGCTTTATTTCCCATATTGAAAATAATTAAAAACAGTAAATAATCTTATTCGAATAATGCGGAAAAAACGAGCAACACGTCCGTTTAGCATCAGCCCTTGGCCGAGACTGTCTGTACACGGGCATTACGCACCCATGCGCACGTATTATGATTATTTATGCTCAAAAATAAGGAAACGTGTATTTATAAAAATCTATTGACCAAACAAAAGAATTAAAACACTATCACGATAGTATGTTGCTTAAAGAATAATTTGACAAAATATCAGAATTATAGCCTGTATATTAACATGGTTTTTACCCGTTAAAAGATATTTTTAGAGGTATCTTTGTGATTTTTTTCTATCGTATCAAATTTAAAGAATCATGTTTTCAACACACTATCTATCTAGCATATATCCTGCAGAATATCATATATTTTTCTATTATTTTTCACTGCAGTGGATCATATACTTTTAGGCGTTATAAAACATCGTTTTAGCTCTTCTAGTCGCCTTAACAACATATATATAAATCTTCCGTATGTTTATATACGTAAAACTTTCCACACATTCTTAACTTCTACTTCAATCCATAAAACGACAATCGCTTGCGTGATATAAAATAATCCATTAAAAATATACTAACGCTAATATTATAAACCATAATATATAAAGCCAAAGCTTGAATGGGAATATAATGTTGCTATAAAAGCAAACAAATTGCCATCTCACTATCTCTGTTATTTCTATTTCAAGAAGAAAATGTCCATTTTGTGATTTATACTTTTAAATTAATAAAATAACTTACAATGTATTGCACTTATCTCGTTTCTTTTATGGTACTTTAACTAATAAGACCTAGACTTGTTTTAAAAAGAGCACTTTTTTTCTGAGCTGTGACAGCATTCATAAAAAAACCACTTAGTGCAAAACTATGTCTGGATGATTAATTTTTTTTTTTCGTATTTCTTAAATATAAAGCTATGCGCTGAATTTAAGTAATGACAGCTTGAGGCTATTTATAAACATAATCTATACATATAATAAAATGGTAGAAAAGTCAAAACTGTACATTGAATATTTTTTTAAAAGAATACTTGGGGTGTGATCTACAATCGATACCGAAGCCAAAAATATAGTTTTTAGAATTTTTGTCTGTTTGTCTGTTTGTCTGTTTGTCTGTATGTATGTCCGGGATAAACTCAAAAAGTACTGCATGGATTTACTTCAAATTTGGCACGAATATTGTTAAGAAGTCGGGTCAGAACATAGGCTATATATTATCACGCTATCACCTACGGGGAACGAGCAATGAACCTTTATTTCTTCAAATGTATGTCCGGGATAAACTCAAAAAGTACTGCATGGATTTACTTCAAATTTGGCACGAATATTATTAAGAAGTCGGGTCAGAACATAGGCTACATATTATCACGCTATCACCTACGGGGAACGAGCAGTGAACGCACGCAGACGACGTCGCGGGCAGCAGCTAGTTATAACTATTTCATAGAAAACGCGATGATATTTCCGACAATCGATATAAATAATTTTTTTTTTTATTTGAGTTAACCATCATTCCCTTCACACGGATTACGTTTTCCAACTTCTTTTAACAAAACAAGAAATAAGTTGTTACTTTTCCATTCAACTTCTGCAGTTGCTTTTTCATAACTTCGCATTCATTCAAATCCTTCTATTGCGACATTTTGTTATTCTATTATTATTTTTATATTATATCTGACAAAAGACCTGTCCTGTCCTGACCTGATGATCTATCGAAAAATTGATGGGGACCAAAATTGTAGGAAATTTAATTTTAAACAACTTTTGTAATAACTATTTTTCGTGTAATAAATAAACGAGTTATTCAAGAGACAAAAAAATAATCCTTTACATCGAGATGGCGGATGCAGCAACAAGTCTGGTACCCCTACTTTTTGAATTTAGACTACCAGTGGCCAGTGTGAAAATTGCTGCTTCCAATTTTTGTAAATCTAAAATACTAATTCGACTGGGCTAAATCTTCATCTACAAATATGTGTATGCTGAAGGTATTTTGCGTGATTTTAGACCACCGATATATAATTTAAGATTAAATCTTCCGGATGTGCACATAATAAATTATTCCAGGCTGTAGAGGCCATTTAATATTCGTTTTACATTATTATTGTACATATTTTGTATTTATACGTAATATAAACGAGTAGGTATTTTATATTAAAATACGCGTTACGCCCGCTCTATAACACAATTTTTTTTACACAAGTTAAACTGCATGAACCATCTAGTTTTTGACATCAAGCGAAATAAAATAAAACTAATATAGTACAATTATACAAATATAGAAGTATTTATTTATTTATTTATACTTTATTGTACATCACATCTACAAATATCATTTACAGACTGTGAAGTACAATGGGCGGACTTATGGCTATGTAGCCATTTCTTCCAGACAACCCAAAGTTGTTGAGGTAGTTGAGGGAAGTAGCAAAAATAAAGGTTTTAAAGCATTTCCTGTACATTTATTCGCCTGCCTTTGTGTGAATCACACGCAATGACGCATGAAAACTATTGGACAAAGTTCAATTAAACTCAGTAGCGTTGTAAGCGTGACTTGACATATTCCGCATATATTTTACACATTTCTTTATAATTTTGGAAACTTTCTTTTATATCTTAAAAGTAAAAATTAAAAAATAAGGATTATCTTTGAGTTTTTCAAGTCCGTAGACATTAAAAAATACTAGTATTGAGATTGAAATGAATGCAAATCAATACAGTGATAATAAAAACTTAAAATTCGTATATCCAAGATGAACCGCAATTGGATTCTTTAATCTAGTAAATCAATAATCATCAGACTTCAGAGTGCCCTCAAAGTGCCCTCCCAAATACAAGTTAAGGGTAAAACATACGTAATAATTAATTCCTAAGGGCATAAGTTGTTGTAACATGTAATTAAGGGGAGGATACTGGATTCTGCAACACAGTACTGCTAGTGCAGGAGTCAGGGTAATCTATTTATTGTATGAATTATGATTGTGTCCAATAAAGATTATTATTATTACTATTAAATAATTAAACTATTAAAACACCGACGGTTTGTGGGTTCGATTCCTGCTCAGAATGGATATTTATATACGAGTATGTACAAATATTTTGTTTCTAGTTTGAATGTCTGTCCTTGTGGGTCTCCCCACCGTGCCTTTGAGAGTACGTTATGTCGTGGGTTCTGGTTGTTATCATAAATATATATTATGATAGCTGCTATCGTTGCTTATAGTAGGGAACATATCCGCCAACCTATGTCCAGCAGTGGGATGTTACAGATTGAATCGTGATCGTGATCGTTGTACTGGCTAAACCATAAGAAATATGTATAAAACGACGTATTAAAGAATTTTGAAAATTAGAAGGAATTTTTTTTTAAATGTACGTATGCACGACCAAAAATTCATTTACAGCGACGTAGCTTTAATGTGATACACTACATACACAGTTAGTTTCGACCCAAGTGCTGAGTCCGACATACGGTCTAGGACTGCCTACCCGGGCGTCCTGGATCACCCGTAAATGGGTTCCCCTGCGATATAAAGAAAAAAAATTTATTCTTCTGAGTCTTGCTCATAATTATAATGAGCAAGACTTTCTCATATCGCATTATTATTATTTACTAACCGTCTTAATTACCACTTAACATATTAAAAGTTCTATTAACGATCTTAGTAATAAAACATAGTTATTAATTGTTATGATAAGAGTAGTATATTGTAATAAATATTCATACCAATAATTAATATGACAAAAGCGCGCAGAATTGAGGGACATCAGTAGTGAATATATATTGACGTTATTAATATAACATAAAGTTTCAATATATGCAGCGGCGTTTATCATTTTTATTACATACGAGCTCTAACTACGGCTTCTATTACGTGGCCTTCGAGCCTAGTAATAAAATATGTTGGAATTGACATTGGCTTTGAAGTTGGTTGTAAATTATTATCAGACGTAACTCTTTAAGCATCTTTTTTATGCTACTCGTAGCAAACATGTATATGCTGTACCTGATGTTGAGCAGTCACCGTAGAGTATACACACCTACAACATCAGGAGCATCACAATCATCTTGTCTAATATATCACCACTGTCAATAATATACAGGACCGCAATACTACTCGAGGGCGGTTTTATTTGGCCGTGATCCTTTTTACAGGTGAGATACTTACCCAGTTTGTCTGCTTCATATTTTCGGCACATAGTTTCGTATATAACACGTAATATGTTAATTTAATTCTTCAGAAAATTTTGTTCAGAAAGTTTTAATGAATGCCCGCATTACGTTACACTACTCAAAAAAAACGAAACGATAAATACAAATGCGTCTAATCTATTTTATATATACAGGCAGACCTCGACTTACGTCGTTTCGATTTACGTCGTTTCGAGTTACGTCGAACAATGTTTTGACACTATTCCTCAAGCATACGTCAACTGTTTCGATTCCGGCATAGGAGAATTCACTTATCGTACATATATAATTATTTTAAGAACCTACTTTTGATAATAAAGTAAGTATATTCTTTGTTATGCAGTCTTTTTTTTATTTTGAGTCCGTGTGGATCATAACCCTTGAGTTTTACATGTAAACATATTATGAAAAAATATGTCTCGACTTACGTCGTTTTGATTAACGTCGCGTATTTTGAGAACCTATGTAAATAGGTCAGCTAGTATATGTATATGTTTCTTTGTCATTATCTCCATATTTTATGTTAAAAATGATAATATCAGTCCGTATTTTTCATTAAAGGCTTGACGAAGTATTTAAACGTCTGTGAAGCATTTTAATAGGATTGAGCACAGCTAGACCCTCGTCAAAACCTCTGTTGAAAATACGGAAGAGGTACTTCATTTTTAAAAATATACGACTGCCAATTGCACTATGTGCGAAATTTTAACAATGGTGCTATCAAATTATAAAAGGAAATCATTGATGAATATTGAAAGACAAATTTTATTAGATGATTATAGCATTATGCATGCGTTCTTACGTCAGTGATACGTCAATGTTTTTTACTAGATAATTTTGAACAAAGAAAATTATAAACAATTTAAGTTTTATCTGATCCAGGTTCGATTTCAGGCGGCAACTGAGTGCACCCTCTACATTGCTCAACTCCGGGTCAGTGAATATATATTTCCCAGAATTCCCGCTGAAACGTGCAGGTTACTTAACGATTTTTTTCTCCACCGCCGAACGCGAGATGAGTTTAACCACAAAGGTTCAACGATGCCGGCCTAAATATTTATCAACTATTCTTTTTTTTCGATACACTTGAACTGAGTCATTTAGCACATGTAATTTGTAAAAAAATACATGTTAAATAATAGAAATTATAACATAAAAATGAATCCAATACTATAATGTAATGTATTAAACATAACCTTTAATATCTCGTGCATTTGTGCGTAAATGGACAAGAAATGCCTGCGAACTTTTTTTTTTTAAACAAAACAAATCTTTTCAATTTTTCTGAATTGGTATATTATATTAACCGGAATGTTTCGTATTACGCAACTTTTCGTCGGAGGCGGGAGGTTCGAGTTAGAATTCAATTTACACTAAAAATTTCATGCTCTTAAAGCAGCTGAATATTTTCCAGGTACGCCAACATTTAAAACATTTTTAAAATAATGGAAACATACATTTTACTTATGTTATATATTTAGTGAACTTTTTTGCACTTTTTTTCGTTCGATTTCTTATAAGTATTGTGTATACTCGTATTTAGACTCTTTAACATCTTTGAAATTGTAAAAAGAGTTCAGAGTATACTTGATTTTAATACTTTATTTAGTTCGATTTATATAAATACTTTTAAATAGTGAATTCCGATTTTACAAATATTTGCCGAACAACCAGCACATATTCAAAAAGAAATAAAAAAACAAAAAGTCCTAAAAAGTTCTTAATTTAAAATATCCAATTCATGAAGAATGAGTCGTCCATATATTAATTGCACGCTCTAGTCATCTTTTTATACATACAACACAGGTTTATATACTTTTTTACAATAACCATATCTCTCGACGTTTCCTTTCTTTAATTTAATAGCTCAAGCATATTATTCAGTTCAAGAGTATACAAATGATAAAGATGTGTGAATTTACTCGCGCTATATTTCAGGAAGGACATTACTAATTTTGTAATAAAACACATTTTAAATTAATGGAACGTCCGGAAGTTTAGACCTAGGATCTCTCGTGGGATGAATGAATTTACGTGTAACCAACGGAATTGTGTTTTTTATATTCTAAACTGCAATTTCTACCTAATATTATATTCTGCAATTAATTTTTTCGTTGTTTAAACAAAAAATATGTAAAATGAATATTGGAGCATAATATTTTGTTAAAAATATTGTATACTTTTGTTAAACCTTAAATTTCCCTTAAACTGATAAAGACGCACATCTTTCGAACAATCCGGCTTATTTGATGTTCGGAGAACGGCAGCTGCAGCATACACAACTCAGCAGCAATATTTAAAAATATTAATGAAGATCCAAATAATATATTTTAAGCTGGTGTTACATGTATTGTGGGCCTGTATGATGCTCCGGCAAAAATTACAGATTTGAATACATTAAGTAACTGTCAAAAACACACTTGTTCTTTTACCTTTCTTACCTCCCACATCTGATGCAACATTTGAACATCTAAACTATTCTAATAATATCTGTAATCCAGTTACTATGAACCGATTACCTGACCCAGAAAATTTATTAAATTGTTTTTATTGTAAAAATGTTATTTTAAAATTGTAAAATGTTATTTTGTAATTTTAAAAAGGTATGCTGTAGCTGACTGTGGACGCTAAAAAAAATTACACTTAAAAACTAAGACCTGAGAACCTGACCCACTTGTCGAAACACAGTAAATAAATGTAATCATTAATAATTGTGTTTGCTCGCAAACGAAAAAAAAAACCGACTTCAATTACATCGAGAGAGAGAGACAAACTTCTTAGCAATCCATGGATTCACCGTGCAGGCGCCGGGTCCATCGTCTGACAGAGGGAGAAACTCAGAGCAGTACCCAGGACTTGCGACCTAGGTGTAGGTTTAAGGAGGCCTCCTTTACGATGCCCATTAACGCTCACCTTCACTGCCCGAGTTGCCCGCCCCGCCTAGCCAAATTTGGTAGGAACCTGTAAGTGCAGCTTTTGACACTCGTTCTAAAATAGAGTTTACTGCAGATCTTGACAGGCTAAGGTCTTTCAAAAGATCATAGAGAGATTTTGCTGGAAAACCTCTTGCTCCTACTTCTACCGCGTATAAATTAACCACATAGCCATTTTTGTTAAGTACATTTGTAAGATCGTAATATTTATTTAATTTTGTTGTGTGGTCTTTAGGAATGTTGGTTTCCCACGGTACAGTAAGCTCTACTAATATTATATGTTTGATGTGTCTAGAAAAGAGGAATATGTCAGGTCTGGATGAGGAAACACCAACATCCTCTGGGATTTTATAGTACTTTTCATATGTATTCATTAAAATAGTCCAATCATGTGCAGTACCTATCATTGAGAAAGGCTTGCTTTTTGAGTTGACAGTTGAACCACCCTTTACAAAGTTAATTTGTCCATTTGTTAATTTGTAGTAATACAACGTAATAAGACGAAAAAATAGTCAAGTAAATACGCGCTATTAAAGATTACTTAAAAAGTTGTAATCAGATCTCAATCTAATTTAAACAAAACTACATGACAAGTATTAACTTTCGATTAAAGTAAGAATCATCAAAATCGGTACACCGAGTAAAAAGTTATGCGGTATAATACAACGTAGGTCGACGAAAAGTAGTCAAGTAAATACGCATTATTAGATATAACTCCAAAAGTACTAGTCAGATCTCAATTAAATTAAAATGGGACCACATGACACGCAACACCTTTCAATTAAAATAAAATTGATCGAAATCGGTCTATCCAGTCAAAAGTTCTGAGTTAACATAAATAAAAAAAATACAGTAGAATTGAGAACCTCCTCTTTTTTTGGAAGTCGGTTAAATACACATCACAGAAAATATGAAATACTTAGTGTGACAATATTGCTAGATATGACTATGTCCAACGTAAAAGAAAAGAGCCAAAAACTACATAATATATTTCTGTGCCTGCTGTGAAAACTGATGCAAGTCGAAAATCATCATTTTATAGGAAAGCAAAAACAAAGTTAAAAAATTTCTTGTTTGTGAACTAAGCAGGCTAGGTTCAAAATTATAAGTAATACCTCAGATTAAAGTAAACACGTTACAAAAAGTTAGGTAGATATTACATGCTTTAAATTTGCTACTTAATTACTTTGCACACAATTTTTTTTTTAACGAAACACAAAGGCCTTTGGGTACTCAATCAAATAAACAGTCCTTTACATACAAATTATCTACATCAGTTAAGCGAAGCAGAGATCCTTTAGGATGTGCCAATAGAATAAACGAATATAATCCCAGATGCGTTAACCTTTAAAAACAGATCCCCAGTGATATTAAAAGATCCGAGTGAAATTCTCTAAGAAACGAATGTTCCAAGGGTTTAATAGAAACGAGGATTCGAATGAGATATGAAATTGAAAGAAATATGGATCTATTTATCGGATTTTGGATATGGGTTATTGAACAGTAAAATGTTGAAATGAAAACCCATTTGTATGGGTTCATCATTTTTATTTTTATTGCACTGAATATTTTACGATTTACGAGTATGATAAAATGTTTTGAGGTTTTAAGAAAAAAATCACACGACTAGACTTTTTGTTTTATAGGGTTTACTACAGATTGAAATTTTAGTTTTATTCATTCTTGTCTTTTTTTCCTGATTAAAAGCCTAAAAAGTGATTTACCTGTTAAAATATTTTTCCGACCAGGTGGAATTTTCAAATACTACCGTTAATCAAAACCCTAAATGAAATCAGTACACTTTTAGATATAATAAACTTTTAAAATATAGCATAAACTTTTGTCGTTTACTGCAGTCACACACACGACACTCACACTTATGCTTTTTATAGATAGATTAGGTTTATAGAAAGGTTAAATGCGTTATTGTAACATAGTTTTACACAACTCATAAGAAGCTCCAAAATAAAACTCATGAATATGCAACTTTTTATTTAAAATACATGCAAATATTTAGTAAAGATTACCTCGGATAAAAGAAACAAATGAATTAACTATTCATTAATTCGTTAACGACAAAAAATAATTGCTATTTTGATCGTTTATAAGATGGATCGAAACTAATAACAGGAATCGACCGAGCGTTATTTCAACAAACACGTCGCATGAATACTAATTTGACGTGAAGATAAATATACAATCAACACGCACTAGTGAATGTGATTATAAAACATTTTCAGAATATCCAACAAAATTGTAAACAACGCTGAAAAAATTTCTTTGATCATATATTTGATATAATAAATATTGTTTCAAAATTTGTGAACAATTGTTCAACGATAATTTTATAACTATGTTTATTTTTATGATATAAATTTATGTATAATTGTTATTTGTTATTTTTGTATGTAGCCTAAGCTGTACCTAACAGCAGACCAGTGCTTTTAGCTTTTGAAAACAAAGAAATTTATAGTAGAATGAAACACATTGCAAAAGAAAGAGAACACAACGAAAATGATAGGAAAAATAAATTATTAAATTAGGTATTAAATTATAATTTATTAAAAGCACTGGTCTTGAGTGCGTAAAAAGCAACGTTTATTTAAACATTGCATTTGTGACAAAATAAACTTATTTTCAAATCCGGAGCCTAATAATTACGGTTAAAGTTCGCCTTTTATTTCACACCTCTCGGCGGTCGTCGACAGATGCTTAGGGTTAAAATAATATATATCATCTACCGTCGCCAGCCGCATATCGAAGATATAAATAAGACGTATATTTGTTGTACTAAATTGTTTTGTTGCGACACCTAATGTTTAATAATTCCAAGGAATAAAGAAATTAGCAACAGGTATAGTAAAATACTAATAAAAGTGAAGTTAAAGTATCTTTATTATGATTTGACATATATAAATCTATATAAGATGGAATCAAAATCATGTTAGTGAAAAAATAATAGCGTAGCTAAATGCCTAGAATAAGTTTACAAGTTTCACCAGTATGTTAACTAGGAGCCGCCAATTAATACGATGAGAATGTTACATTGTAAATTCATAATTCGTTTATATTTTACTAGCTGTACCCTGCGCGCGTTGCTTACGCCTTTTTTTGGTCGTACCATCTCAGAAACCTTTGTGGCTCATACACAGCTCTTTGCTGAAGATCATGGCATGATCAAATGCATAGTTTACGATTCTATAAACGACATACAGACAAACATTTATTTTTATACATATATAGATTTTAACGAAGTACAAATGATTTCTCTACGTCAAAGCGAATAAAAGATCTAGCGGTTCGTTCGGTTCACGACCATTCGTTTTTCATTCGGTCGTACGATCAATCTTTTTCATCCTGGACATTAATCTCATACATCTTGATCAAGCAACAAACACTTCGATATGAATTGTTTTCGAAAAAACAGAAACATTTTTCTAGACCCATAACAATTTAGTTCTATAATTACTAGCTTTTCGCTCGCAGCTTTGCCTACGTGGATTACAAAGTTTTGAGTATTCAATTGTCTCCCATTAAAATATAGCCTATGCCATTCTCTAATAAAATTAATCCTGTAGTTATTTAAGTTTATCCATTAGAAACCTATTATGTTGATTCTACTTCATTTTGAAGTTTTTTATTCTGAATATAAGTTAAAAGTATAATAATCTTTTTTAAAACAAGCTCGACAGCTTTTATTAAAATTATAATGAAAGACTAGGCAGGCATCTTAAATAGCTTGCGCTTTTCTGCAATATTTATAGTTATTGTTCTACTATTATAAACTGTAAGGTAATCTATACTTAATATTATAAAGAGGTAAAGTTTATAACTTTGTTTGTATATATGGGGTAATCTTCGCAAATACTGATCCGATCATGAAAATTCTTTCGCTAACAGAAAGCTACACTATTCAGGAGTGACAAGATAAAAGGAAAAAGATAAAAATATATAAAGATTTTAAATCAGCAGGATTTGAACCTGCGCCCTCTGACGTGCCGTGTCAACAATTCTATCTAATCAAGCATTATTATTTGCCTTAGAAATTAATTGGTGATTTTAAAACATTTATATTTATCTGATTTGCTGAAAATAGTGAGAGTGTATTGGAACATATCAAATTTCACCGTACCCTTCTTATGTGAAATGGATTATAACGCCCAACGAAGTGGCCACGGGCTAGTGATTTATATATTTATACTTACTTCTTATTTAATTTTCACAATTTCCGTAATTTTTCATTTTGTATGAACTTTATACAATGTGAATTCTAAGAAATCAGCCAAATTGGCGTGTTCTTTCTCATTTATTCTTTTTATTTATATTATTATTTATTGTTTTTTGTTGTATTTCTCTGTAAGCTAGGCAACTCAATGTTAATTATAGTTGATTTTATAATTCGTACTCTACTTTAAAAGATAAGTTAATTACTTAATTTACCGCCCATCATACAATATGTATAAAAATTAAAAATAGAATATATTACATCAAAAATGTTTTTGTAATGCTCAGAAAACTGCCTCTTAGCCAAGTTGACAATCTACAATCGATAACGCTATTAGAAAACTAACCAAATTCGATATACGAGTATGTCGAAAGCTAGTATCATTCCCATACATTGAGAATTCTATTCTATTCGTTTAGCTTTTATGCAACTTGGCTAAGGGGGCTGGTCACTGTATGTTGCAAAACAGTCCCCTGGTTAAAAAATTGTTTAACTCACAATTATAAAAAAAAAATCATTCTTAGAACATTTAAAATGCACTTTTTACTAACAATATCAGAACAATTTATTTTGCAGAATAGGTACACCTAAACAACCAACATATTGTAAATTTTGTTACCAATTTTACGTACAGTCTGGCCCTAATTTAAAACTTACTCAATAACAATTAATACAATTAATTTTCATTTCTACGCAGTGTTTTGTAGTTTGACTAACGATAATAATTAAAAATAAATTTCAGCTTGATACCTCCACGCGTTTCTGAGAAAAGGGGTCTTGACAGACAGACGGACAACAAAGTGATCCTATAAGGGTTCCGTTTTTTTCCTTTTGAGGTACGGAACCCTAAAAAGTATTATAGTTTGAAGAAAAGAACTAACCAGCGGACTGTCGAGACAAAAAAGGCTTAAAGTTGCCCAGTTTATTTTTGTATATCGCCATTTTTAAGTTAAATCATGTTTTTTATGATCATAATATTAAATACTCGTTATTTTTGAGTCATTTTACATAAATACCGGCAGTGAAAGCATAATACGATGCTAGGCGCATTTTCATTATGATGAATGACTTTGATTTTCTTATATAATATGAGAAAAAGTAGAATTCATTTTTAAATGGCACTTTTCACGTAACATTCAATTCACAATAACATTTACTTTTCTTAAGCGAATTTGTATTAATAAAAACTTATATTACATACACAGTGTAACTTTGTAAAAATGCAATACTTTAAAATTAATAATAAATGCATTTTAATAAAAGCTTTTCTTACATTCACAAAAAGTTTTTCATGTTTTTAGTTTATGGTTATGGTAGACTATATTTTATTATACTAAGCCTCGTTCATAGACGGAGATCGGTAGCTACTACCTAGTACTCTTTCATTCCATTTCTCACTTTCGTTCTACTCGTACTGTCATGCCACATACTTTGTCTTTCTCTAATTCATCACCATTCGTTCTCGAGGTAGGATTCCAAACTATTTTATCCTAATTATAAACTAACTTTTTATTATTGTAGTTCCACAAAGGATGTGCTTTAAACTATATACATTATTTCTTCTCAATATTATTCGTACTTATATTATCTATTCTAGTTTTTGGATAATGTGTGTAAATGCAAGAAAATCATTTAGACATATTTAACTATTGTAATTTTATATTTACGCTACAGCTTGCTAGAATTTTCTACAATTATAAATTGAAATTATTTTTGAATACTTGACAACATTTGTGTGTGTGTGTGTGTATAGGTATATAAATAAATTTACTACACATACAAAGCACGGCTTAACGTATTAACGGATTCCTTCCGTTCCGTAAAACGAAATTACCGGTCGCAGATTTGATCTCTGCTAATAGTAGGAGATTAAAACTAGAGACGAGCTTAACCCATCTGCTTAATGGATGAAAATTATTTTATATTTAGTTTAGTATATTGGTCAAATAATCAAGAAATCCTGGCCAGGCTATATTTAATTTAAAAAACAAAATAAAAATGCATCTACGAGGTTGAAGAATTTTAATACCTACCGACAGTATGAAGCCTATAGAAATTTCAAACGCTGGGTTGTCTATTATTTTCCTCGCATAACTACTGAGTTGGCAGGTATAAACAGGTATATCAATATATATTTTTCTATTTACTTTCATCCCCATGTTGAATAGATAAATCTTACATATTATGCTTATGAGTGCTGTTTCATAGCAAATACGACGATACAAGGTTGCCTGATAAAAGTCTGGTTCGAATGGTGGTTGCCGAATATAATATAGCCAGGCCAAGAATTTTCCAGCCAACTTTATCGCAATTTAACGAAATGTGTATGTGTGCGAATGAATATTCGAGATGTGTTTTGGCTCACTGAGTTATGGAAAACTCAACCTCTTAGTGCACATAATATTTTTCCTTAGAGTACATGGATTAGCTATAAATCATGGATTAGCTGTATTCAAAAGTATATCCAATAGTCACGACCTGTTGTTACTAATCTTCGTTTGTCGTGTTCAAAAGTCCGTCTTATTGATTTCTTTTACAGCGACTAACCTCAACTGCTATGAGTGCCAGAGTAGTTCCAACACGATATAGTGATTGATTCACAGTGCTCTGGATATCAAAAACTGTACTTACTGAGATACTTTTACTCATAAATAGGGTAGGTACATTTAGAATCAAGGTAATTATATCGGTTACAACCTGGAATTAGAATTTTTATTTTTATTTTTTATTAAAAAAAAATTATTTTTATTTTCTATTTTATTGTTTGATTTTTTGCTCGCCTTAGCTTTCTGTTATTATTGTTTAGTTTTATTTGAATCATTTGTTTTTTTTTTGACTTTCGTTAATTGTGTGTATCACCTTATGGCGAAATAAATGTTTTCATTTTCACTTTCATCATCAAGAACTCTATGTAATATATACCAAGATAGTTGATTAGCATTACACAAATAGTACCTTACCGATTTGTTGATTCTGGGTATTTCAAATTTATTCCTTGTTAATATTAAATGTGATAGAATTTAGTTTGACTAAAATATAACTATTTATATTGGAACCTCATCAAATATTTATTCATTACCTACTAACTTTTTTAATTAAGTGAAATGGTATATTTATTGAATATACTAGCAGTTGCCTGCAGCTCACGTAGAAATTAATAATATGTACATAAAGGGGCTGAAGTAGTGTATAATCATTATATGACAACAATTCATGACCTCTTTGTACCACATTTATGGTTGTGGAGAAGGATCGGAGCTTAATCTACTACGCCGTTCGACTGCGGGTTTGTAAATATATTCCCTACTAAGAGTAACGATCTCTATAAAGTGTTTATGATAACAATCTGTACCGACAGATTAAAGTTCTCTCCAGGACACTATGAAGGCAACCCATAAGGAAAGATAACCAGACCGGAGTTTTTTTTTTTTTTTGTATAAACACAAATATCCACTCCGAGTCGGAATCGATCCAGCTACCATCGGTACTTAGGCACCTACACGACACGCGCACCACTACATCAGAGTGTAAAACACGGCCCTTCGGATATAGGTATAATTCTGACCAGAAAACAAAACGATTTATATAACACAAATATCCGAAGGAGAATAAAGCTCAAAACCATAGGGGTTATTATTAAATCTATTGTTGATACCACTACAATATAAGAATAAAAAAGGAAAGGTCTTCAATACGTCGCATTTTACAAAATAATAGAAAATGGACCATTGAATTTTCCACAATACAAGTAAAAACAAAATCACAAATCAACCGAAATCTTGCATAGATTATGTTTAAGTTATGTACAAAATGTATTATTAGGTTGGAACGTTCATGTGGTTTACAAGAATATAAAAGTATCAAAGTACTAAGTTGTGATAACGACAAGGTTTTTTTCTAAAGTGGACTCAAAAAACGCCACGTCATTAACTTGCATCCCCTGCCCTTCAAGGTTCCGAGAGGCTCTCAGGCCCTCTTGATACGGAAAGAGCTTCTCCGTGTCAATAATAACGCTTTCAAATAATATAGACCAAGTATCTGTTTTCGTCCTAACACTCAGAGGCGAGAGTGAATACGAAATGACCTTTGGCGAAATATTTTAATATTTCACCCACGACATTGTTCTTCAACTTTATAAGAAAACAAAAGACTTTTTTATTATTTGCTTTATTTTTATAATACGATGGAAGTAAAAATAACTTTGTAATGAGAAGAATATTATAGAAAAAAATTGTCAAAATTACGTAGACGTTGTGAAAAATATCTTTTACACTAAAATTCTACTCTTTAATATTACGAAAAAATACGATTATATAAATTTTTAAGCAGTCGTTATATGTTAACAGTGTGTAAAGTATTGTTCAATAAAGTATTTCCTAACCGTAACTAACAGCCCTTTAATAAATATGTAAATTGAAAAAATCTAGAAACATGAAAGCTTTAGCTTTTGGTTTAATTCGAGTATACTTTTCTAACATTTTGACAACAATAACTTTAACATACGACTTAAGAAGGTACAGAAAAGGGCACATGACCCTGGGAGGCAAATCACTTAAAACCGTAACATTTCTAAAGTGCGGCTTTAAATGGCTTAAAATAAAAAACAAATGATCAAAGAAAATCCCAGACCTAAAAAACCTTTACAACGATACCAGTATTCGATGATGTAACTAAAAATAACCTTTTTCACAATCATATTGGAGAGCTACCTATTGTATAGGTATTTATGTGTATAATGTGCTATAATTTTATTACAGAAAGACATAAGTAACCATTAAATTGAAATACAACTAATTATAAAAATATTATACTAAAAAATAAAAAAAGTATTATCTTGAATATTTATTATATTAAATATTTTTTATGAATAATTAATATTTCTTCATATTACAACTTATAAATAATTGTGTTTGCTCGCAAACGAAAAAAAAACCGACTTCAATGACATCGACAAGTAATACAACGTAATAAGGCGAAAAAATAGTCAGGTAAATACGCGCTATTAAAGATTACTCAAAAAGTTGTAATCAAATCTCGATCTAATTTAAACAAAACTACAAGACAAGTATTAGCTTTCGATTAAAGTAAGAATCATCAAAATCGGTAGACCGAGTAAAAAGTTATGCGGTATAATACAACGTAGGTCGACGAAAAAGTAGTCAAGTAAATACGCATTATTAGGTATAACTCTAAAAGTACTTGTCAGATCTCAATGAAATTAAAATGGGACCACAGGACACGCAAAAAATTTCAAATAAAACAAAATTGATCGAAATCGGTCAACCCAGTCAAAAGTTCTGAGCGAACATACATTAAAAAAAATACAGTCGAATTGAGAACCTCCTCCCTTTTTGGAAGTCGGTTAAAAACAGTTACAATGAAAAAACTTTTTCAGATTTTATCGCGGTTTATCAGTTTATAGTAATTTAATAAAAACAGTCTTATTTTTTTAATTTCTTTTCACTTTAAAACATTTAATAGGTACATATTATTCCTAGGTAAATAGCTACATTATTATTTAAGGCCGGCCTTTAGAAAATGGATAAATTTTATTTCTAAGCAATGAACGAAAGGAATATTCTTACGGTTTCAATTTTTTAAATTGACAAAATTTGTGATTTAGTACTACAAAATTTTCCCTACTTAATATATAAAAAACGCTTAATACATTTGTCTTGTTATATTTTCAGCTTTAACATAAAACCACCCCAAATTGTCTCACAATCCTCGCAACTGTAATGTTACACTAACAACATAACATAGATAAAAGGAAACGAATAGTTGTAGATGAAAGAATCAAAAAATACATAATTGTCGTTTTTCTATAAATAAGATATCTCAGCATCAAAGGTTTTCTAACATACTTATATTAAAATATACAGTAAAAGAAAAAGAATCACAAAGATTTATGCCTCATTAGTCTCGTAAAGTGATTTCAGTTGTTAATTTTTAAGCGTATTTCGTATAATCAATTCATATAATATATAATCGTAGCCTCCATTATACATTATATAAGCCAAATATTTATCTTAAAATAATACAACTATATGCTATAAAACGATGAAGATTTTCATCAAAATTACAAATTGCAATGTTTTATGATTCTATACGTATTTTTTCAAAGCATTTCTATACAATTACAAACAAAAGAAAGAAGATTTTTATTTTTTTATACATTTTAACCCATTGTCAAACGAGTTTGACTTTAAATAAATCACTTGATCCGTCGCTGTCACTTATTCGCTGACATTGAAATCTTTTATTCGAAATTTGAATTTATTTTTTGAAAACTTGCAATACATCAAACAAACACAAGGTTTTTAAGCTTTTTTATTATTTTACTAGATGTGCCGGTGAACTTCGTATCACATACGTATATTTGTGAAAAATATACACAAAACACTTTCTGAACGCACCTATAAATATTTGACAACCAATTGACAAAGCTTTTGACAAAATACATTAAATTTCCCCGGTAGGAACATTTTGCATTGAAAAATTAAATCGTCGTTTTTAGTATTTTCCCTTACATAGTATTTATTATTTATGTTTCTCACCGTTTAAACCTTCCCTGAACTTCCATTTTCCATTTTCCTAATTTTCATTTCAAAATGAAAATTAGCCAAATTTGCCCAGCCATTCTCGAGTTTTAGCGAGACTAACGAACAGCAATTGATTTTTATGTATATAGATATCTTATTAGATAACCTAATGGTTACAACAAATAACCTGAACATTTTACGTACTAGGTACTGTACGTAGTTCGTGCTGTAGTTATAGTTTTTAGCTTAGATAGGTTATGGTTTTTATAATTATGGCTATTTATCCATTTCTTCCAGACAATCCAATGCTTTTTAAAATTTTGCTTATTTTTGAGCCGAAGTACTTCTTATACAGAAAATACTTTTGAATAATGACAAAAAATAAAGGTTTTTAAGTCTGGCATTGTGCAAAATTCGGATGTTTTTAAAAGATCTATTTATAACGTTACTTACGTTTAGTTTGGCAACTATGATTATGTAATAACCTTTCACAACATTTTAACATTTATAGGTGAACTTGCTGTTCACCGCGATTTCACCCGCGCTAATTTTAAAAAATACCAAATTATTATATAGCCTATAGCCTTCCTCGGGAAATGGACTTTCCGACACAAAAATATTTTTTTAATTCGAATCAGTAGTTCCTGAGATTAGCACGTTTAAATAAACAAACTAACTCTTCAGCTTCATAATATTAGGATAGATATTAATATTATAAAAAAAAACTAAAACTACTTATTTCACACTTTTCCACTAGATCTTCTCGAAATATAAACAAATGATAACCGTACGAGTCGTAGTGTCAAATACTATAAAGTTAAAGTAAGGAGAGTTTAATAATAAAACTGTACGATATCTATACTTAATATATAAAGCTGAAGAGTTTGTTTGTTTGGTTGTTTGTTTGTTTGTTTGTTTGTTTGAACGCGGTAATCTCTGGAACTACTGGGCCGATTTGAAAAATTCTTTCAGTGTTAGATAGCCCATTTATCGAGGAAGGCTATAGGCTATGTGTCATCACACTAAGGCCAATAGGAGCGGAGTCCACGCCGACGAAGTCGCGCGCAGAAGCTAGTTTACAATAATTGCGCACAACCGTTTTGGAGCTATCAATATGGAAGTAATGCGTTGTAATTTCTAATTCAACAACTAATCAGAACTTAGGTCTCCAAAAAACGCCAATAAAACAGCTGCATCTTCTTCATATGGTAAAAGGATGCGGATTTAATTCGCCACACTGATCTTCTGCAAACGAATCATTTTCTTATGAAGAGGAACAATCCTAATCAGGTTCTTATAGTAACAATCGGGATCGATGGCATTACACGTTTTCGAAGAGTTATAAGGACAATATCATCCAGCCGAGAAACAAATATTTGCGTAAACAAATATCGGTTGCTCGAGGAAATCGAAAGCGTATCCACCAATCGTGTCAACATCACAATAAATCTATACTAATATAATAAAGCTGAAGAATTTGTTTGTTTGATTGTTTGTTTGTTTGTTTGAACGCGCTAATCTCAGGATCTACTGGTACGATTTGAAAAATTATTTCAGTGTTAGATAGCCCATTTATCGAGGAAGGCTATAGGCTATAATTATAATATCATCACGCTAAGACAAATAGGAGCGTAGCACCAATGAAGAATGTTTTAAAAATCGGGGTTTTTTTTTTCTTTTATTCCACGGGGACGAAGTCGCGCGCAGAAGCTAGTCTGTTAATAAAGTACTTTTTCAGTAGCTCTATATTTTGAGTACAAAAGTATAAAAGATAAATTTTTATAACTACAGATTTGTTACATTTAAATGATTATATAGAGCTACCTTTCTTTAATGCCGTAATTATTCAATATAATTCGATATTATGTAAAAGTTTCGTCTTTTGTGGAAAATTACTCGGTTCAGGCAACAAGAGCTGAAATACTCAGTTAATTACCGAACCGATTAATATTTCAAGGTTTAGGTTATAACTACAAATTAATTATAGGCTTTATTGTCAATAATTGAGTTTGATATTAGAACCAAAACAATATATAAGATAAAAAAGTTAAAGGGAGCGAATAGATAGCTGAAACTCCAGTGAATAATATTTTATAGGCCTTAGTTCACAGTCAGCTGCTCTTGAGGACAGACGCGCGTCTCGTCCCTGATCCTGAAATTCGATAAAATAAAAAAGTTACTCGTTCACCTATCATGACATTAAAATTAAACTATGTGTTTTAATATTTTAATATTTCGTGTATTATTAGTGTGTGCTAAGAAGTTTTTGTGAAATTCGTTTTTTTTTTTTTTTTTGGATTAAGTCCACTTTTAATAAGGTAAGATTTGGTTGGTATAAATGGAGTAATGTGTTTATGTGTGCATTGATTGCTCTTCTTATTTATGACCCCGGCATTGAACTAGTTTGCTTTATTCTTTATTGCCTGTGAGGTAATGATGTGCGATCACCGTAGAGTTTTCATTAATTGGCAATATGATTATAATTATGTAATTTTTTAGTGTATGGTGAAGATTATGTGAAATGTTTAAACTTGTATACGCCATCTTTCACACAATTGTTTTTTTAATAATGAGTATAAATTGTACTTTTTATTATTTTCCTTATGAATATTCAATTTTCTGAAGCCTTTACAGTCAAGTTAAACTGTTTGAATTTTAATTTTAATACGAAGTAGACTATCAAAGTGAGTAACGTCAATTAATTTCATGGAAAAATAGATAATTTATATTATTAATCTTATTAATACGTAAAGTAAAACTTTGTATCTTTTTACGAAAATTGCGCGGACATAGGAGTATAAAATTTCGCATACCTATAGTTTATGTAGAGAAAGAGTGCAGAATGCTATTTTATTTTTTTTTTAAGAAAAAAAATACATTAAATCAATTTAAAAAACTTTACACACATTGCCATGTATTTAACACACATACGCATAGGTATATACTCTTTTGTTTAATGTTTAAACTTATAATTTAAATTAATTATGGTCACTGGGCGGCCACTAGTGTATAATAAATAATAAATATGTATTAAAAATCAACCTATTTTATTTGTTATTGTTAAATTTATTAACAAATAACGTACGGGTGAAACAGGGAAAACACCTTAATTACACAGTACTGTTTAGCCTTACAAGAGGTATGTTTGTTTAGGTTTATTTACACGAAATAAACTAAACAAGTACCAAGTTTGCGGACGAAATTCAATCATAATTTCACCTTCGATTATAACCTATGTATGAATACGTTAAAGGAAATAGTTATATATTTTTTAAATTAACAAATAAATATTATTGACTGAAACTACCTAATAAAACATCGTTTTTATTTTTTCTTAAAATAAATAAATAAAAAAAAAACAATTATCCAATTTTGTGCAGTCAAGGAAGCAGGCATTAATACGCGTATATACATTTTTTATAACACACGGTATTCTTTTCCTTTAGTAAGCAACTTAATGATTGTGCAGGTAAGAACCGACTGTTATAGCTAAATATTTTTTGATAAATATACTTAGAAATAATACATATATTAATGCAAATATTACACCCAGACTCAGGCGGAAATCGACACCACAACCAGCGGAGCAAAAAGCAGGGCCATTGAAATCTGCGCCAAAGATTCATTATAATATAATTATCAGTACCTGGGTGACCGAGCCCAGCTCGGTATTTTTTTTATTTTTTTTTTTCGGTATTTTTATATTTTAATTTTATTTAAATAATAAATCACGAGTGAAATTAAAAAAAAAACAAGAAAAAAAATAATCTGGAGACTGAGATTCGAACCCAGGTCAAAAGGATTTGAAATCCGTCGCTTTCCTAATTACGCTAATACAACTATGTTAATAAATGGTGAAATAAGGCTTCGTATTGTAATGATATTTTTTCATTGCCTAAAAACAGGGATAAAACGACATTTTTTTTAAATGAATCCTAGCTAGATCAATTTTTCGCCCCCGAAATCCCCTGCATACTAAATTTCACGAAAATCGTTGGAGCCGATTCCGAGATTCAGAAAATATATATTATATATATATACAAGAATTGCTCGTTTAATAGTATAAGATAACCACGTTAGCTAATATATAAATAGCACAGCTAAATAACACTCCTTACCTGCATCGTTGTGTTCATATGGTGAGCACCTGAGGGGAATCGAAGGTAGAGTCGGCAACGCGTTTGCGATTATTCTGTTATTCCAGGCGTCATCATAAGCTACGGTAGTCGCTTAAGAAGTAATATACACAATTTGCAATCAATAACTAGATAAAGGTGTGTGTAGGTCATTAAGGCAGGGGCAGCAGGAAATATCCTGATCAAATCCTGAAAAAATCTGAAGCAGCCCATCTGGGAAAGTACCCCAACTAGAGGTCCTGGGTAGGTTCAGGTAGGTGTTGCAGGCGTCTAAAGGCTACCATAACCACTTACCATCAGGTGAGCCGTACGTTTGTTTGCTGACCTAGTTACAGGCAGTATCGTGAAATCGTAATCGTGATATGAAAATCAAGATGTTTTTCTACATAAAAAGCTCAATCCTAAAGTTTCTTATCTTCTGTTATCAGACGCAGAAAACTATCCTAACTAATGACTATTCTAAATTACTGTCTAGTGTCTGACCAAACTTACACAGCAAAAATCGAAACAATAATCTACTTAGTATAAATTAAATTATGCTAAAATAGAAGTGTAAAATATGTTGTGAAGCTAAAAAAAGCGGCATTGTCAATTTAAAACAGCAATTCAATTTAATAATAAATAAATAAATCTTTATTTCGGGTATCAAATAACCCATAAAAAAGCAATTCCTCGTACAACGTATAAAAGCAACTAAAACAAATATGTACAACTAAAAAATTTAAATGTTACAATTACTTTATAATTACCTTAATATTTAATCATCAAAATAATAATAATAATAAATAATACCAATAAACAAATAAATAATTAACAATAATTCATTCCATTAAAACTAAGACAACTTATTACAGCTTTCGCTCCGGCATTATTTGTATAGCAAGGTGTCTATCGCAGCAATGCCGGAGGTATATATAAGCAGTCAAAGCGTTCTGCGATCATCTTCAGCAAACTGTTTGGGCTGCCCCGTACCTACTCTACGCACAAAAGATGCGGATCGCTTACGCATGGTGGTGTGGAAGCAGTCTGTTCTTGCGTCTGCAAACATGCCTGAGGCATGTAATATCAATAACAAATTGATCTCCAGGGAAATCGTTGAGAAATTTTATCACCATAAAATACAAAAGTTTAATGTTTTCTATATACGTTACGTTTCATTCCCCTTCAGGAAACTCCAAATTTTCCAAAAGTCATCCTCATTCTTAACTGACAAAAAAAGAAACATTGGGAACAGCTGTGGAGTTGACAGGGGTCTGAACAAATGGTGTTGTATTGCATCACATTCATTAGATTTCCTCTATTTGATATAATAAAGTTTAATGTTTCCTATATACGTTATGTTTTATTCCCCTTCAGGAAACTCCAAATTTTTCAAAAGTCATCCTCATTCTTAACTGACAAAAAAAGAAACATTAGGAACAGCTGTGAAGTTGACAGGGGTCTGAACAAATGGTGTTGTATTGCATCACATTCATTAGATTTTCTCTATTTGATATAATCGTTATCCTTCATACACTATTGTTTATTATATCTTTCCGTTATACCAGGAAACGTTAAGAATCAACACTTGATTAGATGATCCTCTATGGAGGTCTATTTGATAAACGTAGTGCTTGGAACTAATTTAAACGTGAACTAGTAGACATAATGAACGTCGCGTCGTGACAATTTTCATTGATCTAATACCCTTAACCCTTAATTAAAATAGTACTTAATCATGTTTATTCTAAAGTGTAAATTTGTTCTTTTGTTACCGATAACGACCTTTCTGGTGTAGTGGTACGAGTTCCATCAACTATGACTCATAATAGTGAGACAGTAGTAAATGTCAATGTGCTGGAAACCTCGATGACCGTCTAGAAATATACTCCTTTATAATATAATAATACACCCTTTTATTACCTATATAAATGTCCTTTAATGTCCTAAAATACTCCCTCATAATGTTCTGAATGTAATACTCTTGTATGTGTAAATTAAATTAGGCAAATATGGCATAAAAAGGCATTTGTGTTCATTTAATTATAATGCGGGCCGTTTTGGGGTTTGAGGTAGAAAATACTGTTTTACAAATTTTAACAATTATGTTCATTAATTTCATTGGATTTAGATAAATAATAAATCAACAAAAAGATAAGAGTTTTTAAAGTTTGTTAGAATTACGTTATTAAAACAGCTTATGCGCAAACATTACCTAACTGTTATAATTATATAACTAGCTGACCCCGTAAATGTGTTTTGCCATATATGTTATGAACCCCCTTAATGCCCCTCCCCCTTATAACCTGGGGGTATGAAAAATAGATGTTGGCCGATTCTCAGACCTACCCGCTATGCACACAAAATTCATAAAAATACGTCCAGCCGTTTCGGAGGAGTATTGTAACTAACATTGTGACACGAGAATTTTATTATATAAGATTATATTTATGGTTTGATATATTTTTTTTATTTATTAATTATTATTTTTTTATAAAAATGTTCCGTGGGATTTAAGGCACATATGAAAAAAAATTAGCCGAATTGGTCGAGCTATTCTCCAGTTGTGCGCTTAGCAACATTCATTTTTATTATACAGAATATACATATTATCTATGATTAAACTTGCTGCGGTATAAAATATTATTTCTATGACAAATAAGAAAATTAAACTAGAGACATAATATTCTTTACTTTTCCAACAGAATTACCTACACATAAATTGAACAAAAACCGTGAAGTAAGACTATTTTTTTTACTGACAGTAAAGAAAGAGTAATGACTTTTGTTAAAATATTTTGTTTAACTCTTATATTGTTTAAAAACACTCTTAAACGTTATTTTTAACATCGGTGTACATGATAAATTGAGGGTATTTATTTTTACATTTCAAACCTCGCAATGAAAATAACTTTAGGCATTAACTATTTTTAAATGAAACAATACATATGGTATACTAATAACATAAAATATTCATAATGACTGTACAGAATTGACTACTGAGGAGGTGGTTTCAACTGAACCATTAACTCTACGTGTGGTTATCTAACTTGAAAACCGCAACCACGAGTAAATTTTCTCTTCTAATATGGCTTGGATAGTATTTTAACTAATCTACATATCATTTTAGTTAAATAAGAATGACTTGTACGAGTATAGGAATATATATTTTCTCCTATTTGAATTATGGAGTTTTTGCATCTATTCATGCATTAATAAACATTTTTGTAATTTTGATAATGAAATTATGTTGCATAATATAATTATATCTAAATCATATTGCTTCTTTATAGGTAGACAGTAAGTAGTATGTTCACATCAAAAATCACAAACTCTGAAAATAATGAATTATGAATAATAAACCAGTGCCTACTGAGGACTCGCTAAGTATTCCTAAGAAAAATATTTTTATCGTCCTGGTCGAAGTTATTCTTAATACAAATTGAAATATTGTTGAATATATGGTTGTGTAAAATGGTAAAAAATATATACAAATTTAGACGGTTATACAGAATTATAACAATTTTAAGATTCAATTCAGCCTATCGCAGTCCACAGCTGGACATAGGGCTCTCCAAGTTCACGCCAAAAACGGCGTGAACTCATGTGTTTTGCCCATAGTCACCACGCTGGGCAGGCGGGTTGGTCACTGCAGGGCTGGCTTTGTCTCATCGAAGAAGCTGCTGCCCATCTTCGGTCTGCGTATTTCAAAGCCAGCAGTTTGATGGTTATCCCGCCATTGGTCGGCTTTTTAAGTTTCAATGTAGTAGTGGAACTGTGTTAGCCTTTAGTCGCCTCTTACGACACCCACAGGATGAGAGGGGGTGTCTATATTCTTTACTGCTGTAACCACACAGCATAATTATAATTTCAAGATTAGTCATTAGTAATACAAAACTTTATATCTTAATGAGATATTTTAGGAACTTCAATATTTATTGGAATTGAACCTAAAATACATGTAGCTGTGTATCATTTAGTCATTATGTTTAAGCATTTTGAAATATTATGCCTTGTTGGTACTTCGATAGTTTCGATAAAAATTGCAAATAATCTGATTTTTATTTATAAATATCCAACTTATGATCAAAGAAAAATAAATTAGGCATTTGTACTAATTTGGCTTACAAATCCACTGAAAACCGAGAGATATCTTATTAAGAATTTATTTTTAGTTTTAATGTTACACGTGCCTGTTTTTAGTTTAGAAAAAAAATATATATAAAGGTTTTTT
Organism: Melitaea athalia; assembly: GCA_905220545.2. NCBI lineage: Eukaryota > Metazoa > Arthropoda > Insecta > Lepidoptera > Nymphalidae > Melitaea > Melitaea athalia. The sequence continues at coordinate 9,669,106 of HG992194.1, read as the reverse complement.
TTAGTCGATAATCAAACAACATTTTAACTATTTTATAATTTTTATTACACCAGTTTATTATTTCATTAAAGACAAAGTAACGAATTTGTTACAACTAAAAGTTATATTATATATATTGATAGTAGTAATATGTATCGAATATCGCTTTCCCACGACTTGACCTTCTAAAACTTTGACACGTCTCAGAACATCTACTGTAGGCAAGTTATTTATAATTATCCATAATCTTAATGCTTTTATTGCGATTTATTAGTTTTTAATACAATGAAACGTTCATAGTAATTCAAATATACACATAAAATTAATTTTCTTAGTTTTCCTATAATTATTTTTTGTTTTATTTTTGTAATTATACCTACATAGGTCCCGATGGAAGCAGGTTAATTTTTTTCAAGATGTATCGTTAGGTAAATCTGTGTGAATTTAAAAAAAAAAAGCAAACAGACGTCGTAAGTTATCTAATTTTAATATAAATAAAACTGCAAACGCTTCGTTTCAAAATCTTTTGTCTAATTATGTACATACCTACTCAGTTTATATAAAAAATGTATCGAACGAACCGTTGATTGCGTATATTGATCAGTCATCAGTCATGATCAGTTCAGCCTATTGCAGTCCACTGCTGGACATAGGCCTTCCCAAGTTCACGCCAGACATCCCGGTTTTCCGCAATCCTCATCCAGCCTATACACCGGCAATCTTACGAAGATCGTCGGTCCAACGGGCCGGAGGACGTCCCACACTGCGTTTGCCATGACGCGGTCTCCACTCCAGGACACGTCTGCTCCAACGGCCATCGGTTCTACGACACCGATGACCAGCCCACTGCCACTTCAACTTGCTAATTCTGTGGGCTATGTCGGTTACTTTCGTTCTCTCGCGGATAGTCTCGTTTCTAACTCTATCTTTGAGAGAAACCCCGTTCCATTGCGCGTTGAGCGACTTTAAACTTGTGGAGCAGTCCCTTCGTCAGTGTCCATGTCTTGGCTCCGTATGTCAACACAGGCAGGACGCATTGCTCGAAAACTTTTGTCTTTAAGGATTGCCTTCAGGGTTTGTGTATCAATTTAACGTCATTTGAAAGTCATTTACGAAACTTTCTATTATGAAAATACATATATTACATTATACAAATGGAGAAATAAACATTTTCAAAGGAGTTTTAAAGGGGTAATCGCAGACAATACCTAATACTGCGAAAATTTTCACTTAGTGTGTAGTCACTTGTCATAAAGACTGATTAAAATCAGTTCACACGTGAGCCAAAAATAAAATAATAATAATAATAATGCTATCATTTTTACACATACAAATATATTAAAATAATAAATTAGATTAATACAGCAAATATTTTCATTAGTAAAAAATAGAGTTAAATTATTAATTAAACTCAAATGTAATTTAATCATTACTTTGTAAATTGAAACTTTCGCACTTAAATCATCTATCCTCATAGGATTAAGACAGCACTAAAGTATATAGTAAGTAAGTGTATAAGTAACTCAGTCTCTGTCATAAAGATGGTCGTAAAACGAGTAATAACGCGTTAAAAGGCAAGCACTCTACCAACGATGTAATAAAGTACATTATTGAAATACCGCACCTATCTTTATATCGAGACTTATCGAATAAACAATGGAACAGTATTATTACTTAATCAGATATAATTACACTTTAACTTCTTTGAGGAGGATATATTTTTCCTCCGACACAATACAATAACTAATAATGGAAGCAATATTACAACGTTAACACGTGATGAAACTTCAATATAGTTAACTAATTACATTATCGAAAATACAATTAATTATATTTGTATGTTTATTAAGATATTTATAAAAAGTGTTTCAACTAAATTCATCCATAACACAGATTATGCTTATAATCCACATGCGCTGCACCAGGTATATTACTATTCTCTATGCGTTGCACTGAGAATACTCAAAACAAGGTGCCGGTACCTTCGCTAGAAAAAAAATTATTTAAGTTTTTGTGCGCTTGGAGTAAACATTTACCAGGATGTTACTTAACGGTTAAACATAACTATACCCCGTCCGGCGACTAATGATCTTTTTGACACTTCAAGAAATTTTGACATTAGTGACTGCCTCACACGTTATTTATTCGATTCGAAATAATAATCGATTTTATTTAAGAAGAACTTTCAATCGATTTAATTAAATACATTTAGTTTAAAAATATTATTTATTTATGCGTTTATTAGTTTTTTTTAATTATAAATGAAATATATAAATAATAAATAAATGAATTAACAGAGTTATTGCTCTTTATTCTTGGTTTGCTATTAAATTTCAAGATTTCGACTTAATTCCATGCAAATAATCAATCTTGGAGTCATAGATACCATTTTTATTACTTTTTTTATTAAATTTATAGAAACAATAATCACATGACGTAAAATTATTTTTATCATAATTATGATCGATTTATTATCGATTTATTATTTCAAGAACTGTTTCATAGTCTGTGGTTGTTTGTTATGCACAGGGTACTTCACTCAATCAATCAAATCGTCAATAAAGTATGACATTACAGTAGAATTTTAGTACGTTATTCCGAAAAAAAAACAACGGTAATTTATAGGCGTGGGCTGTCAAAAAGATCATTAGTCGCCGGACGGGGTATAGTATTATAATCCAATTATGGGAAGTAGCGAAATAACCATATTTAGACTACACGTTGGGGTTACAGCACTAGTTTATGCTCATCTTTTAAAAGTATTACGAATTACGATTGTATAATTATTAATTACGAGTATTATTTGAGATTATATTTTATTTGAAAGTATATCTCAAGAATAGGTTATTTTTGTTTTAAACTAAACCGTTATAATTATTTATATAATTTCCTAAAGCTATAACAGATAAAAAGTATAATTTTCTTTCATCGAATTATACAAAGACACAAAGAATTGTAAGAAAGCTTATGATATTATGGCAAACTACTAAAGTACTACGTTCTGAAAGAGTGCGGCAGAGATCCATTCGTAAATCGGTTGACACAGAAAAGCCTAATATCAGTGTTATTGTAATCAAAGTTCGCTTGATTTTCTCTCATTCTTTTCAAAAGCAATTCAATATCTTTTATTTTATTTTTTATATTTCGTCTATTTCATTGTAAGTTTATATTAGGTTTTGAACAAACGCTCTGGTATAGTGGTGCGAGTAGTCGCCTAAAAACACCAGCGGTTTGCAGGTTCGATTCCTGCTCGGGAAGGATATTTGTATTTGTGCAAATATTCCTTTCCGGTTTGGATGTCATGTCCTTGTGGGTCTCCCCACCGTGCCTCGAAGAGCACGTTAAGCTGTTGGTCCCTATTGTTATCACAAATTCCTGATAGCGATCTTTACTGTAGGGAATATACCTGCAGTGGAGCAGCGTAGTGGACAGGCTGAATGTTATACTATGCTTTAATTTTTTTTCTTTATTTTGTGTTAATTAATATTTTTTTTTTAAGTGTAAACTGTATTCATAATTCTCACCAAAATACTGTTTTAGATAATATTTCTCTTTGTCATTTTGTATGTGTTTATTTAGTATTATTTTATTAAAAAATATACATATACATACCAAATGATTCCTAAAATGAAATTCATGTCATCACTAAATAAATATAGCCTGCACGCTCGCTCTGTGCGAGCCTAAGCCACGCTTATATGAGAAAATAGTTGCTACAGTGAACGACGTACATAATTGAAAAAGCTGACAACATGCACATAATATAATTAAAATTTTGAATGCATTTAATACATTTTTGAAGTAAATTTAATTTCTTTATTCTCCAACCCCCATCGCTCGAAAACAACTTCAATATTTAAACGTTAATGCTTTTACTAACTCAATGCTGCATTTGCCCGTGACCTGACGACTGTAACGTTGCCAAAATATCGGTAATCTCAAAATGAGAAATGGGGTAAGTCCCGTCTGAGAGGAAACATTAAAAAAATTAAAAATTATAATAATTAAAAAATTAAAAATTATAAGAATAAAAATTACGTTTATGTTGGTATATATTTAACAAAAAAATTTTTACGAATAGAGAATAAAAATATATTTAATTTATACTTTTTTACATAATTATGTATTTAAATTACACTAAAACTATATTTTTTATAATAACGACATAGTTTTTGGTGACGGTGGCAATCATTAAAATCCTACTACGTCAGATTTCAATAGACATTTAATGTATATAATTATATTCATATTATTTCGATTATCACATTCAATCAAATTCATGATAAGAATCTATTTATAAACTGATTTATAATGTGTGATAGGTATTTATTTGTTAACTGACATTTATTGAAATAAATGTTTAACATTTTTTTGTGTTATAAACAACTGTTTCCTAATTACAAAAATAGTTGTTATTACTTATAATTACCCAAAACCCAGTTGCGTAGTGAGGGGGGGCAAGGGGGTGTATCGCATGCCCCGGGCGCTACTCACAAAGGGGTGCCAAATGGCCCGCAAAACGAAAAGTTGCTGGACGCATTTAAATATGGTTTTCGAATGGGGGGGGGGGGGTTCACTAAAAAGTAATTGTGCCCCGGGCGCGAGTTAAGCTCGTTACGTCACTGAAAACCTTATATAGTTTAGTATTCATTAAATTCAATAAAAATTTAAAGATCCCGACTTGTCAAGGCGAAAAACGAATAATAGATAAATTGCTTCCCATAACAGGCATGATATTATGTTTATTTTCCTCACACGTACAAAACCGACATCCTAATATCCTCACTTTAGATTAATCCAATAAAAAATCATTGAGGCTTATGAATTTTAGTTTTCTTGTAGGCTGTTGTGTTATATTATTTCATTACTACTTTAAACTATGGTTATTTCTATTTTTATACCACTAACTCGTCAAACAAGCGTAAGGCTCACGTGATGGTGATAGTAAGGAAGCTTACAGACGCCTGCAACACCAAATGTATCGTAAGCGCATCGAAGACCCTATCCCCGGCCTCTGGAACTCTGGCGACCTCACTCACCACAAGAACACATAACACTACTTGTGAGCAGTATTTTTAGCTGTGGTTTAATTGCTTCATTAATAAAAACCTGTGTGGTTTTATGAAACCACGGTAAAAGTGAAACTTTTTTCACATGATAGACATTTGACTAAAAAATTTTGGAATAATATTCCATTAAGGGTATAAAAATCGCTTTATCAATCTTACCGCGCGGCCGACCGTCACGCGACATGCAACACACGGACGAAAAGGTTTAAGACGATGTAATAAAAGTTTCACTTTAAAAGACAATCTAAGACCAAATTATATTTCAAAATCTACACGTAATATCCCGAAATTGAGACCTAAGATTGAGATTAGCTTCTTTTTATTACTGTCCTATCTGACCCGACAGACATTGTCCTGTCTCATTAACTGTCTAATACTTTAAATGATCGTTAAGTTTTTTTGCAACTGTGTGCGCTATTTTCTTATTTTTTTTTATTAATCTTACAGAAAGATCCACAAAATATTAGAAAATTTTAATAAATTATTGTAACAGATTTCTATAGGTGCGTAACTACCTTTATACCGCTACGGTCGCAATATTAGCTACTGTAATCTTCATAGTACAATAATGTCCCACAGTGTGAGGGAACTCTATAAAGTTTGGTAGCTTGTGGATTAGAAGCATAAGATAGCTAGTCTGTGTGCGGCTGCACGAGGTCGTCGCTTTATCGTTTAGTAAGATCGTCCACTTATAGGTGTCTCTGCGTCGACATTGACCTTACGTTGTGTATTATCAGAGACAATAAAGTTGGCCTTGCATTGTAATATATGCATGTGGCTCTTATCAAACATTTCAACGGCAAATTAAGGTTTGAATCGAGTCTCTCATTTAAATATTTCTCCAAGTACTAAGTGTATATGTATTAAGTTTAAAATAACGTTTATTTATCTCAGTTAATATCACCTCTCATTTTAGTTCGAATGTTTATTTTTATTTTTTTGCTTTGATTTTTTTTTGTACTACTGTTTTTTTTTTCAATATATAATGTGTGGTATATTCAACAAAATTTTACGTACAGAGTACGTAAGTACGAGACCGTTGTGGGTTGTTATTAAAATTATGAGTTCAAGTGATATGTCAAAATTCACACTTATTTACATTAAATATACGTATTAACACATTCTTTGCCATTTATTCGCATGAATTTTGTAGCTAATGTTACGTTTAAAACCTGTAATATTTTTCGATAATTTTACTTTTAAATTGAAATTTTTTTTAATCCAGTAAATAGTTCAAATTTTATCGCTAATCTTTTTTGCTCATCTCAAATTAAAAATCATTTCTTTAAGTATTTATTTATGTAGATAACGATTGACCTGTATCATAAATAAACCACGTAGTAACTAATACATAGTAATTATAGGAAGTAAACAAGATGTATGACGATGTTTAAGTATTTTGTGTACTTATACATAATTATGTATTATTTCTTTTGCTCCTTCTAGAACCATTTTTCCCTTTTCTTGTATGGTGTTGCCTTGTACGTGTATTACGTAAAATCTCTCTGATATGGATTGTATTAAGCTATAAATATAAGATTGTATTGTAGTACTTTATGATATTTATTTTAGAATGATTGATTATATTTTTTAATAATTAGTTTCCTTGATACATAACAGGCTTAGATCAAAGTTTTACCAACTTATTAATTAATATAGCTTTATTAAAAAAATTAGTATGTCATTGTAAATATCTGACTTAAATAATCAAAATGATTTGGTTATTCACTTTTCTTAGACTAAGTTGGCTAGGGTCAAGTGTGTGCCGATGCGACTAAAATGGAAATCTGCCAACTCTTCACGACCTTCATAGGCTTAACATCTCTAGATACAAAAAAGCAAAGCTTTAGAGAATCCTTCTTAACTGCGCAGTCAATTCAAATTTTTAAGTGACGAGTAATGCAATATTTTTTCTACCACTACAGCCTATCACGGTCCACTGTTGGACATAGGCCTCAACAAGTTCGCGCCCGACATTATGACGCGAACTCATGTGTTTTGCCCATAGTCACCACGCTGGGCAGGCGGGTTGGTGACCGCAGGGCTGGCTTTGTCGCACCGAAGACGCTGCTGCCCGTCTTTGGCCTGTGTATTTCAAAGCCAGCATGGATGGTTATCCCACCATCCGTCGGCTTTTTAAGTTCCAAGGTGGTAGTGGAACTGTGTTATCCCTTAGTCGCCTCTTACGACACCCACGGGAAGAGGGGGGGTGGCTACATTCTTTAGTGCCGTAGCCACACAGCACGCATATTTTTTCTACACGTGTTCAATTATTTGTTATATTTATGTATTATTTTACTTTAACTAGCAAAGATATAGTTGAGTAATGTACTAGCGAATTCAAAATCTATAAAAATTATACAAAAAAAGTCCGCGATAGAATAACTCTATCTCTTACGGTTGACTTAAAATAACCACTTTTATGTTTAAATTTTTAATTAAAAACATTACGTTATTTTCAAAGCTATTTTCTATAGTTCAGTATTAATCCTCATCCAAATGAATATGTTAGTTTGCTCAGGCATTTAATGCAGATTAAAATTGCCCCTTACACTATATCAATCTGATAAATATTTCTTGAGATATCGTCGTTAGAATTAATTATTAAAAATAATTAACGCCCAACGAAGTGGGCACGGGTCGGCTAGTAATATTATATTTTACATTTGCGTTGATGTTCTTAGTTTCTGACTTTCTGAGTCGCAAGTATTTCTTACCAACTAGTCTAACTTACTCATACAAGCAATGTAAAGAAAATTGTCAAAGTAAATTCTATCGTCATGGGGAGATGCCCACGGGGAGGGTCAGAGGTAGGGTCTGCAACGCGCTTGCCATTATTTCGGTGTTTTCTATATGCTATGGCAGGGGTCATCAATTAGTTTCGTTCGGTGTCCGTTTGAAGACATAAAATGACCGTCGCAAAGTAAATAGTGTAGGTAGGTACATGCTTACTTATATTTTATATTGGTGTGTAAAGAATTATATTCGTTTGTTATAGTTCTATCCCAATTTTTGTCCTTTTAAGTACTTTACATTATAATATCAACGCATTTGTTTTGCTTGTGTAATAATAATTTAATATCAACAACAAACAATATTAAAGATTGTTTATAATAGTGATAGAACAAGTAATCATGGACATGAGTTTATCTTTGTTTTGACCGCAGATATTCCACTGTCCACTAGCGTTTTACAACAATAATAATATTCCGATTAGATCCAATTCAATATTATATTTCATTTATTAATAAATTAACGTGACTATGTGTCCAATCGATTTTGTCTAAAAATAAAATTGAGCAATCAATAAGTCTACGATATCGTTAAAGTGTCATATGGAAGGGTGTATTGTAAGATTAAAGGTAAATAAATGATTAATTGTACTGGAATGTCAGAGTTCTGCCGTGATTTATAATGATGTACGATGAGTAAGAAATAATAGAGTTCATCAGAAATTAGAGATATATCAAAAATGTATATTGAAGACATACTTTGTAACATTTAACATTATTTTAGATTAAAAGAGTTTTAAAAAGACACGACTCTGCAGTAAATATTATAAAATAAATTATTTATTTATTTATTTATTTTACACTTTATTGTACACCAAACAAGAAACAAAATAAATAAGCAACAATAACAGCGATTATTAAAAAAAATGTACAAAAGGCGGCCTTATTGCTTGAAAGCAATCTCTTCCAGGCAACCTTAAATTAATTGCTCGTGAAGTCGTGAAATAAATATTATCCGATTAACAATAACATATTTCTAAACTTGTATTTTTCGATGACAACAGAGCACAACAGTCACATTAATTGCGATAACTAAATCTAAACAATCAAGTCGCAAATGAAAGAATCAGCATAAGTCTGTCAATTATTAGAAAGAATCATACAAAACAATCTCTGAAAACTTGATACTTCTTAAAAAGAATTTTAAATTTTGATTAAATATGTGTAGTTCCTTACATTATAATATTTCAATATGAATTACTTTCGTATCAATCGGATATAAATATCTACAATGTAATTCAATAAAGCACTAATTTTCAGATCTATTTATTCTATATCTGAAATCTGTGTACTGAAAATTGCTGTTGATAACAAAGTATTTAGTTAGTTTTCAAAACAAACGAGCAACGGCCTTTGACATAAATGAATTCGACAATAATCAATCGAGTATCAAAGTTAAACGGAAGCTAAAACGGCGAGAAACCTTACAATACAATTTGATCCAATCGTGTTCATGCTTTTAATTGCCTACATGGGCTTAAACAGACCACTCATGGCTTAAATTCTCACTTTTAACTATTTTTTTAATTGTTACGGGCAAATCCAATGGCGTAAGAGTGTGAAGGATGGTCAAAAACACCATGATGAAGCCTGGTTTGGACTTTTATCGAACAGGAGAATCAAAAAACATCAAAACAGCGACAATCATGACACTAGCGCATCTTTTCCCTGTTCGGTGTGTGGTAGAGTCTGCCGCTCCCGTATCGGCTTGTACAGCCATCAGAGAAAATGCTCTTCAGGCACTGTTTGAATCGTCTGTAATAGACGTAAAGGCCTATAATACGGGCAAATCAAATATTTTAAGTAGACTATTTGTAGTTTTTCCAAAGTTTTTAAATTTTAATTTTTTCACGAAGAACTTCATTAAATATCTAAAATAAACACAAAACAAGTAAAGTAAACAAATAAAGATGTGATGTATGTTGACTGTCCAGCATTTACATTTCAAAGAGCAACCAAATAATGAGGCCAAAATGTCGTTTCTGAAGCCTTCATAGCATTGAGAATAATATAATATATGCTAATAATAAACATATCTTTTGCGTTAATAAAATATGAATCTATACTAATATTATAAAGAGGTAAAGTTTATAACTTTGTTTGTATATACGGGGTAATCTTCGCAAATACTGATCCGATCATGAAAATTCTTTCGCTAACAGAAAGCTACACTATTCAGGAGTGACAAGATAAAAGGAAAAAGATAAAAATATATAAAGATTTTAAATCAGCAGGATTTGAACCTGCGCCCTCTGACGTGCCGTGTCAACAATTCAATCTAATCAAGCATTATTATTTGCCTTAGAAATTAATTGGTGATTTTAAAACATTTATATTTATCTGATTTGCTGAAAATAGTGAGAGTGTATTGGAACATATCAAATTTCACCGTACCCTTCTTATGTGAAATGGATTATAACGCCCAACGAAGTGGGCACGGGTCGGCTAGTAAGTTATATTCTCAAGAAGTTTTTTTTAATGTGTTTTAACTTTTATTTAGTAAATCTTCGTTTATGACAAATTCAATACATATCTCATTTCGTATTAGCGTTTACGATATATAAATTAAAAGTAAAAAAACATTTTTAAGAAACAAGCTTTTATTTAAATTTACTCAAAATAATAAAATAAACTTTTTCTTCAAAACTCTTACTATCAACATAATAACGTCATTACACAATGTATATGATATAAAAGCTTGTCGCGTTGTTTAAATACCTACTCCTATTTACTTAGTTTAAAAATTTTAACATGAAAATCAATTCGATCAAAATATTTAATTTCCTTGTTTACCTACTAGTGAATCTCGCAATATATTATCCGACATTATTTAATGACTTTTGTTGCTATGTAAGAGTCCAACTCTACAAGTAGTTTTTATAACAGACTGTTAAGTTATATTGACTGAAACTGAAATTTTGCACGAACAAGCAGTTTGAATAACAGAAATTAAATATGTAGGACGCCTTTTTTTATTAAAATAACGGGATATTGATTTGTATTACAGGTATCACGTTATCTAATTCCTAATTAATATATCATATACAAGTAAATAGGACTTCTGAAATAATAAAGTTTCATTATTTTGTTAAATATCTCCTAAGGCATAAAATACTTTTGCCTGGTTTTTAAAGTACATCCTTTTGAGAATTTGCTGCACATCTGCCTTTTTACTATTACTGCTTAAAGGTATCAAGAGAGATACTTTCATATTAAGTACGAAAATAGTAGAGACGTTTTTGCGCGTTTCCTCTTATTTTTTAACGGTGCAACTTTTATTATTAACATGTAGTAGTGTTTAATTTGTAGTCGTTTGTAGATTGTAGTACTTTTAATAAAGTAGGCGTTATTATATGTTTTGTACATAAATAACAACTCATTCGAAATATTATATTTGTAGAGCTACTTGTAGACACACATGAAAACATACAATATATTTTTGAACGATATACTTCAAAGGCTGTAGTTTACGAATCCTGGGCGATAAAAACCTTGACTTCGTCGTTGAGGCCTCACTAACCCTCGTGACCTGGATTTACAATCACAATGAAGCCGAAATGGTTGAAAAGAGCCTCGTCAGCAAGTCGATTACACTCATATTTTTTATTTTCAGCCTCCATCAAACCATTGACCAATATGACTTTGACATCTTTTAACTCTTCCGGTGTATTTATTATTAATAAAATCTAACCAAAAATTACTTTTTTCAAGTAGACTTCAAAACCACTTTTGAATCGTCTTTAAATTATCTTAGTTAATTAATTTTAGTTAAAAATAAAGCTACCGCCGATTTGGAATAAAGATACTATAGAGAAGAATCGGCAAGAAACTCCACAGTTACTCTTTAACAAAAATATGTTAACGAACTCACTCATATTATTTCAAAAATATAAATATACGAAGAGCTGGCAGCTACCTCGGACAAAGAATTAGTCTAGCTATCCAAAGGGGGAACGCTGCCAGTATCTTCGGAACCTTGCCTAAAGGGACTCCTTTTAATAATATATTTTAGTTATTATATTATATTTTTAAGATTTTTAGTTTTAGTTTCGTTGTTTTAGTATATATTTTTATATTTATTTGTTAATATACGAAATAGCATACGTTTTTTTAATAAATTTTTCGTCTAGATTTTATAACTTGATTGATTCGTTTATGAAAACCTGAATCAATTTATTAATGATGTGCATATTTTATATTAGCACTAACTTGAAAGTTTCTAGTACTATAAATATAAATTTATATTCTATGTTTATTTAATACTTTTAAAATATTATTAGTTATTGTTTTAATTTATCCTTATTCATTTTTTTGTTAAGAAATAATTTTTCTATATTCATATTACTGCAGTATCAGAAGTAACTAACAGTAGCGTTATTATTCTACAGTTTAACTTTTAGTACCTGGGTGACCGAGCCTAGCTCGGTATTTTCATTTTCTTTTTTTTTGTTTTTTTTTTCTCGGTATTTTTATATTTTAATTTTATTTAAATAATAAATCACGAGTGAAATTAAAAAAAAAAAAGAAAAAAAATTAATCTGGAGACTGAGATTCGAACCCGGGTCAACACGATTTGATACTCGCCGATTAACTAATTACGCTATTCGAGCTATGTTAATAATTGTGAAATTAAGCTTCGTATTCTAATGATATTTTTTCATTGCCTAAAAACAGGGATAAAACGCCATTTTTTTAAATGAATCCTAGCTAGATCAATTTTTCGCCCCCGAAATCCCCTATATACTGAATTTCACGAAAATCGTTGGAGCCGATTCCGAGATTCAGATTCTATATATATATATATATATATATATATATATATATATATATATATATATATATATATATATATATATATATATATACAAGAATTGCTCGTTTAATAGTATAAGATTAACATCAAATTTTTCATAAAATGATATGAATGATAATGATGAATCTTTTAATTTTAAATAACAACTGAATCAACCTGTTAGCGCCCTACTACTGACTAAAGACTTTTTCTGCGTATAGGAGAAAGATACTCCATCACCTTACTCCTCTCTCAATTGAATAATTTATCTGATATGAGTAATGATTACTATCAAGTTTTTATGATAACAAACAGGACCTAACGGCGTATCGTACTTTCCGTTACATAATGGGTATACCTATACATATAATAGAAACAGACAATTGTTTAAAAATAAAAACCTGCCCCCCTAGCCATGTTGACAATCTACAATCGATAACGCTTTTAGAAAACTAATTTATGGGAATGACACTAGCGTTCGTCGAACAACGTCGAACGCTAGTGTCATACCCATACATTTGTTAGTTTTCTAATAGCGTTATCGATTGTAGATTGTCATCTTGGCTAAGGGGGCTGATCCGATCTGAAAACGTCAGAATCGTTTCCTTAAATGAATTCTGAAAATATATTTTATTTTAAATTCCAACTCAATCACCAAGTCTAAAACATAAAACAACATATTACCATCCAACAAGATAAACGTATCTTCAATCCCCATGTTCTCATTACATTATTCCGAACTTATTAAACTTGGACCAATTTCAAGTTGTACCGGAATTCAGCGGAATTCGACTCGTTCAAATTAATTATAACGTATTTTATCCCAATTTTCTTTGAGCCAACGTAGCTTAATGGATAACCTTTAAAAAATTTAAACCCTAATGTTGGGCCACGTGTTCCTACGCAGAGCAAAGTTCTTAATTTTTTCCGCCTTAAAGTAGCATTGAATATTAATTGTAATGCATACCTTTATAGGAAAAGGTCTTTATATAACAATGCATTTTACAAAATAACATTTAGAAAATTATAACATACAATTTTAGAAACTTATCTAAAGTTGATAGTAATTTAGTAAACGTCAAACCATAGAACCATTGATGTTAAATTTTGTTTTATTTTTCTCTTCAGATTCCTTATGGTTTTCAAATAAATAAATAAATATCTACACAATACACACATGGTCGTCTGTTCCTAAAGTAAGCAACTTAATGCTTGTGTTATAGGTAACAGCCGATTGGTCTAGCTACATTTTTTTTACCGATAAACATACTTATAAATAATACATATATAAATTTATAAATAAATATGTATATTACACCCAGACTCGGGGTGTGAATCGAACCCACTACCCCCGGAGCAGAAAGCAGGGTCACTACTGACAAACTGCGCCAACAGGCTAGTCAGCTATAAAATTAGAAATCTTCGTCGCTCCGTATACTCAGATATGCAGACTCAGCGATTATATACTTGGATTCACCCCTTCATTTCAAATAGGAGCTTTATTTCAGTTATCGTTTGTATTGTTATGTTGTAAAACTAATTTGTATAGTATAATTAAAATTACCTTCTTACAAAATTTATCACAATCGACTCATTGATTTATCCATGGAATCGTAACAGATAGTCACTATGTTTGCATTTATAATATTAAGCTAACTGTGCCCGCGACTTCGCCCGCGTGGAATTTAACAAATATGTTATTGTTCAGTCGAAGAGTTATAAAATAAAAAATCTGAAATAAAAGTAGCCCAAGTTACACCTTATTACATCACCTATTTGCCAGTGAAAGACCCGTCAAAATCGGTCCAGTCGTTTCAGAGATTAGCCGGAACAAACAGACAGACAGATAGACAAAAATTATGAAAAATGTTATTTTGGTATATGTACGTACATATGAATTTAGTAAAAAGCGTCTATTTTTTAATATTACAAACAGACACTCCAATTTTATTTATTTGTATAGATGTGTACCTACTCTAATTAGGATAAAACATTATGATACGCCTTTAAACCCGCATTTATATTCGCTTATATTCGTATTCACTCTACTTATTCTATTTAGAGAGCTTATGCACGCTACTGATTTTAGGCTTAACATAGGTACGTCAATTAGGCCAACGGATAGCGGAAATTTGATTTGTACAGAGATCGACCCAACCTAGCGTGAATAAAGGATGTAGCACTACACAGGGCGAAATTATAATTCGTTGCTCGTTTGCGAAATTACTCGTCTAAATTATTAACATTTGATGTATTCAGAAAGCCGTGCCTTAAAGCTTAAAAGATTTAATGCCTTTGATAGAGCGTGGACGCGCCAGCGCGTTATCTTTGATAAATCTAATATATGTAAATAATGCTCGATCCACAATCCTTCGAAAATCCCGCCCGTTGTCTATCCTCTGACCTACATAGTGTGAACATTGCAAGTGCAACTTCATGGCAGTGCATCAATTCGAAGACTCATCGAGTGACGTCGTAGATCTTCGCCCGTTCGATTCGGTCCTTTGCTGACAATAAAACGCATTGAATGCACCGCGCCGCGCCCGCTAATTTAATTATTTATTAATCATTAATATAAGATTACCTACAGTAAATCTAAGAACTAGCCGCTTTGGGGCTTATGTGAGTAAAGTGGAGAAGACTATTAGCCCTGGACAAGTGTAACTGTGCTCGTCGTGTGCCCGAAAGACAGCGACGGCGGCCATTTATGAAGAAGACTCCAGAAGCTTGCAAAGGTCAGTGTCCCTTCCTCTATACTTCCAAAGTCCCTACGTCCCATTTACCTGTGGGATCGAGCAAACAAACAAACGAAATACAGTCCATTAAATCGCCGCTTAGATTTTGTCTAACCCGCGCCACCATATTTTTTGGTCCTTCGAGCCGGATTTCGATACCGCTAATTGTTAAAACCGCTAAATAGTTCTTTCTAGTTTATAATATTTACACGTAGGTAATTAATCCGCGCATCATATTATCTCGTTTCTAAAGCAAATTAATTTCGTTAGTTCCGCATTGCCTAGTTTTATATTGGTTTGTTAGGTAACATATTTATCGTAATATTAGTTATTTATCGTAAATATCGTAATATTAGTACATACGTAACATATTTGCCGTAATATTAATTATTTTACATAGAAGTTGTCTCCCGCTTAGATATTAGTTAGTTTATTGGTTAGGTAAATATATCGTCTAAATTACGCAATTACGTACGCGAAATAAGCTAATACATCAGCTGTTCATCGATTCGAGTACATAATCTTTACATAATTATTATAAAAATCTTAGATAGGAACAACCGCGCGTGACCTTCAACTTCACGCGGCTTGTCAACCGCTCCCTTTCACTTTAACTGAAGTTTATAACTTTAGATATATATTAGTTATAAGTAATAACTTTACGCCGTAGCAAACATTACTCGCGTATTAGAATCATTAAATTTAAAACTTACAATCGTTTTGTTTCGTTTCTTAGTACTTAGTAACCATGTCAAAGAGTAACAAAACGACAGAGGATTCCGCAAATACGAGTAGTTTTGATACTCAATTAGTTATAATGGAGCAAAAACGCAATGCGATATTTGGCTATTTACAAGAAATTTTTGATATGTCAAAAAATGTTAGTACTAGACCTTCATTACGGGAGGACTTCCTCGACGCTAGTTCTAACATAGACACATTGCGTTCCGATTTTAACAAAGTAGTGGATGACTATAACAGTCGCTTATTATTGCTAAACCCTTCAGCGAAACCGGAGTTCGGTAGCCTAACGTCATTTGAACGCCTATACAGCCGAGTTAAGCGTTTAGTCTCTGAGTATACGGAAGGTGAAAAAATCGCAAAAGACGATGACCCGCGAAGACTGAAACCTTACTTACCTCCGATCCAATTGATATCGTTCGATGGTTGCGACTTAAAGGCATGGAGTCTGTTCTATACAAACTTCAAAACAATCATACATGAGAACCAGACTCTTACCGACGCCGAAAAATTATACTACCTTATGGGAAAATTATCCGGAAAGGCCAAATTAGCCTGCGCTGGAATCACGCCATCCGCGGAAAATTATCAGCTGATTTTCAAAACGTTAGTTGATAAATTTGAAGATAAACGTTTCTTGGCCACTTCGTACTTAGATCAAATTTATAATATTAAGGCGATGTCAAACGCGACTCCGACCAACCTTGAAAATTTTTTGGACACATTTGCATCGTCGGTTGCCGCGCTTAAAAATTTAAATTTACACAATCTGGCTGACTTCTTATTTTTATATCTCGCTCAAAAAAAGTTAGATCCAGAAACTGTCCGCCTCTTCGAGTTAAATAAACATAATAGCGACATACCTTTATATGACGATTTCGTTGCTTTTCTCCGCGAACATATTAAGGTATTACAACGCACTTCTGGGAAACAAGATGTTCCGAAAGGTGCTGAACGAAAAGCGGATACGGCTTCTAAGCCACACAAACCGCCCAAGTCGACGCATACATATACCACTACCGCGACTACACCTGTGCAGACTTCCTGCTCGCTCTGTAATTCACAGCACGAGCATCTTTATAATTGTTCCGCTTTTCATAAGATGTCTGTTGAAGATCGTTTCAAGTTTGTTAAGGCGAACAACCTTTGTATAAATTGTTTTGGAAACCACCGGCTAGCTTCTTGCTCCAGTAAGTCGCGGTGTCGCTGGTGTGCATCTTCTCATCACAGTATGATCCACAGGAATTCCGCCAATGTAAATTCCGCAAATTCCGTATTTGTAAATTCCGCGTCTTCTAGTGCAACTTCTGGTGCCGCTCCTTCGCAGAAGGCGCCCGGTGTTACCGTGCACCATCCTGCTACTACCAGCACTGCTGGCAACGACACCAGTAAGTCAAAATCTTCAGATTCATCCGCACGCTTCAATGACGTATCGATTTGTTCATTGTCGAGTTCTAATATCTCTCGCGCACCAACTACAGTGCTGCTCGCCACCGCACGCGTTATTGTATTCGATGCCAAAGGGAAGGAATATTCTGTGCGCGCATTATTGGACAGTGCTTCACAGAGTAACTTCGTCAGTCGTAGTTTATGCGAACGCTTAGGTTTACAAGCAAGTAAGAATCCAAGCTGTTCGGTAGTTAAAGGGATTGGAGGTACAACCAAACCGATTCAAGGCTCAGTTTCAATAAGGTTCTTTTCTAGGTTTGATCTCAGCGTTTGTTTCAACATAGACTCGCTCGTTGTAGACAAGGTCACCGAACGCTTGCCCACAGTCCCCGTAGATATTTCGAATTTAATAAATTTCAATAATTTACCTTTGGCAGACGACACTTACTTCATTCCAGGAGACATTGACCTGCTGGTTGGAGCTTCAATATTTCCACATCTCCTGTTGTCTCGTAAGGTTCAAGGTCAATCTGATCTTACCTCGCCGCTAGCCCTGGAAACGGTGTTAGGTTACGTTATCGTTGGCTCTGCTCCTGTTCGTGTTGACAGTTGCGCAACGGTTTCTTACTGTTGTGCTACAGATCCGCTAGACGCTGCCGTGCGTAAATTCTGGCAGATGGAAGAGGTGAACGCACCGAAAGCATTAAGTCCAGACGACACGGCGTGTGAAGAAATTTATAGCAACACGACCACTCGCGAGGCGGACGGACGGTACGTGGTCGCACTCCCTTTCAAGGGTGACGTACTGTCGTTAGGCGATTCTCTTAAAAGGGCTAAAACCCGCTTCTTTTGCTTAGAACGCAAAATGTTAGCATCGCCCAAGCTTAAAGAGGCCTACGACAGCGTGATCCTAGAATACCTAGACAAAGGATATATCTCCCGTGCACCCCCGGACACGGAGGCAACGCAGAGTTTGCCCTCGTACACAATTTCGCATCATGGGGTCATAAGGGAAGACAAGGTGACCTCTAAATTGCGCGTGGTTCTGGACGCTAGTTCTAAGACAACCACACAAGTTTCCCTCAATGACATTCTGTACAACGGTCAGAATCTGCAGGGCAACCTTTTCAATATTATCGTTAATTTCCGCTTATATCGTATCGCTCTTTCCGCTGACATTCGTCAAATGTTCCTTTGCATTGGAATTCGTCCATGCGATCGAAGGTTCCAACGCATTTTGTATCGCTTTTCCCCGCAAGAACCTTTAGAGGTTTATGAATTTAACCGCGTTTGTTTCGGACTTAAGTCAAGTCCTTTTCATGCACTTCGTACAGTGAAGCAGCTCCTTTTAGATGAAGGTGCTTCATACCCGCGCGCTAAAGAAACTGTAGATACGGGGTTGTATATGGACGACTTCGTCTACAGCGTCGATAGTGAACACGATGCTATCTCCACCGCTGCCGAAGTGATTGCTCTCCTGAAAGCTGGTCAGTTCGACCTTGTGAAGTGGACGAGTAATTCACAAAAGGTTTTAGACTCAATTCCGCTGTCTCATCGTCTTTCCGCAGTTAAAGAATTCGATGATTCTGAACCACATAAGGTACTCGGCTTATGTTGGTCACCCGCTACAGACTATTTCAGTCTTAAAATTAGTGTTCCCGCTGAATCATGTACTAAACGTACAATTTTGTCATGTGTCGCTAGGATATGGGACGTCATGGGTTTCGTTGCTCCCGTAGTCTTATACGCAAAGCTTCTTATCAAACAACTTTGGTTGTGCGACTGTGATTGGGACGATGTACCACCTGAACATATTATTGAACAGTGGTCCCGTTTCAAGAAGGAACTACCCTCGCTAAGTGAATTGAAAATTCCACGGCACGTAGGCATCGTCACTGGCGATATCATAACAATCGTGGGGTTCGCGGACGCAAGCGAAAAGGCCTATGGAGGAGTAGTTTACTTCCACGTAAAAGACGGCAGAGGCCTTCGCAGGAATGCAGTATTTCTAATAACTGCTAAATCCAAAGTCTCGCCTCGTAAAGTCGTATCACTAGCGCGATTGGAGCTTTGTGCGATCCTTATACTGAGCAGTTTAATTACAAGGGTAGTTGAAGCCTGCAACAACCGCATTAATATCGACCGCGTTCTCGCCTTTTCGGACTCAACGGTGGCATTGTGCTGGGTGCATTCCTCACCTCATCGTTGGGACACTTTCGTGGCCAACAGGGTCACAAAAATTCAAAATGAGTTTCCCATTCAAACTTTCTTTCATGTGCAAGGCACTGAAAATCCCGCCGATTGTTTGTCGCGAGGTCTTACACCCGCACAAATAATTGATCATCCGCTTTGGTTCTCCGGCCCTGAATGGCTTGAAACAGATCCAAATCTTTGGCCTGTTACCGCTTTCAATCCTTCTACGGTGTCACAGCCTCCGGAAGAAAAGAAACATGTTCTTCTCGCTGCAGAAGGCAGCGAAGGAAATCTAATAATTTCGCTCGCAGATCGCTTCTCATCATGGTCGAAGTTTTTACTTTGTGTAGTTTACGTTTGTCGTTTCGCTAAGCTGCTACCGCGTCGTGGAACAGTGACTGCATCGGATCTGGATTACGCTGAAAATTTGATTTTGCGTGAAATTCAGCACTCTTACTTCGCAAACGAAATTGCCAATTTACAATCGGGCAAATATTGCAGCCCAACGTTTCAACGCCTCAAACCTTTCCTTCAGAATAAAATCATAAGAGTTGGAGGTCGTTTGAGGAACGCCGATATAAGCTTCGATACAAAACATCCGATCATTCTGCCGCGAAAAGGTCATATATTAGATCTTCTAGTTGATTATCATCATAAAGTCAATTGCCATGCCGGTCCAGATTTGTTGATGTCCATACTCCGTCAGAGATATTGGATTTTATCCGCTCGCAACTTAATTCGAAGTCGGGTACACAAATGTCTACCCTGCTTTAGACTCCGCGCTAAACCAAATTTTCCGGAAATGGCAGATCACCGCTCGTGTCGAGTTACGCCGGCCGTAAAGCCTTTTTTGCACACTGGCACTGATTACGCAGGTCCCTTTAAAGTGACTATATCTCGCGGCCGCGGAATTCGATCAACAAAGGCATACGTTTGTCTATTCGTGTGCTTAACCACTCGCGCTGTACATATAGAAGTTGCGAGCGATTTAAGCACAGCTAGCTTCCTCGGAGCATTTAAACGCTTTCAGGCGCGCCGAGGCCTCGTCGCTCGCGTGCATTCTGATAATGCGACAAATTACGTAGGTGCCAAGCGCACGCTATCTGAATTGCACGACTTTTTAATATCAAAACACTTCAGGTCTGAATTTGGTCACGTACTTGCAGAAAACCGCATCGAGTGGTCACTGAATGTTCCAACTGCTTGTCATTTTGGTGGCAATTGGGAGGCCAACATTAAGAGTCTCAAAGCTCATTTATATCGCGTGATAGGCGACCAAATTCTGACCTTGGAGGAGTTCAGTACTGTGCTTGCTCAAATCGAGGCAGTGATGAACTCTCGTCCATTGTGCCGCACACTATCGAACGATCCATCGGAATCTCTCGCGTTGACACCGGCTCACTTTCTCACCCTCACCCCTTTAAAATACTTACCGGCTCGGGAGATAGAAGACGGTCCGTTACATTTGCTTTCGCGTCAAGAACTGATAGATAAACTTGTTCAGTCGTTCTGGAAACGATGGAAGGCTGACTACTTACATACGCTACAGACTCGAAACAAATGGAACACTCCAACCAATCCGATCGCTAAGGGGGATGTGGTAATAATTAAAGACGATAACGCACCGCCACTTCACTGGCCGTTAGGGCTAGTTGAGGAAGTCTTTCCTGGATCGAATGGTGTCACACGTATTGTTCGCGTTCATACCGCTACAGGAACATATTTGCGTCCTGTAGTGCGTCTTTGTCCACTACCTAAACCGTAATTAGTTGTAGTCATTCCGCGTAGGTTAGGATTCTTATTTAGTTTATTAGTCATAATAATTTAGATTAGGTTTCGTATTTTCTTTCTAACTCGTAAGTTTCGCGTCGTAGTTTCTTTGAAGGTAGCACTTCAACCCCGGGGGCATGGACGCGCCAGCGCGTTATCTTTGATAAATCTAATATATGTAAATAATGCTCGATCCACAATCCTTCGAAAATCCCGCCCGTTGTCTATCCTCTGACCTACATAGTGTGAACATTGCAAGTGCAACTTCATGGCAGTGCATCAATTCGAAGACTCATCGAGTGACGTCGTAGATCTTCGCCCGTTCGATTCGGTCCTTTGCTGACAATAAAACGCATTGAATGCACCGCGCCGCGCCCGCTAATTTAATTATTTATTAATCATTAATATAAGATTACCTACAGTAAATCTAAGAACTAGCCGCTTTGGGGCTTATGTGAGTAAAGTGGAGAAGACTATTAGCCCTGGACAAGTGTAACTGTGCTCGTCGTGTGCCCGAAAGACAGCGACGGCGGCCATTTATGAAGAAGACTCCAGAAGCTTGCAAAGGTCAGTGTCCCTTCCTCTATACTTCCAAAGTCCCTACGTCCCATTTACCTGTGGGATCGAGCAAACAAACAAACGAAATACAGTCCATTAAATCGCCGCTTAGATTTTGTCTAACCCGCGCCACCAGAGCGTATACAAGTGATATTTTTGTTAGTGTATATTTAATAATTATTTATTTAATTTATATACAAAACAAATTAATTATTTATTATTCAGGAGTTTGGTAAAATAAAATACGCCACAGTTTAGCAAAATTTTATTATCCTGTTAAAATAAAAATTGAACAAGCTAAACTACATTACAGCTACACATACATGGGACATCCATCATGCATGTAAATTTCTACTAATTGCTTCAACGCCAAACACGATATTGTTAACTCAAAATAAACGTGCGGACCATTGTTTTGATATTTCAACTAGCAGTTTCAGTGATGTTCAATCAGGTATGTTCAATAGATAGGTAACACTAACATTTACTTTATAATATACGTATGGAATAACAATTAAGTCTCTGGCTTTTAATCTTAATAATCTATACTAATATTATAAGGCTGAAAAGTTTGTTTGTTTGTTTCAACGCGCTAATCTCAAGAACTACTAGTCTGATTTGAAAAATTATTTCAGTATTAGATAGCCCATTTATCGAGGAAGGCTATAGATATGCTTATCACTAAACCTTGATACAAAGGCGTAAACAGCGTATCATCACGTTAAAACCAACAGGAGCGGAGTACCAATGAAGAATGTTTTAAAATAACTATTCCACGCGTACGAAGTCGCGGGTAGGAGCTGGTGCTTACATAAAATTTTAGTATCAAACTCTGCTCAGACCTACACGCCTGAAATTGTTACGTAAATTATATTCAAGTAAAACTTCTCGGTTAACCCGCAGGTGGTAAAAATACGGCCAAGTATCTACTCGAGGTTTGCCGTAAAACGTAATTTTGCTTAAATGTACAACATTTCTTTGGAAGCGAGCCAACTATGTCTGATAGTATTACTTTTATAATTTCTCTTTACCGGAAATCTCCTTTACTGCAGAAATCACTACAAATTGAAACTGTCGCCAACCATTTATAGTAAGAAATTTTAGGAAAATAATATAATGTTTAATGAAATATTACTTTTCTATCATTATTTTCAATAATTCTAAAAAATTATACGTTTCCATCAATTTGTGACATTTCTCTGTAAAAAAAAAATTACAAACGCGTAGGTACTTTACTAATAAAATAACAAAGAAAATCACCTTTGTTTAAGTTTATTTTACTACAGTTTTTTACACTCCTGTATTTGTCAATTTATACTCAAAATATTGTATCACAGAGACTGTAATTCGTAGACTAGTAGGTTGGATTCATTACCAGCCATGACAACTATTAAAAAGTAAATAAGTATAGAAACGGAATGAGAAAACCTTCAACATAGAAGAAATAAGTTAATTTTTAAAAGTTGTATCTTGATTTCATATACGTATAGAATATTTATAATTATGTTTTTTTTTATAGTTTATACAGCCGTAATCAAAGTTCTTTCTATGTAAAATCTACCTTTTTTACTTCATTATTTGCTTGCTCTGTGAATGTTTCATGTATTGTAGTTAGAATATAATAATTTATACTGTGATAGTTATATACCTATTAAGGACTCCTAAATTTGTTTTCGTATTGAGCGTCAATATAGACCTGTCGACACTGTTGCCACGGTCCCGCCCACAAATATTTGCTTATCACTAAACCTTGACACATAGGCGTAAACAAGATTTGTGACACCGCTTAAGGGAAAATAAACAAAATCGCCTTTGACTTTTAACAAAATTATGTCCATCTACTAGGATTAAAAGCTACGAACATGCCTATGCAGAACCACATAAAGTTATCAAAATTCACGTATTTAATCCAATAGTAATTAATATTAGACGTTGGTGTTTCTCTTTTTTAAATTTTAAATGAATAAAATTTAATAGTCCATTCCTTTCTCCTATTGGGATACAAATGAGTAAGTACTTAGCTCATATTTTGTTAAATCTATACTAATATATAAAGCTGAAGAGTTTGTTTGTTTGTTTGTTTGTTTGTTTGTTTGAACACGGTAATCTCTGGAACTACTGGGCCGATTTGAAAAATTCTTTCAGTGTTAGATAGCCCATTTATCGAGGAAGGCTATAGGCTATGTATCATCACGCTAAGACCAATAGGATCGGAGTCCACGCCGACGAAGTCGCGCGCAGAAGCTAGTTTATGATAAAAAGAAATCTCAAGCGCTGACGCTCTGTAAATAGTAAATTTTAGGAGGAGATCTTGCAGTGTAAAATACTAAGAAGATTTAAAGTATGGCAATACCAAAAGATGATATATATATAATGTAAAGAGATAGTAGGTTTTAGCCCGCCCATGTTTTGCAACTGGACGGATACAAGCGACAGGCATTATCTAAATGTTTAAAATTGTTTTCTTGTATTAAAAATTTGATATTAAGCACTTTTAAAATATCATTATAATGTAATCTTATAAATTCAATATTATTTAATTTTATGGAATTTATGTTCTACAATAAAGAGTTTAAGAGTTATTAAATTACACCACATAATAATACTTACTACATATTATTTTAAAATTATAAACAAAATAATAGCCGTAAGTCAAAGCTGATGCTTGCGTCATTTTCTTTCTTTCAATTACTGTTGGTTTCAATAAAAAACAAACATTTTGCAATTTAAAGAATTGCATGGTTACTGAAGCCATAAATACGTTATTTCCTAAAGAAATGACGGGGTTTAGGAGTAAACTAAGGATTGGGAAAGGGAGTGTCGACGTAAAATGGGTGAACTGTTTAACTTCGAACATTTTCTTTCACGTCATAACAATTTTCTGTGTAATTGTAGTACTATGAGTTCTGCTTAAGTTAGTGGTATACAAAGCTGCAGGTGCTTACTACAAATGGACTCTCCAATAATTGATAATATTGGAGAGATCATTTGTACCTAATATGAAAATTTATTAAGACCTAAATATTATGCCTTACTTAACTAATACCTAATTTACTATATATATCCTAAACTTTATACTACTACTAGCGACCCGTCCCGGCTTCGTACGGGTGCAATGCTGATACTAATATAAACATAAAATAACATAAATATAATATACATGTGTAAAAAAATGTGTTTATTTACGACATCACATTAGAAACCTCTAAAACTATCAGTGTTTCTCTACTATATTATGCATGCGATATACATATAAACCTCCCTCTGGAATCACTCTATTTACTAAAGAAAGCCGCATCAAAATCCGTTGTTTAGTTTTATAGATCTAAGCATATTTACAGACAGCGGGAAGCGACTTTGTTTTATACTATGTAGTTATGTTGAACCTAACTGCTATTGCAAAACTTTCATTAAACAAGACGAGAACCCTTGTCAAATATACATAATTATATAAATTTAATTGCCTTCATGCTGCTCGTATGCGACATACTAATCACGATTTCATTAAGCGAAATATCTATCCATACATGACGTCTTATATATAAACGACGTACTCATGAATTGGTAATATTTAAAACTTATTTCTAACAATAAACATGTGATTAGGCGTATAGCTTTCATTTTCATTTTCATGACGTAACGCAGGTTTTCCTATGGCAGCAGAGGCATCCTAAATATAATTACTGTAAAATTGCTTTGTAACTAAATTTAAGTATAAAATGTAAATCTTTTTATTTGGGAAAAAATAAAGTAATAACTAATTATTATCGTATGTATCTATATTAATAAAAAAGTATGTTGTTGCATTTCCCACACGGCAGAAGTGAAACTTCTGAAAAGTCGCAGGAAGGTAGCCCGTTGCGGTATGTTCTATCAACGATGATCACGGCCCTGTTACAAAGGTCGTAAGCGCCATATATTAACACAAAATAAGCCCTTTTGCCTTAAAATCAACAAAAAGAATAGGTATTCAAAAATTTACACGTGCCTTGAGCATCAACGACTTGAAACGGTCGGAAAATGACGTAACATATATTTTTCAAGCAAAAGCATTCTATGAATTAACACTTGAAAGCATATTTCTTGATTTACAAAAACTGTATAATATTTTCCTTATTATAAAAAGACGAAGTAATTGTAATATTAGATGGGCTGATTCAGAATTTTTTATTGTTCTTTACTCGTGTTTCTATAATATATGTTTATGTTATATCATAGGAACACGAGAATAAAAATAGCCTTATTCGTAAATTTACATATAAAATATAACGTTGCCTTCGTTTATAAATTTAGTTTATCCGTAAGCAAAATGTACAGCTCTATAGTTTAATATACATTAATATGTTATACCTTTATAGCTTTGCTAAGCGACACATTGCGTTGAGTATAAAGGCAGAAAATAACTTTTAAAATGTGTACCAGGTTTTAAACAAAAATAAACAGCACGTTTTTATAAAAACGAAATGAAGTAGACAAGACATTTAATAAAATAGATGTCTTTCTGTTCTGATATGCTTAAATTATTGAAATATATCTATTTATTTATATTATCTACAGAAATGGCACTAAGTGTACTGTAATGGTACTAAGTAGTAACTCAATCGTAAAAAAAATTAATTGATCTTTAATTTTTAATTTTTTATTCTCTATATTAGCCATATTCTATTACAATTCAAGGAAAAAGTTAGTTATTGATCCATTTTGATTTATTCATTGAATGTCGAACTGTATTTTAAATATACCGCGACCAGTTTTCTACATTTATGTGATAGTAAGCGCTAGGATCGATTTAATTAATTATCTTCGATACTTTTACAAATAGGACCTATATAGAGTCGTCATAGACTTTGATTGTTTTTTTTAAGTAAAGATAATTATTTAGCATAGTGAATACTCTTATTATATGAGTTTCTTATAAAAGTTCGTGTCCCAAATGTATATTGAGTATCAAATCTATTCCTTACACGAATTTAGCCTACAAAAATATGATCTGGTATTACAGAAAATAATCCTTAAACTCTAAAACCTTCATCATAAAATAACAAAACTTTTACAAATATATCCAATTAGAATAAGGCTTTTTAGAAATATAGAATAAATACGTTGTGGTATAATTCGATCAAGGGCACAATTATTTATTTGATCATTCATTATAACCTTATTGCACAACAGCTATGTTGTCTACCAAATCTTAAAAGTAAAGAAAAAAATTAGAGAGTTAGTACTACAAAATTATACCCCAATA
Source organism: Melitaea athalia (assembly GCA_905220545.2). Classification (NCBI taxonomy): domain Eukaryota; kingdom Metazoa; phylum Arthropoda; class Insecta; order Lepidoptera; family Nymphalidae; genus Melitaea; species Melitaea athalia. The sequence goes on along the minus strand of HG992194.1, from coordinate 9,641,843 downwards.
CCTATACTTATAATAATAAATATACTTACGTATACACAAATGTATAAGGACAAACACTCATAGATAATGGTATCAACACACTGAATTTTTGATACCATTATTAATAATGAATGACCACTCATATTTAATTTTAGTAGCTATCGCGTACATAAGTACAACTCACTTTTTTTGACTAGCCCGTTGGCGCAGTTTGTATAGTGGCCCTGCTTTCTGTTCCGCGGGTTGCGGGTTCGATTCCCGCCTGAGTCTGGGTGTAATATGTGTATTTATATATTTATATATGTCTTATTTCTATGTATATTTATAAAAAAAAATATTTAAATACAACAGTCGGCTGTTACCTGTAGCACAAGCATTAAGTTGCTTAGCATGGGAACAGACGACCGTGTGTGTATGCTATAAGATATTTACTTATTTATTTATCACCCTTCATGGTAATACATGTTATTAGTAGCGTAGGAGGCAGGTTAGTATCAATGAGGTACCATTACAATGTAATAAATAGTAAATATATGTCATATCGGTCGTTATCCATCCTTCGATCATTAGGACAGGGAATCCAGTTATTATTACATAGCTAGGGGTTGAACGTAACTCACGTCTGCAATTATAACCTGCTATAGCATTTGTCTCTGGGGTGCTGTTAAACGGACGACAAACTTTAGGTTAACGAAATATAACTGTCAAAGGATTAATTAAAGTTAGTTGAATTAAATTAGATCGTAGGTTTCGTGTGATATTGAAATGTAATTATTAATCCAATATTATTATCTAAATATTTCATTACCATTACTTATTAACTTTAAAAAATCTAAATATATATGACTGCATCATGTTACTTTAGTTCTTCTCTTAGTAGAGAGTTATTCCATTTTAATGTTCCGTACTAAAATGGTATCAAAGGGATTAATAATATGAGTCAGTATCTAGCACAGGTTGTATCTTTTAAGCCTACTTATGCATAAAATATTATGTATTACCACTATAATGACAAAATAATGTGATGTGATGTATAGAAAGTAATATATTTGTACATTATAAGTAAATATAATATGTAATAGCGATAGCAATAATTATAACTTTATTTGCCTTAAGCCCATGAATGTCATAGACATAAATGTCAAAGTATTCACTTAAACTTATTTACAAACAACAAAAAAATTATTTCTTAATTTTATTAATATAATTTTTCATCTCAATTCATAATGACTAATAATGACGATTATTCTTTTGATAATTATGTGTACATTGCTTACATTCATATTTAAATACTGAATTGTAACTGAAAAATTACATTATTCATTGTCAAAGAGACAATTAAGTATTTCAAACGTTTCACTTAAGTACAAAACAAATATATATGTAAAAAGAATCACAACCATGTCTTATAAGATAAAAATCTAATCCTTCTTTAAATACAAGGGACTAGCTAGCAATGCGTCGTTTTTAGATGTCATCCCTTTTAGCGACAAGAAAAACCTTTTTCGTGCCAATTGTACAAATCGTCCCGCTTTCACTATCATTTTATACTCAACTAGACACCGCTTGTGACGTTATCGGAATTGTAATCAAGTTTTTTCCCTTTCGCTGTATATCTATTTAATTTGTATTTCCACTAATACTATATAACTAATTTGTATTTCATTCAAGCGAAATATATTCAATTCTATAATTTGTGGTATTAAAAAACTTAGGAACCCATACTTGTATGTGTGAAGTCAAATATTAGAAGAAAAACTTTAATAAATGATTTTTTAATTAAATAAGATGCCTACCTTATTAATAAGATGCCCGAGTTTGGAACCTTTAGAAAGAAGTTGCAAAAACAAAACTAAAATTTGAAACACGCTAAAGAATTCATATGAAAATTGTTACGACGAATACAGAATAAGATATTTTTACAACAACGTTAAAAAATATATAATATATCCCACCAAAAACATTCTGTAAAAAAACTAGCCAAGTCTCGATGGAGCTGCTGGTTTATCTCTAAAAAGTAATGAAATCTAGACAAAGTCGTACCAAGTCTAAGGTTCATTACTGCGATTTCTTTATTATTATAGTTAATGTTGTGTGACTTGGCCGTTAAAGGGTACACAAGGGTACAAAACTAAGAATAATATCCCATACTGGTATTGGTAATTGGACACTAGTGTCTCATTTTAGGCGGTTGTTGATAACACATGAATTCAGCATTGACAATGCTGACTTCTGTTCTCTTATTTTTGGAGCGTTAAACCGACCACCGATCTAACATAAAATAGACGTACAGACGGACTTCTATCAATGATTAGAAGTCCGCTGGTACTGGAAATAATGTTTTATACAGTTTGTTTCAGGCTTGCCTATACAAAAGTATTATTGAAATACGCAGCTTTATCAAGCCTACAATTGACTGGTTATTCAATCAACGTTTTCCAAGTGGCAATTTTCCATCGTCAATGGGTAGCGGTTCTGGCGACAGATTGGTGCAATGGTGTCATGTAGCACCTGGTTTTGTACCCTTGTGTACCCTTCAACGGCCAAGTCACACAACATTAACTATAATAATAAAGAAATCGCAGTAATGAACCTTAGACTTGGTACGACTTTGTCTAGATTTCATTACTTTTTAGAGATAAACCAGCAGCTCCATCGAGACTTGGCTAGTTTTTTTACAGAATGTTTTTGGTGGGATTTCACTTCTTTTTGTAGAAAGTAGAAACGTGGGCATATTCAGGCATATTGATTTATTTTTTAGAATTTCTTATTTGACACATTTTTTTCTTTTTAGTAACAGTTTTTTTTATTATTACAATACAAATATTTCTTTTCCTTTCTTCCGGTTCTGATTCTTGTACTTGACGTGTTGGTATCACCACCACTCTTAGTCCAATGCATTATATTTTGACCAAATTTTGAGCGAAATTAATATTTTAGTGTGATAATTTTCCTTAGTTTACACTAAATAAATTTCTGAACGCTCGCATAAATAAATATTTGACAACCAATATGTATAATGTCAATCCGTTTTCATTACTGACATTATTATTAATTTTTAAAATCTAAAATACGCCAATATCCGTATATTGTGGATATATGTTGTCGATTCGAAACCTTTATTTAAATACGTTCTTTAATTTAAGGGTAGAGTTTACCATATCGACGAGATGAACATTAAATGTTTGACAGTTACGAAACACGAACATTATATACATATACTTCCATACGAATTTTCATTCCCACCTTTCAACCCCTTACACCCTGTTTTTCGCATTATATTTTATGTAAAGGTGGTATATCGATCTCTTCTAATAGTTTGATTAGGCTCTTGTGTTTTTTAATCAGGGTCACCAGGTACTCCAGATCTTCGATTATCCTAGTTTTTATAGTTTTCCCTTTATGTAGCCATTAAACCCTATATCTGTACCAAATATCAGCTCTCTGAGTTTATGGGAAGTACTAGTTCTATTTTGATGATCATGAGTGAGTGAGTGTCGTATATGCGAAACTTTGCTTTCGCTTAACTTCTGAACTAAATGACCTACAGACTTGAAATTTTGGATTTTAAGTATGTGATTATAGCTTACTCGATGACGAAAATTTCAGCGTTCTGGTCTTATCCAGAGGTTCTCAAATAGGGGCCTGAAAATGCGGCGAAATGGTTCGGGTAAAGTATGGTACGGCAGTGTTTGCTTCGCGCTCGACTTGGCGGGGGCACTGCCGTGCCCCCCGATTGCATACAGTTTTGTCAGGTAAAATGTGAAATATTTACTAGCACTAGCATGAGACGTCTAACGCATGGATTTTCCTACAATGTTTTATACCTACTGTAGTAGGTATAAAACATTATCCTGTACGCTATCAACGGTGATATGTTACAGCCAACGCTACACGTAGTACTATTTACTAATCTGTGACGCAACGTTCTTCTTAAAACGAAACGATTGCGAGGCGTAACACACGCTCATAATTATAAGTGTGCAGCGACTCGTGTAATATCTTCCTCTTGCTTAGTAGCACTTTTTTCTTTTTTCAAATTTCATATCTATTTTGAAAAAAAATTATAAGAAATCTCACTTAAGGTAGAAAGTTTTCTTATTGGGTACTGTAGTAACTTACGACAAGGCAGAAACTAAATCAAATATACAACTGCTGGTTAGATATACTATACTACTGTTCATATTTATTTATATTAAACTCGTTTATAATACATAATTGATAAAAAAGAACATTTAAATTTAAAAAACAAAAATGTCAAACTCTGCTATAGTTGTCACAAAATAAGAGGCCCGTTTGGACGTTTAACAAATACCCTAGAACGTAACTTGGTACGAAACTTAAAGACACAATAAAAGAATTGTTAATAACATAAAGTGTTTTTAAAACATATGTAAATTTTTTGGCGCTTTAAATAATATGATTGAATATATTGGAAGTGTTCTTTTCGCGCTTACTTTATAGTAGCATGCAATTTCTAATTATTACGAAACGTCTCAAAAACAGTTACGTTCTAAGTCTTTTTGTTTTTAAATACTAGTGTTGTAACTAGTTAATTACTGAATTTCACCAGCATCATTCGATTTTAATAGTAAATCGATATTGTGTTGTGATCTCTACTTAAAATAATTTTATTGTATTTGCTCGCATACGAAAAAAAAAAACGACTTCAATTACATCGACAAGTAACACAACGTAGATAGACGAAAAAATAATCAACTAAATACGCGTTATCAAAGTTTAAAGTCTTTACAGGTACCATGGTCACGGGAAAACAATGTCCTTTTGTGTAGAGAACCTAATAAAACGCGATAAAATCTGAAAAAGTTGTTTCATTATAATGAGAGAAATTGGCGTAAACATTAGAAAACAATAAAAAAATAGATTAAAGACAAATTGATCTTTTGTACCATTGTATTATTTCAATTTACCTACAATATTAAAGTTTAAGTTAAATTTTCTAATCAGAAATTTAATTTAATATACTTTACACTATATAATTAAATCGATCAAATAGTCATACAAACTTGAATCGATTTATCGTGAGTATCGAATACCGAGTCGTATGGTTACTTCCCTATTTACGTCTCGATGACATATGTCCAAACGGGCCTATTATTTTGCGATGACTATAGTAATTTTCATGATCAAATACGTACCTACATAATACGAATATAATTATCTAACACTAGCGACCCGCCCCGGCTTCGCACGGTTGCAAAAATTATCAGAGTTCCTCTACTATATTATGCATGTATTATACATAACTTTCCTCTTGAATCACTCTATCTACTAAAGAAAACCGCATCAAAATCCGTTGCGTAGTTTTAAAAATTTAAGCATACATACAGACAGACAGACAGACAGCGGGAAGCGACTAAATACATACTATACATACATACTAATATGTAGTGATTTAAGCTACAGACAGTCTCTGCTCTGCGGTCCCTGGATCCAGGGGATTGACCTTTTGTCAAATGGAAATAGATTATAGTTTTAGTGTTATTAATAGTAAATGGGAAAGAATTGTCGTTTCGCTCCCTAAAATTATTGTGTATTTCCACAAACGAAAAAAAAAAACTACTTCAATTTACATCTACAAGTAAAATAACGTACGTAGTCGAAAAACTAATCTTTAATACAAAGCTCCTTTTAGTATAAATAAAATTATAAAGTTCTTTTAATCTTAACATTATTAGGTCACCTAAAGTTTATAGACAACCTAAAGGTTTTAGGTTATCATCAACAAACGTAAGGTGGGCGACACATCGGAGGTAGGGTAGGAGTAGCGTAGTAGGAGGAGTATAGGTAGGTTTTAAATATCAGTAATTTAATTAGCGTTAATAGAGATAATATGTATTTTTATTATGTTGTTTTACTATAAACATGGTGAATTAATCCTTATGGTATGAAAATTGTTGAGTGTAATTCTAAACAATTTATTTTCAACAAAAACAAAGCAAAAACAATTACTATTATTTAAATTATGTAAACATTAAATATAATTAAAAAATTAGTTCTATCACATCATCATCATCATAATTATCATCATTGGATGAGCTAGGCCAAATGCTGGCTGGCCTAAACGAGTCCTCTCGACGAGTCGGTCTCGGTATGAACTTGGACAAAACAAAAGTTTAAGTTTAACAACCAAGTAATACCGATACCGGTATCGGTAGATGGTACCCTTCTCGAAGTTGATCAGGATTATATTTAATTATTTCTATGACAAAAGGAAATCCAAAATCAAACAACGTAATACACAATTCAATTTTAGATTAATGGCCATAATTTATATTTATTTAGACTATATAAATACTGTCTTCTGTGATACAGATGCGGCATAGAACTATTCCTAACGACATAAAACTAACTTACAAATATCAAGTAAAATTTAAATTTAAAATAAAATAAAAACCTTATTGTTTAGTTTTTTTACTGAATTGGCATTGATCATCAATTGTTTTGAACATGTTCGTATCAAATCAGTCAGCTGAAAATATCAGTCATCATTAAAATTGTTCAAAGGAAAATTTTGAGCGAACACGTTTTGTTTTTTACGAGAGTGACTTGATGTTAACGGTACATTAATTTTTGCGACAATGTCCAAATTTTAATCAGACATCGTTTTAATGCGCTGAGCCTGAAGTTTACAAGACTTTGCACATTCAGCTTTTATATTTCTGGATAGGTATTAGTTAGTGTAGGTATTTAGTATTACGATTTTATTTTCGCTAGGTAGAGTGACATCGCTCTGGTGCAGTAGCGCGTGCACCGTGTGGGGGCGCTCACACACCGGTGATTGTGGGTTCGATTCCCACTCGGGATTGATATTTGTATTTGTATATATTTCACTCCTGTCTGGTTGTCTGTCCTTGTGAATCTCCTCATCGTGCCTCGAACAGTTCGTTAAGCAGACGGTGCCGGTTGTCATCATATACATCTGATAGCAATCTTTACTCATAGTAGGAAACATATCCGCCAACCCGCAGTGGAAATTCCGACCCTTCTACATGGAGAAATAGTTCTATGCCTAGCAAGGGGATGTTACAGGTTGAATAAATCAAGGGGAATGATAATAATTTGTATTATTCTGTCTTATAAATGACCTGCCACCTCTATTTTTTCTCTTTGATCGTCTGATGTCTGTCGTAAAGAATGCAATTTACAGTTACTGCACTAAAGTCTTACCATTCGAAGTTCTTAAGCTTACGAGCGAAAACAATGTTACATTAAAAATAACAGACTTAAAAATGTCCTATAATAGTACTCGTATGATATTGATAAATACGTTTAAAAAGTAATTTTCGTTGCGGTGGCCCAGCGTCAAAAATCAAAATAACTGACACCAGTGATTGCGGTTCCTATTCCCGCACATGGCAAATAATTACGTAGGCGGATAGGACATATACGTATTATTTTATGGTCGGGATGTATGCTTGTGTGATGCCGAACCCCTGACATGGCAAAAATCCTACCGGAGGACGTAAAGTGGGGTCATCTGTTAACTTGTAAAATAAAATAATTTTTTAAAATATTGTTTGCCTTTAAATTAATTACAAAAAACTACTATCACTATCGTACTAGTACAAACGTCAAAAGAATCGTACCTTAAGGGCTAAAATATAAATAGCGAATTTTCCAGTTTTGATTCTAGTGGACTTTACCCCATTAATTATTTTGAAATTTATCATATTCAAAACATGGCGCCTGCAACGACGTCGAAATATCAGGAATGTCTAAATAATAATCCCGGTAAGTCCCGTTAAATCAAAATTTTTCATAGTTATCATGAAAGTTTAAAAACTTATAGCGAATTTTCCACTCTTGTAATCTTGCTCTGAAAATAAAAATTTGGAAAACTGTCCTAGTACAGCGGTCCTTTATTACAAAAGTGCTTTTTTTAAACCAACGTAATTTCCTTCTTCAACAAGATTTTTTCAAGATAATTTAAACCCCCTCTTGTAATGTAAACATTTTGGATGATAACTTTTTTATCTTTAACGTTTTATAGCGCGTGCCGCGATAATTATTATGTAGCGTGAAATACTTTTACGTCACTCTTTCCCTTGACTTTTTTTGGCAGCGGTTTAATTATGAAAAATTTTTGTTATCACAGATTAGTGTAGCTACTACTTCAGTAGCCGTAGCAAAGTTAGGGATTTTAGTTGTATAGATATAGGTACATACGTGTATTAATTAGTTAGTGCAAATGGCGTTACGTGTATAGAATGAAATATAATTTAAAAAAAATGCGTGCGTACAAAGTACAAATGTTAGAAGTGAAACTTCTTTGGCAAACTAATTAGAAAAAAAACTGAAAAGAAAATAAATAAATAAAACAAAAAGCCAACGTCACGCGGTGTTCCCGGGGGGTCACCTATCCAAGTACTGACCGCGGCCGACGTTGCCGCGTCACACTTTCTCTCAAATTTTACCCCTCATGCGCCTAAAAAATTTTCACTTCAATAAATTAATAAAAATAACTGAGAGGAGAGAGACAGTATAGAGTGAAATAAAGTCTTCATAAAACCATAAAACAAACGTCTGATAGTGAGAAATAAAAATATTTAAAAGCGATTGAATATTTTTGACTAGCCCGTTGGCGCTGTTTGTAGTGACCCTGCTCTCTGCTCCGGGGGTTGTGGGTTCGATTCCCACCCCGTGTCTGGTTGTAATATACATATTCATTTATATATTTATATGTATTATTGATAAGTATGTTTATCGAAAAAAAAAATATGTAGCTAGACCAGTCGGCTGTTACCTATAACACAAGCATTAAGTTGCTTACTTTAGGAACAGACGACCACGATACACACACGTGTATTGTGTAGATATATTGTAGATATATATACTTATACTAGTAAGGAGTTTAATTACATTTGTGTAATAAAATTTTCTGAAAAAATTACGGTTTTTTGGAAGCTAATCACATACAATTCTAAAATAAAATTTGATTGTTCAACTTTGGAGGTTATACGAGGAAATCAAAAATATTTCATAGCAAAGTTACATAAAAATATGCCAAAATTGAAAAAAATAATAATCTGATGGTACTCCATCACAGCCCTAATGGTAACAAGATATAGTTATTAAATTATAACAATTATTAATATTTCAGCATTATATTTTTTTATGATTACAATTTATACTTAATTGAAAAAAATCCTTATAAATTATTACTTTTTATCCAGTCGATAATTCTGAACACGTTATTACACAGTTCCATTAAAATTATTAGATTTTCGATTGAATGAAATTTCGTTACCGTTTCAAAGAAATATTTTATTAAAATCGGTAACGTTTATAAATTGAATGTTATCCCCATTAGTCTTATCCTGACAGACCGCTAATATTACGCGTAATTAAAAAATAAATTTAATGTAAAAATGTAGTCCTGCGAGAAAGTTATTTTTAGACAAAAAAATAAAGAAATATTTTAGTAACTAAGCGTTGTGCAGAGATTTTATTAATGAAATAGCGAATTATTCACACACTTTCTTTAAAAAAAATTAAACATTCGTTCGTTTTAGTTTTGCACTATTCCGCACTGATTTAATAAATTTCTTTTATCGCGGGGTAGAGGTATTTTAAGAGATTAGTGATATTTTTATTTTGTGCAAATAGTTGTTTCTGGTCTAGTTATATTAGGTCTTCATCGTGCTTTGGAGAGCACAGAGAAATTATTTTTAGTGGTATAAAACAAAAAATATACTCGTATGTATATTTTTTAATGATCTATTCATTTTAATGAAAATTTCTAACGCATAATGCGAACTAAATTCTACAGATGATCGGGTAAAAATTTCTTAAAAATTTCGTAATTTCGTTTTTATTATGTTTATTGAAACCATGTAGCCATGTCATGTGAGCCTTAATGCAAATGCTTTTGAATAAGTAAACTCATACTACTAAACAAACTAATAACAATCAATATTCTGTTTCTTTCTAATTTTTTGACAAAAAATAAATAAATCGTTTACTAAATAAAGTGTTTTAAATGGGGCAACAGCCTTGAGCTAGTGATGTACTAACACAAGTTCCACGTATATCGGCCAAATAAAATGTTACTAGATATTCTTAAGAGGTTTTACTTTATATATAACCAAAATAGTTCGTCTTCTGGCCGCTCTGTTTCGTTAGTGCTTAGTTCGTGTTTAGTTAGAAAATTTGAAGAAATGGCAAGGAAAGCAGTAAACGAAAAAATTTATTTACCTATACAAACTTTTTTACTTATCAAATGTCTCCGTATCTTGCATTCAAGATTTGTAAATTGGCATGTATAAGTATTTTTTCGTGGAGAATTTATGCGTATTTTTTTTTTATATATTATAGTTATTGAGTTTTGTCTCATTGTTTAATTCTATGACGGAGTAGAGTTTGCCGGGTCAGCTAGTATTATATTATATATGGTAGGTTCACAGTATTCGGATACTGCCAATAAAAATTTTATCATATTTAATTAATAATAAATTAGCATTTTAAGCAACAAAATGGATATTAAAAAGGCAAAACGTATAGCAGCCAGCTAAAAATTTATCTAACAGTAAAAATTCAAACGTCATAATTAACCGCGATAGCACCTGTAATAAATAAATATGAATTATACTTGCGATATTTTAAAATATATGGCAAAAAATCCTTATAATCATATGAAAATATTAGTTTTATTTTCATGGTATCATCATTGTTAGTACTGGTCCTGTTCTAATCTCTATATATAGGTATAAAAATGAATCGCTAAATGTGTTGCTAAGCGCAAATCTCGAGAGCAGCTGAACCGATTTCACTTATTCTTTTTTTATAACATTCCTTGAAGTACAAAGATGGTTATTACGGAGAGAAAAATTTAAAAAATTGCCTGAAAAAGTCTAAAAACAACACTTTTCTATATATATTCTAGTGTCCGACCGAAAGTCGGTTTCCGGCCGAAACCGAAACCGAAACCGAATGTTCGGCCGTGGCTACAGTTTCGGCCGAAACCGAAACCGAAACCGAAACTCACGTGGTCAAGTATAAAATACTGAAATTTGGTGCATGTTACCCATTTACACACATTTTTTTATTGACATGAAATGAAAACACAGTATATTAATTTTGTTGTAATCATTAATTTAATACTAGCTGTGCCCCGCGGTTTCATACGCGTTAATTGAAGGAAAAAATAGCCTTTCTCGTTAAATTGGGTATCCAAAACAAAAAGATTTTTTTAATTCCAACCAGTAGTTTCTGAAATTAGCGTGTTTAAACAAACAAACTTTTCAGCTTTATAATATTTTTGCTGCGATGTTTTTTTAAAAACTGGGATATCTCATCCTAAGATATTTATTGAAATCGAATGGTATTAAGGGTAATTTTGTTCTAAATTAAATACTTGTGACGAAAAAGGTATTTATTTGCATAAGGATTTATGTCATGTTTATAAAAACACCTTCGCAAATATTGCACAATTTTAGAACAAATTTGTTTAGCATAAAAAAGGTTATAGTGAGCCAACCTCAAAAGATAGACATATGCTGTCGCGGACTTTTTTTTAGAGCTTTTAAAGTGAAACAATTCTGTCATACATGATTTTTGCGATACTTTAACTGTTTACGCAGTGCTCGCAGCGGAAGCTCTCAAAATGAAGAAAAAAACCTCCCGATTTTGAAAAATTTTTTTTCTTTGGTGCGCCGCTCCTATTGGTCTTAACCTTACGATGTATACCCTATAGCCTTTCTCGATAAATGGGCTATTCAACGCTGAAAGAATTTTTCAAATCGGACCAGTACTTCCTGAGATTAGTGCGTTCAAACAAACAAACAAAAAAACAAGCAAACTCTTCAGCTTTATAATATTAGTATAGAAAATATAAGAAAAAAAATTGCGTGCGTACAAAGTACACATGACAGAAGTGAAACTTCTTTGGCAAACTAATTAAAAAAAAAAACTAATCGTTAACGCTGCAACTTACACTTATTTAAGTTTTTTTTTTGTATAAGTTTAACACGTCTACGACTAGATGGTGCCAGTAGTAGATTAAATCGCGCTGGCAAAATTATTTCTTGTTAGTGCATATAATTATGGCTACCATACATTTGTGTAATTATTGAACAATCCAATATATCAAGTTGAAGCATCTCTAGTAATGGTTTAATTTATGCTTCTGGTTGTGTTGGACAAGGTTTTGCAATTAACACTAATTAAAACAACGAATTAAAATATACAAAAAAAACTAGTTGAAAAAAAAAGACAACGTTTCGCGGTGTTCCCAGGCGGTCACCCATCCAAGTACTGAACGTCATGACGCTGCCGCGTTACCGGTCGCTCAAATTTTACCCCACATGCGCCTAAAGAAGTTTCACTTCAAAAATATTAATAATATTTTGATTATTTTTTCAAATTAAGTTCTCATAGCAAAATGCTTATCAGTTATCAATAATCAAATCACTAATATTGTTACTGTTTCATTAAATACTAAGTATTGGTATTTTGAAATCTTATTAATTAATACTTTGGTTTGTATTTGTACTTAGAAGAATCATCAATCTTTTAGGTACATCTTATATAAAAATAATAATTACTAAAATTACTATTACCTACACTCTTAGTTCCAGTCTCGACAAAGATAATCAAATCACACATTTAGAATTAATAAAGATAGGTACCTAGATCACAATTAGTAGGACAGTCATACTTTCATTTAGAATTAAGTAACCCACTACTAAGCAACAGTAAATATTTGAATTGAAAACAGTTAGGCGAGCGTGCACGACAACTTCCGAAATCAGTTTCGGTTTCGGCAAAAGTTTCGGCCAATTTTGGCCGAAACCGAAACTGCCGCCGAAACTTGATTTTTGGCCGAAAGTCGGCCGAAACCGAAACCGAAACCGAAACTTCGGTCGGACACTAATATATTCCCATACAAGAGATTCGCATTAATACTTAAAAGTCAATTTGAACTTTAATACCATATTATAAAGTTTAGTGTTTAGTGGAGGGGTTCCGGGAAGGATAAGTATTAAAAAAATAAAAAATTAAAGAATCGACTGTTAGGCGGTACGAAGTTCGCCGGGTCAGCTAGTTACATATAAAAATCAGCTGGTTAGTAATAATTTTGGATGACCTTACGAGGTCCTTCCTTCTCCTACATGGGGAAGAGGCCTATGCCAAACAGTGGGATATTACAGGCTGAATCGTGATCACGAATCGTTACGAGGTCATCAAAAATTGATATTTTTCTGATTTTTTTTCTTTGTTAGTTAGTTAATATTTATACAATTTAATAGTAATATTGTCCTACAAATTGCGTGGTACGTTATCCCGGTCCTACGCTCACTGCTGCTCTATCTCCTGCTAACTCTACTATCTACCACAATCGAGAGTTTTCGAAGAGAAACTTCTTGTTCCTCTCATCAAAATGAAGCTACTCCCGAAAAATTAGCTTGATAGTAATCAGGTGAAAAATATGTACTAAGGATCCCGTACTATAATGTATTGTTTAATCTATAATAATCTGCGCATAGAAATAAAATTGAAGTGTCTGTCTGTGATTTCAAAATAATAATCAATATTGTTATTTATAGTACACTAAACTAAATTTTTGTCTCTCTATCTTTCTGTTTCTCCAGACTAATCTTCGAAACGGCTGAACCAATTTTTATAGAACTTTCTTTAGAGGATAATTTTATCCCGCAATTCCCGAGAAATCGGGATTTACGCGGGAAAAACCGTGTTTAACGCTCCCGAGTACCTACCGCACAGATAGATAAGAAACTGAAAAGTTTGTTGGTTTGTTAAATCTCGCTAATCACAGGAACTACTGGATCGAATTAAAAAGTAGCCTATACCTCTCTCAAATTAACACAGGTATAATTGTGTTTGCTCGCAAACGAAAAAAAAACGACTTCAATTACATCGATAAGTAATACAACGTAATAAGACGAAAAAATAGTCAAGTAAATACGCGCTATTAAAGATTACTCAAAAAGTTGTAATCAGTTTTCGATCTAATTTAAACAAGACTACAAGACAAGTATTAGCTTTCGATTAAAGTAAGAATCATCGAAATCGGTATACCGAGTAAAAAGTTATGCGGTATAATAAATAACGTAGGTCGACGAAAAAGTAGTCACGTAAATACGAATTATTAGATATAACTCTAAAAGTACTTGTCAGATCTCAATTAAATTAAAATGGGACCACATGACACGCAACACCTTTCAATTAAAACAAAATTGATCGAAATCGGTCCACCCAGTCAAAAGTTCTGAGCTAACATACATAAAAAAAAAGAAAAAAAACATACGTGTCGAATTGAGAACCTCCTCCTTTTTTGGAAGTCGGTTAAAAACGAACGCATGGCACACAGGTTTTTAGTAAAAAAGGTTGTAATTAAAACAAATTTTCAAATCATTTACAGGCGCACGATTACATAAAAAAAGACGTAACAAACGGAGAAGCAACTTACTATATTATTATACATTGAACTGACAAATCGCTTTCGTAAGATTAAGCGTTACCTACTTTACGTTGAATAATTGTAAGAGCGGAAATTGGGAGTTCATTGTCTGGTTCAGATAATATAATTTTCGACTTTACGCTAGCCGTAATTCACGCTTCGTATATTTTAACGGGTAAGAAGAAAACGTTTTATACATCTACATAGTGTGTACCTATAAAATTTCGTACCTATGGGTAATAAATTAATTTTTAATTTTTTTCATAAAACAGAAATAATTAAAATTTTCAACAATCGTTGATTTATTATAGCCTAAACTATGTATTTTTTAATATTGTACTTAAAATTTATTTGTGAATTTTAAATTACATTATTATTTTCTAACTTACACACTTGTATTGATGAATATTAGGTAACTATAAAATTAGATATTTTCTTTAAATATATTTTTTTATCTTCTTTTATTTCTATTCATTATTATATTATTCTGTTTAGGCATTGTATTGGAAACCCTACATACTACACTACAGGGGTCATAGCGAAAAACTAACACAGGTCGTGCCAGCAATGTACGAGTAAGTATAGGGTGAGATAACAGCCGCTTACATGGTCTATCGATTAATAAATCTACTACATACCATCATTTGGTAAAATGTATCAAAAAAAATTTTTTTACAAAAGTTTCCATCTTTCGACAAAACCTTTGGAGAAAAAATAAAATTATTAAAATCCATTGTATAAAAATTGAACCTTTTAAGAAAACCGTTATAAAATGTAAACCGTATTGTACAAACCTTAGTTGTTTGCTTTTGCTACCTACTCGTACTTATAATTGTGAATTTGTAATTTTGTACATATTGTTTATTTATTTGATAAATAAATAAATTTAAAAAATATATGATAAATGTTTAACCCAATACATAAATATTATTTTATTTATATTATATCGCTAAAAGACTTTTGTTTCTTGTTTGTTTGCTTGAATCTTTGTATGTAAACATTAATATTAGAAAATTCTCAAAGTTTAAAAAACTGCGCGAACCAACTAGTTTATAGTGTACCAACAAAAGGCCTGAAACGAAAATCTATATCAGCAAAAAAATCCTCAATACCAGCCAAACTAATAAAAATATATCGTAAAACTTTCTACTTGAAAAAAGGAAGATTTATTTCTCAAGCTTCTTTGCAGTAACCTCTTTGGAACATCAACGAAACTATTTTATTACGAAACACGCATTTTTTATCTGGATATTTTATAAACACACGTCGAAGCAATAATATTCGAAATGATATCAAACTCTTTTTTTTATTGATTACTAGGTTTCCGCCGCGGCTTCACTGGCATGTAGTTCACGATTTTGACTGGTCTGTTTTCTCTCGTTAAAATATAGCCTACATTACTCAGCCATAATGTAGGAATTTACTACTAATATAATATATTTTTTAGTTTGTCTATTATAAACAAACAAAAATTATATCATTGCCTTTATGATATTTGTACTGAAATATAAGATTTTATAGTCATCGTTTCAGTGTGTATGATTATATTCTGTTTACATATTTTATTAGCTTTGTGGATCAAGTGATCTGACTGATCCAAACATTTTCTCGGGAATGTTTGGAGGTGAGCCAAACGGGCATCACTCTGGCGGTGATTCCTCAGAATAGATGGATAAACAATTTATGGTTTTATTGTTGTTCTGTCACTTAGGGGTGACACTTGGATGGGTTAAATTATTTATAGGCTTCTTTACTGTTCTGTTTATTACTGTCACAATTTTTGTTTTTGTTTCGTGTTACAAATGTTTAGGTGTATAATAGATGGAGTTCTGAGATAGTTGTTGTGGCTACGTAAAAACACTTCTCCTAGAAACATAACTATCATAAAACTAAATGCCACCCACAACTTCGTTGCGCGAAGACTCAAATACGAGGTAGTAAATAAATATTTGTTAGTTTTCATAGCATAAATTATTTATTGTAAAGTGAAAATTGTTTTAAAATTATGCTAGTTGTTTTGAAATTAACCAAAATAAATTCCAACAACTTTGAAAATTTCCTATGGTTATAATTATATATGTACAGTCAGTATAATAATTATATTGTTTTGTTTATCAGTCAGCTGTTGTTTCAAATACAGGCATTAAGCTGCATCCTTAAGGCGGGCGTGATTTTCTATAATTATAAATACCTTTTTAGTTACTTTGAAAGCTTTAAACCCCCTCTTTCATAAATATTGAACCTATGCTCAACTATAAAGCGTCTTAATTATGTTACTGTATAGTGTACATTAAAAATTTAAAATATTTCTGTAGATATTTAAACAATGTCTTAAGAATTCAATTAAAATACGTTTTGAAAGTTGGAAACAAGGGTCACCGTTTTATTATAGAAGTTCCATAATCTGTCATCGCAAAATAATTATGAGAACTTTACATCTTTTGATTCCTTAATTTCGTCTTGATTACATTCTAAATCTTTTATGGAAGAGAAAAAAAATTATAATTATTTTGTGAATCGATGTTTCAACCCTAGAACACGTGCTTAGGATTCCTATTTCTGTTTAAATATTTATTACGTTTCCGTTTATATTTTTAGAAAATCAACATTATTTACTTGATCTATTATAACAGTATGTTTAATTTAATAAAACAAATGTTGACTACGACCTCGAAATACTTGTGTATATCTATCGCAAGTAGTATATAAAAGCCGTTGTTGACCGTTTTTATACAGTGTTAGTAATTTCCGTTAAGATCATCAGTGTAGAAAACTACAAAATTGGTTGAATTACTTTCACAGTAACTGTATATTATTATATTACAGTAGTACTTAAAGTAACGCAGCAACTCATGGTAACAGGTTCAAATGAACCCAACAATTTTAATGAATTTATATTTAAAAAAAAAACGGAATAAATTATTCAGACATTTGTCGTACCTACAATAAGTTAATACACATTTTATGGTATAAATATTTTGAAATAAATTATTATCATAGGATATAAATTCCTGTAGCGTCTATAAATGGTTTAATAATATTATTGTTAATTATTTAATTATTAATTATTTAAACATATTTCCAAATTGAAATTTTATATGTGATGGATTCACAAACTTAGAATGTAAATTATTATAAGACAAAAATTAGGCACAGACGATTTTGCTAATTTAACTTAGAATGTACGAAGAAAACAAATATATAAAAGTTTATTGATGTTTGTAAGCACGGAGAAGAAATCAACTTATAGATAAGAAATATTCATGGACAAAGTAATGTAAATAATCTGACTTCAGATAAGTAGAGCTAATTTATTATTCACGAGGTTCACCTGCTACCGGACGGCTAGTCAATTTTATCATCTTTTACGTAATTTTTTTTTCACCCTTAACTTGGACTTAATTCTCAGCATAAATCTTGTAATAATCCATCCGGGTTGTAATACCGGCCAGCAGTTCTGTTTTTTTTTTTCTGCCTGCTTATCATAGTCTTTCACCTTGTTCATTTTGCTTATTTAAGGTTTGAAATGTGTAAAGCATTATTTTTTTTAATGTTTTTTTTTTGTTTCAGGTAGCTGCCACACTTTAACTGGTAATTCAAAATTAATATTGAAACGTTTATTCTTAAGCACACTGTTGTACTTAGCTTTTGTACAAAGTACCATTACAATTTTTAAGATCCTTATTACTTTTCACACAAACATACACACAAGCTCTACTCGTATATAAGTAAATTACAAGTATATATGACGTAATATATCATTACAATGTCAAAATGATAAAATTAGTGATACTAAAGAAGAAGTATCCTGTTTCGAAGAAAAATAACAGAAAATATAAATTTATTTTTTCCGGCGAGATTTTTGTCCCCAGTTTTATAGGACCTTGTTATGGCAGTTCAGTTTTACGGTGTCATAAAATCTTCAGCCTTCCTGGAATAGTAAAGTTGATATATAAAAAAGATTAGACATCCTCAACACACATTGACCAGTAAAAAAAATTGCGTGCGTACAATGTACACATGTCAGAAGTGAAACTTCTTTGGTAAACTAATTTGAAAAAAAAAACTAATTCAAAAAACGAATTTAAAACACAAAAAAAAGCTAATTGAAAAAAAAACAAAAAGCCAACGTCACACGGTGTTCCCAGGTACTGACCATCCCTGACGTTGCCGCGTTACCGGTCGCTCAAATTGTACCCCTTATGCGCCTAAAGAAGTTTCACTTCAAAAAGTGATCACTAGGATCAAAGATCATCATTCAAATGTTTTGCTCTCGTTCTTTGAGATGATTTGGTTCAAAATGAGCAACTGTGATAATTGAAAAGTTTGCCTTCTTTATGTTTTCCATTCGATGTGATTTATTTAATAATACTGTTATGAAGTTAAAAACTATCTCCTTTCTTTATTAACAATAAAATGAATAGGATTTTATAAATTTATTTAGAGTTCGTGTTACGTTTGAGATGATAAAATTTTAAGATAATGATATGATATTGGTTAAGCTCTTTACTCGCTTTACTTTAATTATTATTAATTACTAAAACTTGGATTATCAATTACATTTCAATTGTTGTTTTTTTTTATAATATTATTTACGTTTAAAAGTATGCGCCCAATATTTTAGAAGTAGTAAACCGAAGTCTTAGTTGAGGTCTTAAATTTTCCAAACTTCTTCAGATTCGAGTTTCATGTTATAGCATAGTCATTGAAACAAAAGAGGAGACATTAAGGACCAGAGTAGGATCAATTTACCTTAGATTAATGTGATAGGGAAAAGCCAAACAAGCAAACCGACCCTTGTTTGTTTTTTCCTGATTCGCATTATAACACTCATACAAGTGCTATAAAAATTTCCACATTAATAGACTTTTTCTATATATTTTGCAGTAAAAGACTGTTGCTGTCTGTAAAAAATCGTAAAGGAAAAATTTAATCACGATATTCAACTTAAAAATTTGAGAAATATAAATTTTGACAATCATTAATCTGAATTGTGTCAAAAAATATAGCTACCAAATAAATTTATTGACAATATCTTATTCGGTTGTCAAGTTAAGACAAGTGAAAATGACGTTAAAATTCAATAACTTTATCTATCGATATTTCTAAAGCATTTTTCCTTTTACTTTTTGACAAACAAATTCGATTCTGATATGATAATAAAAAACATTTTCAAACAAATTCGCTTAATCATTTAGATGTATGTCATTAATGTATCTAGATCCCTCCATAAAAAGTACAGATGATATTTGTATACCTATTCCAGAAATAACCCAGCAATAAGATTAAAAATTCACAGTTGGAAATGTAATCAATATTTCAAACCAAGTCAAAAAGGTAAACAAAACATTAAATTTTAACTTCTGGTTCTGAATTATGAGAATTAAATATTCCCCTTGGCAATTTTGTTTCTGTTAATAAAACAAAATTAGCAAGCAAATAAATTGTTAAAATGAACAAATGAGAGATAACTAGATAAAGACAAGCTTATGAATCTTGAATCCGCTCGAGGCTGTCTCTTGTTAACTTTATTAAAATACGCCTTTCTCTCAATTAACACGTTTTAATACATCCTTTGAGACTAACACGACAGCTTAACAGATGTTCTGAACTTTCTTGTTTACAAAATTAATTTATCCGTCCACAACACTAAAAACCGCTTACAACACTAAATTTGTGCCAAAAATTTATGCAAATGTGTGTAATGTGCAAACGTCATCAAATTCCTTGACATAATTATATATGTATATAGATATTGCTTTATAATTTACTTAATAGGAAATCTAAATATTTTTCATCCGAAATTTCAACACTTACTTGGCTTTACACTGTTTGCTTTTAAGCGTGCTAAGTGAACGAAGATTACGATGTATATTAAATATGTAAAATGTTACGGTAACTTGGCAAAATGATTTTAGTAGGTATTAAATATTTTAAATGTCCATAAAAATAAAGGTCAAACTTTTACAACATAACAAAGACTGAAGCAAGAAGTAAATTATAATAAATAAGTAACTAAACTTTATATAAGATAAATTTTCATACCTTTCTTGTGCCAAGTAATATTGTAGTGCCCTGAAGCATCAGCCTCTATTATTTGACGAGGTCATTAATCTGGCTATGAAAAGTTTTCCAGGAGGATGACTATATTTTCCCGTAAGATAAACCTTTTTTCTTACAGGGGTTCCTGTGTAGAATGATATAATATACTAACGCTAAGTAAAATTTGATTTAAATTATGCCTATAACGTGTTTAGCATAATGAATAATTAGGCTCTTAGTAGTTAATAAGTATTTCATTTGTTTTTTTTTGTAAACAAAAAAACCTATAGAGAAAGTTACACATCAAACTTGAAATTTTTTTGTGTAAATTAACAAGTATACAAATAAAATATAATAATAGTAATAAATAATACAATACGATTCAGTCTATAACATCCCACTGCTGGGCATAAGCTTCTTTCTCCATGTAGGAGAAGGATCAAAGCTTAATTCACCAAGCTTCTTCGGGTTGGCGGACGTCTATGACAACAACCAGGACCGACATCTTAACGTGCTCTCCGAGACATGGTGGGGAGACCCACAAGGACAAACACTCAGAGCGAGAAACTGAGGTAGGGCACAGCAGGAAATTTCCTGCTCAAAATATGGAGCAGCCCGACTGGGGTAGTACCTCGACCTTACAGAAGACCACAGCTAAATAATCCCCTAAATTGAGACAATTCGTTCAACATTACGTCCGGACTCTGTATCTATACTTCGTGGTCACTAATTTCAACTTTGAATTTTGTAGGATATAATCTCAATTCTTCATATAAATTAAAAAAATTCACCACTTATATCTGTTTTTATTTATTTCGTACACTTTCTATCTCAAGATTGGACTGTCTAGTAAAAATAATAAATCCTCGTCCATAGTTTCCAACCCCTGATATACGTCAAATCGCTACATGAACTCGCGCGTCACTGTGGCCACCATACGCCTCCGCCGCCGCAACCGCCACCGCGCCCGCCACCGCGCATTCAGTGTGGACGCACACTTAATGTTTATGTTTTTGTACTCTCTTTGAATGCAGAATTGTTTAAACTATCTGTACATGTATATAGAATAATAAATATAATTTGTTATAACATTACATTTTATGTTAGTACAATCTATCTAAAATAACTCGGCTGTAAATTTAGGAACCACTAGCGTAATTATGCCACATAATTATCCGCTAACCTCATCAAAAACCTACATCCTACGAAGACCCAAATTCGTAGAACCCGCATGCTCCCTGCTGCACCCCTGAGGGAAACAAATATTATATCAAGTTTCTTTATTTACTGAGGTAGGGCACATAAAGAACAATGGAATAATTAAATAAATATACTTTATTTTAAACAATTGAAATGGAAAAAGTTACATTACGTTGATTATAAAGAAGGTTACAGAAGTGTACACGAAAACGATTCGTGCAAATAAAATCACCACAATATGTAGATTTCTACTTTTATTCACGTAATTATGCCAATGGAGGTCTAAAACTCTACCGACTACTGGCTCAAACGTACAAATTAACCCTGTTTGAATAACCTAAAGTAATGTTCGAATATCGATATTTTCGTATTAATTTTTCTTTAATCCAAGTACTAATAATAATTGCAAATTATTTATAGCATCATCAACTCATCTTGGCAAAATGTTCCTTAATTTTTTCTTTATAATACACAAAATGCCATCAGTTCCTAAGACAATAAACCTCGTTTCCTAACATAACAATAAACTGATTTACACATTTATATAATTATATTGCTTTAAAATTCTTATACATGATAGGTACATAAATACTTTATACATTTCTTTTTGAGGTAGGTCACAGCAGGAAGTATCCTGCTCAAAATCTGGAGCAGCCCGACTGGTGAAGTATCTCGACCTTACAAAAGATCACAGCTAATAAACTTCTTGCAAGCAGTGTTGTGTTCCTGTAGTGAGTAATATGATCAGAGCTCCACGAGGGAATTGGGGGCAAGGTCGGCAACGCGTTTGAGAGACTTCTGGTGTTGCAGGCGTCTATGGGCTACGGTAACCGCTTACTATCAGGTAAACCGTACGTGTCTTGCTATAATATATAACTGAGATAGGGCACGGCAGAAAATTTCCTGCTCAAAATATGGAGCAGCCCGTCTGGGGTAGTACCTCGACCTTACAGAAGACCACAGCTAAATAATACTGCTTTCAAGCAGTGTTGTGTTCCTGTTGGTGAGTAAGGTGACCAGAGCTCCTGGGGGGATTGGGGATAGGCTCGGCAACGCGCTTGCGATGCTCTGGTGTTGCAGGCGTCTATAGGCTACGGTCTTACGTGTACGCTTGTTTGCCAACCTAGTTACATAAATATATATATATAAAAGTAGGCAAATAATTGCCGACTTAGTTACATAACAAGAAAAAATCAAGCCGTTTTCCTAACAATGTATTTTTCACTGCTTAGTCAAAGATATATTATTTTTAATAAAAAAAACTTGCCTCCTTTCGACATCAATTGACGTGTTCTGTATACTAGACTATCTTTTCTACATGCGATAGGGTTTTTGTCTACAGACATTTTACCTGGTTTAAGCATCGATTTTAGAAATAAAAGTTTTTCCTAACACTAGATAAAAATAGTTTTTTATTATCATTCTCGATACAATGTTAAGAAAAGTTTATAAAATTTAATATTCATTTAAATAAAAAGCCTAATTACTAACTTGTATTGTATAGCCATAACTACCTTTTTATTGACATTTCCATAAAAATAAATTTTTACCAATCAAATCTAGTAAGATCTATTTTAAAAAAATATTCTGACCATCCGACCCGTTTACCATTTTGATGACAAATGCTAATATTGCTAAAACCTCTTCAATGAATATTAAAAACTAACAAATTACAAGACGAATTCCGGGATGTTTAGACGAGACTTTATCCCCATACTAATAAAATGTCTTCGAAGTAAAAGTTTTCTTAGCATTAAACATTTATCAAAGTTCTACTAGGCACCTTAAGCACATAAGCTATTTAGTGTACGGAACTCTTAATGGAAAAGAAATATCTCTTGGTATTCTTTTTCGAACAACTTTACGGGTATAGTTTGGATAATTCAGTGAAGATGTGTTCTCTTATATCTTTGATCATAACAACTTTGATGCTTTTCTTTTGTGCTAAGTTTTAAAAAAATTTACTTAATTTAATTCTCTTGTATGTAAATAATAATGCCATGTTTATTTTTTGTTTATTTTTTGATGTTTAAATTAAAGGCTTATAATGCACTAGCTTCTGCGCGCGACTTTGTCCACGTGGAATAAGATCAATTTTGTCATTTTTGTGCGAAACTTTAACCGTTTAGGCAGCGGAAGCTCTCAAAAGGAAAAAGAACCTCGATTTTGAAACATTCTTCATTAGTGCTATGCTCCTATTGGTCTTAGCTTGATGATAATACTACTGCCTTCCTCGATAAATGGGCTATCTAACACTGAAAGAATTTTTCAAATCGGACCAGTAGATCCTGAAATTAGCGCGTTCAAACAAACAAACAAACTCTTCAGCTTTATACAGGTTGTCCCGCGATAAAGTGCAACCCCGAAAGGGGGTGAAACTAGACCATAAATTATCGACAAAAAACATAAAAAAAAAATTTTAAAAAAAATATTTTATTTCTTATTCACGAATTAAGATTTTTATACCTTACGTAGACTCTATGTATAAAAAATGATGATTTCTTCCAAAGTAGTGGGTCGATTACTTTAAAATAAAATAAAATATTATGCCACGTACTTGGCGGTAAGGATAAAATAAAAATTAGCTCGCAAAAAAGTGGCATTATGTCATTAACTATGCTTCTTGTGAAAAAAAATCCATTTTTTATTTGTCATTTTTTATGACTGTTTTTTTCAATGATCTCTAATTTTCTCAGAATTATGCCCCCAATACCAGGAAATTTTATGATTTATTATTATTTCTTATCATATTGCCATTCAAATAAAAAAAAATTACGCCTGTATCCCAAAAAACACGTACAAAAATCATCACTTTTTGTACAAAGAGGCTACGTAAGCCATATAAAAATCTTATATTCTTTATTGCACTTTAAAAATACAGATTATACATCATATTTGTAATCAAAGTTGGCAAGGGCGAACTTATCTCTAAAAGAGATCTCTGCCAGTCTGCCCATGGTGGAGAGTAAAAGATGTTACCGCGGGACACAGTAGTGCTAGAGTGATAAAATAACAAAAAGTTAATAATAATAGTGATAGTAATAATAAGGCTATAAAATTCTGTAATATTTACATTCAAAATTAGAAATATAAAATACATATAAACTGAACTACATACATGCACATATATACATAAATACATACATACATGATCACACACATACACACATACATACATACACACACATACATAAATAAATACATACATACATAAATAAATACATACATACATTATTAGTACAAAAACTATGAGAGGTTCATTACTTGGGAAAAAAGGTGATTCCTCAGCTTGCTCTTGAAAGCATAAATTGAAGTGCTTTCTTGGATCACTTTTGGTAGACGATTCCAAAGCGTTGCAGCACGTACTGTAAAGGAATTGAGTAGGTAGTTGGTGTTGTGTCTAGGGACTTCAAACATCGATGTGATGCAAGGCCTCCTAGAGCGTGTTGGGGTAGGAAGAAGATGGAAACGGGACCGAAGGTAGGAGGGAGAATTTTGGTCATGAAGTATGTTGTAGAGGAAGGAAAGGATGTGCATATCACGGCGAAGGTGGATTGGGAGCCACTTAAGTTGAGTACGAAATTGGGAGACGTGATCATATTTTCGTAAACCAAAGATAAAGCGTATCGCAAGATTTTGTAGACGCTCTAATTTATTAAGTAGCTCTTTTGTCACATCTAAATAGCACACATCTGCATAGTCAAGGATAGGTAAAAGAAGGGATTGCGCAAGCAGAATTTTGGTTTTAAAAGGAAGAAAGTATTGAAGACGCTTAAGAGAGTGGAAGGTGTAGTGCATCCTTTTGCTGACTTCGCTGACATGAGCTATCCAAGATAAGTTTTTGTCCAAAATCAAGCCTAAGTTTTTAACTTTGTCGCAATAAGGTATCGGCGTGCCACAGTACAAGACAGGGGATACTGTTTCCCAGGCAATACGGTTTCTCAAACGGCTGCTACCGATAATTATTGCTGGAGATTTTACAGGATTTATAATAAGTCCAAACGATTTGGCCCATAGATCGATTGCAGCAAGATCTTTATTAAGTTGGTCGATAGTCTCATGCAACTCAGTCAGCCCAAAGTGACGGTATATTTGTAAATCGTCTGCATACAGGTGGAAGGGAGAAGAAATAGCACTTGAGATATTGTTAATAAAAATAGAAAAGAGTAAAGGGGAAAGTACGCCGCCTTGTGGGACACCAGCTGTTAGAGTCAACCAATTCGATGAGTTATTATCAGTCGTCACCGACTGCTGACGTCCAGAAAGATATGAGTGAAACCAGTCAATGCAGGTGGGTGAGATGTTAACTGCATGAAGAGTGCCAAGAAGTATGTCGTAGTCAACAGAGTTGAAAGCGCTACTGAAGTCCAACAAAATCATTGCAGTGAGCTTGGTATTATCCATAGCCCACCGAACATCCTCCGTCACATTCAATAGCGCTCCAACAGAGCTGTGGGAGGGAATTAATTCTTAATTCGTCAATAAAAAACATTAAATTTTTTTTTTTAATTTTTTCAATTTTTTTCTGTTTTTTGTCGATAATTTATGGTCTAGTTTCACCCTCTTTCGGGGTTGCACTTTATCGCGGGACACCCTGTATTATTAGTATAGATTATGACAATAAGTGTTTGAAAATTAATTCTAAATTACGAATATTTACAGCATCATTTAAATCAATAATAAGTTAAACCTATGTTACAAGTAGGTTTAGTACCTACTTGTAGGTTTAGTACCTACTTGTAACATACCATAACAATATTATATTAATGTTAATATTAGAATTTCTTAAACAAGCTTAAATACTTATTTATACTAGTTTCCATCCAAAGAAAAGTAATTAAGTTATTTTTTACAGTAAAAAATCATGTATTTTCAGAACCTAAAAGTGAAAAAAAATTGGTATTTATTATGATTCCGAATACTTTTTGAATTAATGTGACGCCAACGTTGGCTTTGATGTTAATTCACGACATTAAATAATAAACCGTTTCACGTTTCTTTAAAGAGGGCTGTTTTATTCGTCGTGTAAATAACGAAACAACTTTTTCGTCACTCAATAAATCTCAAATGTAATTGTAGAATTTTGTTGTTACTAAAGAGGGTTTATACTTTTATTTTTTATTTCCCCATCCGTATAATATTAATCCAGTTGATTACCATTACCAATGTTACCTAGCCGCTAGCGTGTAGGAATGGAGACACCATCGGGGAAAAGTCTTTTCGTATTTTCTTGTAAAAAGTTGCAATAAAATCTTTTTAGTTGTATTGTTTTTTATTGGAAAGTAAAACACAGCTTTCCGCCGTATTTCATTAGTTTTTCTGTCCGCCAAAATGGATGAATCCAACGAAGAAATTCGGTGCATTTTAAAGTTTTACACACACAAAATTCATCAACAAAAAAGTTGTAGTCTCTTATCACGACAATGGGATGTTGCTGCATAGGTTGGCCACTGCTGGGCATAGGCCTCTTTCTCTTTGCAGGAGAAGGATTGGAGCTTAACCCACCACGCTGGTCCGCTGCGGATTGGCGGATATGTTAGCTACTATGTGAGTGTTAACGATCATGAGTAACGATCGCTATCAGGTATATGTATATGCAAACGGCTTAACGTGCTGATGTTTTTTGACTTTAATTTGTTTATTTATTTATAAGACAAAAAAAAATGTAACACAAAAAGTTTAATTTTAGACACAAGTAATAAAAAAATCAACCAAGTGCGAGTCGGACTCGCGCACGAAGGGTTCCGTACTACCGACTAGGTACATTAATTTTAATATCGGGCAAAAAGCGGCTAAAAAATCACTTTTGTTGTATGACAGCAAAAATAGGCAAAAATGACGTTTTTTGTATGGGAGCCCCCCTTAAATATTAATTTTATTTTAATATTAATATTTATTATTAAAGTAAAAATACAAATGAGTATTTTGTAAATATTTCAAGTGCCTACCTGTTGCCATCATTGATATCGAGCAAAAAAGGGCAAGAAAATCGCGTTTGTTGTATGGGAGCCCCCTTTAAATATTTATTTTATTTTACTTTTAGTATTTGTTGTTATAGCGGCAACAGAAATACATAATTTGTGAAAATTTCAACTGTCTAGCTATCGCCGTTCTTGAGATACAGCCTGGTGACAGACGGACGGACGGACGGACGGACAGCGAAGTCTTAGTGATAGGGTCCCGTTTTTACCCTTTGGGTACGGAACCCTAAAAAGGAAAAAACGATTTACCACAACGTTGCTTGAAACTTTGTTAAATAGAACATTATAAAATATAATTTCATTCCTACACCACATTACGCCGTCAGCAAATTGTACTCACAATGAAGTGAAATTGAATACTAAAATATACAAACTTTTGTTTGAAAATCATTTTCAACGTCGTAGTACTCTTACTAAAACTGCCTTTGCGCGATGTATGCTTTTTTCGCTCTATAATCTATAGTTTTCTTTGTACTACTATAAAAATGTTATTTTTCAGTATAAACAAAGAAAAGCGATACACTTAATTATGAACACTTCACTAATTAATTTTATTAGTTGAACTCAATGAAAATTATTTTTGTTTAGTTCATATTTTTTATGTAAGTACATTTATTTTCTTTATCATAATAATATATGTATAGGTTTTAGTTGTAGATTAAACAAATCATTATATTACAGTATAGTAAAAAAACTTATGAATAAGCGTTTTATCAAAATATTTTTATAAATATATTTAAGATCTAACCAGTAAAAAAGTATCAAAGGATTTTTGTACTGCATGTGTTACTGTATATGTTTTATAATAAAAGGATTTTCTTTTGCACTTAATCTGATACAAAAAATTGGTTGTCTGTAAAGTTGTTTTAAGGACGATAGTTTAACGTGACAACGTCATAACAAAATTTCTCCTTGGACGCATAATATGATAGGCCAATCGAGTGGAAAAGAGATAGATGCGGCGCAAGCGTACAATAAGCTTAACGCTACAACGAGCCTAACGCTACAATGAGTCATCCTTTTTCCTGCATGCCGCCGGCATTCATCGATTTATTAGACGTTGTCACGTCAAACTTTATGATATGAAAAAAATACACAAGCATACACTACATTAGCATCAATATTTTCATCTTATTTAATAATAATAATAAAAAATCGCTTTCATTGTTACTAACACTTGCAGTTGCAAGTGGAACGAAAGTTTAAGTTCTCTTTCAACACAGATCACCCCTCTTTCAATGTGGCATACCGGGAAAAAAATTTGTAAAACACAGCTACAGTAGGATTTTAACGAACCTGTGCATAGTACATTACATTACATGTGCATTACATTACATTTAAATAAAATTATAATCACGTGTAGCCCCATTTATATTTCTAGAATATTCTATATTTAAGAAAAAAACCTGTGTGGTTTTATGAAACCACGGTAAAAGTGAAACTTTTTTTCACATTATTTAAACATTTAACTAAAAATTTTTGGAATAATATTCCATTAAGAGTATAAAAATCGCTTTATCAATCTTACCGCGCGGCCGGTCGGCCGCGCGGTAAGATTGATAAATTGAATCATGCGACATGCAACACACAGACGAAAAAGTTTGAGACGATGTAATAAAAGTTTCACTTTAAAAAAAAAACTATACCGTAGTTTAGTCAGTAAGACTTGGGTGACATCAAACAAATCGTAAAAATGTATTGCGAGGGGTTGTTACTCTGGTCACGCCAAATGATCAATGTGTAAGCCGTCGCGTGTTCCGTTGCAATCCATAAATATGTCTGTATATATGTATAATGTTTACGCCTTAGTGATTTAAGTTTAGTGAGTTAAGTTTTATTAAGTCAAAGTCATTTTTCAATTTGACGACTCTGTATGAAATATGACAGGGAGAAAAAAATAGCCCTTGACGAGTTTCTTGCCTGTTCTTCTCGTTACAAGGTCTCCCGCCGTAGGATTTGCGAACCGATGGCGTAGCTTCATTGACGTTCACAAGTGCTGTATCAGCCTAAAATGAATAAATTATTTGAATTTGAATTTAAGTCGTAATTTAGACTTGTGCTAAATGCATTTTAAGAACTTTGACACCAAATTTTCTTCTGCAATAGCGGTTAAACTCAATAGAGTTTAAAAAATTGCTTCATTTATTTACTTGTAGTAATTAAAGTAAGTGTTTATTAATATGAATTGAATTGGTGAATATATTAGCAAAAATAAATCGGTACACAGCAAACGTGGAATTTGTTTTTTAGAAGTCGATTTAAAAAAAAATCAATGTGAATATTTGACATCGATAAAGTTTCTAAATTTGATAATGACGACTCTTAAATGTCAAAAATTTACATTAACAGTGATTTGCTCAAAAATAGTATGAAAACGAAAAACCAACACAAAAACACCCATATGTATGTTTAATGACTTTAATGTTTTATTAAAATTGATGTTAAGGAGAGGAAATAAATGGCACAACAAAATAATCCACAGATTTAGTTAGCATCACAGTCACCTATATTCGTTGACAAATTAAGCACTTGATAAGCCTAATTAACTTTGACGTTGATTTGTCGTCCTGCTTCGGTGATATCAGATGGCAATCAGTCACCAACGAAATTGATTGTTGATACTAGACGAAATTACCAGTCATATGACGCCATGATTAAGTGTAAAATCATATTTTTCGACTCAAAATACGTAGCGATTGCTTTGACTTCACTTATAGCAATCTCATCCAAAATTGTTTAAAAGGATAAATAAATTAAAAGAAAATGTGGATCTTAGCGGAAAGGTGATAGTTTAAAGTAAGAATTGCATCTAAGATTTTAAAACCAAATTTGTTTCTAATGCGTTTGGTGCTTAATAGTAAAGGAAAATGTCATTAGGAAACCTGATCATCCCTGAACAACTCTGTTTAGTACGATGCAATACAACGTGAAAATATACATATAAGATCACATTTTTCAAGGCAAAATCACGATTGAATTCCTTTTCATTTTTCTCGTAGCTGTGAAATTAATGGCACAAACTTTACTTTCAAGTACGCTATAAAATGGCGCCCAAGTGTATAAAAGATAAGTATTATTGTTTCGATGTGTGTTATAAAAACCTAAACTGTGTCGAAGAAGGAAAGTCTTCTACGGTGAACGAGATTAAACTGTTCTCTATAACCACTCATACTTACATCAAACTATGTGTCATCTAACCGCCACACAACTTAGAAATAGATGAAACTATCCTGTTTTTAAAAGCGCATATCCATTCATAAGCATTTTTTTCGAATCGATTCTGGGCTGTATTTAGTTGCAATGTGCATGTCTTTCTTCTTTATGATATTGAAACTATTATATAATATATTACACTCAAGTATTGTACCAAGTTTCAGATAAAATAAAACGCAAAAATTTTCAATAATGTGTTTATTCATATCGTACTACAATTTCTAGTATCCGTGCTCCTGGTATCCATGTTGGTGATTTCCATGAGCTAAAATAAAAAAAATATAGTTTAACGAATTATCGTGTTACCTATAAAGTACCAAATATATTAAGATTGCTTTCTTAAGATACAATATTTCAATCGTTTATTAGTTATAATGATTATTTTAATGTTAACTTAAAATCCTACCATAAATATCGGCTTCAGCATGACCTAACCATCAATTCCACCTTAGGCCCCAAGTAGTATCATAAATAATATAGAAAAGAGTGAATGAATGTAACAAATTTTACTCTAGCCATACTCACATCACATGTACCTATTACAACAGGTTTATCTATAAAAATAAAAAAAAATTCGAGTGTCTGTTTGGAATATTAAAATACAGTAAACGCTTTTTACTAAATGCATTTGGATGTATACAAGGTACATATACCAAAATGACATTTTTTCTGTCTGTTTGTCTGGCTGGCTGTCTATCTGTCTATTTGTTCCGGCTAATCTCTGAACCGGCTAGACCGATCTTGATGGGACTTTCGCGGCAGACAGCTGATGTAATAAGAAGTAACCTAGGCTATTTTTATTTTAGGTATTTATTTATTTTGTAACTCTGCGAACTGAACAATAACTTTTTTAAATTCCACGCGGACGAAGTCGCGGGTACAGCTAGTAATTTTATATAAACAGATACATATCAGAGCATAGGGCCTGAGTATCTTAATTATTGCTTACAATTCAAATAAGTTTTCAATAAAATTAAACTGAGATAGAAAAGCTCAATAAAACTGTGACTAAATTTTTGGTATTAAAGTCATTGTTAACGCTTGTACACGATTACATTACATTTTTTTATTAATCGGTTAAGTAAACTGAAAGGTACCTGCTCCATGACTGGATCCTACTCCAGCACCTTTTTTAAGATAGTCTTCTGATATCCAAATGCGCGCTGAAAATAAATTGTATTTATTTATTTAAATGAATGAATGTTAAAAAAGTACTTAATATCGATGAACTTCTTGTTTGTAAGTTTTATGAGGGCTAAAAACTTACAAAACGCATTGTGATTGACTTGAAAATTATTTTATCATGTACCAAAAGCGAATCTTTTTTTTATTATATCAACAACCGCTACGAGCTCTTAGTTGACAATGCCATTTTTTGTTCTACATAAAATATTTGTTTTATTATCGGCGTGCGTTTTTTTTTTACAATAGCTTAACTTCAGAAAAGGAGTTCTAAAACTGTCTAGAATTGCTAGGATTATTTTCCGACACTGCTTTTTGTTGTTATAAAAATATTAAATATGTAATGAGCGTATCAAACATATAATAGATATATTAAATATCACTACATATTATAAAACAAAGTCGCTTCCCGCTGTCTGTCTGTCTGTCTGTATGTATGCTTAAATTTTAAAAACTACGCAACGGATTTTGATGTTGTTTTCTTTAGTAGATAGAGTGATTCAAGAGGAAGGTTTTTATGTATAATACATGCATATTATAGTAGAGGAACACTGGCAATTTTAAAGGTTTCTAAGGTATCTTTTACTGTAGATAGTATTTAGTTTCAGCATTGCAACCGTGCGAAGCAGGGGCGGGTCGCTAGTATATTATAAATATATCAAATATATATGTTACCGGCCAAACCCGATTTCAGGACAAACTAGTTTTGCCTAGTCCAAACTAGTTCGTCCTAAGCGTGATAGGATAAACTAGTTTTGCCTAGTCCAAACTAGTTCATCCTAAGCGTGATAGGATAAACTAGTTTAGCCTAGTCCAAACTAGTTTGTCCTAAGCGTAATAGGATAAACTAGTTTAGCCTAGTCCATACTAGTTTGTCCTAAGCGTGATAGGATAAACTAGTTTAAGCTTTTCCAAACTATAAGGCCGCGCTGCGCTCTGCGCAGAGGATCATCGCGGTGAGGGTGATTCGGGGGTACCGTACGGTATCGTGGGCTGCAGCTACTGCTCTAGCCGGCGACCCCCCGTGGGAACTCGTGGCGGAGGTTCTTGCCGAGACCTACTCATACGTCTCGGGTAGGAGGGCTCTTGGTGAGAACCCCACGTTGGACGGGATCCTACGGGTGCGCCGGATAGGGCAGGAAGCGTTAATGCAGAGGTGGGGGGAGGACCTGGCACAGGAGCCGTATAGCACACGCGTTACGGCTGCCCTGCGCCCGGTCCTTGAGCGGTGGATGCGTCGAAAACGCAAGCCCCTCACCTTCCGTCTGACGCAGGTTCTCACCGGGCACGGTTGCTTTGGTGACTACCTGTGTCGGACGGCCCAAAGGGAGCCGACGACTGAATGTCACGATTGTGGTGCGGTGGTGGACTCTGCCCAGCATACCCTCGAGGTGTGCCCGAGATGGGCGGCGCTGCGTCGCGATCTGACGACAGTCCTCGGAGGGGACTTGTCACTCCCGAGCGTCATCACCGCGATGCTCGGCAACGGCGAGTCCTGGAAGGCGATGGTCTCCTTCTGCGAGACAGTTATGTCCCAGAAGGAGGCTGACGAGCGGGTGAGAGAGGAGGCCGCCGACGTGGCTTCCACCCGCGGGTGACGAATGGGGGTGCGTAGGAGGCGCTCTATGCGCTTTATATATGCGCTTCCAGTAACGCCCCTGTGCCCGTGTCGGGCCGGGATGGGAACCCGGGCCTGCTAGACACGGCGTCATCGGGACTGTTCAGAGGTGAGCCGGACAGTCCCCATAGAGGAGAAGTCTGGCCTTTTCGCCGAGGCCGGCCTGTCGCTGGAGGGATCCTGTTGCCTGCAGATCCGGGACCCTCCAATTAAAGCGGCTGAAGGCTCCCGCAGGGGGTTTAGTGCGGTAGTGCCACCCCCAAGTGCTGAGTCCGACATACGGTCTAGGACTGCCTACCCGGGCGTCCTGGATATCACCCGT
This sequence comes from Melitaea athalia, assembly GCA_905220545.2. NCBI lineage: Eukaryota > Metazoa > Arthropoda > Insecta > Lepidoptera > Nymphalidae > Melitaea > Melitaea athalia. Next base: position 9,607,863 of record HG992194.1, on the reverse strand, counting down.
AAATGGGTTACCCTGCGATATCAAAAAAAAAAAAAGGCTTTTCCAAATTAATTTGTCCTGAGCCCGATAGGATAGACCAGTTTAGTTCATATTATTGTTTGTTTATGTGTTACCCACACATGAGGAAATTCTAAATATTTTTAAATCAGATCAAAAAAATTTCAATCTAGCGGGGTTCGCACCCGCACTTGGCTCTAGCCAATTAAGCTATGGAACGACGTACCAGCTAGATCGAAATTCTTGATATGATGATTTTTATTTGGTTTTAACGCAACCGTGGCGGACCCCTCTGGATCGAAAAAAATTTGAAAAAAAAATTTGATATTTATTTTTATATCGTTTGCTTTGGTGGCACAACAATTTTAATAATTGAGATATGTTTATTATTTATATTAAAAAACACTTAAACTTAGACACGGTACGTCGGAGGTGCGGGTTCGAACCCCGCTGTATCGAAAAAAAATTTATACGATTAAAAAATATTTAGAATTTCCTCATGTGTGGGTAACATAAAAATAAAAAATAATATGAACTAAACTGGTCTATCCCATCGGGAACTAACAACTAACCTTGGACTAGCCTAAACTAGTTTATCCTATCACGCTTAGGACAAACTAGTTTGGACTAGGCTAAACTAGTTTATCCTATCACGCTTAGGACGAACTAGTTTGGACTAGGCTAAACTAGTTTATCCTATTACGCTTAGGACGAACTAGTTTGGACTAGGCAAAACTAGTTTGTCCTGAAATCGGGTTTGGCCGGTAACATATACATGCATGTTTCAAATTCAAATATATACATACATACATGTTTTTATGCGTTTGTATGTGTATTTTTTACCACATTGCTATATAGTATATATATTTATATAACTAAACCACTACTACTTACTGGTAACTACTCTATTACCAAAAGCAAATCAAATTAAAAATACATAGTTATAAATCTTAAAAATCATTTTATTTTCAAATGTTACCGGTATGCTCGTAGAAGTCAAACGACAATCTCAGAGAAATAAAAAAAAATATATTTTTTTTAATGGCACTTAATTTCTATTTAAAATATTAATAATATATTTTATTTATTTAAACTAATATACACAAATATATATGCTATTTATTAAGATCAATAATCTAAATTTAGTTAACATAATATGTGCTTGTTTCGGTAAAAACTGTGCTCCTCGAACATTTATCTCATTTGGTTTTTAGTATCAAACAATTTATTTATTCGTTGTTATCTATACAGGGTTACTTGTAATTCGATACATTCCTTTAAGGGCATGATAGTACATACTATAAGCTATGAATTAACCCTATATTGCCTTATACAAATGTTGACGGTTACTGAGAAATTTTGAAATTTTGTAATTTTCAAAAAAATCCAGAATTTCGACTTTAAAGTCAGTTTTGAAAAAAATTCGTGAAATTTTATTCTTTTTTTTGCTTTTGGTACTGAGGCCACATGCCAATTCATTTTTAAAACAAATAAAACGGTGAAATTTTGCAATGGTTTCGCCACAATATCTTAAAACTCGCGACACTTTGAATTATTTCTTTATTTTCTTGTTTTTTAGAAAGCCAATTAAAAAAAAAGTAATAAATTAAGAAGTGTACAAAATCTAACAAAAATTCCTTATCTACCTAGCTATCTAATGAGGTAAAAACGTCACAAAAAAATCTCAACACATGTGGAGAATAAGTCTTAGAAACGGGACAAGTCGCAATTTGTTAAAATAACATTTAAAATTATTTTTACACAAAACGTGCCTATGCACCGATAATGCGCATAATGAGAGGTCGGCAAGTTGCGGTAGGGCTCGGGAATGATCGTGACCGACTTCGCTGCTAAATTCCGGGTTCGCTGGCGCCTCACGTCAGTTCGTTTACTGACTGCGCGTCCGTTAAAGTATTGTTATCCGAGCTACGTAAGTTTTCGCGAGTATTTACAAAATCGTGGCGGTTCCTCCAAGGGGACGCGGTAGTTCCCAGCAATCATTTACAACCGCTGAGTATACCGACATCTTGTTTGTGTATGGATTTTGTGACGGAGATTCTTGGAAGCCCGTGCGAATACATACGTCGATTCCCGAATCGGCGACCACCAAACGTGAGAGTATTTAGTAATACGTACAGACGAATGCATGGGTAGGGTACCGTTCAGTGACGCCAACATGATGCTGGTCGACCTCGGCGTTACGCTCCAGAAGACGAGCAAGAAATTCTTTCACATTTTTTTAAGATCTTACGATATCCACAAACACTGTAGCTAGGAG